>CM034046.1:3692645-3974107 GCA_019804595.1 Bruguiera parviflora
CCCCCCCCCCGGGAACAAAAAAACAAAAGAAAACAATTTCAAGTATATGCCAATATACCTTTTTTGATAAATAAATAATTTATAAAAAAAAAAACAGTTTCAATTTTTTCACATTCGGGAAAAATTGATAAATTAACATTTCAAATTCATGAATCTTGATATTTGGAGTGCTTACTTTTTTTATTGAGATTTATAACTTCGAGCCACTCCGCAAAACAATAACTTTTTGCAGATGTGTTAATAGATGATGGGTATTACTTCGCTGAATTAAATAGGAAAGATGGATACTAACATATGGTGGCGAAATCCTGATGTTTTGCACACAGATATCAGGATAATCTGCAAAATTCATCTCTAATTTTTTTTTAGTTCCATTTGATCATGTACTTGTCTATATGCACTCATAATTTGGAGGCCGTCCTCGCACTTTGCTCCTTGTATTGGTTCAAAGTAAGTGTCGTTTATCGAAAAGCCAAAAGCATCACCACATACAAATTAAACTAAGAATTAATTAAGATCCTTTGTAAGTGTTTTTTTTTTTTTTCTGTATATAGCCTTGTACTTGTTTTTATTTGTACCCTTCCAACCTGTGCATTTGTCTTATATGGTTCACGTTTTTGCTTCCAAGAAGCCATCTTCCACCCCTATTCATGCCCTAATGAAAATGAAACCTATATCCTAGATATCAATCAAGACCGTCCATTTGCTACCTCTTTAGGGGACACAGTTCACGTCTATAATGCGATGCACATTTCATTTAGATTTTATAGCACTCCCACTTCCCACCAAAAATGAACAACGAGGTTTAATAATGAAGCACTCGAGGACAATCGGGTCCAGTGTTAACCCTACATCCTTACCTAAACCTACCAACTCTAGGAAAATTATTACATGTGGCATATAAAATCTGTTTCATCCTTTTCTTGTAGTTGTTATTTTACCTTTTCATATTCGTGTCCATCTTTTACTCTTTGATATTGGTTTATTTTCTCCTTGGATCCTCTTTGCTTGTCTAGACCCTCTTGATTTTTTTTTTATTTTTTTTATTTTTTATTGTCATGTGTGAAACTGAAAACACGTCACTCCAAATTTCGGTCCATTTTATCAAAGTTTCGTGGACTCATTTATCTTCTTCTTCTTATTTATTTATTTATTTATTTACTTTAATTTGGTGCACTTTTAGGATAATTAGCTTACTGATTTTGAAAAATGGAGGATAAATAACCTTGGATTCATATGTCTTTATAAAATAAATTTAATGTGCTTCCCTATGTTTCTTGCTGCTCCGATTTATTTTCAAGCTTGACTCCAATTCAAAATTTTTTCGCTTTTCTAGTTTGATGCTTGCTTGATCCTTGTTTGATGTATAAATCATTGCAATTTTCTCTTAATCACATTTTACATTGACTTCTTGCACGCCACACCCTCGCACACTAGCTAGATAGGCCGCTGTTTATATGTATGCTAATATCCAACAATTTTAATTAAGCATGGATTATCAGAAACAAGTGTACTCCACGACAACCAACTTTGCTCGCCCTAGCATTAAGAGTGGGATTATGGGCTCTTTGTCAATATGCGTGCCTTAACTCCTCATCCCAACAAAATCTGCCCCTCGGTGTTGCCTATGGATATGGGACCGCAATAGATTACATGTTCTTTTACTATTATCATTTTCATTTTTCTCCGAGTGAATTTTGAGAGAGAATAGAGCATTACTGCCTACTAGACCAAGGTTGGACCACAACAGATCCAGAAGAGGCCATAAATGAACGTTTTAACCTTCCTCATCAATCAACCGATTAAAATTGCCAATCAGCCATCCACGGAACGTTACACAAGAAAACAAATATTAGTTGGAGTTTCTTACCCAAAACAGTTGTTTCCTAACACAAACACAAACACTTGAAAAATTAATTATAACATACATCGAGACATTAACACCCCACGCTTCCTTGGTTTCCAAATTGTGAATTGCACTCATCCTAGTCTTCTTGCACGGAAACACACCTCTTTTCAGCAACCCGAAAAACAAGGAATGATTCCCAACAAAAGATGAGGTAATTAAATTTTATTTAAAAAAAAAAAAAAGTCAGACAACTTAATCTAGCATATCCATATACTTTGACTCATTTTTTAACGGCTAATTAAGTGAAAAAAAAAATGAAAATGAAAAAGAAATCGAACTACTATTTTACAACTGGTGGGAAACATTAGGTGGCCGGCGGCATTCAACTTTCTGGCGAGTGGAAGATTCCGAGGAAGATGATGACGACAAGAAGAAGATAATTATATCAGCAAAAGCACTGATGATGAACTTGTGGGTTTGTTTAGGATTCAAGATAAGATAACAGGAGAGCAACTCGTGCAAGTAGTCCAAATTAGCCCTCACGTCTCTCAGCGCTCTTGCTTCGATCATCTCTTTCATTGAACTCTTGAAATCCTCGTAAGGGTCGGGCGAGTACTTCTTGACCGCAACTCCTCCGCGGAGGGGTGGTAGTGCATGATGATGAGACGGTGGCAATGTCGTGTCCGGCCGGGACTCTATGATGGAGCTGGACTGGCCGGGTGAGGAGAAGAAGAGGCGTTGGGAGGCGAAGGCGGTGGCGAAGTCGGGCGGCCGGGAGTCGGTGTCGGAATCGGAGTCGGAGGAAGAAAAGGAGTTGGTGGAGGGAGCGCCGAGCGATTTGGAGGTGGAGGAAGAAGAGAGTTCGTAAATGGAGTTGAAGTTCTTGATCATCGTGGTTGAGGTTGCGTTGGCGCTGGCAGGGACAGTTGGTGATGATGATGATGATGATGGCAATGCATGCCTTTGATCTTGTTGTGAGGGTAATGGAGGATGTAAGGGTGGGACTGTGGTGGGCCAGCATTGTTTCAGTAAGTTCTTCCACAAGACTGCGGCCATTCTCGTCTTGATAATGATACTTCTCCGAGAGAGAGAGAGAGAGTGCGTGTGTGCGTGTGTGTACACAACCGCCAACCGAGGCTGTAAGCGATGGGAAGACAAAGAGTAGAAGAGTAGATGGTGGGTATTTATTTCGGGAGATGGCACTGTAGAAGAGCGAGGTTGCAATCTTATAATTATGGAAAAAAAAAAAAAAAAAGTAAACAAAGGCTATGCTAGCAGTATACGGAATGACTAAGTATCATAAATATCACGTAATTTAAATTACTAATTACAATTAATTATCATAACAGTTTAAATTTTGTTTTTTATAACCAACAATTCAGATCGTTCTTTGTTTGTTTATAGTATGAATCTCACGTATTATTATTATTATTTTTAAATAAATAAATACCATTTGAGTCGTTACTAACATTGTTACTATTCATCAGTTTTACTCGGGGTGCTTTCTAGAAACTAAAATATAATTTATCTATATGTTATATTTTTTTGTGTAATCTTTTATATATTTTTTTAAGAAATTCATCCGGCCTCTTCTATTCTACACTCAAAATTTTAAATCTCTTCATTATTAATAAATATATGCATGTTTTAATTTTTTTATCGTAATAAAGTAACTTGGAAGGAAGTAGCATAAAGAACTACATAGATGGCAAACCTTTATATATATATATATATACTTTTTTTTATATTTTTTTTTGTTGTTGGAGCTATTTCTTAATGAATAATGATCATTCCAATCTCGAAAATCATGGGGATGGGGAATTTATTTAACCCGAGGAACTAGTCAATGCCCATTCCAATAACACCCTGTGGCCGACGAGGTAATGTCAAGGAAATTTGTTTCAACTAATTTACGCTAGTCTGCTACAAGAGCGAAATTTATTTATTTATTTTGATGATATTGGATTTAGGTAAACTTTAATTTGTACTTAAAGAAAAGAAAATAAAATTTAAAAAAAAAAATCGTTTCTGTGGAGGTGGTTGCATCCACGAACAAAATAACTCGAAGGGGGGCTTCCACTCCTTTTTACATTCACAGATTTGCTTGCAGCTGAATTATACCCTGGTCAAACTGGACTTGCCCTTCAGTTGTGTGGTGTCCCGTCTCGTCTACCTCAGGGTTTGTCTTCGAGGAATCAATATTCGGCTGATACATATGCCAAGTCAAAAATAGGAAGCCACTGCCTCCCCCACCCAATTGAGTTCTGGATGGGAAGTGCTGTCCTCTCAAGCCCTTTCCATTTCATTTTCCACGTATCTGAGGGCTCAGAGCCCAAGGAATTCACACTAAATTGATCATTAAAGTGGCATCATAATCGTGACCAGTTTCGTAATACAGGTCACGCTCCAGTTATCTATATGCCAACAATGTGCTTCGAACCAAAACTTTGCACACAAAGCTACGGGGCTTTTCTCTAAAAGAGGAAAGCATCTTTCCTTTCTGTTTGGCACAGAAACAATTTGAATGACAGAATATAAAAAATACTGTGGTTTTCACGTTTTGTTTTGTTTTTTTCTTTTTTCTCGCGAAACTTTCCAGGGATAAGTGACTCACGAGCAGGCATTTCCCTCCCATCTGTAAATCGCAAACGATTGGTTTCCTTATCAGCTTCATTAATTACTATCAGGTTCAGAAGGACGCACCCTTTGATATGTCTTATCAAATTTTACACTGTCCCCCTTGATAGACATAACATTCATTGCGAGACAGACCGTGAAATCCATGGTAACTTCTAAGCCACAACACTTTGCGTTCTGACTGTTAGTATAAAGTTATGGTTATCATGTGATAGATGAAGTGAGGCAAAAAGCCCACATAATGATTTTTTTTTCTTTTTTCAAATATTGTAATAGTCAACATGTACTTTACACCCTAATTAAGTTTATTTAATGCAAATATACGGATAAGGAATAGTTAAAGAGGGAAATGGATTAGTTTAAAATTTTAAAATAAATTTAAAACAAAAAATTTTATAAATTTAATATTATATCTTAATTTAAAATTTTAAATTATTAAATTTATAAATTATATATATATTATTTTTTATTTTTTATTTTCAATGTAAAATTCTTTATTTATATAATTTATATTTACATAATTTATATATTTACATTTAAAATCTTTTTTTAACTTTTTTTCAAGTGTAAGTATTTCCTATTTTAAAATTAAATAATTTTTATTAACTATATTTATTAAATTTAAAAGCAAATAATTTCTCATATTTATAAATATTTTATTTTTAAATTAAATATTTTTTTATCAAATATATTTTCTTAAGAATATGTGTATAAATATTTTATTTTCATATTAAATAAATTTTTTATTAGACATATCTTAATAGAAATAAATATTTTTTTATATGTAAAAATCAAAACTCTTATTAATTTTATAATAATTTTCTTCATTTAAATATTAAAAACAATGTTTCATTCTTGCTACCATTTTCATTCCCTTTTTAGAACTTCATTCCAACTACCCTTTTGTTTCCTATAGAATTAAAATTAGTGGTCATTTGCCCTATTTGGACCAAAATTGGTAGTCTTCTATTTCTAGAGCTATCGTTTTGGTCTTTTTATTAAAATCCTTTTCTAATTATTCTTTTGACCTATTTGTAACTAAAATTAGTAGTCTTCTCCATTTAGAGATTGAAAGTAATGTTTTGTACTCAATACCTTTTTAATTTCTTTTAAAACTAAAGTTTTGATATCAATTATTAAAAATTTTTAATAGAATTCATGTAAATAATAAATTAACAAAATTAACACGATATTTTAATCTAAAATTTTAAGATACTTAATTTATAAGTCTATTTTACTTATATATTATTTATTTATAATTTTTATTTTTAATATAAATTTTTTTACTTATATAATTTATATTTAAATTTTTAATAAATTCTAAAATTTTGAATTTAAATGTGATATTAAACTCACAAGTGTATTGCATACTCAAACTTTATTTTGATTTTTCTCTAATTTTGAGCTTTCACATTTTTGCAATCAATGATATCAAAATCAATAATTCGATGAAAGATAAATATGAATAATGCATATTTCTTATATTTACTATTTATATAAGAAAATTATTGCCTCTATAAGAAAAAAAGTGACAAACTGCATATACTAAAAGTAAAGACCTAAGTGGAATAACAATATACTCTTAGTATATTCAAGAATAATAGACTTAATGTGGAAGAAATTTATACTTATAAGAAAAATTATTATAATTTTAAGTATAACTTATATTGTTAAAAAATCCCACCAAATTAAGCATAATAAAGTTAGCTTGTAAGTAACTTTGATGAAGTGATAATATACTCTTTACACATTTAAAAATAATAGGTATAATGTGAATGAATTTTACACTTAAAATAAAAATTCTTAAAATTTTAATTAAAAATTATATAATTAAATAACCTCACAATAAAAATAAAATAATAATAATAAATAAATAACATATAAATAAAAAATTATATATTTAATATTTTAAAAATTTTTATTAAGATATAGTGTTAATTTTATACTTGAATCTAGATCTTTATATATATATATATTAAATTCTCTTATTTTTGCATTTTCCTATGAGTGGCGAGGCAATTTTATTTCTTAATCTTTTCCATGGCCTAAAACTATAATGGCACACTTAGACTAGTTTGAGTGGTTAATGATTATGTTTATGTATATGTTGTAGAGAAGTTGCATTTTACATATGTAAAGAAAATACATATTAATTCAACTATTCAAGCTGGTCCCACGACATTTCACTTTTAAGCAACTTTCGCAGCTACTTTTGGCATCATTTCAATCACCCAAAAAAGGAAAATGAAAAACAAATTTGAATCTTAACTTAGGTATGTACCTCGATGTAACTTTGAAACATCTTAATTATTTAAGTATTCGACAATGCCAGCCACCGTTACACATCTAGAGCACATATTAACGAAGGACGAAAAAAAAAAATGTAGATGAACAAAAATTTTAGACGAATATCAAGATGCATTAATATAATAAGTATAGATTTCATACAAATTCTACTTTTTTTTCAAAGAAAAATATATAGTATGTATATAATTAAAGTAGAATATATAAATAAATAAAATATGATATGCATATAACTATTAAAAAATAATAGATGCATAAAATTAATACTTATTTTTATATTTAATTTAATTGTGTACTCATTATATATATATATATATATATATATATATATTAAATTTTTTTAAAAAAAAAACAGAGAGAAAAGGCACTCGGGATCAGGCCCATCACGTCCAGGGCCTCCGTCCATGTAACTGGACCCATCAATAAAATAGAGGGCCCCTTCTTTTCCCAACGACTTATTCACAGATTCATGGATTGGTGTAGTATGTAGCCAGTTTGTTTTACCCAATCGTCCGAATTAGAAGGCATTGCCTTTCTATACTGCTTTTGCAGGAGAACCTTCAAAACAGTATTCTCATATTTCATCGGGTATAAATTAAATACATAAGAAATTTCTATTTTGATTTTTTAAAAAAAAAGCATAACTTACTTATAATTTTGCATTATATAATAAATAAAATTTATTTAAAATAATAAATAATAAATAAAATTATATAATATAAAATTATAAATAAATTATGTTTAAAAGAATAAATAATCACAACAAATACCATTAATACATAAATTACTGTGGGCATCGAGCGTTTGTGAAGAGATTAACTCAACAACAAACTCTAATGAAACCATATGCCATTTCTTGAGCGAGAACCCCAAAACTTTCATCAGGCGAAGACACATTTCCTGAGCGGAAAACCCAAACCCTGTATGCAGCAAACAAATTACCCTCGAATCCTGCTTCAGAAACATTACTCACGGAACAAACCATACACGACCCCTCACCAAATACAAACAAAAACGCTAGTCCAAATCCACAGGTAACATGGATTTTGTTCTACAATACATAACCACCACAATTCACAAAGTATGATATATATATATATATATATATATAGCGCTATGTATCTCTATGTGGTTGTCAAAATTAACACTCACATTGAGCCTGGCTGCTGCAATCATTGAAGCATCCACGCCACTGGGGTGGGTGGAGAGATTCGGGTTGTTCCTTAGCTCCGTGCTCACCAGCCCTTCAGCGTCTGTCATTGTCACTGGCATATCTGTCAGCAGCTTCACTGCCACGCCCTGCCACACATCATTTCACAATCTTCAAAATGTTCCAATTGCTCAATACATTAACTGAAGGTCTTTTATCCTAACTTCTACTATATATTTACTGTCAAAACATCGTTGAGCTTAATCTTGTCCTCGTCATAGACAGTTGTAGCATTGTAAGTCAGAGCAGACTGAGCTGTGGCAGCAGGGCTGCGTGGAATTACTACATTGGTACCAGTAGCTCTTGCTTCTGAGGCTTGAATTGCAGCAGCATCACTCTGATCAACTGGCTTGTCACTGGCTGTTTTGTGCCGTGACTTCCAGTGCTTCTCCTATGGTAATTGCACTCTGGACCCCTGCAACTGTGGCTTGTACTGGCACCAGTTCCACCTATTGCCTGACAACATGAAACCCATAAACAAAATTTGCGCCATCAATGTTGTTGATTGTAAGAGCTTAGATGCAGAGACAGAGGCAGAGGCAAAGACCTGTCCAGCAACTATTTCAGTGACCATGTGGACACCAGGGAGGTCAGTCTCAGTGACCATGATGCCTCAGTCTGCGGCTGCACTGCTGAGGTCGCAGTTGCCAACAACTCCAGTTTGCTCATTTCAGGTTGCTGCAGATTGCATGGCAGCAGCTGCACCGCCCTTTTGGGTTTGACCAAGCACCCTGGTTTCTGCACTTTGCATCATATTTGCATCTTTGGGAGCCACAGTCTCGGCGGCAAGTTCTCCAGAGACATTGAAAACATTACCATATTTGATGGGCTTTTGCAAAGTGATGCACTTGCGTAGACAATCCAATCAATAATGCCGAAACCATGGGGGAAATGATCACAGGCAAGGTTATACTAAGCTTCAAAGTTTTAAAGTTTATTCCATATGCTTCTTTTCTCACTTCTTTTGGATATACCTAGTAGTTATGTCTTCTTTTTAGTGCAGTAATGCCAAGAAGTTTCAATAATCTGCAATGGTCAAGACCATAATATTTTCTGATTAACAAAGAAAACTGAAATATCTTGAACTCTGTGGGTACATGACCATAGGATTTAGTAATAACCAGAATGCATAAGCATTCTGTTCCAACTTGTCATCACATCATTTTGTTTTATTTCTTACAATTGGTACACAATACACTTAAACTAAACTAATGCCACCAAGTAGGGAGCAAGCAAAGCCTATTCATCACGACTCGCAACCTCCAATCCATTACCTGCAAAATACACAAACACGAAGCACAACAAGATAGCGCTTTCAAATTCTAAACCATCCATAGTTAAGCTGCAGAGTTGAGCAACAGAAATTCTGCTGGTCACAAAAGCATACCATCTGGATCAAAAAAGAAGACCTGCCTGACTTTCCCATCGGCGCGAGTCCTCAGACAAGTCTCTATTCCCTTCTCCTGAATTAATGTTTTCACCAACTTAATTAAAAGCACTTGAAAATGAAATACCCCTAAAAAGGGTTTTGATTATCTTTGGCGCTTGGCAACACATAGTGATCACGCACTGCCACCGGAAGTAGCCAATGAAACAGTTTAAGGTGCTCCTGCAGGTAGTTAGACCAAGGTTCCTAGGACAGAACTGCTGGTCGGACAGACTTACTAAGGTTCCAAAGCAACATAATTAAGCATCCAACATAAGTTTTCACTTGCATCTTATTAACAAGAAGTGGGCCATGTCTCATAAAACAAATTCACGAACAACAGAAAGAACGAAAGAGGTGATGTTGGCGAGGGAGAGACCTGGAGAACTTGGACAAAAGAATCGAAATTGGGGACGGAGAAGGAGATGTGGTGGCCACGGGTGATATGGGCGGGATCGAGGACAGCTGATGTGGCGCTGTACGGACCTTCAGGGAGCTTAAAGGAAGGGTTCCTCTCGATTAAGTGCAGGGTGAAAGACTGGGGCAGGTTCAGCCATATCACCTTGAAATCCGCGAATTTCGGCGCTTCTGTCTCCTCAAACCCAAACACCTACACACAAAAAACCCACACACAGACAGGGCAGAAGAGAAGAGAGAAGAACAGCTGTTCTTGTCATTGTTCCTCAGGAAATGAGATTGCAAAAGAAGAGGGGCTTAGGATTATAAGACCCGACCTCTTTGTAAAAATTGGCTAGGCGGGCGACGTCCGAGGATTCCCTGGCGATATGGTCGAGGCGTGCTCCTTGGGCCACTGCCATTCTTCTCGGCTCTTGTCTTCTGCCCCCCCCCCCCCAACCAACCCCGGCTCTCTCTCCGTGGAGTGATCTCTGTGGCCTTTTAACTGCTGCAAGAATGACTCTTGGGAGAAGAAAACAAAAATTCTTTTGTCCTCTTTCCACCAGTCTCTTACTATTTGGAAAATCATGTAATTATCTTTTTGAACTTTCTAATCTAGTCTGGATTCAGTCGTCCATAACTCGTCTAATTAAATCTATAAAGTTTGTCGGAGATGTTACGCGGCGAGAGCAGAGTAATAAATTAAATTTCTAAAATTTTAAATTATTTTATCAAAATATGTTAATATGTACAATAAATTTAATAAAATGGGTAAAAAAATCCCAATATTTCAAACAGGTGCGGCCATCTTGAAAATAGTACTTAGACGTGTTGAATTCATTTAATGTCACGATTATTATAATAAAAATTATTATTACTTTTATAATTTGTTGAATATTATGTCTTTTTTTTAATTTATATTATCACTATTTTTTTCATCTCTTAAACGCATGTTTCACATTTTTATTTGTTTGAAACTTAAATTGTAAAATTTTATTTATTTATTTTTTATTGTGTGGAACTCAAAATCAGATCAGACGAAACCCAAAGTTTATTTAGCCGAATATAAGAGATGATGAGGGTGCCTTTTCTCTGTGGATTATCTGCTAAAATGGTGATTAAAGTTTAATTATGCTCATTTAGCACGGTTGGATTAACCAACAATGTTCTTCCGGTGTCAATGGTAGGCTGCCACGACACGAACATATGGCCTCTTTTTGACTAATTTCAGTTTTTCTCTTTTAATTTATACGCACTATTCCTCCAATTCGGTCGAAAATACCCGAACTTTCTTTATCCCCTTTTTCTGTCTTTCAATTATCAAATCTCATTTGCCTACCTCTTCTTCCTTGGCACCATTCCCTGTCCCTATCTCCGAGTTGTCAAATCCCATTTCCCTTCAGCCTTTTTTGTCCCTTGCCCTTTTTGTCAAGGGCAATTCCCATGCAATTCTTGTAAGCTCGTACAGTCTCATTTCCTATAGGATCCGCGATGGATGACAAGTTTTGATTTTTCCTAATTTCTTAGAAGTTATAGTTTGCATGAGTATAAATTTCTGTAGCACATTATAGAAAATAGACATGTAACAATCAAAAGCATGGAATTCAGGGTGCTTCAGGTTTTCATTGAGTAGTGTGTTTCATTGATTTTCTTGAGTGATTAGTCAGAAATATGCTAGCTTTCATGGCCACGACAATTTTGCAATTAAATAGTAATTGCAAGGTAAATAAAGATTATCAGATTATCACCAATAGTCTCCGCACGAGCATCGACTATCCCGGAAGCGATGAAATCGATTATTATCTCTGACAACAATTTCTCTACTAACAATTCCTGAGATAAATTTAAAGGCACTATGACAATCACCACAAATCCTGAGATTCTTTGTAATTCTGATGGGCAGTCCAGGAGGAATGGCTATAAGACCAAAGGCAAGGGCAAGCTTCTCACTATGGTACTCAACTTCTGTCACTTTCTCTTCTTCTTCTAAATCATAAAGCGCGTAGTTTGTGTCAGGTACATAGCCGGCTGCCTTCATATCCATTCTCAGCTTGATTAGCATGTTTTGAATCTCAGAGTTCCTTTCGTGGGATGTATCTTTTGCTTGGAAGACGTGGACCCTGTTCTTTTCAGCAATCCAACTACAGCCTGCGCCCTTCTTGATTCCAACATTTTTCATTCCTTTTCTCACAAGGGCAGCTTCCTGCCACCTGTTTTAGAATCCAAACAGCTGATTAATAGAAGGTTAAAACAAAATCATTACAAAAATGAGAAAAGGGAAAAAAAAAAAATCTATTTGAACCAACCATTTCTGATCAGAAGACAAAAAAATCAAAATGAGCAGCAGCTCTAGCATATTGGTGGGGAAGCAACCATTCATGCACTCAAAAGGTAAGCATGCAACAACCATGCTGGATAAAGACACCGTGAATCAGGTCTAAAACAGCACCTAACTAAAGAGTATCAGCAAGCCAGACAGGTAAAACCAAAGGGGTGCAAGATTATTGCTAAGGTATTTGTTAGAGCTTGATCCTGCGATTTCTGGAAATTGCATTTCGTATGTCCTGATGCAAAATCAAGTGGGTGATGATTAAACCAACAACAATGACTATCTTTCTGATTCAAATGATTCCAAAGCTCTGGTGTACACTGACAAGTTCTGTACTTGCAGATTCACAGACTTTGTGCGATAGTGATTTTCAGAGGAATTTTCGGATCTAAAGTCCCTTTCTCCCTGAAACTACAATCTCATGGCTCCCAATCCACCCATTGCTTATAATGATGCTAATCGAGTACTTAGAAAGCACAGTAATCACTGACAAAAGGAACATAGATAATTTAAAGTCAACAAAGTTGACTATTAAAGTCCTAGGCAGATTGTTAAGCAGCAGTACTCCTAAAAAAATGTTGCATCCAAAGGGAGAGATGAGGTTGGCTTTAAACAATTATTATACCTGCCAGCAGCAGCGAGCATATTTGAAAGCAGCACATGATTACCAGAATCTTTTGGATCAAGTTCAAATAAGTTACTAGCTGCAATTTTGCCCAACTCTGGCTTCCCATGCATCCTACTAGCATTTAACAGTGCACCCCAAACTGGAATTGTTGGAGGCACAGGCATTTTCTGAACGAACTCATAGGCATGTTTCACCATCCCAGCACGTCCTAACAAGTCCACAACACAAGCACAATGCTCTGCACCTGGTTCAATCCCATACATAGCCTTCATTGACTCAAAGATTTTCATTCCTAGCTTGACTGCACCTCCTCGACTACAAGCTGACAATAAACACACCAGCGTCACATCATTTGGTCTCACTTCAGATGTCATTTCTTCAAACAATGAGATGGCCATATCAGCAAGCCCTTGGTGTGCATACCCATTAATAATTGCATTCCAAGTAACCAAGTTCCTCTCAGGCATCTCACAAAAGGCTTGTTCACAATCCTGAATGCTTCCACATCTCCCATACATGTCAACAAGTGCACTACCAACAACAATATTACCCTCCACGCAAGCTTTCACAGCAAGTGTATGAACTGACCTGCCCAATTCAAGTCCAGCCAGCCCTGCACAAGCACTGATAGCACTTGAAATCATGTAATCTGTTGGCTCGACCACTTCTCCCCTACCCTTTGAAAACAGCACACAAGCCTTCTCCTCCTCACCATTCTGCTCACACGCAGCCATCATCGAACACCACGAAACTGCATTCCTCTTCTCCATCCCATCAAAAACCATCTGGGCCAATCCAACCTGCTTGCACTTCCCATAAAAGTCAATAAGGCCATTGCAAACATACATGTCTCTTTGAAACCCACACCGAATCACAAAGCCGTGCAACTGCCTCCCGAGTTCAAAATAAAATGCATCCACACATGCATTCAAAAACGCACAGAACGTAATCAGGTCCGGCTCTCCACCAACCCGACGAAAATCTATGTACGCTCTAACAGCATCGCTAGGCCTTCCATCGAGCACTGCATTCGAAATATGCGCATTCCACGTGGCGATATTTCTCTCAGGAATTTCATCAAACAGTTTCTTTGCTTGACATCTAAGGCCCATCTTCGAGTACATGTCGAATGCGCTGCAGCCAACAAACGTATCATGGATTTGCCCCGACTTAACCGAAAAGGCGTGAAGCTGTTTACCCGCAAGCGGCAGCCGAAGCGAAGTGGATGCTTTGAAGACGCAAGGGAGAGTAAAATCATTGGGCGGAATGCTTTGCCGACGCATTTCTAAGAAATGGCGGAGAGCAGAGGAGAAATGGCCGTTTTGGACGGAGCCAGAGATAAGGGCTGTCCAGGTTACGACGGATCGTTCCGGGGTTAGTGCGAGGACGAGCTGGGCGGAGTTCGGGAGGTCGAGTTTGGAGTACATGTTGATGAGGTGGATGGAGAGGAAGGAAGGGAGTGGATGCCGCAGGGTCTTGACGATCTCGGCATGCGCGGCACGGCCGAGGAGAGAGGAGCGACTTGCGACGGCGGATTCGAGGCAGGAGGCGAGCGTATTGGGGGTGCGGCGGAAGGGCATGGGATTGACCGGCCGCGGCATTCATCGCTCGTTCGGTGGCGCCAAAACTTTGAAAATCCGGCTTAAAAATGGGACCGCGCGCAACGCGGGGTGCGCACACACACACACACACTTTTTTTTTTCTTTTTTTTAATGTAGGGTCGTCTTGGGCTTTGTCCGCACGTAAAATCGGTGTGGTTTTGGACAGCAAAATGCCACGATCGGAGCCCCGTCGATAGGTCCGGGCCGGTTTCCAAGAGCCTTAAACCGTGTTTGTGCTGGATTTTAGATTCACGAATGGGTATTAAACAGAGTCCATTTCTTCTCTCCTTCTGACCTTTCCGACCACAAAAGACAAAAAACAACAAAACAAAACAAAAACACAATGGTGTGCGCAACACCTTCGAACGTCATTTCTTATATACTCTCTCTCTTCTTTTTTTTTTTAACTTTCTAATATATAATTTAGCGAAGAGCGATGATAGTACAAATATAAAATATTGGATAGCAACTAGTCGCACGCACCCGTTGCATGTGCATGTACTGTATGATTAATGTCTTTCTTTTTTCGTGATCTCCTTTAATCAATTCGAAATAAGTAGTGGGACGACATATAAAATAAATAAAAACTACATATTAATTTATCATATTTATTTTTAAATTTTTAAGAGTACTACTTTTTTACTCTAATTATATATATATATATATATATATTGCATGCGTTTCAAATAAAACTCAAATCTAATTTATGGTGCGTTCTCTACCTTACCTTTCGCCGAGTGTCTCTCTTCCAAGCCCACCGAACTTTTCGCTTCCTCTTCTTTTTACCCTCTCGAAGACAAAGCAAAAGGGAAAGAAAAAAAAGAAACCAGCAACCTTCTCCTCTTCGTTTCTTCTCCGACCGTGGAAGGGAGGGAGAGGAAGAGGACCTTTTTTAATTTTTTCCTTTTATTTATTTATTTATAAATTCTGTAACGTTGAGAGAGTGAGCGCAGAAGCGAAGGCCGAAGACTCCGAAATGGAAGCCACAGCCAAAAACAGCCATCTCAATCAAAAGCGCGAGGCTCTCTCTCATCTCCACGAGGGCATAGCGTCGCTGCTTTCCAGGTGGAATGGCCTGCAAATGGCGGTTCAGAACCAGTGGGGTGGCCACGAGTCCCTCGAGAAATCCCACCAGCTCGCCGCCGATATGCTTTCTTGGTTATCTCAATCCGATGGTATATTCAATGGATTGGTTATCATTTTGTCTTTCGCTTGTATGTATATTGTAATTCTACTAACTGGGTTTTGGCTTCCTCTTTTTTTTATGTTTTTTTTTTTTTTTGGTCCGACAATTATGTCGTTGAATGGGGATTGGCAGGGCAACTTCTTGTTGATGATTTAGAGAATTTTCTTCATGAAAGTATGCTTTTTTCTTTCAACACAGAGATTGAGGACGGCAGCATCGAGGAGGTATACCCATTTTTCTTTGTCACAATGGCTATATGAATGAATCACGATTCACTATCAAATGTGATTCTGTTCTGGGGTATCTATCTATTGGATTTTCTTTTGACTGGCAGTTTTTCCTTCCCTTCTAACGGTACCAAAAGAGGTTGCATTTCATTGGGATACATGTGATTGCAGTTTTTAACTCCTGAGGCTTTGATTTTCAAAAGTGGGTGATCATAGATCTTTCTCTTTTTGAGTTATAAGCATTTTGCATAGCTTTTGCACATTTCTGTTGCAAAATCTGGACTCAACTGAACCCAGAAAACTCTGACCAATATAATATAGTATCAATAATTTTTTTCTTGTGTACAGAAATCAATGGGATCTCATTACATGTAGCTAAGCCCCTCTTATATATAGAGTATAGATTGTGGATTATGGATTTGCTGAAACTTCTTGTCCATAGATGCTAACGGATAGTCACACCTCCGAGCAGGTAGCAGAGCAACTGATGATTATGCATGAAGAATACTTGAACAGAAGTCAGTAGTCAAAAAGGTATGGGAGGGATCTAAGTCCAACCATGCAGTTCAACGATTATGGAAGCGTTTTTTTCATTTCAATCGAGTAAACAAAATTACTGAAAACCCCCCATATTTCAAATATTGTTTTAACATATATAACATGTAGCTTGAAATATACATATCCTCTTGAGGATCTCTCACTGCTTTTGCCTTATTAGCGAGGACTTCTTAGTTGCCACCAAAGGTGTGCGGTTATCTTTTCGATCATGGAGAAAGTGGCCTTTGCAATGATTTTATAATACATACCAACTTTTTTTTTTTTAGTCTAATAAATATTTAATTTTATATTCTACGCTAAATGAATTTTGTTTTTTATTATATTTTTAACTTTATTGTATTTAAAACATTTTTTCCTCTCAAATTTTGGTATTGAATTAAATTAGAATATTCTTGATCCCCATGACCAGTGTTTTATCTACTTAGAAGGCAAGCTGGGGAGTGTAGTGGCCAGGGTAAATTGATGCAATGAGCAAGAAGGCAAGAGGGCTTTTTGTTTGTGCAAAGAGCTTCTTCTAAAAATATTATCTAAATTGAATTAGGAATGGAATGCAATGTCTTCGTTGAAGTTGGGATATTGAAGATATCGCCAGCTAGCTGGAGCGTCGAAAAATGAATAACTATTTGATCTCGCAATTTGCAGGAATCGATGAAAACTGCCACAAGCATACAGTGGAATATTAAAGTCGGCTTCCTTGAATGTCCTATAATATCTTCCTTGAGTTCTGCTATTAACTCTCAGAAATCGTCGATCGCCTCAATCTCGCACATGTGAGCACATATGCGTACGTGCAAGTGGTTGCACATTAATGTATCATTGTATCCAGTTTCTCTCTCTCTCTCTCTTGGTACACTGGTAAGAAAGACGAGCAACAATGGTGCACATATGGTAGGCGTGGACGATTTGCAATCCCATTTGATCAGCAGCATTTTTATTGCAAACTACTTAACGAAAGAACGGCCTCGGAAGAAATAGAGAAAGGGTGGTTTCTGGTTGAAAAACTAGTGCAGTCGCTCCTCAAAAAAAGGAGGTTCCCACTAATTGGGGTGGAGAAACGCCTGCACACGCCATTAAAACGACTTGTTGGGGGCCTTAGTTTATCTTCTTTCTATGACCATACTTTCTCCATCTAAGAAATCCAAGAGTACGTGCTCACTACAGGTATTGCTTTGAGTCTAGGGTGGAGAGCTGAACTTAATTAATACAGTATTTGAACTTGGTTCATGAAACCACTTGGCTAGTACAAAGAAAGCTTAAAAATGGTGTTTTGACTTTCTTTATGTAACCTCTGATCACGGTTGAAACCACCAAACCATAACAATCGGGTCTTTGAATCAGAAAAGAAGAACAACAAATGTTGTAACTGTGAACATCTCAGTCTGCTGTCACATCGACAAAATAATTGAAAGTAAAATTGTCAAGCCAATTAATTTAGCACCAACACACATTATTAATTCCAAGTAAGCAACGTAATTACAGATCAGACCCGATTTGTACCGGGTGAAAATGAAACCCGGGGGGGGGGGAACAAAAAGTAGAATGAAACCTTTGAAAGGCAGTTTTTTGAGTTTGGACTTCGGACGAAAATGCCAGAGAGGCAACCCTCCACGCGTCTGTTGGAAGCGAAATGAAGTGACAAAACCGATGAGAGAGCACCAACTAAGCCAGACACACGGGCGCCCACGGGGACAGATGGAGCTCCATGCAGATGGGCATGGGCAAAGTCGTCATTACGCACTCAACTGCTGTCCGAACCTCGGAGCTGATGCCGACTAGCTATCGACCATCTTTCTCTCTGCTTTGAGCCTTTCGACTCACCTCCGTAGCTCAGAGTTTCACTGTTTGTTTCTCTTCTTCGATCACAAACCTCTTCTTCAATTGTATAAACCAGAACTGGACTGTTTTGTCTTTGGTTCTGATCGTACATTTCTCTTGTTAAAAGGTGGCACGTCCCGCTTTCATGAACTTTTTTTTTTTTCTTTTACTTTTTTTGGAACCAGAATTCGGGAATTTGAGCTGCTTTCCCTTGACTGCCGGCTCTTTGTTTTGTGAGGTTTGCAGGTGAACGCAACTGTGCGGGAAATGTCAGATATTTCAGATCCATTTCCCCATATATGGCATCAAGCTGTCTTGCATGATGATGAGTTCAAGCCCCACAATCCCAAGGACTTTTCAGATCCCGAACAGAATTTCCTACAGTGAGATTTTGGCTTCAATTTTTTTTTTCTTTTCTTCTTAAAGTTTAATATATCAACCATTCACGGATCTCATCCAACAGTTTAAACTAATTGTGATGAACAGTTTCTTGACATTTCCTTTCCTTAGGAAAAAAGAATTGAAATAATAAACTTTAATCAGAAAAGATTGCCTATGTTCTTCTATCTGTGTATCTGAATCCAGCATTGTCATGTTGAAATTGGATAAAGAAGTTCTGCCATCTTAAATTTGATAGAGTTGTAAGTACTGAAGAAGAGTTTTATGCTATGCAACTCTACAACAGGAGATGTTAATGTAGAGATTTCACGGGCTTGTCGAGCTCTTATTTATTCTGCCATTGTTGAGACCACTCTCGATCATTTTTGTGGCCCACGAATACTAAAACTTCTTTTCTTTCCGCTTGATGGCTATGAGAAAAATTCTTGGAACGGAAATGTAGAGGTGGGATGCGCTACGTATTCTTGTGGACTGCTATCTTTGAAAGCCCATGGTATTTTGTTTTTACCTGGTGGAAAAAATGCCTGTTAATCATTAAATTAACCATAATGGGAATGATCTTGATTCTTCCATGTGAAGAAAGTGTAGCCTAGTTTCCATCAACATATTTCAGAGGCTTGCATCCACATATGGCAGTAATTCAATGACCAAATTAAGTACTATGTGGTATTGTGAAGCTCACCAATTATTGGTCTCTAATGATTGTTATTTTGATTGAAGACCAAAGTTGCCCCACTTTCTCATTCTATTCAAATTTCTGACAACCATGAATAACCTTGAGAAGGGGTGATGGAAGCTGCACAGAGTGAGCATGCATGACATTCATCTGTAAATTCACCTTTAATAATTCAAATTATAAATGAAACACTCTTAATACAAACTGGTAAATACTAATCACCAACTGATATATCCTTCTTGATATCTTAGTCCACTTATTTACTATATGCTATACCTTCCCTTAATTCTTTTCATTATGTTGCTTTGACTACATCTTTTGTGTACTTGATTCCATCAGAAGCCTTTTTTATTACAGTAACTTGAACACACCAGTCCCGGTTAGCTATCAGCAGGATGAGTTTTTTGTGGAAAATGGTTTGCCTAATGAAAGTAATGGTGTCTTGGAAAAGGACAGTGAAAGCAATGGTGAATTCATGACAAAGAATGATAATATTGCTTGGCCAGTTCTACCTGGTGGATCTGGTGAAGGTTTGCCATATGCTCCAGTTGATTGGCCGAACCCTGGTGATAATTGGACATGGAGGGTAGGAAGGAGATATAACAATGCTGGGTACTTCCATGATAGATTCTTGTATCCTCCAAAGCATATACATAAGGCTACTGGTGGCAAAATACTTGGAAGCAAGCCTGCAGTTGAAAGATATATTCACACGTATTTCCCAAATGCCAATGTCAATGCATTCTTTGCATCTTTTACTTGGAAGATCCCTGTGAAATTGCAGACTCCAACAAAAGGTCAGCGCAAAATTTGGAACTAACATCATTCTTGCTCTTGGGATGTGCAAGCTTTTTGTATCTTAGATTGATTTTCATGTCCTTTTATGTTTTCTTGGACATTGGATATCATGTCAGCTACTTTTATGTTTCCTTTTATGTAGCGCCAGCCATTCATTAGGTAGATTGCTCATTCTGTGGAGTTACCTGACTCAAACTCATTAAATGGCAATCTTATTGAGCTGAGATTTTGATTTCATGGATTGAGAGCAAAGAGCTCCTATGTTTCTAATCAGAAAATCAAACAGGACTTGAAAATGAGGTAGGCTGAGATAAGCAGAAACCAAACTGCATGATACATGAAATTATGAAATTGAAACACAGCAATAAGGAGCCAAAGGTGCAACTTACGGCCAGATTTTGAATGCAACATTCTGACTAGAAAATTTTGCTTGCAACTATAAATTGTCTCAGGTTGATATGTAGACAAAAAGAGTAATGTTTGTGAAACAAAGAGGCTTTAGTAAACCATTTTGTTTCCCTGTACTCCTAATTGTCAGTTATCAATGATTTGAAGCTCTCTTAATATTCTTCTCCTTCTGTTCACTGGTAAATATCATGTCTGGCTTGCCAATCCTTAAAACCATTTTCTACGTTCTATTCATTTGTGGCCAATAATTTATTGAAATGACAGTCTTATCCATTTGGCCAAGCATGCAAAATGGAAGTTATTGATAACAGATTTTTTGTCTCTTCTCATGTACTTAATCGATTCTAAATTGTGTAATTTGTTACAGTGGAAGCTGTCTCTATTCCCGTGGAGGACACTCCACAGGATAAAAAAGAGAAAGTTAAAGAAGTAAAGGGTGATACTCGACGGCCTGGCCGGCCAAGAAAAAACCCTCCAGAGAACATATCAGAGTCTGTCTATGAAGAAGACAACAAGGAAATTACTCTTACTGCACGGAGGAAAAGAAAAAAGATAGCAACCATGTTGCCATCAACATCCAGGCAAAAATGTAGGCAATTTTTCGAATGGTCCGCTGCTTCTAAAAGGGGTTCTGCTGCTGTTAGAGAACATGTTACCCCTGAGGAATTTGCAATTATTCCAGAAGATTTTGATAACTATCTCAATTCTCTTGATGACTTAATTACCCAGCCTCTCTCTGAATCTATGGTGCCCAGTTTGACAACTGATTCATATGCTGCTGAAGATGACATGGACGAAGCTCGAAGCAAGCTTTCCTCTCTTCTTGTCATGGATTTCCCTTCATTGGTTTCATCCAAGCACTTATCCGAACTCAAATCTCTGGCACCCAAACTCCGTAAGGATCCCTGTTTGAGTGCTGAGCAGCTTGTCAAGTTAAAGCTGATAGAGGAAATCCCATCATTCAGCGAGGTGTTTCAAGACTGCAGGGAAATCATAGATCAAGTAGATAAAATGTTTGTGGCCCTGGAAGCAAACAAAGCCAAAGTAACTAATCTGAAGAGCGAGTACAATGTCCTAAAGGAGAAAGCCGACGAGCTGCAGTTGCAGGTAGATTCCAGCTTAGTGGCGGTTAAAGATATTGACAACAAAATTGCTCAGCTGCAGAACTGGAGGTCTGAACTAACTAGCAATATAGAGAGCAACGGGGCAGCAAAAGTGGAGTTGAACTTGGCTCAAAAGGCGGTGGCAAGCGAAATTCCAACTGTGGTGCGGAAGATTCAGCAGGCCAACTCCAGAGTGCCAGAATGGGTGCTAAAAAAGACTAATGCACAGAAGCGAGAGGCTGAAGTTCTCGCCAAGTTTGCGCCTCTCCAAGGCTTTTCCCTGTAAGCAAATGTCTTTTGAACCTGTGGTTACCTTCACACCGGTGGATAACTCGTTTATTAACAGTGTCAACCTTATTTCCCAAGTCGCCCGTAATACCAATTTTATTAACGAAATAAATGCTTGGAAAATACCTAAACTGATAAATTCTATTTCCAAATTACTCTTGACGGACATTGAGTTATAAAAGATACAATAGATTTTACGAGCATATCATTCTCTCTTTTTGTTCTCTGTTTGAAGTAAAATAAATTTACCCTAAATCGCTTTTCCACAGATTATAGGTTGTATCCGGTGCTAAAATAACAAACCCCTGTTTGATTTTAATTAGTCACCAAGTTGGAAATTGAATTTTGGTGAAATTTAAACCACACGGACTGTGGCTGGCTATATAAAGATATGTTCTTCCCGAGCTGCTACTATTCGTATGTATAGATTACAGATGAATTACGTAAAAGCTCGATGGCCCAAGGAACGCTACGGTCAAGTCATCTTGTCTTCTATTGGTCTTGTCATCTCACGTCTTGTCTTGGATCCAACGAATTCCAGTTCATCGAAGATTCAAGATAGACTATCCTAATAGCCCACAAACAACCAAATATCGGGTGTGGCTTTTGAGGGAGAGGAGATGACAATAATGCCGCTTTGAAAACCCAGGGCCATACATTCACGTGCATTACAAACACCTCTCTCATTCAATTGGACGAAAAAAGTGGCGAACACCGAGACGTAGATAATTGCACTTGGAAACGGGGAATTCTGGGAATGGACATCACTTTATTTTCATTAATTGGCAACCCTCTCTAGCATGATCAATATAAACACGTAACGCCCACCTTTTGATTTGCCCGAAAAAATGCATCGATATCAGGTATATCTTAGATGCCAGGCTTTTGAACTTTGTATTATTGCCAATGGCCAGGAGAAGTTACTTTTCCAAACATTGCTATCGCGTTGGACGTGTCATCGTTAAAGAAAGAATAAATACCTGATGGGGAATCAACTCAACTTGGTGGCATAAAGGGATCCCATCCATAGCTTTTATATTTTTGTCGCACTTTGTATGTCTCGGTGATAATGCTTGCGGGTTTCAAAATTCAAATAAAAAATTTATCGGTATAAGTCACGCTGTACAGATTAAGTATATATCTTAGTTCAATTCAATGGTATTAGATTCGATTTTAAAATTTAAAATTTCAATTCACGTCAATTAAACTAAAAATATAAAACAGGCAACTTTGCAGAAACGTACAATTGCATTCCATCGTAATCAAGCTATTTCACGGAGTCCACCGATGGAGAGAATAATGTCGAGAACATTATACCGCTCGTTAAGGTGCACAACAGTACAACCATCATTGCAGGCATAAAACATTATAGAGGGCATGCAAGAAAGTAAGATGCACAGATGAATTATAATCCTAGAGAAGGCCAGGGCAAATTCTGCAATCTGCGTTAGTTATTTTTCCAAGCTCGACATTGATCAAAAGCCTTCTGATAAAGACTAAGGTAATGCAAAGTTAGATGATCATGAGGTCATTTTCGGAAAAAGAAAAGTTATAGCATTAGTGGCTACTATGTTCAAACTTTGGACCAAAGTCAGTCAGGCAGGTTAAAGGATTGAGGAATAGCAGTGGGCGCAAATAGCCAGCATGAAGAAGAAATCAAACCAGTTGACTTATATGATTCAATAAGGCGCTATCACTCAATTCAAAAGCATGCGAAGAAAAATGACAATACCATTAAACAAGGAAATGGACTTCATCCACTAAGAAAATCTTCCAAAATAGCAGAGTAGCATAACAAAGACATTCTACCAAATGGGTCGCCGGGTCAATCTGAGATACATGTCCTCTCACCCACCACTCCACCCAAATACAAAACCCCAAAAACAAATATCAGTAAAGATAAGAAGGAAAAATCATCGAACAATACTGAAAAGAAAAAGAAGTGCACAAAAGGCCCCAAAAGTTGATGTAACAACACATCATTCCTTTGCAAAAAACTTGGAAATGTAAGTCTTATTTCAAGAGCTTACACTAAAAGGCAAATAAAGACTTGGGCCACGGGTAGTTAGCTTTACAAGATAAACCTGGTGGACAAGAAGCATATATTCCTAATCAGGAAGACAAAATAACTACCACTTATTTAGCATTAAAGCAGAAAAATATGCTTCTATTTTGCAAAGAAACCAATTCCTTGGCACTAAAGCAGAAGAATATGCTTCTATTTTGAGTAGAGAATTCCATTCAAGACGTGGAATGCAAGTAGTCAGGCACGATGAAACAATATTATTCCATAAAAATGGTGAACCTTAAAGAAAAAAAAAAAAAGGCTCTGTTTACCAACCAAACCACGAGGAAGATGAAAGAGAGGTTTTCTTGTTGGAAAACATATTTGAAACCAGTAAATGGCCGAAGCCATTGCTCAAAAACAACTCTATGACCAAGTCGAAAATTTTCAATTTATCAACTGCAACGCTAACAATGTGACATGCTCAACCATCTGGAACTACAAAAGACATAAGTTTGATGCTAGGGCGCCAGAAACCAAAATTTTTTTTTTTTAAAAAAGGGGTATTTAATGCTCACTATATGTTCATATTACTGAAAATGAAAATGGTCAAGTATTCAGCATTAACTATCAAATTCTATCTTAAAAGCCATTGGCACCAAACTCATTATGCAACAACAGTAAAAGGAACCTTTGTTTTGGTTCATTCAATAACCTTAGGGAGTATACAGAACCTAGTCCCAACCGCCAACAACCTCGGAGACTAACATTCACAACAACATAAGCAGTAACACTCATTATCACTGTACAAGCACAAGCCTAGCATTGTTATTATTGTTGTTGTTATTGCTCCCCATACCTCCTTTAAACTCCCCATCATTATCATTACCTTCTTCTTCCGCCTCCTCCTCCTTGGGCACCGTCACAATCAACTCTCCATCCATAAGGACCGCGCTGGCAAGCTCGGGCCTGGTGGATTCCGGTAGCCTGAACCTCCACATGTCCAGTTCCAAATCATCCAACGAGGATAATCCAAGATACCCATTTGGCCTAATCACGATTTTGGTGACCCCCGGGTGGATTTCGATCGTGTGGGCCCTCACCTCCCCGATATTCTCCGTCTCCGCCACGAATCGGAAGCAATCGGGGCTTTCCTCCACCAACACGTCAGCATCCGACCGGAAAGGGAGCTCCAAGACCCGGCTGAAGATGTGGGGCAGCCTCCTCAGCTTCTTGTGGGACCCACCAGACGACAGGACCTGCTGATTGTTGATATTGTATTGGATTGTGATGTTGTTTCTTTTCTTGGGTAATGGATGCACCTTCATGGTTTCTTGGGATTTGACTAAAGTTTTGATCTTGATTTTGGGGTGTGGCTCAAAATCTGGTCTTTTATTGTTTGTTAGAGAAGAAGAAGCAATGGAGGAGAGATGTTGGGCTAACTATACAGAAAAACAGAAGATGCCAAGGTTATAAAAGATTGGGGAATCTGGTATTGATGTAAGCATCCAAATCCGAAAGGGATTGTGGCTGTGGCGTAGAAAGGTACAATGATGACCGTAAAAGAATGGTGGTGATGGAGTTTTCTTTTGGTTGATTAGATTTAAAACCCACAGTGGGAAGGCCTATGCCCACATGGAAAAATAACACTCAGGATGGATTGTACTTGAATTATGTTGGTATATGTCTCTCTACCTCTCTATCTCTCTAAAATTTTGTGTGTGTCCGTCTTGGTGCGAGAGATTGAGTGCTTAAAAAGGAGAATATTTTATGGAGTGGAGAAATTTTTGGCAAGCAAAAAGATATCCCATGGGCTCTGTGTCCTCTCTGGTTTTGTTTTGGATGTGCAGTGTGATTGATGGCTGCGAAGGGATCGCTCGAGGAGATCAATCATAAAAGAGAGTGGCTTTCGGTTATTGCCCCTCTCCTTGGTGTAAATTACCGAGAAGGTCAAATTTTTGTCCAAAAACTTGGAAAACAAATTATTACACAAAATCTCTCCTTAGCTCTGTGCCAGAAACATTCAGGTGTTGTTCAAAACGGTAAAAGACCGATGAGTAAAATCCTCGGGATCGTTTTCCATTCAAAGCGCGGTAGAGGAAGGTTACATGCAAAAATCTGCCGTGGAACGATGGAAGAAAGCCGATTGTTGAATGTACCTCTTTTTTATTTTTTATTTTTTGAATGAATACATTGTAAGGATATTTGTTATGATTTCTATATGTTTTAGTTAGAGTTTACTCATTGGTGTAGCAATTTATTTTTTTTATATTATTTTTTAGAGAATATTCACCACTTAAGTAATAATAATTTTAAATAGAATTCTTTTACATAGCCATTATCGAATACAAAATTTAATAGAACAATCCATCTCACACCTAGTCTATTTGGGGGGGGTTCACACCCTAGGATTTTGAACTTGAATTAAGTGTGCGAAAATAGGCTGAATTGGGTGGTTGAATTATTATTCGGGTACATTAACATTTTTACAGCATCGATATGACAGAGCATCCATCTTCACGAGTCTACTTTATATCTCTAAATTGCAAATCTTACGTAGTTTGAAGAAATTAATAACTCCTGGTGACCTCTCCGGCTGTGCCCGTGCGCGATGTAGTAACACACAAGCACAAGAAAACGTTAGGAACACAATACGGCCGTCCTGGGTTTTCTCGCCGCTTTGTTTTCAGATCACGTCCACTGGAATGAACGCCCATATCAACGAGCCCAATAATAGCCCACCATACTGGAAGATGTCCCAAACAAAACCACCGTTTATTGTTATTAATTAACTTGCTTAATTAAGTGTTTATCAGGAACAAATATGTGATGAGTTGCATACAGGGACGCAGCTTCCATTGTCTTTTCCGGTGAAGCTTTTATTCAGAACGCGAAAGCACGCCGCCTTTGGCTTTACCCGAACCTGTCTTCAATTTGGCAAACGCGTGCAGTAGGGTCGCTGTAGTTTCTGCCACATTTCCCTCCTTTGTCGTTGATTGAGCCAGAAATACACCTTTCGGGATATATGGTTTCGGGAGTTGCCTGATCCATTGGTCGGATATTTGGATTTCTAAAAATCAAAATCATATCGTGTTTCGATTAAAAGCAAAATGATAACGTGAACATGAGAATTCACCAGCTCAGGTTTGCAACCCAGACCCGGATTGTATTTAAACGACCCCACTTGGATAAAGTGTACGCGCAGGGAAAAGACACAAACTTTAATCGGTAAAGTCATGAGATGCGTCACCCCGATTGTGCTTGCAACTTGTCCGCAGATAAAAGAAGGAAGAGCTGAGGTACTTACAGACATGAAAGTTCGGCTATAATTCCCTCTGGTTTGGCAAAGATGTACCCCTAGCCTTGGTTCAAATCATCTTAGCTGCGTTTCTGTCCCTCATTTGACCACTATTTCAGAGCCTCGTCAACAGCAGTCCAACACATTCATGTTACACCAGCAATACCAGACATGATTATCCCCTGCCCACGATACTTGCGAGGCAACTTAGGATATTTGTGTGTACTTGGATAATGAAGTGTTTTCACAGTTCAAGATGCTAAAATGGTGCCCAAAAGATCAATTCAAAAGGCCTACATCAGATTTGGCCTTGTTCATTTTTTTCAAACAGTTCCTTTTCCCAGACATCACCGACTTGAGAAATTTTGTGCTTGTTCATGATTCTAGCCTACAAAGCTTCATGTTGATGTGTCCGACGCCTATGATGAGATCTTTTACGGCTACCAGTGAGCCCTCTGGCCGATAAGCTTGAGGTACCAGAGTGATGAATCTCCTCCACTGGTGCTCCCTGACCAAAGATAACATCTAGAGGATCTTCCATCACATCAGCACCAGGGTTCATCTAAAATAACAACATTAATCAGAAAAGGCACAGATGCTAAGGTAGTTTTCAAATGAGAATCTTGATAAAAGTGGCAATTTGACATTCTAAGAAGAACAGAAAAGGCATTTTTGAGACCAAGCATATGTCATAACTTTTATTCTTCCCCACAGTCCCACCTCCTGTTTTCAGATGTAGAGAGAAGAACGTGGAATAGGCATCAGCAATGTAATTACCAGTTTTGAAATGTTATTGACAGTAACCATATAGATGCTTATACAAAACAACCAAAACAAAGCCCCAATCCCAAATATAGACTCAAATTCCTCAGTTCTTCTCTACGGTATCTCAATCCATGTTTCCTAGATAGCAGGAGAAAAAAACTTTAGCTTGACCAGTATTATCATGAGAACCGAAATGCTAACAGAACATGCACACACAGATAAGTTATCACCAGCTCAAGCACATATATGCAAAAAAATATTATATTTCCAGATTTGGAGCTGACATTTCATCATTAGTTATCTGTTGGTTGTGCATTCATTACAAGAAGAGTTTAAACAACATGGGCAAGATTTTGCCAATAATCATCACTCAAATCATGTTTCAGTAACCTCGTGAGTCAGATGAATTTTACTTATTCTTCAGTCTAATTCAAATGAACTGCCTCTATGTGCCAAATATGTAAAGGTATGCAAAAATTCATTTCAGCCAAGCTCCAAAGCTTCAAAAATTAATTCATCCCTATCCTAGCTTTAAAACCAATTGCCAAGTTATGTTTGCAGCCACATAAGAGAGTTTGTGAGTGCATTCAAAGGAACTCATTTGGATGCAACACCAACCTTTCTAATATCAGTATCAATGCAGGTATCTGAGTTGCTCTGGGAACCAGTATCATGCACATTTTGGCCATAAGCAGCATTATCACTAAAGAAATTTCGAAAACGCCACCTTAAAACTGGCTCATCTGTATTTGAATCATCATAAACTTTCTCTGCGTAAAAGATTCTGTGCAAATATTGTATCATGGAGGGATTATCTTGGTACTTTCTTACCATTCTGTCGACAAAAAAACTATTCATCAACACATGATTTAAACTTTTGATGCAGACAAGGAGAATGAAAGGGGGGGAGCTGTAGCTTTGTAACAACTGCCAGAAAAACAATTATACAGAAAGAAAAGCCATCATTTGATATTGCAGATAATTCTAAACCTATTAGAAAACTTTTGTTTACATCAGAGAGAAATATATTTGTGGTACATTTTGTAGTCATAATGATTATGTTAAATTGATTACACATAGTACTGCTGTCAAGGTGAAAATAAAGATCTAAAATGATGGATGAGAGTGATAATCAACTCTAATTTGGAGGATGACTGAAGCAGCAGAATCAACACCCAATGGTTGTTAAATGCTATATGCTTAGTTCCTTGTAAGGTTAGCTGAGTTTTCTAACAACATATTGACTCATTTGGTCTTGTACAAACCCTCTTTAACAGAGTTTGATTTCAGCCAACAACTGTATCCACTCTTTACTTTAGCATCCACCTCAATCTTCCAAATGGCAGAAAATTCAGGCAGTGAATAAGGAAACTAGATACATAAACCTAAATACTGCAGATGAACCTATCAATTCATTTGAAAAATAATCTCTCTCAAGCTAAATTGGCTCAGATTTGTCTAAGTAGCTTAAAATAACACCAGATGTCTATTTCATTTAAACCAGCAACACCAATGTATACAAGCACATGACAGATACTAAAGATGGCCACAGCAAATATTAAAATAAGACAGATGCCCACATATGAGCTAACTCCCTCTGCATCCGAGTTCCATCCAAAGCAAGAATATGATCAACACATGAATCTAGCGCCCTACCAAATTCCCATAATCCAAGAAGAGTAGCAGCTCCTGAAGAAAATTGGGGTAAAAAATGAAAAAAAATAAAAGAAGAAAGGAACAGGTCTTATTGAACTATGCAGATTAAGGGCACAATATAATCAGAAGTATTAGCAGCAAAAGGATAGTGATGTGAGGTGTGTGTTGACAACAGAAAAGGAGAGTTTGCATTACCTCCTGCATAGAAGAGGCGGGCAGGCCCACTTAGCTTCCATGTTCCTGCCAGAAAGCTAAAAATTATTCAAAAGGCAACAGGTTGCATAATAATTCAATGCGGGTAACCAGTAAAAAAAAAAAAAAGAAAAAAGAAGCCAACTTGTTGCATGGATGGATTTGAGATACCAGCAAGAAAGCTTAGCAAGAAGAAATACAGCAGTTAAGATTGAAGTTTAAAAAGATTAACAATGAACTAACATGAAATAACCATAAATAAAAGCAATTTTAAAGAACTTACAACATAAAGAACTAACTACAAGCCAGAAAATCACAGTAGCAAAAACCAAAAGTTAAAAGGCCAATGCAAGCCCTTTTTCTGACTCGAGCTAAACATGTGATTCAGCTATCTGAAAGGAAAAAAGTAAATTTCAAGCTACATTCAACAGCCAGGAAGCTAATCAATGACCAAAAGGTATAGCGACTAAATCATTTCCATCTCCCCTTTTCTTGCATAACCACCAAGCATATTGTCGACAAAGAAAATAAGTAGAAGGTAGTATTTGAATCCAGAAAAATGATCCAGCATAGACTCACACAGCGATTATGTTTCTGTCCGAATGTTTTTCTCCCATCAATAAGAATCACAAAACATACCTGTCCATGCAACAGCAGCACCAACAACAGCAGCAGAAGTAAAATCCCTAACAGCCTTAGACTTGCATGTTAGAAGTACATTTGCTTCTTGGGGTGTCAATTTCTCCTAGCAATAAGAAAAGGGAGGAGAAACACAGTGAACCATTCAGGCCATAAAGGGCAGCAAAAATTTTTACCGTCACTTAAAAAAGAAAAAAAAAATCACTTAAAATGGCAGATGCAGGTCATTTTTGAGTTTTTAAAAAAAAAAATCATACTTTAATGTACTACTCAGCGTTCAGACTGCAATATTCGAATCAAACTTCACCAACCTTCAAAATAAATTTACCCTTTCCTCTTTCCAGAATCAAGATATACACAATTAAAATAATAATAATAATAAGCAGGGCCTCGCTTTGACCATCTAGGGCACAGATGACATTGACACCGTCAAAAAACAAGAAAAAGTTGAAGTCTTGAGATGTGGGCATTGGAGAACTCAAACTCATTCTCAGATATCATTAACAAAATAGATAAATAAATAAATAAAAGAAGACCCCAAATGTTTCTTGGAGCCGAATGCCAAAATATGGAAAAGAGAAGAATTACCTGGCGATATCTGAGGTTTTGCTCAAGCGCAGCTAAAACTTCACCCATTTGCTCCAAATAATCGTGTTTATGATCTTCTAAGGTCGTAGTAAATGGCACTGCCGGCCACCTGAATTTCTGATTGAGAACTCACGGCGACAAGGACTACTAGTGTCAGTATAATAATACTGTCTACCGTACCGAGAATGGCAGGCAGGCATGGTCCAAATTCACTTGGTTAGTGAGTGGCCCAATGGCCATTTACCCAAAGGCCCCGAATGGTGACCGAAATAGGCCCTAAATTCTCTATCCTCAAAAGCCCTGTAAAAGTCCCACGAATTAACAAACTTTTTTTTTTTTTTTTAGTATTAAGTCGTTTTTTAAATTGAATATTTTGAGACTCACTCGAAACCAATTAAAAGAGAAAAACAAAAATCAACCATTTCGAATTGGAGCCACATGAGATGGTTCTCCCCACCATTGTCTCTGCTTGTGCTTGTGCTGGGAAATTAAGTTTCGGAAATCCTGCCCATGATTACAATACTGAACATTAATGTAGCACTCGACACTCATTTGAAGAGTGAACTTGTTACTGGGTATGCAAAATGTGGTTGCGATGGACGTTGCTCAAGAAAAGTATACGAAGAGTAGTCAAGGAACTTAATTTTTCACGATGGCCATGATCACTGGCTCTTCAGGGCTTCACCGGTTAGAGATGCTTGCTTGATTTTTAACCAAACGGCTGAAAAGTTTTTGTTCTGTTGGAGCGCAATGATTTCTGGTTATGCAGAAAGTGATCGGCTAGAATAAGATTTTAATCCATTCAGTGAAATTTCAAGTGTTGGGAGTAAAACCTGATCAAGTTACCATGCTGGGTGTTGTTTCAGCTTGTACCCATCTTGGTTTATTGGAACAAACTGTGGATACCTATATATGTTGACATGAGTGGGTTTGGAGTAGCTTTGCCAGTCAACAATGCCCCATTGATATGTATGCCAGATGTGGCAATTTGGAAGCAGCAAGAACAGTTTTTAAGAAGATGCCAAAAAGTATTGTGGTATTTTGGACCAGTATGGTGAATGAATTTGCCATCCACGGGGATGCCAATAATGCTCTGGACTTCTTCCACCGAATGGCAGATGAGAACATTGAGACTTTTGTTGGTCTGCATTATGCCTGTAGCCATGCAGGACTGGTTGTGAAGGGCTAGAAAAATCTTTGAATTCATGATTAAGGAACACAAAATAACTTCTAAACATGAGCGCTATGGTTGCATGGCAGATCTATTTGGTTGTGCCTATCTCCTCCTAAGAAGCTCTCAATCTTGTCGGGTTGATGCCTTTGGCAACTGACATTGTCCCTAATGGCTGTTTGCTGGGTTCATGGTGAGATAGAATTAGGAGAATTGGCTGCCAAACGGGGTCTCAGGCTAGAGCCAGACCATGATGGAGCCCATGTGCTATTATCCAACAACTACCCCACAGACTGAAGACAGCAAGATTTTGGGCAGGCAAGGAACTTGATGAAACAAAGAGGCATATCTAAAGAAATATGATTTATTAGGATAGAATTGAAAAATAAGATTCGCGGGTTTTCAATGGCAGAAAAGAAACATAAGTAGGTAGATCAAATCTCTAAGAGAATAAAGATGATGTTGTTAGGGAGTTGAAACTTTTTGGCTATGTTCCAAACACCAGCAGTGCTATGGTTGATGTAGAGCAGGAAGGAAAAGCTGAAGTGGTGCTATGGTTGACGTAGAGCAGGAAGTAAAAGCTGAAGTGGTTTTGTGGTACAGCGAGAAGTCGGCCCTTTGTTATGGGGCTGATGAGCGGGAGAAAAGGGTCTTGCATTAATCAATATGGCACTGGACAGCCACAAACCGCCAGACAATTTATTAGCCGGCAATGAAGATATTAATGGGTACAATGTGTACCCACTAATAGGATGCCAATGTTTACACAATGTGTACTCTTCCCGCAAATTCAACCACCACCATGCAGGCTGCAATATTAATTTAAGGAAATCCCTTTTTTCTCGCCAGCAACAGTAGAAGCACGAACATGATATGGTAATAATGCAACAGTTTGGCATGTACAATTGAACTTCGGACCATGGAAAAATACTCTTTCAATAACTAACAGAGTAAAGAACCAAGTAAGTGAGCCATTCTCACAAGGAGCGAGAACCTTAAAATCCGCCGCGTTTGATATTCATAAATTTTTCTAAGTGGGGATCTTAATATCGTCTTTCACTATGAATGCACTGTATTGGTCTTCAAAAGCAGAGATGAAAGAAATTGCATGGCTGATACTTTTCATCAATCCCGACATACTGTATTTGAAGAATTCTGCTACCGTTGGGAGCAATCTCGAATTATCCAACATCCAGCTTCGCCGATACTCCAAAATCCAGGAATTGGGATTTAGCTGCAGAACAGAGGCACCCGGCTTCCCGTAAACCCATGACATATTGGCTTTCCAAGTTGTATACTGAATCTTTCCATCAGGCCACTTTTGAAAGGCATAGAAACGTTGGGGGATATTCAGAAATTTTGCTTACAAAATTTGTGACTTTGGAGGATGCAATATAAACAAGTTGGTTGACTTTACCTCTGTAACTCTGCCTGACAAGACAGTAAACGACTGCGAGGAGAATCCTGCTTTGAGCAAACCTGCTGTTTGCAAAGGCCAACCCCAAATGCTCACTTTCTCCGTAGAGGACTTGTACAGTACACACCTGGAATACAGAAGCCAGCCATCCTGCAGTGCAATTTATCAATACATAGTCCAACAAGGAAGCACCTTATGCATTGAAATGAATAAGATGATTAAAAAAACCAGATCAAGATTTTAAGCACAGAGAACCTGATTGACTTCCCAAATTGCATCCTTATGGCTGCAATTTGAAACCTTTCTATCAGCAACATAGCCCTTTAGCTCATTTTCCAAGAACCTTAACTTCCCAATCAAATCTTGCACAACCCAAGATCTCTCACCCACACTCCTCACAACATCAGCGGAGAACACAGGCCTTAAAACCCCAGGAACCCCACCAGAAAACCCTTTTGCCACCATAAAAATAAACATCAACCCAAGAACCATCCTCAAGGAAACACCTTTACTAAGTCCCCACTCTGTCCTTTTCTTCTCATTCTCATTCAACCTCAGTCTCGCTGTTGATTTCAAGACTGGAGACTCCAGAATTTTAGGACAGGAACTGGATCTAGGCGTGGAGATAACAGAAGAATCAAACGACACCGGGGTACGCTCCACGTTGGACCGCCGGGAAGCGGAGATCTTGGTGAGAGAAGATTTCTGGATGCTAGGGGGCATGAGGTCGAGTGTGGCATTGATGCTGGCCATGCAAATCTCGCATTTGCAATTGGCGTCCTTTCTGCAACCCGGAAAGTAGCAGCTGTCTCTCTCGTCCACGGCGGCGGTGGCGGCCGTCGATTTCCCGGAGGAGTAGGCGGCCGCTACATGGTGCGTTTTCACGACTGGACTGGTCATTTTGGACATTGCCAGTGGCTTTTTTCGAGGAGAGAGCAGAGCAAGATACTGAATAATTTATCAAAATCAAAATCAAAAGCCGAAAAACAAAAGACAACAACATCGGAGATTGGAGAGCGGTTCGAAATTTGAATCCTAACGGTCATGTGGGCTGACGTGGTGTGGAAATTAGGATTTGGGCTTTAGAGGATTGACACGTAAGCTTAGGCCGTGGCCCATTCTTGATGTGGGTCTCTTTTACTAAAAATCTGCAATAAGAGGCTAGGAGTTTAGACCAATTCCAAGAGAAATATTAGTTGGACATCTCATACAATTATTAAATAATATTTTATTAATAAAAAACCATATTCTAAAAAAAATTTAACCCAAAATCTTAATTTATATGATTTTTTTTTTTTAAATATGTATCTATTCTCCAAAGTAATACACAGCTCCAAGGTTTTTTTTTTTATAAAATTCTTTGCTTTTCAGATATACAACATGCGACCCCACATGCCTATCAAGTCTTATTGCCTATGAAGTAGGCAGGCATCCAACAATTAATGCGATGCTGGAGTTAATGGGTGTTTTTGCCCTGTGCGGAAAAAAAACAAGCATTTCGCAAAGAGTTGTTGGATTAAAATCTTTTTTATATTTATTTATTATTTTTAATATTACAAAATTGTAAATTGTAAATTATATATTTTTATTTAATTAAAATTTTTATTATTTTTATATATTATTAAATTAATTTATTTTATTATTAAAATAATGAAAATAAAAATTTATTATTTTTTAATATTTACTTATATTATTTACAGTCATTTAATCTGTTTTAAATTTAAAAATAAAATTTTGATGCATTCAATAAAAAAATTTAGAAAAAAATTAAATTTCTTGAGAATTATTTTAATAGCTAGTAATTATTTTATTAAATATTTTTATAAAAAATACTTTAATTATTAATAATTTAAATTTTTATTTTTAATTTTAATAAAATTATTAAATTTTATAAAAATAAATAACTTACACTTTAATGAGTATTTCAATATATATATATATATGTATATATAAAGAAAGCCAATTGTTTTAATAAGATTAGACAAATCAACTCGGAAAGTTCACTCGGGGAAATTATTTATTCTAAGAAATCAATTGTGGTCCATGATTGCCAATGCAGCGTTAGCATCTCCATCAGTGGAAAATGCCATAAACTTAGGCGCTTGAAATTTTCGATAATCTGTAATATTTGGCATGAAAAAGTTTAAGTAGATATAAAAATAACAAATTTAAATTAATATAATTAATGTTTATATTATACACAAGATATATTATATTATATAAAAAATATTTTATATACAGTATACAAATTAATTATATTTCTTATTTTTTTTAATTCACTTGACAAACATATTTTGTACTTAATATATAAAACATGTGAAAAAATTTGCGGGGTTCCTAGTTGTACAACTTTAAGATTTCTTAATGTGGGGCTGTGTCACATTGGCCTCGCTTTAGTCGCCATCAAGTGGGAAAGACGTCCCTATCAAAAGAATTAGTTCAAGGTTACCGTGCCAGATGCACCATTTACAGAGCAATTTTCCAGAGCAAATTAGCCAGTGCTCTACTCGCTAATCGCTATAGACAAAACGTCGCAATTATGCTAATTAATTATAAGTGACCACTTAAATTGCACTCCGTTTACGATTTGTACGGTCCCTTTTTCTTTTCGGTGGCTATAAACCTATACACATAATGAATGGAAGGTATTAATTAGGCTCCCGTGGAGAATTATTGCACTTTTTCTACCGTTTCTTTCTAGATTCTATAGAGCAACGATCGCTTGAAAAGACTTAATTTCGATCGGCCACAATGCTTACCGAGGAAGCTAGAATTTGTACTTCTGCTTGAATGATTGAGGTTTGTGGCATAATAAATGTTAAATTAGTATGGTTATGTGCTAGTGGGAATAGTTGAACTTCATTATTGCTGTATTTTAATGCAGAAAAGGTAGGTTTGCCGAAATAATGTTCCCCCCGAAAGCCACTGGAGAGAGGTGGCAAAAATATATTTGGCATCAAGATAACGAAAGATGGATTGCTTGTGCTTTTTCGTTTTTGTTACTATTTTTCATCTAAATCTTACGGGGAGAAAGTAATGATTGGTTTGCCAAAGTTGCTCAAAGTTTGAAGCAATTCAAAGTTGCATAGAACATTTCACTTGCAAAAATTTCTGCAATTCCGCTGGTTTTCATTTTTCGAACTAATATCTTAATACAGATAATTTTTCTAGGGCAGCATTCCTCCGTGTTGTTAGTCATCTGGAAGAAAGGAAGAGAAATGTGCAATATGCAATTATTTTTCAGGTACAAGAAAGGAAAGGAAAGGAAAGGAAAATATGATGGATGGGAGCTTTTTTTCTACAGCAGCACCCTGTCAATTTTAGCAAGTTTTTGCCTTTTTTTTACTTCGAAATTTTAAGATGAAGAGAAGAAAAAGCAGACCATCCTCTCTACAAAGACAAGTTGCATTGACACAGCCATGAAAGGCTATGCAGCCAATTATATAATTCCATGTTATTGAAAGAGCTAGACCTTCTTATTCTAGCCCAAAATTAGTACAGTTTTGTGCTTGCAGATCTTGCATACTTCTTAGAAGAAGATGGAGAGGAGGAAAAGTCTCCTGAGCGTCTTCTTAGCATCTGCCTCATGCCATCAGCAACCCCAACAGCTGGATTTGAATTGAACTTGCCACAAAATGACATGTGAGATCTCACAGCTTCTCCCACCCCAGATGACTTTTTACCTCTGCTAACTTCATCTCCAACAGCCTCTGAGCATAACCCACATAGCCATTTCCCATCAAATTTGGCCTTCACTTCACTTATGTAGTATTGGGTACAATCCTCTATCAATCCACAACACTCACACTTGACCGACTCAATCTCCATATTCTCTCTGTTTTTCCTTTCTTTCTTACCCTTTTTTGGCTTTCCTTCAAATGGATATGGAAAGATGAGGACTTGATTTCAAACTAAAGTGAAATGAGGGCTAAAGTGACGAGGAAAAGCATCATAAACTATGGGAGTGTTTTGTGGTAGGATATGATTGCAATGACAGGGTAGAAAGTGGGCTTGTTTTTTCTTCTTCCTTTTGCTTTAGTTGCTCGCTTCTGATTTACAAGAAACTGACCATGCGTATGGTGTTGCGCGAGAGCTTTTATGGTTGCTTTGAGAAAAAAAAAGAGAGAGAGAGCTTATTAGAGTAGGGACAAACTGCCATAATTTCCTCCATGTTATAAAGGTCATGGGGCAGTGGAAATGAGACGAAGGTGGTCGGAGGGGGGCCTCAAGGTTTGGCCTTTTCTAAATTTTTTATTTTGAAAACTGAGGTGGTTTTCAAGTTAATCTTCGGTGAGTAATTTTCTTTTTAGTTATTTGATTGTCAGTTAGTTTCGGTTTGAACTTGGCACTATTCTGAATGGGGCTTATTTTGGATGTTACTTAGCCACGAGCCAATTAGTAGCTAGCTAGAGGACTTCTGGACAGCCCTTTTAGCTTGGGATATTTCTGTTCGCTTGCTTTTCTTTTCTTACGTTTTTTCTCCCGTCAGAGCCTGTTTGTTTGGTTATTATTCTGATTCCATGGATGTGCTGACTTCTCCCACGATTTCAGAACTTACTGGACGATCTATAAAGTCAACATCAATCCCGTCCTTTGTTGACCGACTGGCTTCGGGCCTTGGTGGGGTGGTTCAACGGCCAATGATTGATCCAACGGATGTGTGAATCAGAATTTGCAAATCATTTTCAGAAATAAAAGAACGAAATTACCATGCGGAACATATAACAATCGAATAGTGTGCTTTTTGATCATTGACAAATGGGGTGCTAATGGACATTTTTGTTTTGCTCAACTAAGATCTACGGTCGAAAAAATTAGGAAAAGAAAATATTTAGGGTTCATAGTTCTCTACTGATCGCACTTATGATATATATTACAATAACATGGAAGCACACTACAATTTCTTGGCTCTTAAAAAGTCGAGTTTGACATAAACATGCATGGACTTTCAGTTGCATTGTGTCTTACAATAATGCTAACAACTCTTTTTGTCATGGTTATGGTGGTTGAAACTTTTCTTAATGCGTCGTGAATTGGTGATCATGTGCGATGATCATAGTCAACATTGCGGTTTTGTGGTGCCTGTTGTTTTAGCCAATTTTATCTTTGATTGCTCGGTCCTCCTCCATCCTCTAATTTTCTTGCATTTTCAATGTTGTTTGGTCATGCAGATTCTTTAGTCTCCGAGCAACTTTACAACAAAATATTTGGTTGGCTTCATTAGGGGAACTGAAAGCTTTGCCACATTAGAAAAGGAAGCCCGTTGGAGGAGAAAGGCTTTTTTTTTTTTTAATTTTATTTTATTTCTATTCCTTCTTTTTAATCTAAGCGGGAGTTTTAGAATAGATATACAAATTTATTATAAAAGATTGTGTAAATTATCAAAACAAGTATTTGTTAAGATGATATAAAAATATTAATTATTATCTTAATTATATATATATATATATATATATATATACAAAATATAACAAATTTATTATCTTTAATTACATATTTTATTAATTAATTTACTTAAATTTTTATTTTGTATATATAATATTAAATTAATTTGATTAATCTAAACTAAATTAAAAAAAAAAAAAGAAAAGAAAAAAAAGATTAGTGCACAGCTCTTCCTCCATAATTTTCCTCCTCAACTTACACATATATATCCAATAATTGCTACACGGAAAAGATTCGGCGGAGATTATTGACAGGCCTAGTCTTGATTCTGCCCCACTTGCCTCTTCTCCCGGACGATCTCTCCAACGAAGAAAAAGGCCAGTACGATTTCTTTTCTTTAATGGGAAAAGGCTCGCACTTCGTTGGAAGACTCTGAAACTTGACGCATTGCACATCGTGCAGGTAAGTCAGTGGTTTGGAAAGATAGAAATGGTAAGCGTGCACATCCAAACGGACAAACCAATTCAGTGCCATTAGGTCGCGAAGAGCCATCTACATGAATACGACACCGAACACTGTCTACGTCTGGAAGCAAAATGTTCATCAGTGTCACAAATCCTTAATTAATTGCCGGCACGGTATCGCTTCAGAAAGTTCGTGACAACAATATGCTTAAATATGTATATCCTCGGCACATATTTTCATGTACTTGATATTTTTTATTCAGGTCCGTCGAATCGATATTTTTGGCAACATACACAAATGTGCATGGGTGACGCAGTTTACTTAACATATACAAATATGTTCGTTGCCTATTTAGGAACGCAACAACGATTAAACACCTAGCTTAGGGTCCAACTGTTAGCTCAAAAAAGGGGAAAGAAAAAAAGAGAAGAAGAAGAAGAAAAAGAGAGAAAGAAAGAAATACCAGTGAGGATCTGTTCATTAGCTTAGGGTACTCCATTGATTAGAATCGAGTATGGGGCAAAATAAATTTCAGTCACTGTCATGTGTCCAGGCAAGCGAGGATCTGTTTTGGTAGATTTTCGGCAATTCCAATGGCCACAATTGGTTTTCGCTGTCTACAGCGAGTCACTGTTGACCAATATTGTCCGCATTTCCTTTGACTTTGGGTTTAACTTCCCAACTCATGGCACTTGTAATAGACACAGGTCTTCAATATTAAATGTAGTTCTGAAAATGTTTAAGACAGTAAAATTACACTTTAAGTAAGAATTTAAATTTTTAGAGCAATCACAAATAATTAATAATAATCATAATAATTAGTATTAAAGTAATGTCATGAGTCTGAGTTCTCAAGCAAGTAATGTTTAAGAGGATATTGTCAGCTAATATTGGATTCTAAGGGTCGCAAGTTCTGGTCCATGGACTGATGTAGCAGGAGATATGTTTCTGTGTACAAAACATGGAATTATTGGTGGGGACTGATAAATGTGAATTGGTTTTCCGTTACATATCTGGGTATTGCCAGGAACTCTACTCTTTGTAAACTAAAAGTCCAATTAATGATTTGGAAACCTTGTTCAAAGACAAATTTCCGATTTCTGGTTAGAAGAATACATTGTTTGTTTTCACTCAAGAATAGACATAATTCTTGTAGCTAGGGTTTTTCTTTTTTTCTTTTGGTTTTTAATGACTAGGTATCTAACCTTTGAACTTGCGAAAACCTAATTATGGATTGACCTTTTAATATTTCATTGAAAAGAAGGAAGTACCTCTTCTTTATTAATTGCCAACATTCCATCAAAAACAAAATCAAATTCTAGAGAAATCTATATATGTATTAATGATCTTATGTCGGTGGGCATGGGTACATATATATGCACACACACACACACACAAATATACGTGCATGCAAAGAGCGTTAGCTTCTCAGATTGTAGATTTTGGCTTATGAACTCATAGTTAGTCTTCCATATCCAAGCCATTTTAAGAAAAACTGAATTAAATTAAATGAACGATTTAAGTAGTGCTCACTAAAAAAGGAGATTAGTTAGGCGTATCTTTAATTTATTACATTACAACAATTTGTTTCTTAATTAGCTTTTTATGCATAATCATTCGAACATGGGCTTTAGCTGAATATATAATGATTCTTCACATGGGGCTTTGTTTGATTCCACGCATTATTTCAAAGAAGGAATAGCGCGGTGGTTGAGTTTGTTAAAAATTCTAGTGCTCTTCACATGGCACATGCATCATTCCCTTGCACCGCTCTACTACTAGCCTCCCCCATTAGATCCTTGTTATACAAACTGACCATCAACCATGCTACTAAAGTTTCTAGCCTAACTATAGAAAGAAACCACCGAAAAAGAAACAAAATAAAGATCCCAACAATTTGGTCCGACCGATTGATTATATTTCAAACTCTGAACTTCACTCCTCCTAGTTTCGAAGCATCGAACTACTAATGCATTGGATGACTCCAATTTAATCGAAGCTTCATGCATTTTGTGGTTTTTTTTATTTTTCCCCTAACAAATAATAACAATAAATACCATCAATTATTGCTTCGTTATAGCCTGTCACTCTATTCAAATTTTTATCATTTGCTCCCTATTAATTTTGCTTCTCTGTGTCATTATAATCATGTTTGACAAAAGTAATATAAGAAAGAGAAATTGTGAAAGTGACAAAATTGTATTACTTTTATTATTATGATGATGGTATTAAAATTTAATTTTATTGTCGTTTTCAATTATTTAAATCTATCGTAAAGTCAATACTAATAAAATTTAGTATGTAAATTTGATCTATTCATTTTAATTTTATTGCGTCACATACTTATTAAATTTAACATTTGTCTAAGGAGTGCGTTTAAAATATTAGATTTTATTAGAGTATAAAAGTTCATTACAACTTTAAATTTTTAAACAAATTTAAAATTCTAGTGTATTATTTAACACTATTATTTTAATGTCTTGGGAGCGTCTTAATCTGATCAAACCAGCCACGATGTAACCACCATCTCATCTCAGAACGGAATGGTGTGATGAACATATAATAAGGCAGAGTCAATTGGTCTTGTGGCTCTGCCTCAAGCCGGTGGCATACACGGCTGAGTATTCTCGAGGGACAGTGGCGCCGTAGAGAGACGCCCCGCTCCCTGTTGCGGGCTCAAAATTATTGAATGCGCGAAACCTCTGCCATTACAGTATGTCACGTGTCATTACTCTCTCTCAAAAAATAACTTTTTAGAGTTTGCAGCACCTATGCTCCAAGACCTTCTTCTTTCTATCCGACGTGAGAGACGGATCTCATACACCCGTTCCCACTGAATTTATCGACGTTCTCGTCAAGAATCGGGACCTACTCTTATCTACTCCTTCCACATGAAGCGCTTATCAAGATACATCGACATAAGAGTCGGGGTTGGCTCTGATAACACTTGTCACGGGGTCATTATTCTCTTCCCAAAAAATAACTTTTTAAGATATGCAGCACTTACATTTATATACCCTAAGATTTCTTTTTTTCTATCCGATGTGAGACACGGATCTCATACACCCATCCGTCACAACTAACGTGGGTCCGCGCGTCTCACATTTAACGAGTGGTTTAAGTGCCTTTTCTTATTAAATTTGCACATTCAATAATTGAGACAACAACTATTTCGGCTTCCAATTTCGTCCCCACCATTTGAGAGCCTGTGGGCTAGTGGGCTATGCTGTCCAGAATCCGGAGACTAAAGTGTCTAAACTATCTAGCAATAAACCCACGGCTATCTTATTATTAAGGGAAATATTATTTAAAGACGAAAATACTATTAATAAGCATTTTGTTATGTTTTTTTTTAAGTATAATTTATTTATAATTTTATATTATATAAATTTATTTTTTTATTCTAAATAAATTTCACTTATTATACCATCTATAATAGTTATAACAAAAATTAAAATAGAAATCTTTTTATTTTGTTGATATTATAAATGTCTGTTCTTTTGTTCTTTTTTTTTTGGCATGATTTTGGGGGGCGCGGGGTGTCCAACCTCGGCTTCGCCCACCACCCGATCGAGGGCTATTCGGCACTGGCCACCTCTGCCAATCAGAGTTGGCCATGGCTAGCTTATTACTGATTCGGCGCCCGCTATTGGGACATGGCGCCATGCACATGCAGTGTTGGCAAGGTTTTTGGCCCGTGCCTCCACAAAATAGAAGGAAGGCAAATGAAACTGGTCAGACGCAAAGCGGGGCACTCAATTCATTGTCCCACGTTGGATTTTGGGCACTCAATTCATACGCCGAATTGGTTTAATAATATAAATGAGATAGTTTTTTTTTTTTTTTTTAATTTTAAAAAATAAGCGCAGGGACTTGCAAGGATAAGTCCACGGTTATATCGGTTGATCAGGGTCAGTTTCTCTTCATTTCACAATGCTCTCTAATGAAAGGGTAAGAACACATTACCTCCACAATTGCAAATATTCTGTTTTTTTTTTTTTTTTTGAGCATTTTTCTTCCGATAATAAACGGAATATCAGGCGGCTAGCATATCCCCAAATATTGGGTTCCAGGGCCATTAGCTGGCTCGCACATCAAACATCAATTATGGATTAATTAGTGACTCAATCCGTGGAATTGGAACAGATAATTCATTTTTCTAAGAAGCTAGTCAGCTTTAGAAATTTGGAAAGACGAGCAACGCTACGCGTGAAGGTGTGAGAGTAAGCGCACCAGGGGGCCGCCCAGCCTTGACCTCTAGGCAAGGCAACGACAGACATAGAAGTCAACCTCAAAATTGGGATTGGCGGAAACTGTAGACTACAGACTACACGTACTGTCGCAGCTAGTCGAGTGATATAACCTGTTGGCGTTAGACTGGCTTGGTGTGGTGTGGCAGCTCGGGGAAAGGGGACCGGACCGGTACTTCTGTTCTTCACAAGGTGAGTTTAACATTAGACAGCAACACAAATTGAAGATTTTTGGCACGACAAATGGATAATGCTGTTGTTGTGCAAGCGTGATAGACTGCGAGTGCTAGGGCCTCTTCCATGTGCGCAACGCCACGACCGGCTTTGCCTTCGCCGCCGCATCACCGGGGGAGAGGGCACATCTCATTTCATCTGGGGAGGCTCTCCGCGTCCCCTTCCCAAAATTCTCATTATCCGTCAAAGAAATCATTTTGTGGTGGTGGTTGGGGTGTGGGTGGGTGTTATTATAATTACAATAAATTTCTTGTTACATATTGCAATTAATCATCTCTACTGGTATTTAAACATGGGTTTGTTATCGAACATCTCATTCATTTTCGTTCGACACTGGCCTTTTCAATTCAATGTGCTTTATAGCTGCTCGGTACATAATTAACATATGATTATTTTTTTTTTGGTTTTGTTTTTGTTTTTCGAGTTGTTTGTCACTATCATACTGTAATTATTTCATTTTCCCTTGATAAAAAAATAAAAATACATTTCTTCTCTTTGATTTGTGATTATTGGGAGTTTGACTTTAGAGGAGTCTTAATTCTAGTATATTTTTAGAGTTATATCCTAATACCATGAGACGAGTTTTTTTTTTTTCTCCTTCTCAAAAAGAAGTTTTACAAATAGGGTTGCAATGTTACTCAGTTAAAATTTTTTTTAAAAAAAAAAAAAAGCATCGAAGGATCGACGTCTAACTGACACTAATATAATCTAATGACTGAGTAATTAATCCTGTGTGGTACGGAATATCATTATGGGGCACAATAGTTGCGTTGTTTCCTTTTCGGCCACTTAGATGTCGCTATTAGACTTTAGATGGTCGTAATGTATTCGAGTGACGGACTCGCCGCCCGACCAGTCTAGTCCTTGAGCGACAGGTTCTGTCTTTTGGGTAAATCACATCAGACCTATCTTGGCCCAGTTCCAAAAAGTATCAATTAAGTTAAGGTAGATCTGGCAGAGTTCAGTTTCGGGCCGTAAATCCTTTAGATCATTGTTGTTGGGCCTATCCCTTTTAAAACTCAAAAAACACAAAAAAAGGAGAGTGTTAATTTTAGTGAACTCTTTTTGCGAGTTAGAGTTGAAGTTATGATTACTCCCTTGTTACCATAATTTTTTTTTTATTAATCGAGACTTTACCATTTGAACACTTAACAATTTATTTCAACTCACAATTATTTATTTTTACCAAAAAAAAAAAAAGGTACAACAAAAAAATTAAATATAAATTTAATGTAAAAAATATATATTAAGTTAATTTTTACATCGAATAATAATTATTTACGTTACAATCTTACTAAATTAACAGCTCTAAAAACCTCTTCGATCCAACTATCATCAACGAGGCATAGTGGTAAATGAATTTCAAGGCATCTTTCATTGTAAACTCAAAGTACAACCAAGTCAAATCCGCATGACTCCATTTTTCAAGCGGGGTGGCCGCAGTCACACCCTGACTGAGTCCAACGTCATTTAATCCCCCCAACAACAACTCAAAGCTTTTGGTGCGATGTTGCAGATTTATGAACAGTTGGGGTTAGAAGCAATACAACTGCCACATTTGAGCTTTTAATAAGGTCCCTAGCATCTTTCCATGCGACAAGAAACCAAGCAACAGTTCTCGATGGCCTGTTTTTTGGGTAAAGTATTAGACAAGAGAAGCACTGCCGTCCGCTTTGCCATGTGAAAATTGTGCAGACTCCAACTGTCGAAAACTCGAGCTAATGGTCCCAATTTGATTCTATGTTTAGGCCACTCCACTAGCCAAGGCCCAAAAGCAGAGACTGTTGTGCAGGACCGCCCTGTCTGCTTCAGGCCCCCACATTTACATCGGCAATTCTGTGAAAGCACTGTTGGACCTCAGGATCACTTTCACTTTGTCTCCACTGTTTGGGTAAAGTTCGGGAAATTTCTGAAAAATTACGCCTCCTTTTTGGCCTTCAGTGCCCCAAGAATTGAAGTTCTCTCTCTCTCTCTCTGTCTCTCTCTCTTTTTATCCTTTCTTTCTTTGATGTCTTTTATTCTTACCCATCTTCTTTACGACAAATCACAGCATGCAAACGTTTACCATCCACCACCATTAGCAAACCAAACTTGAATATCATAAAAGGTTGCAGATTCCTTCTACAAAAATTATATATATATATAAAGAGCAAGTTACTTTATAGATAAGTCACTAGCACAATTGATGACAATCTTTAGGACCCCCCACTTGTCAGGCTGGTAGGTGGAGAAAATGGATCGCCATTTTGATGTTGAACAGATGTTGGTGTCTGCTTTATCCAACAGAAGGTTATCGAGCACTAATTTCCCTAAATTTTAATTAGGCAAATGGACCCTTATGATAAGAACCTAGAAGATTTAAAATTGATCCTCCTCCTTTTTTTTTTTTTTTCCCTAATTTGTTTGATTTGCAAAGAATAATACTATTATCTGAGAATCCGAATAATATTCCCTAAGTAGCATCGCACGAGCTATTGCCTTTGAATAATTGGCCCGTATCATTCTGCCATAAAATATTGCACGTCTTTCGACAATCCATTCAATAATGTAACAATATATATATAGTGATTAGAAAAATGAGAAGAATCGCCTCCAGTTAAGGTTTTATGCTATGAGAATCTCCTTTACCGAACTTACAACCATTGTTGATGGTTGATATGTGTGGTGTAGCACTCTCTCAAAGGGACTAGTATATTTAGTTGTTGTTTCTATTTTAGCTTTATTGTTCTTCTTGCATCCCCAAAAAATGTTTTATGGGCATGGTCATGAGATGACTACTATATATAATAGTGGAATAGAAAGAAGATAAGGTAAGCTCTGGTCGCAAATCATCACTACACTTTCAGAAACCAAAAACCTGTAGACAAATCTTTCAACAATCACCATATTATCACTTCTGCAAAACCAACAACGAAAGATTTCCAACCTTCCAGTCCCTCCTCCTCTATTACAACAACAACAGAACTACAAAGTGAAGAAAAAAAAAAAAAAAAAGATATCCTGATTCAACGATGGCCGCATTCAGGTACCAAGGTACCATCCCTTCTGACATAAGACTGAGGACGCTCCTGCGTAATTCCCTTGGCTAAGAACCGTCAGGAACAGGTTCCATAGACAGCATCAGGCTCCAGTTTATCTATTCCATCCTCTAACAGCATGTGCTGGTACCGACATTCACGGCTGCAAAATGCCTTTTCACCTCTGGAAAAGATTTCGATCGTTAATTTAGATGGAAAAATAGGAATAGTCAGCTGATGGAGAAATGAAACGGGCTGAACATCATTTTGGTTCAAGCTAGAAAGAAAGAAATTTAAGTACTAAATTCAGATTTCTCAACATTCCTTTATTCAAATTAACAAAGACACTGCACGGTACCATAATCGAATTGAAAGCCAAAAATTGCCATCTCTAGCTTGCAAGCAATCAGCCTTCCCATACTTCTCATAAATCGCATGCATTAAATTCAGAAAGCTGCCACTAAAATAAAAATAAAAATAAAAAAAGAACTTGAACCGACCTGTACATGTAGGTGTCTTTTCCCGGCCCAAGGTTCTTCTTACAAAAATAACAGAAGCTTAAAAAACTCTCAGATGGATAACTAGGCCCATCACCAATTAAGCCGTTGCTATCTTTCCTTGAATCAGAGATCCCAACAATACCACAACATCTTTCAACGATGCAATTGTCAAAAATATGGGTGGTTATGGGGTTTGGTCCACGAGAGATTACGCAAGTATAATCCTCAGAGAGCTCCATCTCGCTTGTAGTGAGACACCCGGAGAAAACCCGGGTCGAATTCGGAGTATCCACGCCCGAATTGTCTGACCCAAATGTCGATTTCCTCATTAGGGGAGATAACCCTGAAGAGGAAGAACCCAACTGAGAGTTTCTTGTCTTGATACCAAAATCAGTAGAAGATATGAGAGACTCAACCGGTGGAAGAAATGAAGGGGATAACGGAGGGATTTGGATCTTCAACTGTGACCCGAATAGAACCATCCTTCTCTCGGGTTTTGACGAAGCGGGGTCAGTTTTATTGTCATCAAGAGCATCAACGAGTCCAAGGCCAACGCCTTTTGAGTCCAGTTTGTCCCAGTGGCGCCCAGTCTCGGATTCCGGGGTTTTATGGGAAGGGTTTTGGTCAGACCGGAAGGGGCTTTTAAGGCCAGAGAAGAGTTTGCTATCAAGAATAGATGTTGGGCTCATGACTGCCTCAGTCGTTTCGGAGAAGTTCTTGAAGGTGAAGCCAGTGAACAATCTTGGAAATGAAGCAGGCTTTCTGTATTTGCCTTTTGGAGATGGGTTTGAGCTACGGTCAGCCATTAGAGCTTGCTTGCTTCTTGTTGCTCGAGATCTCTTTCTCAGCATCACTTAAAATACCACACTCCCTCTGCAATCCAAGCAGATGCAAGAAACAATTTACTAATTACTCTGAAAAAAGCTAAAACAAATTTATTTATAGTAGAGAGAGAGAGAGAATAACTGAAAAAGATTTGGTTTTTGCCCCAGAATAGCCATGGATTCAAGTCTAATGTCGAGACAACTTCAAGCTCCAATTATCTGCGACACAAATTAGTGAGCTCGTCATTTATCTGAAGGTTTAGAACAGGGAAAGCCAATAATAGTATCCATAAATCTCTCTGTCTCTCTCGAACTATTTCTCTGTGATCACTTCCATTTGTAAGCTATGACCAACGACAAATAAAAAGGGAAATTAAGGAGCAATCAAATCAAGAAAAAGATTCACTTTTTCCCCGACTTTCTCGCTCTTTCTCCCTAAATTTCTCGGGAAGAATCACAGCCGGGCAAGGAGAACAGAAATGCAATAGAGGCATTCACGGGTCATGATCGTTATCAGGAGACCAGACGTGCATGCAACAGCAGACAGACACAAGTAAAACAGTACAAGAAGTTTTGTATTATCTGTGATTAGTAGTCTTTTTCTTTCTTTCTCTTCCGATTCGTACAAATCTTTATCCTTTTTCAAGTGTCGGATGGTATTTCTTCCAGCTAAACGGAACAAAAATAAGCACCGCGGGTTTTACCATCCGGCCAAAAGGAGAAAAGGAAAAGGGCAATTAGTCAGACAATTAACAACCACTACTATTTGCATGAACCTGAAAATCCACAAAATTGAAGCCCCAACACTACAAAAAAGAAAAGGACAGGAAGTGGAGGTGAACACTGCTGAACAGTGAATTATATATATCTATATCTATGTATATGTATCAGTACCCTCTATCTCTATCACGATCTATCTCTCTCTCTCGATCACTTTTCCTCGGTGGGTTATCTATTCACTATACTTTCTGGCTCCTTAAACGCCAATATTCAGTGTCTCCATCGTCGAGACCTGAAAAATCGCCACGAAGCTGCAGAGCAAGGACAGTGAATGTGAAGAAGGAGAGGTTACTGTATTGGTGGTGTGGAAGGGGTTGATTGGTTGGTGGGTTTGGGTGGGATCTTTAAACGAAGTGCATTGGAATCAGTGGTTTTTGATTAAACCACTGCTCTCTGAGCCAGGAATGGCATTTTTTTCACGTCGCTTTTTCAGCCAACAAGCCCTCTCTCGGTCTCCCTCTCTCGCTCTCTCTCTCTCTGCGCGGAGAGCAGTGGCGTTGCTGGCTTTATTGAGGGCTTCCTATGAGATTTTAAGGCCAGCCAAGGGTCCCGGGGCCGAACATTCACGAGTTGCTGACGTAAACTCGTTTAGCTTTTCTCGTAACAGTTGTGCTATTCTCAGTGTGTGCGGTACATTAGGAAAAGTAAAGTTGTTGAGCGTGTGTACAACAACTGCACACCTGAACAAACCAAACTTGAATAATCAAAAGTACCGGAAAAAAAAAAAAAAAAAAACAAAATCCCTCGAAGAGCAATACGTCATTATTCTTGGTTTGTTACCGTGGATGAATAATCAAGAGAACGTAGCCATAGGAAATCTAAAGTGATACATCAAAAATATAATTGTGCGAAGTTTGGTACAATTTCAGTGATTGTTAATGCATATATGTGTGCGTGAAAAAAAAAAAAAAACTTTTAAGGACACCAAACGACATTATGCGGTTTAGAAAATTCTTCCTCGGGAATCAAAACTAATTCAAGACCAATCCTCCTCCCATCCAAAAGGATTGAAAAAAAAAAAAAAAAGTCTCTAAATGGCGAAGAAAAAAAACTTAATCTTCAAAAAAAAAATTTTTTTTTTTTTGGGAGATCATTTCCACATTTACTCCCAATGCAATACGCTAAAGATCAATAATTTGGTTTCAGCAGGGTAAAGTGGTTCATTTAAAACTTTATTATTATTATTATTATTATATATTAAAAGAGAGATCGAAATGTTAACGGAAGAAAACATCGTCACTAAAAACTCAATACAGAACTAAAAAAATTTTAATAAAATTGTTCCAATCAGTTGTACTTCTACCACTTATTTAAAACTTTAAAGTCACCCACCGAACCCTACTTCTTTGGTTTTGCCTTACCCAAACCCAAAACCTAGTTGCGCAGTTCATGGACCGTTCGGTAAAATGGCAGGACCTTTGTGCCATTGAGGCCCCACCGTCGTCGTTTTGAAGCCGTGGCCCTTGGACTCCACTTTCATTGAAAATGCCTAGTCGGGGTCCCATTTAAGTCCTAGTTTAAGTGGGTCCGACTTCTTGAACGAGAGAGGCCCCCCGCCCACCAGATACCATAGCCACGTATTGATGCCGTCCCCACGTTCAGCTACGGACGTTCAAGTATCTGGCCACAATAATTGTCTGAATTGATACGCTGTCTATCTCGTGCTGAATGACGATATTACCCTTGATTATTTCGTCGCAGAGGCAGCGGAGCGGAGTCCCGAGTCCATGACCAATTTGGGAATTAACGCTCATGAGGTCACAGGGGGTTACAATCAGAGGGCCCCAAGCAACTGATGGCTCCTCGGTTGTTTTGCAATTGTTTCCGATTGTCCCTCCGGAGCCGGAACCAGACACCAGCCTGCCGTGCGCATTATTGTATCTTATTGTAAATTTTTGTGTCTTGTCATATCGCTAGTGTAACTATTATAAATACATAAATAACAATAAGATAAGAAGATGTGACGTTTTTTAATAAATTTGTGTCTCACCTGTTGTAGAAATTCGTTTCGACATAACATTTTGGTCAACAAATGAGTGATTATTCATTATTAGTTACTGGGTATAGGAATATATTGTTTTATGCAATTAATATATCTCGTGGCTAATAGAGTTAATAAATAAAATTGTGATAAATTTGTTTCAGGTCCTATCAATTTTTTGTTATCGCATTCTTATCTCAGTAGACTGTAAACTTTTTCTTAATGATGAAATTATATAATGTACACCACATCTATGATCGAGGGGAAAAAAAAATCAATTCACTTGCATCTTCAGTTCGTGTGCCCTCCTCGGCACATCAATGTTTAACGATTGGGAAGGTTGCTCGGTATGACAACGTGGACGCGATACAATATATTCGTATTGCATGGATTACGGTGGTACGAAGAATGAGTGCTTAACATTTTCACTTGACCATGTCGTACGATATGCACATACTGCGGACATATTTAATTGAATTATAAATTTAACTAGATAGTAAATAATCTTTCCTTTGATTTTCTTGAGATATGTACGAAGAAATAAAGCAAAATGGGGTAAATAGAGACAATGCGAAGTTCAAAATTGTACCCTAAATTTTGTATTTATGGTACCTTTTTGCGATCTATAGGAAGAAGCAGCAGCGTAAAAAAGTGAACGAGAAACTACCATGCACGAGACTTAACTGTTTCCGTATTGAAATCAGTTGACGACAACAGCCCATCACGGCAAGCTTCGATGCACGCTCGGTGGGACTCGAACTCACAATCGTCTGATTAGAAGTCAGACGCCTTATCCATTAGGCCACGAGCGCTGTTCTGAGAGAAGGGCTGAAGAATGCAATTATTATAGCTTTAGCTCAGGTCCAAAATGATCTTTTTGATTCTCCGGGACTATTTTTAGATGTTATCTAACCCGGCATTAATTGGTAACCATGGTGATATATTATTCCCAAACTAGGCCGATGGTAGGTTTTTTTTTTTTTAATAATAAATTTCTATATAGTATATAAGACGTACTACTAAATCAGATAAACAGTGCTTGAATTAAATTTCTTCGATTTATACAGTGGTTGCGTATGCTTTCGGCGGATGCTTAAAAATAAGCAAAATTAATTTTGCCTTTTTTTTTTTTTTTTGGATTGGGCCATAGCACGATTTTTCAAATGAGTATTCACTTAAATGCTTTTGCTGAACCCACTTCAATATGCTGTTGAATTAAAATTCTGAATTCTCCTCTGTGAAGATTAGTTATCCTTCCACCTTTTAATTGTGCAAATCATCGATTTGGGCTTCACCAAACTCTGTTGCTTTTTTTTTTTTTTCTTTCCTCTTTTTCCATCTTCGCATTTCCTTGCAAACTAGCTATTCCCCCTTGCTTTAAGCGCCTCAGCATTGCAATGCAATATGATTCTAAATTCATTTTTTAGCGTACAATCGAGCGGAATTGTAAAAATTTCTTCTATTATTTTGAGCCGGCGGTGATGATATTTATAAAAGTTGTTATCATGCATATCACCCGGAGCCCTAACTCAATTGTTGTTCAAACCAAAAAAAAAAAAAACTAGAGAGAGAGAGAGAGAGAGAGCCCTAACTCTATTAATCTACTTGCAATTGGTACATCATGCAAAGTGGCACACATTCATAGACCTTTGACTCTCGATGAAAAAATTTCAAGGGGATGGCACATTTCTCTGTTTGTCTTTATGGGTTGTGCCGTAGTGGGTCTTCTCATTTGATTTTCGTCCTCAATGGGCACCCTATAAAATCATTAAATTAGTTCACGGTACGGATAATAGCTTTACCTTTAATTTTCGACAGGCTAGTTAAGGAAGAAGGGAAAGTGGGCGTATCAGTCAAAGCCACACAATAGTTCATGACATTGGCAAAAGTGAAATAATTTAGACCATTCATTGAGGATGGCCCCCACCATTGGGACTTACGTTGACTTCGGACAATTGTTTGCCTCCGCATCAGCTTTCATGTATGATTTTAACCCTTTGACAAGGAAGCTCAACGGCTGCGCATGCTCGACGATTCACTTGGAAATTACATGCAAATTAGTCTTTGATGTGCCGGGTGAGATGTTTCGTAGGTGAGTTTCCAAGTTCCCACAGATTTTGGTTCACACAATCAAGTGTAAAATGGGACAGAAGTGCGCATCTCTTTTAAAAGGTTAAGGTCGTCCATTTCTATCTTCTTCCAGCTTCTTGCCATGCATAGACACTTGCCTTCCGCCCGAAGTCAGAGCAGTGAGTATAAAAATGAAGTAGGTTACATAACGGCAGGGGTCAATCCATAACATATATGAACGGAGCGGTTTACATAACGTTATAGGAAAAAAAAGAAAAAAGGTCATACAAAACAAATTAATTTTGATATTTTTTGTTTTTCTCTTTTTAATAATTTTACCACTTTTTAAAATAGAATACGTAAAAGGAGAAAAATAAAATATCGAATGGTAATCTGCTCAATAATTGCCGATCGTGATAGATACCGTGACTAGATTTGGGCATCCGACGATCGATAACCACCACCAAAAAAATATAAAAAAAAATAAAATGGGGCCAGATAAGGACAAAAACCTCATAAATGTCCAAACTTGACGAAGACCGGCGTGATGGCACAACCATTAGATGTCCAAGTCCAACGTTTCGCGCCAACCAAATTCATCGCAACAATTGTTTTTCAGTAGCCCAAAAAACAATTATTTTTCATCTATAGTTTAACATAAGAGAAAAAAAAATAATAATAAATAAATAAAAAAAATATATATATATATATATCCTTAGTGAGAGCTGATTCATGAAACACCAAAAGAGACCAAATGGTTGATAAATTGTAGACCTTTGCATGAGAATTCCTAGCAAGTGGGGTTGACGGAAAATGTTGCCTTCCTTCCTTCCTTGTATCCTTAGCTCGTTAGATTCCAATTTCATGCCACCACTCCCTACATTGGGCCAATCGTCAACCTTTTGAAATTCTTGCCAGAAATATCGAGCCCGCACGTTATGTGAGAATATGACTCTTGGACTTTCTTTCTCTTCTGCAGCTACAGGTAGGTTGTCTGAAGGCTTAAAGATGAAAATGGGCTTGCTCTACAACGTCCCAACCCCCAACGAAACACGGAGGGGAGTGAACAAAGGATTGTAACTTGGGCCAGGTCAGGCAGTCCCAATCAAGTACTGTTGGTAACATTCCTCACGCCCACTCCCCTACACAGGCGGATCGAAAGCAAGTAAAATATGATTTTGTATGTGGAATTTGAGACCCTACCTGGCCTCCCATTTAGGTAGGACCTCAAATTTAACAACCTTGTTTGCAATAAAGTTTAAAAATGTCAGATCCAGAAGAAAAATTAAAGCTTCGGACGATGAGAATCAAAACTGATCAGAATCAGAATGAAAAGCCAGCAAACAACAACATACTACAAGACCTTGTATGTCGACGAAAAACTATAGGCGAACATGTCTCTAATCTCACCTTTACAATGCCCATATTTCCTCAACAGACCTTCTTTCTTTCAAGATTCCAGCTTTCTCCAGCAATCTCTGAAACCCCTCATTTTCAATCTCCACCCGGGCCTCCAGCCTGACCAGGTCACGAAAGTCTTTGAAAACCCTCGACACGGCCATTTCAATGCAGCAGTGGCTATCCCCTGTCCCCAGTACTCTGTAGCCAACGCATACCCAATTCTGGCTCTGCACCCATCCTCGCCGGATGCTTGCCGGATGGAAACGTACCCAATTGGACTATCATCCAAACGTATGGACCTGCGCCATGGGTGGGGTGTGGCAACCTTTTCAATATGGGTTAGTGCTTCTTCTTTGGAGGTGATGTTGTTCCATCTTAGATACCGGGTTACTCTATCGTCACTAGCCCATTTCAAGAAGTCATCAACATCTGAGAACTTGAAGGGACGGAGAGAGATTCTTGATGGATCCATTAAGAAAATAGAATAATTGCTTTTGTGGGTATTTATTAACTTTTCACAGCAGATATAGATAAAGAGCAAGTTTCTTTCTTCTATCCTCCTGCTTTGAAGCTTCATCCCTGCTCTGGGCTATGACTGATTCGTGGCTTTGGATTGCAATATTTGATTGCCAATGCCCACTAAAAAGTTACATTATTGGTTTTGTTTTATACTTGCAATTTGTTTCTCGATTACCTTTCTGTATCTTTGTTGGAAAGGTTCAAACAAGGCGGCTACAAGGATAGGCGACAATTTAGTTACTCTTTCTCCAGTAGCACGTGAATCCTTGGTTACCACTCTCTACTCCAGGAAATGCATAGCTGACCTTGGAAAAGGCTTTACTTCGTCTGTCTTGTTTCTTCTACTTGTTCCCTGCAACTTCCTTATGGTTGCATCTTAGTTAACGGGGCTTTCTTGGGTGTTAACTAAGGAGGGGCTATTCTTGTCTATCCTAAGTGCAGAAGCACAAATGGAGGAGCAAAATTATATCAATCCAGACCCAAAAGAAGGTGTTGACGAAGTTTCTGATCTCTCCCTCCGGCCATTGGATGTCTCGGACATCGATGATTTCATGGTTTGGGCCACTGATCACAAAGTGGCCCATTTTTGCAGTTGGGAACCTTATGGTAGCAAAGAAGATGGCATAAACTGCATCAAGAACACTGTTTTGGCACATCCATGGTTTAAGGCAATTTGTCTTCACAACAGGCCTATTGGTGCCATTTCAGTGAAAAAAAATTCAGGTGATGATATATTGAGGAGGTGAACTTGGCTATGGTTTGGATTCCCAATACTGGGGCAACGGGATTGCTACAAGGGCAGTGAAAATGATGGCCAACACTATATTTATAGTGAGTGGCCACAATTGGAGAGGCTCGAAGCTCTGGTAGATGTAGAAAACCAGGGCTCACAGAGGGCGTTGGAGAAGGCTGGATTTAGGAGGGAAGGGGTTCTGAGAAAGTACATGATCTCGAAGGACAAATCTAGAGACGTGGTGACGTTTAGCCTTCTGTCCACTGACCCGAAAGTTAGATTGCTTTCAACAAAATTGTAGAAGAAAAGTACCGTGTCAAGTGTGAAGGGAGCTCCACGGATTGGTTCTTGCAGTTTGCATTTTGTTTTCATTCTTTTATTCTTATCTCTCTTTTCCTATCTTTCCCTCTCTTTTTTTCTTTTTCTCATTTTTTTTTCTTTTTTCAGAATTTAAATAACTTTATTATTAAAAATTTTTCAGGCTTGGGGGGGGGTTGTCTGAGGTACTTGATTCCCCAAAAAAATTGGGACTTTTTCTTGAAAGAAAAGAAGGTTTTTTTTATAAAAAAAAAAAAGAGCCCACATAGCTAGAAAAACTGAGCAAGCCCACATCAGTCAAGCAAGAATAAGTTGGGCTCAAAGATTGGGTTTGTCAAAAATCCTTTTTCCCCTGGCAGAAAGATTAAAGATAAACACAAAAAACATCACTATGAAAAAAAAAAAAAAAAAACAGAGAACAAACGAAAACATCATTAATTTAGGGCTAAAAATTTTAAATTCGAGTCCAAATCGACCCTAACCAAACACAAAACCACCGTTCACCCTAACAACTTCAATTCTTCCATTCTTGTCTGTCCAAAAAAATCTATGAACTCTGACTCTCCCAGTATTAGAAACCCCACTTAAAAGAGTTGGGAGCTTTTTTCAGTGAGACTCGGCGAAAACGAAATAAAAGAAGCAATCTTGTGTTGGCATGGATCCGCTCTCGGCTCTCCGGGACTTCACCATGAGAGGGGAGCTCGACAAGATCGTGCGGGTCAACGATGAGTTCCGGTTCGGCTCCGACTACGCCTTCCCTTTCTCCGCAAAGACCGCCTACCGCTCCAAACAGGGCAATCTCTACACCCTGGAGACATTGGTCTATTTCCTCCAGAACGCCAACGCCAAGTTCACCGATTACCTCCAAAACGCCCTCTCTCACGGCGTCCCAGCCATCACCTTCATCGACCGGAAACCCCTCCTCGATTACCTCTCCGGCAAGCTCTCTTCCACCGACTCCATCGTTTTCCCCCTTCCCGAACAGCCACCGCCACAACAGCAACAACAGCAACAACAACCACAGCACCCACCACAGCAACACCAGCAGCAGAATCTTAATCTTAATGCCGATCTTGACAGCGAGTACCGCCCGGAGGATCCGGGGCTTGTTGATTCTTATGACAAAGCAGTGGTGGAGAAAGCTGTGAATGGGAAAGGGGAAGATTATCTTAGTTTGATTTATGCAATTGAGAGGCCTTTCAAGGATCGAGAGTCTTTGTTGGAATGCAAGAATAGGGATTTTTATAGCGTGCTTGTAGCGTCCACTAGACGGGGCGAGGAGCTGCAGAGGATAGAATCACAACAGAGGAAAGATGGGCTGGTGGCCAAGAATAGGTTAATGGGTGCTGATGATAGGGGAATAATCGGTTATGGTGATGATATGGGAAGTTATGATTCGGGCTCCAAGCCCAAAATGCATTTGAAGGGAGGCAAGATTGGAGAGGGAGTGCCCATAATTCTGGTGCCAAGTGCGTTTCAGACTTTGATTACTATTTATAATGTGAAGGAGTTCTTGGAAGATGGGGTTTATATACCCACAGATGCCAAGGTGAAGCAGATGAAAGGTCCTAAGCCAGAGTGTGTCACTGTGCAAAAGAAGTTTGGTGCTGACAGGAATAGGGTGATGACAGCTTATGAGGTGAGGGACAAGCCCTCTGCTCTAAAGGCTGAGGACTGGGACCGGGTTGTGGCAGTTTTTGTGCTTGGAAAGGAGTGGCAGTTTAAGGATTTTCCGTTTAAAGATCATGTAGAGATATTCAATAAAAGTAAGTAACATCCTTGGCTTTGTATATGTTGGTCTTTGAGTATTTTACGAAGATGGTTATATTTATTAAGCAAAATGATGGGCTGAGAGTATTAGATAGAGTCTATGTCTGATTACGTGTGTGGTGGATCATAGAGCAATCTTGAGTTGCAACTTTACAATGTAGTTTAATGGTTTCCGTGCAGTTATTGGATTTTTTATGCGGTTTGAAGATGACAGTGTAGAGTCTGCAAAGAATGTAAAGCAATGGAATGTAAAAATAATCTCGGTGAGGATTTATGTCCCTTTTGAGCTGCTTCTTAGCTATTATATTCCCTTTTTTTCCTTTTTAGTTGCTGTTTTTCATTAAACATTCATTTCTATGAGTATTTTGGATTTCTAGATTAGCAAAAACAAGAGGCACCAGGATAGAGCAGCAGCATTGGAGGTGTGGGACAGACTGGAAGAATTTGTCCGCTCACGATCACATTCTTAAAGTGTGTGAACCTACAAGTTTGTGTTACAGTTTGCTTGTCCTTGAATTTTGTGTTGAAATGTGTGAGAATATCTTTTTTTTTTGGGTTAATTGTGAAAATATCTATTAGTGGTCAGTGATTGATCAATTATCATTTTGTGGCGGAATAAAATAATTGAGTTCATGTGGGCATATAAGGTTGGCCTTTGATGTGTTATTTCCTCTCCACATGCAATCCAATACGTAACAAGTTTGCCTTTGGTTGATATTTCTTTGAAATATCTGCTTGAGAGTTAGGTATCTTTGAGAAGCTGTGTCAAAAAACTAACCGGTTTTGTGAGCTGGGACTGTCTTTGGAGCATGGCCAATCATATCCTAACTATTATACATGAATTTTCTGACTTTCTCAAATTTGAATTGAATGATGCATGAAATAGGGGGGCTTTTTGGCCAAATTGGCTATCATACTTAAGATATGTAGATTTCCCTGAAAGTTAACATCTTTTTGTTTTGGGCAGGAAGGACTTTTCCTAATTTTGTGGGTGGGGCTGGGGCCTGGGGATTTAGTTTAATTATTTAGGCCAGTACAATAAATAAATAGCTCAATATAGATGTGGTGAATCATCTCAAAAGCAGATAATAGCTTGATATAGATGTGGATAATGATCTCAAAAGCAGATAATACATTGAAGTATCTTATTTATGATACAAAACCCCCATATGCTTAAAAATGAAGGGAATTTCCCAAGTTACTTTGGGATAAATTTTTTCTGGGCATAAGAAATAGAGAACTGGAGTGAATTGCTTTTAATAAAAGATGATCCTGCCACCAAGTTTCAATTAATGTCAAATCAGGTGGATTCTTCAAGGAAAATTGGCTGATAGGTGTAGGTCTATGGATCCCCTGCCATTGTCCAAACACCTCTGTTCATTGTAGCAAGCTAAGGTGATGTTGTAATAACTGATCTCGACGCAGCCATTGATCCTCAGAGTGTCACGTTTCCTGAACTTTACCTGGAGAAGGAATGATAGTTGTAGTTGGTATGTTTGCATCTTTTAACTGTGAGAGCAGAAACATGATAAAATTCTGCAATCATCGGACCAGGAACTTCTTGTAGTCAATAAGGTATACCTTGGTCATTCATTAACTCAGATTTTGTTTTTACTCCAAACTTGACATTTGCATTCAATGATGGCATAACAGCTCCCATGTACATAGTTTCACATTCTGTTACAGGTACTAAGTCAAAGGTCTGTCTTCAAATTCATGAGCTCTGCAATGTGGGTGGGAAGGATACCTCAAGTGCACACGTCAATGAACTTATGATTGCTCTTGTCGGTCTCTTGTTTTTCAATCTGAATGCCAATTTCTTCTTGCTGCTGACAATTTGGTTTTTCTGGGACTGAAGAATATGCTTAGAATAAGAACCTTCAGGACAAGGTTGGGTATGATTTTGCTTTCAGCACATTTTCCTTGTGTATATGTTACTGATGTAAAATTGCAGTTTTTAAATTATTGGCCTCCATCAACTTCAGCATATTAAAGTTTTATTAACTATTTTTACTGTATTTTTAGATCATTCTCGCTTTATCTCCATCTTAGTCAGTTTTGTTCATTAGTTTTGGGCTGTATTGTCACTTATTCTATGAAAGTGTGTTGAATGCACGGGCCTGAAATGATCTTTATTAAGAAGGGAAGAGAGCAACAAGTCTCTTCAGTAATTCAAAAATACATCAACCCATAGTGATGTTACAACCAACCAAAAAAAAAGATTCAGGAACCCTCAGATACAATGAGACTCTGTAGTAGACATTAATACCATAATAACTGGGCATATGTCCAATGCAAGATCGGGAATGATTAGACAGTTGACTAGCTGATCAGAAAATTCTTGGACCATATGATGTGGCAAGGAGCAGGAAAAAGAGCAAAGAGATTGACAACTTGATGGAGCTTCCATCTGAGGTACCATTTGTGTCTGTTGATGGTACATTTTTAGACCCACTTCCTGTATTGTCAATGTCAGCACAAACAAGTTAAACGAGAAACTAGGAAAATGAACTGAAATCTTGAATTTTTAATTTCAAGCAATTACTCAGAAACTTTTTTGTCTGCTCTTTCTCCTTGTAATTTGCATAAAATTGCACTGTTTTTTACTCTGTACCTGAAGGATTGCCTGGAGATAATGGTGACCCTGTAGGAGAGCCAGCTGGAGAAGCGGCAGCTGTTCATAAGGGATACTAGTTAGCATAAGATCATAATTTGATTCTGAGGTAAGCAAGCAGGTTTGACTGGTATGTAGAAACAAGCTGGGATTGGGAAAAGATATTTAAATGGAATCTTACCATTGCAGCGGCTGATGGGCGGAGTCTGAATGTTGCAAGCGGTGGGCAAGGCTAGAGCCTGAGTCTGATTAATGTTGATCCCCAGTGATGAGCCACCACCATTAAGAACCTCACACAGGCACTGGGGTGATGAGCGGACAACATTGGCAAGCTGCGAGCAGCATTGCGAGGATGGAGTTGAGGAGTTCCCAGTAATGTAATTTAGGCATGGCGACATGCTGATTAATGTGTTTGTACAACCTGAAATTGACTGAGCCGCAGTCTCTGTCCACAGCATGGTCGCCAGGATCATCACCAAGGCAATTGTGATCTTTCTACTTGCCATTAGGTCTGTAAGGCCAGGTGCTGGAAAAACTAATGCCAATTTCCTGCAAATGATGTGATGAGCTTAGCTTGATGCAGGCAGGAGAAAGGGGAGTGGCTTTTATAGGAATCTGAGGCAAGAAGAGACAAAATGATAGAATATTATTTAGATTACCAACTCTTCCTAATCTCTAACGGACTCCTTAGAAAACAACGAGGGCGGCTTGGATCTTGAGGTGTTCAAAATCTGGAGACTTTGGAAATTTGCCGGTGTGGCTTACCTGGGGTCTTTGAATGCTATGTGGGTGACCAACTTCCAGTGTTTGACGGCTCTACGTTAAATAATAATGTCTAATAAGCAATTCAAAGTCGGAGACTTTTACAAACTTGCCCAAGAAGAAAGCATAACGTGTTTCTGATGCAAAGTTTACCAGGAATTTGGCTTCTTTTGTACCCTATATCTTTTAGAAAAGGTGGCTGGCTTGGAAAGCAGGAAGGGATCTTCTGGAAGACAGGAAGAAGCTACTTGCTCTCTTTGCTGATAACACGGACATCTGTTAGGTGTCCTATATAAATAGCTTCATAACTAAGTAAAATTGATGGTGATATTTTTTCACTACGAAAAATGAAGTATTGTTTGCCCACGATCGTTGTTGAAGGATGCAACTTGTACAGCAAATGTACCTTATATACCTCAAATGACAGTTGAGTACACCCCGGCAGGGCTAGAGAAAACGTTTGTGACTTGTGATGGGCACGGGGAATACAGAAGAACATAGATAATTCAACTATCTGCGAAACAGAAATGGCTACCTATCATATTGACGGAAGGCGTGCTAATAAGTTTCATGCCAAAATGTAAAATGATGCCCAAAAATAATATGTGCTGCCTACCGTCATAAGCTAGGAACTGAAAATTCTCTTAAATGACTGATTCAAACTTTGGTTCTTATTACAGTTGCCTAGTGTTCAAAGACAGCTAAAAGAATACAGCGCGAAGAGTAGGGGAGCAAGAGACAGGAACAAAGCTTGGCGCAACATTATCTTGCTTCTGGTGGTTCCATGTGATGTGTCCCTCTCCTTGGACAGACTTGATCTGTGAATGGTGTTTTCCGTCGAAGGTGGCTGCAATTCTCCTATTGCAGAGTTGTTGCCCACAGTTGGGTACGTTGGGACCTGCACGTCATGAGGAGGAGGAGGCAAAGGGACATCTTTAGGAGGCATAGGAGGTTGTATTAGCTCATCTCGAGTATGTGATGGAGTCAGATACCCTACTGGCATTGGAACGAGGACTCCTTATGGGGAAAAAGGCAGAAAAGATGAGAGAACACGTAGCAAGCAATGAGAACCATCAATTAACTCGTGCTATTCATGCAATCCGAGAAAAAGAAAAGGTTTAGATACTAAAATACCTTGACAACTAGACAGAGAAGGCACGGATATGTAACAATTTGGCAAAGGCAACGAAAGTGGGGCGTTTAGCAGAGGAAATGATGATTGCAGCAGCAGGCACAAGCAATTAAATCCGATTCGTACAATATCATTAAGCATTTTGCAGCACATATCATTAATGGAAATGGAGCTGTTCCTTTGACACAGACACGGCCCAAGGTCAAGACCTTGTAAAGAGCAGCCCTCAATTTGGCTTTTTACCTCGGGGGCTGAAATACAGACCACAAAGACTATGACCCAAGTTAATCTGAAGGGAATCGGAACTCTTCTTAAACCCATGATTGCGAGTGAATGAAAGAGGAATGCTTCCTGGGTACAGTTCTCTCTATCTGTTATACACTTGACTCCTGCAGGAGTGATTTGTATGTGTTCACCTACTCATTATCATCCATTCCTGCCCTCTTCAGTTTTTCCATTTGTTTTTCCAGGCGATACATATTCAGATATTACAAATAATAGATCTTATAATGTATATTACTCATGATGTAGTTGTTACTGTAATATCTGCTGCGTGTTAGTCTGCATTCATTCGTTCGGAATTGTTATGCAGAGCCAAAAAAGAGAAGCTGTAGCAGTTGGTTGCGTTTGACCAGTCACAGATTTTGAGTTCATGGAACCGTGAAGGCTTTGCCAACAACTTCTCCTAACAATTTGGTAGGCTTTGGTTTCGTGACTCTGGCATGGATGAAGCGCGACCGTGACCACAAGTAGAAATACTGAAGCTCGCGGTACTCATTTGTTACCATGCAACAATTCTGAAATTCTGGGCCTTAGCTGATGATTAAGATTAACTGATTTGAGCATCCTCAAAGAGGAAAGTCAATTTGAAATGCATAATCGGGTCCATTAATTGTTGATAGTTAAACCAAATGCTGGCCAACGTTGCATAATCTTATGCCAGCCATTCGATATCCATCGGTGTTATGCGAAAAATTGTGGACAAGCCAAGCAAATATTTATTTCCAATAACACTATATTATACAAGACCACATATTATTAAGTAAATAATCAACCAATGTATCTCACAATCAATGGAACTAACCAAAAAAGCTAACCCACATGCTCAAAGAATATCTGTCAAAATATTCATACATTAAAGAGGAAAGTCCCATCTAAAAACCTAGTAGGACTTCAAAAATAAAAATCCCAATGCAAATACTAGAAGAAATGGTGAAAAGCTGTGAGAAGACGTGGCAGCTGATGGCAGAGTCAGAACCGGGGGGCTCCCACCGGTCGATGTTGTTGATGGAGGGGTCAGCGCTGGCGTTGTGCTCGATTCTGGTGGCATGTTGGATGGCGTTGGCTCGGGAACAACAGAAGCTGCTCAGCAGGAAACATATTTTTCTATAAGTAATGAGCGTATTCCTTGCAATGCCGTGGAAATGGCTGATTTATGATTAAGCAGATTACCTTCAGGACTAGCAGATGGAGAAGCTGGAGGAGCCGAAGTTGGCCCGAGTGAGGTAGGACCTGCCCATCAATGAGCGTAGCTCATGGTCGTACAATTTAGCAGAAAAGCCAAAAATAAAAACCAGAAAATGCTATTGCTTGGATTTTGTATATATATATATATATATATATATACCTTGGTTACAGGGATTTTCTATTCCGAAGCGTGTAACAATAACTTAAATGATTGTATATGAGAGAACTTTAGAAACATTACCTGGCGCAGGAAGTGGGGCAGCAGAGGCTGCAAGACAGTGGGGTCTAATTAGCAGTCCATCTTTGTATAAATTGACACATAGAAGAGAAGCCAAAAAAGAGAAAAAGTTGACACCATGAATTGTTAAGAATTTTACCTTTGCATTGAACTGGGACACCAGGCATGTTACAAGCACGAGGCATGGAGATGGCTAAGGTTCTGTTGATAGGCAATCTGAAGGGGACACTTCCAGTTGCAATGAGGCAGAAACAGTCCATGCCACTATTTGTGAGGCTCTTGAGTGCAGTGCAGCAATCAGCAGTTGGTGAGGTACCATTGGAGCTGCTATTTGTAAGAAAATTCATACAAGGGGTGAAGGTAGAAAGTATTGAACTTGTGCATGGGGTACTGATCTGGCCATAGACAGGCAATATCATGACAACCAAGGCTATTGCCAGGGTTGCAACTGTACGAGAAGAAGGCACAAAAAGCCCCATTGGTACTCAAATGTTAGGCTGAGGGCACAGGCTAGAAGTTGTTACAAAGTGAAATGAATTATGGTGAATGAAGAGAAAAGTATGTTTCATGTGATTGGCAGAGGGAATTCTTCGGGATTTATAGAGGGGGAAGCTTAGGTAACGAAATTGCAGGGAAAAAAGTCCAATTGGAATTGGGGTTGGTCCTGAAGTTCAACTACCTGAACTAATTTTTTTGTCCAGCGGCACTTGAGTCAGCCACATATCTAATCTCCTTGTCCCATTTGACTTGGCATCTTGGACACCCCTCTGGGCTGTCGATTTGATTTGGTTCTCTTATGAACGTGGGCCATCTTGTAAAGTCAGAAGTTAAAAAGGGTTTCACACAAGAAGGGTCATTTAAACTAATGGAGAAAATCTTTACTTGCACTCATAATCTAAGGTTTGTAGACCATACGCATTGTTTAAGCATATGGAATTTGAAGTTTGAGTTTGATAATGATAACTCTTATACACCATTAATAATTTAGTTTATTTTACTTTAATAATATTTTATATATCTTTATTTAATTTAACTTTAAAAAAGTATTATTTTTTAATATATATATATATATGTATATATTAATATTTAAATTTTATTATGAATACGTTATTTTTAATATACACATTAATTATTTTCAAATTTTATTAACTCTCCGTGTAATTATATATATATTGATTTAAACGTCAAAATACTGACACCTAAGTTGAAACCATTGGACCTCACACATGTGCCGCGTGGCCTCCTTGCATATTGCAAGTGGCAGACTCGATCCAACCCAAGCATTCACGCATGAATGCTCCCTAATCTGACCTCATCAAGTTTTACCCCAATCAACATTGATTATTCTTTCCAAAAAATAAAAAATGATAATAAATAGGGAAGAGCAATCAGTAGCACAGACCACCCCGACGACAGGCGGCCATGTTGCCCAATGACACGCCTGCTCCTCGGTCTTGGCCTTCCGAGCAGCGCCCCCAACTCCTAATTGGCGGTGACTTATTAACCTATGAAATGAGGCACATTCTTCTAGACATGCGTGCATCACTCTTTAACAACTCCGAAATTAAAGATTATCCACAGGTTCTGGAAATTGCTAATCTAAATCATGTGATGTTAATTTTTTGCAACTTTGGTTGTCACCTACATAGACTGCTTATGTACTTCAGATGCAATGCCCACTTCCTGCTTCCGGACACTTACGTTAGCCGTGCCAGCACCCCCCCCCGTAGCTGCACGTAATAAATTGAAATTTAAATTTAAAAAAAAAAAAAACCCTTATGCTGATGAAAGTAATGTACGCAAGGCCTTGGATCTCTGTCGGTTTAAACGGGCCGAGGGAGAGCCCGAAGAAATTTTGAGGTGCATTAATAATTAATCATAAGAACAAACAGTATTTATGAGACTTTTAATACTTTATTATTATTATTATTATTATTTAAAACCTAAAGTCAATGAATTATGAATCTTTGTAACTTAAATATTATATATATTCTTTATTAATATTATTATTTTTTAATGTGAGACTCTCACTTATTATATTTCAAGATTCTTCCTCAAGCGTTGAGAATATTTTCTAAGTTGGGCCTTGCCACTTAGGTTTTTTATTTTATTTATAGGTCTCTTTGAACACCTCAAGACAGCTACCCAAACGGTTTAACTACGATATACCGCTGGGTTTTAAATCCACTTTATGTTATTGGTGGAAAATGCGTATTCATAAACGTCAGAAGTCCAAGCAAAACCAGTGGCTTTGATACCGAGAACCCAAAGAAACTTGAAGAGTATTAACAATTAGGAACGAGAGCAAACAAGGTCTATTGAATTTTTATGTTAGGTTTTTTTTTTTTTTTTACCTAAAATTTTAAGTTGAGTTATAAATTTTTTAATATTTACATATTGTTTTTGATACTACCGGACTCACACTTATTATATTTTAACTGTTCTCAACCTTTTTAGTCAATTTTCATATAAAAAACCACAGATATTACCTCACGTAGCCTCGTTAGTTCACCGAAAAAGCCAATACTGGAAGTGTTTACCACCCATTCAAGTATAAATCAATTTACCACTGCATAAATTCTGCGTCTAACCCACAACTTCTATCATCTCATTAAAACTTTCTGTGAATCTAGGAGTTAAAAAATTGCATGGCTTCAAGCACAGGCCTGTTCATGGTTCTTGTGGCCATGTTTTGGTCAAAAGCCATGGCCCAGTCTGATTGCACCAGCGTGATCGTTGGCTTGGCTCCGTGCCTGAACTATGTCACTGGAAGTTCCTCAACCCCAACTGCTTCATGCTGCACCCAGTTGGCTAGCGTTGTCCAGACTCAGCCTCGGTGCCTTTGTGAAGTGTTAAATGGCAGTGCATCATCAGCAATCGGTGTTAACCTTAACCGGACACTTGCTCTAGCACTTCCTGGTGCCTGCAACGTGCAAACTCCTCCTGTTAGTGAGTGCAATGGTAAGGCTAAAACGTGCAATCCTCATGAATTTGCATTTTCTATTGAGGTCCATAATTTAGATTTTAATGCTTAAAGTCTCGAGCGGCCGCTAACCAACCTGCAATGTCTCCTAATCTTTCTCTAGTGGGCTCTCCTCAAGGCTCGCCAGGTGATTCTTCAAACACTCCATCTGTCTTACTCTCATCAACAACAGGTAGATCTAAATGTTGCTCTTGCTGGCTTGATCAGCATAGCAGCCCCACTGCGATGAATTAATTCAAGAAGTTCTGTACAGTCACCATGCCACTCAGGTTGAGAAAAACGTGAGGTTACATAGAGAGTCTGATTATTTTAAGGAGGAACGAGAGTATATAAGATATGCAAGATGACAAGTGCAGCTTCTTTGAAGTCATCAGTAAACTTAGAAAAAGGATTCAAATTAGAGTATCCTCTGGATTGTCTGTTTGCTTGCCAATAAAGCCGAGGACAGAGGAAAGGACTAATACCCAACTCATTTCTTACGATATTAGTCAGCCAAACAAATCTCCAATCTGCAATTTTTAATAGAACTTGTTAATTTTCATTCTCTACAAATTCTTCCCCCCCCCTCCCCCCCGGGAACTCGGGAACGAGACAGAAACCATTTGGTTTGTACAAAGCACAAATCTTGGTTTACACTCAAGATCTCTCTGTCGTATAGATTTTGATAACATATCAAGAAACCTCTCAATCCAAAAAGTTAACCTGTTGAGTAAGGCGCATCATATACGAAACTCTAATAATTCGACACGATAAACAATACTCCTTAAGAAACAAGGGTCCTTTCCCGGTAATGTAACACATCATAGCACCTTCTCAATCTTCATGAATGTTTTGCATGCAGGACAATCTGAGACATTTCCAGCAACTAGTGGGAGCACTTCAAATCGTCTTGACATAAACATGGCCCCTCAACTCATTGCCTTTGTTCTCCTCATGATATCCTCCTATGCATCGGCCTATATAACCTTCTGAGCTATCTTGGGATGCTTTGAGCTTCGTCTGCCGTATAAGATAAGATCAGACGTGTGATTTCGCTCCATGCAGTCTGCTGTTTACTTCCTGTCTGTTCTGTTGCGATCCTCCGCTTTGGAATAAGTTTCCGTTGTTCGTTTAGTGTGCTTGTTTGTTTGAGTTATCCAATGTTTGTTCGTGTTTGTGTGTTTGTTCTGTACCTTTCTAAAGTCTTAATGCAATAAATGTCATGTTCTTAATGCAATAAATGTCGTGTTTGTTGTTACATCCTTTGAACTAATCCCATTTTTTATCAAAAAAAAAAAAAAAGAAAGAAATAAAATTCGTCAGGGGATTTTCCCTTCAATTTTTTGATATTCCTTTTTGAAACAATAGCTCTTGAATGCTTAATTTGCATTCAAGAAAATACCCAAAGTAAGAGTCTAGAAAAGTCAAAAAAAAAAAAAATCACTAATATTGTTCTACTCTATCTCATTTTCTTTATCCCCCCCAAAAAAAATATAAATATATATATATATTTCGAGCAAAATTCTCTGCAAAAAGCCGAAAGCCGTGGTGCACGGTTAGTTCATTTGCAGGCCAACACTCAAAAACGACTAGATCCACCAGTATGGACCTAACCCAAGTAATTTGAGCCTCTTTTTTTTTTTTTTTTTTTTAATCATATGGTGCTTACACACCAATCACAGGCCTAATTGGGCCAATATCCTTTTCTTCATCATTCTTGCTTTTCGTTTAAACAGAGACTTCGGAGTTCGCACAAAATAAAAATAAAACACAGCAACAATAACAACAAAAGCTTCATTGCTTGATGGACGCAACGATTGATAAGTATCAAAACGAAAAAGGTACATTTCATGATTGGGCTAAGGATAAAGGAGGAAAAAATGAAGTGTCAGTTAAGACAGCTCGGTAAGGATGATAATAACAGCCTTGCATGGATAAGACAGATTGCGTCCGAACTCGTCATTCTCGAGGTCAACGGTTATCTGGCGATGCAGCCATCCTTATCCTGCTGTTACTCTCTGTTTTATTACACGAGGATCAATCCGTTTGTGTAGATTGAAGAAACAGAATAAGAACGAAGATTTTTTAATATATTTAATTGATTTCTTTAAATACAAAATAACAAATAAGCAAAATCCTGTTTATATATATATATATACATATATAATCCCATGAATTGAAATTTGAGCAATAAAGTTTTTAACCGCAGATAACACCCTATTTTTGAAGAAAAAAAAAAAAAACAAGAAGAAGAAGAAAAAAACAACCCTTAAAAGACAGATAATTGCGGGTGTCGTAGATAAGCAAAATTTGATAAATGCCATTAAGATGAGTCCTATTTTTCTGGTTTCCAATTAGGTGAGCCATCCTCTAATTGCGAAATCTTTGCAATGAAATTGCTAAAGACCCCATCGGCTCTTACACGTAATGTCTCATAAACTAGGGATACGTTGGTCAAGTTAAATATCCAAAAGTTTCCTATTTGTTGGCCGTCTGACTACTTTTCTGGTGTGTACAAGACGATAAAAAAGACCTGTGGCCGGTAAGTCCAACTTATTTTGTTGACTCTGCTGCTCTCAGCTGGCAGTTCAAATCCCCCCCTGACTCTGATTTTCTTACAGATCATCCATTGCTGGCAAATAGCAGAATCTTGAAGCAATGGCAGGTGGGGCATTTGTAGATGGCGAAAATCTGAAAAGGGCTCATCTGTATGAGTACAGGATCACCGGTTACTTCATCTTTGCTTGCATAGTTGCAGCTCTTGGTGGATCCTTATTTGGGTATGATCTTGGTGTTTCTGGTAAGTTGTGTTCCTCCTTTTCTCTCGCTGTTTTCCATTACTTCCATATGCATGTGTGCCTTTCCTTGTTCACTTTTCGTTCATGATAATTTCTACCCATAACTGAGTTTCATGAATATCTTATAATTAAACCTTGGTCGTGAAATCAAAGGCTCGTATTCTGTCCTTTTTTTTTTCCCTCTTTGTTTTTTTTTTCTTCTTTCTTTTTTTTTTTCGGATTTGTATCTGACATAGATGATGAAGAATGGCGTTTGATTTGTTGTCAAGGTCGACGTCTCGATATTTATATGCTGCTACTTCATGAATTTGGTTTCTCACGGTGACATACAGCTACTTTTGATTAATTTATTATAATGAATAATTATTATCTCCATTATTTTACACTTAGTGAGAAAATTTCTCCGTGAAAAGAGGAGTGAAGAAAATAATGCCTAAATGAAAACAAAGGAGAAAGGGTAGGCCCCACAATGTTGTCTGAATCCAACGATGGCATCGAAATGTCCTGTGCAATGCAAGATAAAGACGAACTTGGAATTCCAAGTTGGGGGTCTCATGAATTTTCATTTTCTGAAGAGTCTTTTCAGCTTCAAGCAGTTGGTGATATGCACTTATCTCCAATAATTGAAGGCAGTTCAATGATTTCTACTCTCCAGTAAGAACCACAAGAGTATTTCTTTCCAGGGTTCCTTTTTATGGCAAAGGAAAATTTACCCATCTGAAGAAAATTTATCTCTAGCAAATTTATAAAATCCAGGAAAAATTTTGTTCATAACAAAACAATATAGCTGAAAGCAGAGAAACATGCTCCAATATCTAAAATAGTCTGCAAGTTTCTATGAATTGTTTCTTGGAGGCAACAATGGGAAAAATGGAATTGAAAATTTAACATGTGCCTAGGCCACTGGCTTAACCATTCTGGATGACTGAAACTGACCTTGTTCACTGGCTTCAGGTGGAGTGACTTCCATGGACGATTTCCTGAAGGACTTCTTCCCCAAAGTGTACAGAAGGAAGCAAAAGCATCTCCGTGAGACAGATTACTGTAAATATGACAATCAGGTACTCACACTGTTTACTTCTTCACTGTACTTTGCTGCCCTTGTTTCCACATTTGGGGCATCCCATGTCACCAGAAACAAAGGCCGGAGAGCCAGCATCATTGTTGGATCCATAAGCTTCTTTTCGGGAGCAGTCCTTAATGCAGCTGCAGTGAACATTTCCATGCTTATCATAGGACGAATCTTGCTTGGTGTTGGCATTGGATTTGGCAATCAAGTAGGCCCATTGCTCTAAAAGGAAAAACTTTACAAAGTCTAGGATTGGCTTCCTTATGTTACTGATTACTTTGTTGTTGTGATGGTGCAGGCGGTTCCCCTTTATCTTTCAGAAATGGCTCCAGCAAAAGTCCGCGGAGCAGTTAACCAATTGTTTCAACTGACAACTTGCTTAGGAATCTTGATAGCCAATCTTATAAATTACGGAACTGAAAAAATCCATCCTTGGGGTTGGAGGTTATCTCTCGGTTTAGCTACTGTTCCCGCAACTCTAATGTTTATAGGGGGTGTTTTCCTTCCTGAGACTCCTAATAGTCTTGTCGAGCAAGGCAGATTAGAAGAAGGAAGAAAAGTATTGGAGAAAGTCAGGGGTACTGCAAAGGTTGATGCAGAATTTGCTGATCTTGTTGATGCAAGTAACTCAGCACGAGCCATAAAGCATCCATTCAGGAATCTTCTCAACAGAAAAAATCGCCCTCAATTGATAATAGGAGCTCTGGGAATCCCTGCATTCCAACAGCTCACTGGCATGAACTCTATACTCTTCTATGCTCCTGTCATATTCCAAAGCTTGGGTTTTGGCTCTGGGGCAGCTCTATATTCATCTGTTATGACCAGTGCAGCACTTGTCGCTGGAGCTCTCATTTCAATGGCTTTGGTGGACAAATTTGGCAGAAGAGCTTTCTTTCTGGAAGCTGGTACCGAGATGTTATGCTACATGGTAATGGCACTTCCAGACCCCATTCTTCTAAAATCTTTGTGAAGTTACTGCAAGTTACTTACTTCACTTTTTGGTTTGCAGGTAGCTTTGGCCATAACTTTGGCTCTCAAGTTTGGACAAGGGGTAACCCTCCCAAAAGGAATTGGCATCTTCCTAGTGATAATCATATGCTTGTTTGTCTTGGCCTATGGAAGATCTTGGGGCCCTCTGGGATGGCTAGTTCCGAGCGAGATCTTCCCATTGGAGACAAGGTCAGCTGGCCAGAGCATGGTGGTCTGTGTCAACATGCTCTTCACAGCCCTCGTAGCACAATGTTTTCTCGTGTCGCTCTGCCACCTTCAATATGGAATTTTCTTGGTCTTTGCTGGCCTGATTGCAACAATGAGTTGCTTCATATTCTTCCTCCTGCCAGAGACAAAGCAAATTCCAATAGAAGAGATATATCTTCTGTGGCAAAATCACTGGTTCTGGAAGAAAATAGTTGAAGATGGGGACCAAGATGGCGTAAATGTCAAGCCAAGCTCACAAATCTAGAATACCTTGAAATGGGGTCGAATAAATTCGATGTTTTTTATATGTTGCAAACACATAATATTCTATAATCCATTTCTGCAATTCTAGCCCTTTCTTCTCCTTTCTCTCTCCCCCTCCCCCTTTTTTAGACCAAGGCTAAGTTGCTACAGCGATGTATTTTTGTGAAAACTCTCAGCAGCGTCATCTGAGATTATAACTCCGTCTGGAGTAGTCTCTCCACACTTGTTCTACAATCTCGAAACTCCCTGTGCATCAGACACTACAGTTACTGCTGGCACTTTGTCAGTGCTTAGGTATTTCCCATAGTTCCAGACTCACAGCGTGAACTCATATCAGAAGTAAACAATGGCTTCAAGTTCATCTGCAGAGTGTATACAAAACTGCCCATGTTGATAGAAATGATCCCATTTCCTCAGATGCACCTTTCCAGTTGACGTAGCCTGAGTAGTTGCATTATGGTTTATATTGTTCAAGTACTATTAATATATCCCAAAATCGATCCTCAGAAGTCAGAGCCCATTTTTGGGATATCTACATGTGGGGTTACATCATCAATTTCAGATCAGAGCCAATAATTGCGCATTAAAATTCCATTTCCAATTTCTTCCTTCCATTTTATATCTGTGTCATGCATTGTCAAAAAAATATGCATGTTTTCAGAAATCACATGATCTGATAGTAGAATAATTGGACTCTTAATTCCAAAAGCTAAGGCTCAAATCCAAACACCTACACATTATATACATGCAGGCTATCAACTAATAGAAGCAAACCCGCATTCTGTTTCCACTCCAAAATTGCATGGTGACAGTGAAGCAAAACCAAGGAATTGTATGGAAGCCCAACAATGGTGACATATTCCACTATGCTCTAAAAAATGAACTAAATTGCTCGTAAACCAGGAAAATGAAATGGTTTCTACAAAGAGGGAACGAAAGACGAATTTTATTTTTAAGCCATCATTCCTCATTCCTGAGATCCAAAAAGAACAGTGAAGGAATATAAGGGGTAATTTCGGAAAATCACAATAACTAACTTACCAGAAATCAAGTGTCCCTTTCCCGCCCTTTCATTAAAGCCCCGCAGCCATTTGGTAACCAACCGAAGACACGCGCCGCCCTCTCTCTCTCTCTGATAGGACGCCGACCATGACTGTTCTTTTCACCCTCATCTTCGCCGCCGCTCTCCTCCTCGCCACTGCTGAACTGCGGTCGCGGCCGGGCTGCACCGACCAGCTCGTCGCCTTCTCGCCGTGCCTAAGCTACGTCTCGACAGCGCCTAACAACATCACCGACATTGTCACTTCTCAGTGCTGCGACGCTTTCTCCAAGGCCTTCGATTCCGGCGCCGGTAACTGCCTCTGTTACCTCATCAAGCAGCCTCTGATCTTCGGATTCCCGCTGAACGCATCAAGATTGGCTTCTTTGCCCTCTGCTTGCGCTATCTTGAACGCGAGCTTGGCGATCATCGGAGGTTCTTTGGAATTGATTTGTTCGGGTTCGAATTTTGATCAAGAATTGTCGATTTCTTATTTCCCTTTGTTATTCTCGATTTATTTATTTATGTTAATAATTTAGGGCATTTGAGAATTTCATGAAAAGGACATGATTTCGAGATTAATCATGGCTGCTTTCTATTTTTCTGACTTCGATTACAAAGTTTTAATCCATCTCAAATGAGTTGGGCATGTTTTTAAAGATTGGTCATGGCTTCTTCTTTTAACATTGCCATGATAATGAACGAATAGTTCCTGCTTTTGTGACCCATAACTCTACCATTTATGTTCCTTTGTCTTTGTTTGTGATGCAGGGTCACCTGCGCTGCCCCCTCTACAAAGTACATCAACTCCATTGATTCCACTACCTGGTTCTGGTAAGCAACCTCAATCTCTCTTCTTTGACTATCGATTCAATTGTTCTTGTTTATTGAATTGCTCAGGGCTCCAATTGGATTGGGAAAAAAAATTAAAAAAATAAAAAAAAAACACTGGTTTTGTGACGGTTTTGTAGGTTCTGATGATTCTGCAACTCCTTCAGTAGGCTCGCCTGTGGAAGCTGCTAAAAGCTCACCGCCCCCTTTGAGTTTGGTCCCAGAATCTGACGTCAGATCCTCAACACCACCAGCCAGAACTTCGTCCGCAATGGCCCATATCAGCCCCAGCAAGAGTTGTTTTCCATCCGCACTGTTGGCTCCCCTTCTTGTCTTTGCTTGTTTGTGATGACAGTCTTTGCATGGCTTGCACCCTTCAACACATCATCTTTCAAGAAAATGAATTTTCACTTTGCAACAGTTATAGAACCCCAAATTTTGAACTATCATCTGAGTCCTCATTATTCTTTTAAGCAGAGGGCCATGGAATTGTTTGGTCCAAATAACAACATTGCATGCAATCAAGTCTCTTTCTCCAATTGATTTTTCATAATAAAATCACTTCATATTCTGCCAGCCAAATTCAACTTAGCAATCATGCAATAAAAGAAATTGATAATTCTCAGAGCCAAAAGTTATCAATATATCAGTGGTCATGTGCTTACACCAGCCTGCAACCTGACAACTAGGCTGGATTACACGAATCCTCATAAGGCATCCTGCTGGATATTAAAAGTGACTTTTGACAGACAAAATTAATGCACTTTCTTTTTTAGGCACACAAACATTAACCAAATTTCACCGCCAACCAACGGACCACTCATCCTCATCTTTAACAGGTTTTGAAATTTCTGCTTGGAAAGTCTCTTGGCCGCATGCAACACTTTCAGACAGCTGGCGCTTTTCCTCATCATTGCTGGCAAAATCCTCATAAAAAAACTCCTGTCTTTCTGGAAGTGCACTACCCTGATAGGAGTCATGGTCTACACAATGCCACAAAAGCTTATTCCAGTGCACATCCTACAGATTGCAAATGACAAAATATAGGACAACTTGTCATTGGCTTCTTACGAAAAAACCATTGCATGTAAAATTGACACATCTCACATCAACCAAAAGGAAAACAAGAGGAAAAAAGATGGCACATTAAAATTTGACATTGTCCACAACCAAATTACTCTCTGACCAGGGCTGCTTAATTTGGGTATATAGGCTCTTATTCAATGGATAGCAACTACGCGTGCCCCTACAAACATAGTTTAGGAAGATTTTGCTGCATGTGTTTTCAGCCTTGCAGGGATGTTTACATGAATACCCACATAGGTCAAGCAAAGCTCGATGCCATCTCATTTGTGTCATATACCCAAGTCATTAAGGACCAAAGTCAGTCTTTGCTAAACATTGGGTGGTATGTGTGTGTGGACACAACCGAGGCACACACAAAGATATGTGAATGCCAACATTATGCGTGAACCAAGGCACACTCAAAGATATATGAATGTCATCATTATGTCTTTAAGTATGTGAGTATGCACCCATCCAAATGCATGGGCATGCTTAGATTGTTTGAGCGATTGAGTTGAAATCTTTAAGAAACACTATCATTTGCTCTTCAGGGTTACGGACTTCTATATGTGCCTCAAAATTTTCACTTGTGATGACCAGTAAAAGTAAACAATACCTTGCTAATAATATGCGGATTGCTGACAATGATAAGCAACAAGACAGCACGGGTAAGAGCCACATTAAATCTTCTAGGATTTGTCAAAAATCCTAAACAGTGGGCCCTATCAAATTCATTGTGCTTAACCGTTGAACGGACAGTGGATATAATAATGACTTTTCTTTCCTGTCCCTGAAATTGTTCGACACTGCCAACTTTTATATTGGCCATATCCAAATCTTCCAGCACCTTCTTTAATTTGAGCACCTGCTGCCTATAGGGTGTAATGACCCCAATATCAAGCTCAGTCACATTTCCCTTCGTCACCAATTTCTGGACAATTTCAACTACCTTGCTTGCTTCTATCCTATTAAACCATGACGGATTACTTCCTTCCCTCTCATCAAAGCCTTGAATACCAAAAAAAAGAATAGGAAAGCCATTTCCCTCGTGGAGATTTACTGAATACATCAAGGAAGTTGTATCTTCTATAGATTCTCTGCATGCAATCAATTCTCCTTGGTAGAAAAGGGTTGAAGGAAGATACAGAATTTCTGGGTGACAGCGGTAATTTCTGATCAATTTTGTCACATAATTTGCATCTCCACTGCAATAAGGTTCATATTCAAATAGCCTTTCCAAGTATGATTTTCCAAGTCCATATGCCTCTGCATCTCTGGAAAATATCACTGGACCCAACTGCTTGGGATCTCCAGCAAGAACAACTACTGTATTCTTTTGATAAAAGTTGGACAGAGGAACCATGCTTTCTGGTTCTGAAGCTTGGCCTGCCTCATCCAAAAAAATATGGGAGAAATGGCCTTGGCCAAGACCTTCTGCATAAAGAAGAGATGCGCTCGTGTATGTCGACACTATAATCCTGTAGTGTTTGAGAGCATCAAGTGGCAAGCATTTAAACATAGTATCCTCAAAGTAACAAAAGCAAATATGCTCTGGTTTGACATCCTCAAATGGACGGGATCTTGCATTGAGCCTGAATATTTCATTCTCTCGAACCTGAACAGCTTTTTCACTGATAAGCTTTTCTAGCATGTGATCTGCAGCACTGTTTGAAGGTGCACATACAAGAATCCGAGAGTTATTGCAGTACTTGTAGATCTGAAGGATTGCTTCCACAACTGTCATAGTTTTTCCTGTACCTGGAGGCCCGTGAATCACATATGGTAGACCCCCGTTGCAGCCAAGTATCATCTCTATTGAATATATCTGTTCCTCATTTAAATTACAAGATATAGGCACCAGGGGAGTTGTTTCAATATGCCTATATTCTAAGGACTCATTTGGAAATAGGAGCTCCCTCTCCAAATGTTCTGCAGCATCAATGGCCTGATACTGTCGTCTCATGTTGAAACGATTATATGTGAAGCATACATTGTAAAGATTTGCATTCAAATGGCGCGAATGAAAATCTTGGCTAATAAACTTCAAGTATACTTCATCAGCTTCGACTCTGTGAATGGATCCCTGCAAAGCACAATTAAGTTCACATGGAAAAGTGAAGTGAATTTACAGAACACACAATGGCACAATAATACAAAACTCAACATCCTCCTAGCAGTTGAATCCTCGAATCCTATTAATGTTGACACTCTTCGAAGATTGACAATTTAGTTAGGCAATTTTCATGAATATGAAAAACCTTGTATGGACGGGTTGCATCATCTGCATCTGCCAGCTTGGCAAAAATAAAGTCACCACAAACAAGCGTAGGCCTCCTCTCCGCCAGATCTGGGACCAAGAGAGAGAGAAAGTGGCCCTTCTTCCACATATTAACACATTCCAAATCATAATTCCTCATAGATTCCTGCAGCAGTAATTTGCCAATGTCAGTGACAATTTGAAACAAAACTTTATGTTAGCATTGTTACTGTTTCTCAACAATGAAGAGCATTACCTCCAGCTGTATTTCTTCCATGATCAACAATGTTTTGAAATAGGAGGCATAATTCCCCTGCGTTCGACCTCCAGTGATGGTATTGGGTATTTGCTTGGTCTCTATTAGTTCTCTAATATTCTTAGAAATATCATATCGAGGAAGCCAATTACTGAAGATTTTTTTTGTTGCTCTCACGGGACGTGAACCCCCAACATATGAATCTACATTGAATAGCTTCTTTCTTGTAGTTCTTGAATATGGCTTTTTGGAAGCCAGAGATTGGGCTACCTTATCTTCGGACAAAAGAATAACTACACGTTCTATCACATCACACCCCACATTAAAAATCACGACCGATGAGTGCACACCAATTACCATAGGTTTGCAAGATAGCCAAACTCTTAGCGTCTCACCAGGCTGGAGCATTCTGTCCTCCAGTTCAAAACCCTCCAGGAATGCCCTTTTGCCTTTTTCATCATCGTTGGGGGATGGAGGTTTCGTCAAAGAAAGGGTAAAAGAATTCTCAGGAGTTGAGGCATAAATTTTAGTCCACAAATCAACAGCTTCACTGGTGGTGTTAGTGAGCATGATTGAATCCGCAACTGTTTCCCCAACAAGCACTGATTGGGGTTGCTCATCTTTAGAAGGGAATGGTACGGAAACAGTGATGGGGCCTTCCGTTTGTGGGTTATAATTCCACACAGATTTGTCCTGCTGATAATCAACAAACGAAATTTCTCCTTTCTCTCCGATTACAGAGCACTCATCTTCGGACTTATTACCGGTAGTACTCATTCCTGAGAAAAAATAAAATAAAATAATAATAATATTCCATTGATTCGGCAAACAAGGGAGACCCTACCTGTAATTTCTTTCCATATCAAGTGAAATCACAAACGTTGCAACCGAAGTAGAAAGAATCACAAATACAGAAAGCATCAGCAACCAATAAGCAAAACAGAACAGTGTGGATAAAAAAAAAAAAGAAAAATCAGCATTATTAACCATAACAAAAAAATTTGATTGAATAGTCAATTAAAAGTCCCAAAACAGAACACCCACAATGTGTGGAACTACAATTACCCAACGCATTCAACTTTGCTCGAAGAAACTAATAACGCAATCGTGCGATCTCCAAAACCCTGATAAATATACCCATCTCAGCCACCGTAGAAACATCCAACATCCATCTCATCTCATCTCATTATCATTAGTTACACAGAAACCCACCATTACCATTGTATCGGAGAAGAGATGAAAGACTCACCTTTTTCTTTATTTTGGCGGTGTATGGCTCGTCAGTGGTCACTCACTCACGCCATACGTACTAAAGAAGGTGTCTCTCACCTTTTTCTTTTCTGGGTCCCCAATGTCTCTCCCTCTGAATAAGTTGGTCAAGGACCAAAATTGATTTTTTTTTTTTCTCCACAAAATACGTAGATAATTATTTTATATGCGAATTTGATTTTTTTTTATTTTTTATTTTTTTTTTTGGTTTGGGCTGGGGAGGATTCACAGTTCTCAGTCGTAATTAGTGAATTAAGGAGTACTGAAGGAGTTTTCTTTTCTTTTCTTTTCTTTTTTCCGGGTATATTCTGAAGGAGAGACTTATGTTGTTTTGGAAGGGGTGAAGGGAAAAAAATTAATTTTCCTTTTTCAATATATTAAATCCTTTTTTTTTTTTTTGAAGATAAGAAAAATTATTAACTTTTTTTTAAACTTAATTTATGAAATGATCAATCTCTGCATGTTATTTTTTTTATAATATTTATCAATTCAGTATATTCTTACAAATATTATTTTCTTTTAAACAAAAAATTATCCGAATTACTCTTTCTCAAACAGGTAGTAGTGAATGAAATTTTTATTTTTCTTCTATGCTCTTCTCTCTCGTTTTTCTCTCTCTGTTTTTTTTTTTACTTTATTATCCAAACAAAAATTTAGTTGTAAGAGTTCTAGATTTGCTCTTATTTAACTATAAGCTGAGAGTGGAGGAAAGTGATAGAGAATAATAATAATAAATTACTTCAGTAAGAGGTAAATTAGATGCGCATGTAGATGATATATAATTTGTAATTAATTAACGAATTAGTCAGCCCTTAAATGTAATTAAATTATTAAACCAGAAGTAAAATCTCAACCAAAAACTTTGTGGGATCGTGAAATTGTATGGCTTTGACTATAGATCTCAGCCAGAGTCAGTAAATTGGACCAAAAAAAAAAGGAAAAAACATCTAAGTTTTAAAACCAAATTCATCAAAATAGGTGAAAGACAGGTGATACACAAGAAAATTATGCAAATCGGTTTACCTTCCCCAAGAACTTAAAAACTTCAAACAAATTTCATGAGTAGAAAAAAAGAAAAACCCAGAAAGATTCCTTTGTAGATTGTGATAAATTATGGGTTTGCATGTTATAATCGTGTTCATGCACACCTTTGGGTTGAGGCACCGGTTTGAAGCAGTGTCATAAAACCTGAACGATCCCGGCCATTCTGACCAATGACTCGATGAATCGGCCATTGGATCGGGTTGATATAGCCTAAAAATCGCCTGACACTTTGAACTGAAAAAAGCCCATTAACCCGATCAATTTTTTGAAACTCGATTGACCCAAGAACCCGGATTTTAAACGACACCGTTTTTATCTCTGAAGTTAATAAAAAACATATTTATAAAAATAAAAAATAAAAAAAAAAGCACATTCTTGTTGAAAATAGTTCGCAACAGTAGAGTATAACATTCAAATATTAGCCCACTCAGATTATCAAAACGAGAAAAAGTGCACCAACTTCAGGCTGCTGCAGTGTCCCTGATAGATTCACGCCAGGCAAATTCCCTTGCTCCGTCTTTATCAACGATCTTGATCACAAAGTTCGGTGGTGCCACAACCAACCTGGATCGAATCTCCATTATGCACTTGTCAACCAAATTGATTGCTTCTTCTACTGACATGCCACTGTGGTAGTGTCTGTCCATCATGGAGAGAGAAAAATAGGATCCATAGCCAAATGCTCCCTTATCAAGCTTGTGAAGTGTAGCAATGTAGTCAATGTAATAAAGAGATGGGCCTGTCTCTTTGTCATATCCAGCCAGAAGGACGTTCACAAAATATGGATTCTGAGAAACCATGAACCACGATCAGTTTATTTGTATATAAATCTATGTATAAACCAACGATATTCAATGCTGTGTCTGCCACCGTAGTTCATAAAGTAGGTGGGTAGGCACAATTGAGGAGGCAACTCCAGCACATTCCATGATACACAAAGAACTGCAACAAAGCACGCAATGTCTTGCAATCTCCCCTCTCTCTCCCTCCCCCCCCCCCCAACCAGCGCGGGGCGGGGGTGCATACGCAGGGCATCCCTCCCTCCCTACCCCTCCCACACGCCCCAATCGATTGTGGCTTATATTAAATTAAAGACTTCTTCAAACTAAATTCACTTGGAAATCCCTCGAAATGAATCATAATTCTTTGGTCGTTAAATATAATTAGCAATCCGAAGTGCACGACACACCTACAAGAAAAGCACAACATAACAAGCATATGAGCTTCTATATTTTTCTTTCTTTTTCTTCTTAGGTCTGCTTTTCTTCACTGTGTTATCAACCTTCAAGGCTAAAACCAATTGTTATCTCAGATTTAACCATACATACAAGATAATGCTTCCAAAGGCCAACTTACATGAATATATAAACATCGATCTCTGCATAAATCTATTGATTTAGGCTTTCAATGCTTGAAGTATGACCAGAAAAGTGTAATTAACTGAAAAATATCATAAACCAAAGGGAACCAGGAAAAAAACGAAGCAATCAATTTCAAAAGCCAATTGAATCCATTCGATTTATCATAACTGAATGCACAAATTAAACGCCCTAAAACCCAAATACCTTTCTCAAGGCAGTGGCAAGTTCCCCGCGAGTGAAGTTGGCGGCGGCCGCGGTGGTCAGAGGAATCCCATTGCGGAACTGATACAGCGCCACGTTCTTCTGTATGTACTCCGTGAACTGAACTCTGCGACCAAAAAAAAAAGCAAACAAGCAAAAAAAAAAATTAGAACGAAAGGCCCATTCATTCAAATCAGACGGTCAGAAATAGAAAAAGGGAGATTAGCTAACGGTAATTGATGATGTCCGTATCCGATAGTGGTAGAAACAGGAAAGACCGACCTGTCTCCGGGCTCGCCGCTGGCGGCGGCGAGCTTGTGGGAATCGAGGACCATGATCTTGTCCTCGTTGGACTTGTGCACGAGGATGCTGTGGACGGCCGACGTGTCGGCAGCCAAAATCGCGAAGCCGTCGCCGACGAGTCCGAACACGCACTCCATTCTTCCCGATCTAATGCTCTCTGTGTTTTGGTTTACTTTCTCCTTTTCTCTCTCTTTTTTTTTCCCCTTCTTTCTTTCCTCTCTGTTTCTGTGTCTTTTGTCTGTCGCGTTTCGACTTTTGATTTGCTCTTCGAGTTCTTCTTGAGGAACAAGTAGGCTTCCTGGTTGGTGGATTTTGGAGGGCTGAGCATAGTTTTAGTTTAGACATCGAGCAAAGGCGATGTTTGGGGTCGAAGCCGATTGTGTCCTAGCCCAAGAATAGCTTGTGATCTTTGGACTGTTCGATTTTTGGACGGTCCACCCCCCGACTTGATCGGTTCTTGAGCCGGGTCTAGCCAGGTCTGCTCCTGAAATTAGGGCCCCTGCAATGGGCCTTCTTTTTAACGTCGGCCTAGTTTTTTGTTTTTTGTTTTTTTTTTTGTCTTTTTGTTTTTCTTTTGTGTTCAAAAAAAAAAAAAAAAAATCTGCCTAGTATTAACGGTGAAATTTCCTTCAAAACTGCGAGAAGACCCCCTTCTTATCCTTGGGACCCAAATTGGGCTGTCATGCGATTACATTGTCAACATAGTAAAAATAGACTTATTTGCATAAAGAGCCTCAATGACTTTACCCAATAAGAAAAAATGACTAACAATTGCTATTCATTTTGATTTTGTGATAAAAATATTGTTTGTTGTTAAATTAAAAGTTTTAAGTCTAAATTTCTATCAAAATTTTCAACGAAATTAAATGTATGTTCATAAAATTTATTCTTTGGATGGCTACCACCTTGGCCAAACTTAATTAATAAGAAAATTGGCGGGCATTTAATTAATAGAGCATAGCAAACCCCATTTCAAGAAACTAAGAGATTAGGGTCCTCTGGCTAGACAACATGAGCAAATATGCCTCTTCAATAAGACCGACCTAAGATACATTTACTAAATAAAATTAACCAACCTTCCGATATACCACAAAAGAAAGTTTCAGTAGGTCAGATAACAATTTTTTATTTTTAATTTTTTTTTTTTTTTTGGTTGTGCTCGGAAACATACCTGAGATAAATAAAAACACGAGAAGCAGTAAGCCCAAGGAATCAGAAAACTTTAAAGCCATCGCCAATTGCCAACTATTTGACAAAATATTGATGTATAGGAAAAGGATAAAGTTGTACAATAGGCGAGAGTTTCTGGACTTGCAGCTTTACTCGTAAGGATTTAGGCTCTTATATAAGATGGGGTTGACTATGATGATAATCCGTGTCATAGATCATAGATATCCAGCATATTTATTGAGGCATTATAATATGACTTTGAATCCAGGATTGAAATTTAGACCCGAAAATCCAGGATTTAAATCAAAAGATTTTATCATCGAATACGATTTTTCAGTTCCAATTCTTAAATATACTATTTTGGCTGTGTGATTAAAAAATATATATATATCAGAAGTTGTACGTTCAGTCAATGCCTTCGGCTGGCTGTTCTTCGGGTGCTTTTTGGACAAAACCCTGCTTTTGCCGTCCAACGAGCTTGTCTAGCTGGTCTCGCGGGGTCTGGTAAGGTTCAATTGCAATCATCATAACGCATTCAAATAAATTAAATTAAATTAAATTAAATGCGAGACGAGCAGAGAGGCCGCACTCCAGGACAATAGCGAAAAGTTGCGCCCCGCAATGCAATCATCATAACGAGCTTCTCCGGAGTTGTGCGTTCACTCGATGCCTTCGGCTGTCCTTTGTCGGATCTCGTAGACACATATACGCGCAGCCAAATGGTGGGATATGATAGCATTTCGTGCTCATCCGAGTTTCTTGTCGATTTTACCTGTTTTCACGTGAAAGATACGGAGTGATCAGTTCAATCAGAGTAGAGGCACCCCCCCCCCCGGGGCCGGCTTGTGTTCAATACAATGGTGAACTGGTATCAGCGCTATTCAGTTCGAAGAAAACAATGTCATTTGTGGCCCGCAAACATTTGGTTAGTATCTTGGGGGGACAACCGGTTTTACGCTCGTCAACTTGCATGCTATTTTTTTATATAGATCAGCAGCACATAAGACGCCAAGTGTGGGTTGCCACGTGCGGCGACACTTAACCTTCGAGGGACAGGCTGTTTTTGCGAATGGTCCAGTGAATTTCTCTGGAGCAGTTTAGAAATGTTTGTGGGCTGGCTACCTGACCGGCCCGGTCCATTATTCGGTAAAACGAACCGCTTCGGAGAGGCAATTCCATAGCCCTGATTATTATCGGCCCACACTTAGGTAGGAGGCCATGGCTTGATTCGGAGTCAGACATTGTATCTGTATCTTTCCTTTTCCTTTTATTCCTAGGGACTAGGGATTAAATTCTATACTTAAAACTAAGAATTTGGGTGAGTGTATTATTAAATTTTTGTGACTAGTGGCCTGTTCATTTTTTCTTTTGGCAGAAGATGCGATATTTCGTTTAAATTTACCCCCTCGGACCCAAAAATAGGAAGCTCGGTCCAATTTTATCATGCTTTGCCTTGAGTTGATTGGGCTTGGGGATAAATGAAGTAATGAATAGAGTCTAAATCTCAGGCCTGGGCTAGAAAATTTTTTTAAAAAAAAAAAAAAAAAAAGGAATTATAGTCCTAAGTAGATTAAACCCGGTCCGTCGCTCGAGCTAGATCGGTGCAAACATGCAATTGTCCAAAGAATTTCTCGGTTCTTGATCATTAAATTAATCGGTCGGGATTCCAATCCTGAATTCTTGGTTTCGTTTCTTGGTGATTTCCTTAACAGTTAAGAGATGGCCTTTGAGTGTAATCCCACTATTGTCTCTCACATGTATATCCACGGGGGGTGCGGGCTGATCGATTTTCGACGACCGAACCGAATTGGTGGGTTCATTCGTCAAGATCCTGACCAATTTGCTCTCTGGTCCACGAGAAGGGGAAGGACTTGGGGCGCTGGCTGGTTAATTCGTTTCTAGGCCCGAGTTAGTATGATTCAACCCGTCAGAAAGATCAAAACGACTGGTCGTCAATGACCCAATAACCGTAGATGACTGAGAAGAGTGAGTGTCCTCTCCCAATGCAACTAGGATTTTAACAGAATCCCACAAAACATGCAGGATCATATCAGTTCCCATGATGATCTCCACAAGAGCGGGTCCGATTCCGGAATCCCCCGCCTCTTCAAAGGCGCCTGCCTCCCGCGAAAAGAACCAAAAAGGGAAAACAAAGTGAAACAAAACCCATAACCGAATCCAAATCCAATTCGAACCACTTTCACTGACTCCAATCCTACACCTAGTGGCTAGTCCTCTATATATTCTATGAGCTACTCTCCTATACCTCCGATATTTCCAACAAACCACCTTTATAAATCTGTATAAAAGAAGATACAAACACCCTAAAAACCTGCTCTTCTTTCCACCCTTTTCTGCTAATCACGTAAAGCTCACAGCTTTATTAGACCAGCCCTCATCCTGCCAGTTCTGAATTATATAACATAAGACAATGTCTGGGCGGCGCACCAGTATTGCTCGTTCCTCGAGCCAGGGAGAGATCGGGCTTTTCAATCAAGTTCAGACCATTGAGTATTCTGAAGCCGATTACTTAAAGAGGAAGCGTCGCCTCCAGGCCTCGGTTAGTTTTCAGAAACCGGCTCAGAAAGGGGTAGGGGACTTGCAGCAGGGCGACGATGAGTCTCGTCCGTGTATATTCACGATGGGATCGCCCGAGGGGGAGGGAAAAAACGAAAATTCATGGTCGAAGGAGAAGCAGCCTGCCGAAGGGTTTGGGGAGTTTCTTAAGGCTTGTTTCTTGTGCAAGAAGAAACTCATCCCCGACGAAAAAGATGTTTACATGTACAAGAATTAGTTAAGTATCGTTTTTCTCCCTTTCTTTTATTGGTTTTTCCTATTTTTCTTCATCCTTTTTTTTTTTCCTTGATTTCTCGGGTCACCGGAGAGTACATATTTATATTAGGGGTATTATTACCCTATTAGGGGGTTTAAGTTATTGAAGGAAATTAATAATAGGCGCTATTAAATCGCTGATTGCTTCTTTCTAAGTATTATCAAATCCTTATTACATCTCGTTGCAGTTTTGGTGGCATTCCATGATTAATTATTATATTGTTTTTTAAATTTAGCTGTTACACGCCATATAGGTTCCTTGAAATTTTCACCATTGATGCTTCAAATCGGTTACTTGCGTTGTGCATTTTTCTGGCTTTTATGGTAGTGGCTATGGTCCTTCAGTGAGCATTTAAATCACCGGCAGTTGATTTTGGAGAGCTGGTGACAAGCACGGCTTCCTATTTTACAAAATGACATTAAACATTCAAAACATTATCAAATATGACACTTAGGAGTGCAGAAAATTGCAGTGAAGTTACTTGAAAAGTTATTCTCTTAAAATAAAAGTAGAATTTGCATTGTTTGCATGTTTTCTTGAATTGTTTTGAGATGGATTATACACCTTAGCGAACAGAATATTAATACATTTACAAACTTCCTGATTGCAGTTGCCAAGCGGCATTTTGCTCTCCTGAATGCCGAGAAGATCAGATGTTGTTGGATGGCCTGGACGAAGAGATTGCCAAGGATTCACCACATATTATGTTCTTCGGAAGGCCGGTGAAAAAGTTGCAACGACCCAGAGAGTTTTATTTAGGTCTAAATATTGACTGATAGTTCATCTTTTACATGTAGAGGTCCACGGCTGAGGGGTTTTTTGTTTGCATGTAGTGTGGACCTATGGGTAGAAGAAAAGCATGGTCATATTAGTTTCCATATAGCTGACATTTTAATCAGTTTTTGTACAGTCTCGTATTAGTGTTTTCAGAGAACCAAGGATATGTTGATCGATTGTTACTCCAGAATCTTCGAATACATAAAAACAGCTTCTTTAATATCTTTTCTTTTCTTTTTCTTTTTTATGTGAACTGAACAAAAAATGGAGAAAACAGAAATAGAGGGATCAATTATTCAATTCCTCTGATTACGAAGAAACTTTAGAGGAATCAGAACTGTACTCTGGTTACTTGGGTTGCCCAATATCACTATCTAATGTACAGGCATTGTTGCTGCTGAGATGAGACTTAAAAGAGGCATAGAAGGCAAAAAAATAATCTTCTTTTACATGTGCTGCTCTGCTGGGACAAAAAGGAGTAAAGAATGAAACATGTTTTTTGTCTTTATTGCCATATGTTTAGCCAGCGTTGCTTTCAACCCCCACTACCAAAAGCTCCCTGGCGATCTGTAGGCACCCGAGATTTTCCAGGCTACATTCTCGGTCTTCCAAGCAGTAAAGGGATACCAAGTTGCGCTTACTTGATTGCCTAGGATACATAGTAAGTAAATGAATTTGAGGTAAGACAAACAAAAACATTTAAAAAACTATGTCAGAGAATTTCCTTGAAGTTAAGAACAAAAAATATATATATTTAATCTAATAAAATCTAGAATATAAGATAATAACAAATTCTTTAATAAGAAAAATCATCACCCTTCATTCTTCGTTAGAATTCCTTCTGATTTCAATTTTCATTTCCAATTGAGTTAAATAGATAATTCCTCCTCTTTGTGATTCAGTTTTTTTAACGTTCCACTTCCTGGGGTTCTAATCTGAACTCTGCGGCCCTTGTGTGGTTTCCAATTATAACAACTGGGTTCATACCAGACCAAGTCACTGACATGCAAATAGGAATGTGGTCAGTATCACGCGGATAACCACTAAGTGAAAACCTCAACGGGTGGCCGCGGACATTTATGTTATTAAAAGTTGAACTATTGTTTTTCCTTTTTTTTTTTTTTTTGCATGTCATATAAAAATTGATGAAAAATTTTAGTATTCATAATCTTTGGTCCTTTTGTGGTAGTGGACCATAATTGGACCTGCACCCTCTGCAGACTAAACTGCAGCCCCCTCCAAACGTCACGCTTTGTGTTAGAAAAAGGGCTGCTGGAATAAGTAATGATCAAGTGGAAAAGTACCCAGAAAAAAAAAAAAAAAAACTCCAAATCATGGCTCCCAATGCATCTGCCAAAGCTGTAAATCTGTCTTCTGCTTTTATAGTTGGTTATTCGCACCACAGTAAATAAAAATAATAATTTAAAAAATATATATAAAAGCAAGCAGCAGAGAAGATGTAGGCAGTCATGAAAAACCACCTTTTTCAGTAAAATCATTAGAGAGCGAAGAGGCACTGTGGAATCTATCTTATAAGGATTTTCTATATTCATCAGTCTCTAACATAAGACAATTTCAAACAACTGTATTAACCATATGCTGTCATCCCTTTTTCCAATAACTAAAAAATAAAAAAAAAAAAATCCTAAACTAAGAAAGAATCGTGAATAAGTCAATCTCCAGCCACCCACCCACTTGGCAATTCAGTTTGTCCTGCAAAACAAAAGAAGCTCGTCCATTATATCAGTTGGAAAATTATCCATGAAGCTAATTACTAATGAACAGCATAATAGTACCTAATTTATATGCAGAACAGCAGATGCTAGTACAGAACTGTGACACGAAGGTGGGTACTTGTTAATCTGGTAATTGAATTATGCAAGAAAGAGGAAATGTTGGTGAGAGTTACATTGTTGATGATGTGTTGAGTTAATTAGCCAACTGCAAACTACTAAAAATTTACACCTGATACAAAAAGAAGGCAAGGATATGTTAGGCAAAGAAACAAAACTTCTACAGCAAAACCAAGAAAAGTTAAAGAGAGGAAAGCCAACCTTTTTGGGTTAGTGGGTTATGGAATGTCTCCATCACACTTCAAGGCAAAATTTCTACAAAGTGATTCCCGCCTGCAACTGGGGACCATTTCAACATAAGAACAGGAACAGCTACAAGATTTTTGCCGAGAAAACTTCCTATATGCCAAGTGTATATTCTGTTTTTGAGCAGCATTTTCATGAAGATTCACCTAATCCATGTGCTAAATAGCCAAGAGTGGCAACATTTTGTTTCTTTTGATGTATTGATGCTCACAGAATCCCCTAAGGATCAATGTCTATGAATCTATGGGTCACAGGGATCCTGCCAGAGGACCACCAATTATGGACCATTGATAAAAGGGCCTCAAATGCTACTGTTAACCCATTTTCACGCTTCCCATCCCCCATAATGAAAAGATTGTGGAAAAGGAAGAAGATTTTTGAATGTAAAGAAGAATTGGAGTTCTTATGATGAAAATGTCAATGGCTGCAGCCTCGAAGAGGAATAATTGAAACTATACAAGTTTAAAACCATTTTTGTGAGCATAAACAATAAGGTAACAATAGAGCAAGAGCTTCAGTGAGGCATCACCAATACTAAATTGTTCATAAATTTGTCTCAATGTAAGAGCGTGCATATTAGAAAGGGTGAGAGGTAGAATACCTGACTATTCTGTAGTGTCTTCTCATTCATCAGAAGAAGTTTAGTTCAGTGTATCCATGGGAATATGGCAGAAGCTCCTCTACCTCAATCCTTGACCTAGAATAACTCATGCTTTTCTTTAATCGGCCATGGCTAGACTCAACCTCTGCCCAGAAAATGCCATAAACTGGCCTATGGTCTGAGAACCTGGATTCCCCAGGGACATAAGATAATTGTTGCAGACCTTCTCCATACCATAAAATTCTATCACACCTTCACAAAAAAAATTAGCAACTGTCAATTCACGTTTGAAGGGCATTCACTTTTGTTTTGTCATTTTTTATTGGAATATTTTGTACAGATTGCGGGAGGGAAGATGTTCTCACCAAGCTGGTGTTCGCCGTTTCTCCTTTGGATGCATATCATCCCCTGCATATCTGTCTGAATTAGTTGAATATTTGTATGTGGGTGGGAAATATATCTTTCCTTCATTCCATCCCACAAAAACACGACCTCGTCTCTGTTCTATGCGTAACTGCAAGATAACCATTGGCAAGTCAGAATAATGCTTACTTAAAGTGACAGTATGCATGTTTACCAAAACAGATCAATAGGCATATATGAACATGCCTGGTCCTTCTCTAATAGAGCCCTCCAGCGTTGCATCTCAACTAGTGCTTTAGCAGATCGATAGGAAAGGGCAATGCGATAGTTCAAGTCCCCAAGCCAAATAACTCGACTACATAAATATTAGGGAATAACATTACAATAAAATGGGAGGGTAAAAGAACAGAAATAGTGAGACCAGACCAAAGATTTACTTGTACATGAGAGGTAGATGTGTTATAAAAGGTGTTTACTGTTTACCAATGATTCTTTAGTAAGAAGAGATGGCACCCAGAGAGAGCATGAAACATAGAACTGATGGATTAAAAAATTCATGGTTCATTTCTATTTCATGAGGGGAAGCAATCTCATTTTTCATGCTCCTTTGAGATCCCACAACTTATTTACTTCGATCCTCTTGTACAGATTGCTGATAGCAGGCCATGAGGACTCAGTTTAGTTGATAGCAGTTAGTAGATGAGTAGGTCTCTTACTCATGCTCAAGGATTGTTTCTGGGGACTTCTCATCGCCTGCTTTGTGAACCCGTGGAAACCTTGTCTTCTTGAGAATCTCCATGACATCTGTGTTCCTTCTTAGCTCATCACCCTCCTTCTGTCCAGACGTTAAATGACTACAGACGAAGCAAAAGCTAGTTTGGTGCAAAGACATGCTGATTGAAATAGATCCCTGCAGTATGATATCCACTATCTGTTTAGTTAATTGTTAGCAGTTCTGATTAATCTGTGGAAAGTGAAAAGAGGAGGAGAATTAAACTACCATGACTGTCTCAAAGTATACCTTATTTCCCAGATAGCCCATCAATCCTCTGCCAACACAAGAGACTTTAATGTTTCTAACAGCATCTCTCAATTCACTCCTCACCCATACAGTAAGAAATATGCCAACCATTTGCTTACTTGCCACCAAGCAATATCTTGAAGGCCCTGGCCTCCTGTATCCATCTTCAGTAGATGTGGATCCAGCATAGGAACCACCATAGGACATTGGTGAGTATAATACAGTACTTGGTGACTCCCCAGGCCCATTGTCATCATCTGATGAACCCCACCTGGAGTAGTCACTAGGCCTGGAGTAATCACTGGGCCTTGAGTAATCACTAGGCCTGGAGTAATCACTAGGTCTAGGATTCCATCTGTAACTGTTATCATAGTCACTCTGCCTGTGACCAAATATTACCCGATCACAAACACTAAATCGCCGATCAAGACGTGGTTGTGTGACAAAAGGGTCAGTGTCTGTTCTCCAGCTGGGGGTTGTCTGGAATGATCTACGATGATGAAAGAAAGATGAGCTCTTTTGCCTGGATGATCCTTCAAAATCTGCATTAATTTCTGCAATTGGCTCAGGGATTGGAGAGGGTGCATAGCATCCATTATTGCCACTGGATCCGGGAAGATCGTTCAGAGTCTTCCTAATGAGAGCCAGCCATTTCTTGGCAGGGCCATTGTCTTCTGCGCCCAGAATGTTGCCAGCGTTCAAAGGAACTATCTCTTGGAATCTGAGATACAAGAATATGTAAGTGTTTACGTAAACATTGCAGTTTTACACAGTTTATAAGCATGAAGTTCAGAAGATATAACTATCAAATCATACCCAAGAACATATATATCTGCAGGAGATGAGGCATGAAGCCAGTCATCAAGGCTCAAATTACTTGGTGGGGATCTTCCAGCCACATTCCATGTGGCTACAAAAATGCTGGCCCAAATTGAAAACATGGTACTAGTCAGTACTTGCAAATCCCTAAGGCAAAGCCAACACAGGTTCTCCATAAGAAAGAAAGATATATGACAAGATTACCTATAGTTTTGCACATCTATGATTCGTGGATGGTCGAGATTCATTCTCGCTCGCCTGACCAGCTCCTGATTCTTGCTAAATTTCTCTGCATCAGGTAATGGGAGAAGTTATGACATGATAACACCAATAGAAGCTAAATCCAGAATTAATTTAGTCTCCGAAAGAAATGATCAGATCTAAGTGATACAATACCTGTTTTGCTCTTCTTGATTGTACATGGCTCCCTCTCCGAGAAGCTAGTCCTACACTCCTTTTCACCCGCTGAAAGAAAGAAAGTTATTGATTAGCAGAATTGTAATTTCTGAAACAACCGATGGATCATGGGTTCAATTTATATAAAAAGAGAAAATATCTCAAAGTTTGGCATCAAAAAATCTGTTTGAGGAGAAAAGAGATGTGGTTTACTGAGAAATTCTGAGGAACGAAAATATTAAATATGCTACACTCCTTGGAAACTCTGGAAAAAGAACGCCTCCACTTAATCAGGCTAGTTCTAGTTCTGGAAAATGTGAACAAAGTTTTGGCATTTGAGAATCACAACGTTAATAATCAAGTTGTTCAAAGGTACGATCCTCTTATTTTCTAAGTCTTCTCAGCAGCCAAACAGAGATTCAGAAATCATACTATGGTGCTAATAGAAGGAAAACAAGTTTAAGACCCAAATTCCAAATTCAAAAACCCAAGCATGGTCAGAATCACTCTTCTCATTTAAGCCCAGAAGAAGAAAATGCCAACCTCCATAAACATCATCAGCTTGAAATTCCTCAATCTTGCCCTTGATATTGAACCACTTCCTGATCATTTTTTTGGACCATGAGAGCTTCACCAAGAAAAAGAAGAAAAAAAAAAAAACCAATTAACAACGGCCAAAAATCATGGTAAATGCGCAATAAAGCAAAAATGAAACAAATCCCACTTGTTTGCAGCAAAATAAAGTTAACACCTTGCTTTTCTTGGAGTTCTCATCTCTCATTTTTCACTACCAATTCATATGGTCCCTCTGGTAAATTTCAGCTCCCTCCGGTTCCTGGGTTTTTCTTACTATCACCCAAACGTTAAAAGCGCAAAGAACAGAACCACATAGCTGAATTAGCCCTCCCCAATTTCTGGTTCCTCTATGCCGAAAAGAGACTCTAACAGGCCAAAAAGATAAGTTCTTTACCGTCTATAACACTCTGGGAACAACCCAAAAGGTGAAAAATAAAACCCCAGAAAACTCAACCAAAGGGACTAATGGCCAAAGGGGACTATTGCTTTCAATTGGTTTCTCACGGTTTCCTCTTCTAGTGCTTCTGAGTGCTAGTAATGTATATGGGGACAATGAGGGACATGAAGGAAGCAAAACCAAACAAAGTATAAGTGGGCAATTAGTCAAGAGACAAAACACTTTAAAGAGCCAAAGTGAGAAGAGATTCTTGAAGGAGAACGAGACAATGTAGCAGACAGCGAGGGAGGGAGAGAGAGAGAGAGAGAGAGTTTTTTAAGACAGAGAGAGAATGCAAAGAAATAAACTTATTATAAGTTGCTCTTCTCTTTCTTTATCGCAGTGTCTCCCTTGGAAACAAAATAGCCTCGTTCTCAGTAAACCAAAGTATGGAATTTGAACAGAATAAAGCGCAGAAAGAGAGGGAAGGAGAGACAGACTTGGTCTAAGGACTGGGTGGCCTGGCCTGGTCTGGCCTTCTCCTTACTTTTCTTCTCTTTTTTTTTTTTTTTTCTTTTCCCCCCACCCCCCCTCCTCCTGTTTTTCTATTTTCTTATTAGTGTGCCACAAATCTCAAAGCACGATACGGCAATGGCAAAAGCAAGTCGTTTCCTAGTGTACCCCACATAAAACGGCAGCCTGCCGCGGTCAGCAAAACTGTGTGGCTGCCCCTCCATTCTGGTCTTCTTCCATCCAAGAAAAAAGAAACAAAAAAACACAGAGAGACGCTTAAAAGAAGGAACTGTCTTTTTCTCTTTATATTTTTACGCACACACACACACACACACACACACATCGTCTGTTTATTTTTGTGTATTTGTATCCTCTTCTTTTCTTTGATTAAGGAATGTTTTTGGGGAGTTTATTGGAGTCTTGGCAAAGGGATGCTTTTTGTCCTTTTTTAAGGGTTTTTGTATGCCCTGTGACTCCACCTCCCCGATCACTTCTTGTTTTCTTTTTCTTTTTCTTTTTCTTTTTCTTTTTCTTTTGTCCGTCTTCTATTAAAGTCTCACTATTTTTTTAGTTCAATGCATATTTTATACTCTGCCATATGAAATGATTTGTAGGTTTGGGCATATGTAGGTTGATTTGCAGTAGGCATGGCGTGCCCTGCAGGGAATGTTAATTGAGACTGAACCGTGGTTCAGTTTACGATTTGCTTTCAAGAACAAGGGCACTTGTCCCAATTTCCAGGCCCTCGTGTTCTTTCTTTTTATAGCTCTAATTTTTTGCAGTTTTCTAATTTCTTTACCAAATTCTGTTTCGCATGCCAGAAAAAAAAAACAAAAAATAAAAATATATATTATAAGATATTAATTATTGTATTTGATTGAAATTAGAAGTCATTTATTTAAAATCTTTGTTTAATTATTTTTTAAATATTAATAAAATTATTTAAGTACTATTATGATTAATTATAATGTTAAAAAAATTAAAATTCAACCGTCGGACTACAATTTTTTTTTTTTTTTTTTGAGGCAAAGCACGCACCTACCTTTTGCTTGAAAGGGGCATGCGAAAACAGGCCGGCTTATGATCAAATTCTCATGTTTAGTGATAATCTCTTTACAAAATAGACATAAACAAATTAAAAATATACATATTTTTCCCTTATTTTCTCCTCGGACCGATTAAAACTTAGAATTATATATATATATATATATATATATATATATAAAATTCAATTCAAGCTCCACGAACTTGACTGGCGCTAACATCCTGAAAGGCAATTAATTTACGTTCGGCTTGTTGCTAATCTTCATGATTATTATTGGGGCCTGGCCTTAAAGCATACAAATTTTATAATATGTTTTAAGAATTAAATCTATTAAGCTTGACGACGGATGTTTTCTGGCACGGCCGGTTAGTGCTAAGACGTGAACTAGAACATCCACAATCCAATTGGAAGTCCTTTCATGATCATCAATCAATCGTAGTTTTGATTCCTATAATTGCCGTTTGTCTCAGTTAAAATGATTAATCCTTGTATAAGGTTGCCATCTTGTCCTTACCACCCAAAAAAATAAAAATTTAAAAAAAAAAATAAAACACTAAGAAGTCATTTGGAGCTTAGAATAGAGGTTGACAATAAGCATCGCTCTTAATGAACCATTTGGGGTTTCAGGCAGCTTGTCGCAGTACAAATTGACCATCGGACTCGCAACTATATCATCTCTCCAATGCATCCGGTCTATTGTCTTGTACAAGGAATGTCTTTTTATTGAGGTATCATAGGATAAATGGATTTAGCTCTTTTGCTTCGTAATAACATGAAGAATAGTGTTAATTTAAACGTAGATGCGGAATTAAAAACAGGTAGTGATGATAAAAAATAAATTTAAAAAAAAATCATAATATTAAAGTTAGGCAGCTGGGTTGGGATCAAGATGATCTTCCAATTTAATGACACATTTACTCGATCATTTCAAAGTTAATGATGATATAACATAAGGAGGAACTCAACCCGTAATTGTTTGCATATTCAAAGGTACCGAGCCATCAAGCTCTGCAAGAAACTAAAACTACTCAAGACTGAAAAATGTATATTCTTCTATTTAAGATGATATGCGATGAATGGACTTCCATTGCTTTCAAATCAAGGTTATCTAATCAACTTCAAATCAATTGCCTTGAAAAAACACGGTAGATGTGAATTTTAGGGGAAAAGAAAAAAAAAAAAAAACAGATTTTGGTTTTTGAGTGTGTCGCCATACGTGGATCTTTTGGTAATGATTTTCAGCAGCAGTAAAGGGAAAAAAGCGAACATTCAAATAATTAAAATCTCATATGTTACGATGGCATGGAATGTAATGTGTAAAAGTGATCAATTCAAAATTATTATTACTATTTAGAGTGTGAGTTTTTCTTATATAGAGAAATAGAATCAAGACGTTAAAAATAATTTTTTAATAAATTTTTATATATGAGCGATTGATTAATATATATATATATATTTATTTATTTATTTATTTATTTAGAGTTTGAAAAAAAAAAAAAAAGTGATGATTTGAATCAAAGACGAAGGCCCAGTAGGCCATACTTAGTGATTTGATTTCTAAAGGTGCAAAAGGTAGAAGTGGCCCCCTACAACGTGTATATTGTGTAGTCGTATAACGCATGTATCTTATGGAAACAAAGTTGTTTGACTCAGTAAGGACATGGCAAAAGTGAAGTCTGGATCCTTATTTTCTTCGTGCCTCTTGGCATGGAGGAAACGGACAGGGTTTCCATGGATTCTATGTATTGTCTCTACCTTCATAAATATTTTGGGAGTACACAAGGGGTTTGTCTTTTTCTCTTTTTTAAATACACTTATCAACACCAGATAGTTATACAACATTTTTTTCTTTACATTCTAGGAGATCACAACCTGTACAAATCACAATATATAATGCAGAATGGCCTGAACCATTACTGTCGGAGTCTCTTTCTTCTGGTGAATACACGTTCATGAATATGAGTTCTTGTGTGCCCCATGACTATCCGTTAAGGGACTTGTAGTTGCATATGTGCAAGGGACAATCGGCTAAGCCATCCCAACCCACAAACTTCGTCAAACAAGCTCCCCATATTGTAGGCAACTATACGAGCAATTCCATACCGTGGCAGTGACCAGGAAACATGGCTTCTTCAATCTTTATGCAAAATTTAAATTTGCAGATCAAACTTTCTTTCTCTCCGAGGTCACTGACCGTTTAAGTGGTATTAAAAAGGACAGTGCAATAGACTAAACGAATATGTGTAACGTGCAAACTGAGAAAAGGAAATGTGACTCACATGATACCAATTCCCAACTCAAAGTATGGAACTGGCTCGGTTGACCCCCCCCCAAAAAAGAGTAAAATATATTGTTAAATAGCAAAATAGCTTAAAATTCTACAGCGGCAAGTACGAAAAATTTTATGTTCTTCAGTCGTCATATAATGTAAATGTATCATTAGCATTCTCATAGTCTTAGAATTATCATTAAAACTGGTCCTCCCTCGCAAAATACAGAAATTCTTAAACTTCAACGATATTGTCATGTGTTTTCGCGTCCCTCACAATAATACCGCCATGCTAAAATACCACTTTTAGCATATATATATATATATATATATATATATAACACGTCTCAATATATCAGATTTTTATTTTCTCTAAGTCTCTGAAAAAAGATACACCTACATAACTTAATTCTCATTTTCATGAACTTTTTTTTTTTTTTCAACTCTAACATGGGAGCTCTGTCGTAGAGACCTTTTATTCGACCATTGTTAACTGCCGGTACAAAAAGCCGCCGTCACAACCATATGAATGAGATAATGATTATGATTAACAGTGGACCAAAGGCAAAGACTCACCAATGCAAAACATCAAAATTGAGTTTAAAAAAAAAAAAAACAACAACAACAACAACAACATGAAGAATTTCAAGAAGATCCGCTTTGTCCTTTTCCTTTTCTTGTTCCCCATGCTACCTACCATCTCTTCGGTGAATCGAAGGCCCAAGGAGGCTACATAATTCAAGATTTACGAGGCAGTCAATTTAGAGGAAGGCAACACAACTGGATTCCTTTTAGACCCTTTTTGGTGCTTTTTAGGCCTAAGAGAGAGGCCCCATCTCTTTATCTTTTATTGCTCTTTATTGAGAGGTTTTATTCATTTTCAAGGCAGATCCATTTTTCAAAATGCACCCAACCTCTTTCACATGCGTAGAATTTTCTCTGCAGACATTAATTTCAATTATGGTTCTAGCAGATTGTGTGTGTTGGTAGCTAATTTCATTACGACGGGGACATCTCATCGATCTTTATACCATACATAGTTCTGTGGTCAATACTACTTGGGAGAATGTTTGCTCTATAGGAGGATCCTTTCTATATATATATATATACTGAGATGACTCTGTAGGACCACATTTACAGTTAATTCTTTTGATTAATAATTGCAAATGGGAGTTTAAACTTCCCCCAAAGATTGTCAAATTCAGCCTAATGTTTTATTATTACTTGAAGAAGGAAAACGATTCAGCATTGCATCTGCACATATCACATCAGACGGGGTAACCGGGTCTTGTTGCAAATTCAGCATTGCTTTATTACACATTCTACTATAATAATGTATTGTTGCAAATTCAACTGACTTTATTGCGTAATTTGTAACTTTTTTTGAAAATGTTGAATTTTTTAAAAAATAATTTTATAATAAAAATGGCGTCATTTTAACATTATTTTTTTATAGATAGTTTTGGTTTAGAGATTTTATCCATATAATTAGAGTTTAGATGATAGGGTTGTTTTAATTTTAACGTGATCAAATACGGTCCCACCCAATCAAAAAAGGATGCATGTCCTTAGAAGAATTGCAAGCAAACAAATCTTTTTGTTTTTTTTTTTTTTTTGTTTGGATAAATAAAGCATTACGCTGCATGATTCACTCATCAAGGTTGAAACCTTATGTAGTTTTCATTCATGTCCAACTTCCAAATCGGCACAATTGTTGAGAGGCTGGGGTTCAAGAGAAAGAAAGAAGCACCTGAAAGATAACAACCGTACCGAATGATCAAGTTAATGTGGTGAATAGATACAGACGTAGACATGATGACATGATAATTGAAGGCTCTAAGGGGGGGGGGGCGCCCCCGAACGAGTCATAAGAGCCACCCGCCACTCACTTTGCTTTTGGGCATATATGTGGGGGTGACCTCCTGTTCATTTTCCAAGTATTAAATGCACCTTCCATATTGCACCATTAAATCTTCTCTTTTAGGTTTACCCTCACGGGACACATAGCATGTTTTGATGTTAAAATTTATGCGATAGTTTTTATCTCTTCCTCTTTTTTCTTTTATATTCGTTTTATATATATATATATATATATATAATGTTAATGGAATAACGTGTAGACTACCTCGTGCTCTTAACAAGGAGCATTATTCTTACAGTCATGACGCACATTTCAAAAGATCCTCACTGCATCTGCATCTGTCTGTATCAGGATAGAAATTTTTCTATTAGGTGAATCGTAACATAGAGCTAAATATCAATATTACACTGAAATAAGTAAAATTCTAATTCTTGAGAAAATATTGTCAAGTTTTTTTTATTTATTATTATTTATTAAAAAGTTTATTAGACCATAAGTTAAAACTCTCATTATTTTTAAAATCCCAGGATCATTTTTTAAAAATTAAAATATGAGAATTCAGCGATAAAAAATTTAAAGTTTTAAAATTGTGTATTTCCTTTATCCAAGACTAGGGTTTTAAGAGAGGAAAAAGAATAGTCCTTCCCGGCCCTAGTTGCATCGAAGTCCATAGAATCAGCGTACAAGCCACCAGATGGGCCACACTAACGCGGGATGGCGCCTTTTGTTTTTCGGTTCTTTAGAACACTCTCTTGCACCTATGATGTGTGTACAGTGGAATTTGAGAGAAGCACTACATGCAGCTTCGTTGCAAGTCCGGCCCAACCAATCCGAGAGAATAGAATGCACACTCACATCACATTCCGCGCACAGGGACAACGATCTGGATGGTGAAATGTCAATTACTGGGCTTTTTAAGGGATTGGGACACAGATAGAGGTAGAAGTTCAAACCAAGAACAAAAAGCATAGCAAAGAAGAAAATTCATTACAGTCGATCACATTCCCCATCGGAGATTTTTTTCGGGTGAATGAATACAATATACACGGGGTAAGAATAATGGCAAAGAAGAAAATTCAAGAAAAACGAGTCAAGAAGTTGACCCTTAAAAGTAATTGGCATCTATGAGCAAAGGCTAAATCACCTGGTCACTCTTTTGCAAAGTGACATCAATTTCTCAATTTTCTTCTTTGCTTCTGCCATGTTCTTTAGCTGAAGTTCCTCCACCAACATTTTGTATATGCTATCCCTAGGTACCATTCCCTTCAATATTGATTCTTCAAAGAAGGAGCAAGCATGCTCAAGCATCCCACTCTTGCAAAGTCCACGGACCAATAGGGAATATGTCCCAAGATCAATACTAACGTCATTCTTAGACATATGACTCAACAGAAACTTTAGAACCTTCATTCTCTTCTTCCTGCAACACATCTTCAGTAAAGGCGCATAAGTTTCAACATCCGGCTCGCATGAATCCTCCTCCATTCTTTGGAGCAACTTCAACGCACCCTCCTCTTGGAGATGTGCACAAGAGGAAGAGATCATGGTATTATATGTCAACAACTCCCGCGCAACTCCTTGGCCTTGCATCTCTTCAAAGACCTCCCAAGCATCCTTAAGCCTGCCAGACTTGCCTAAAGCGAAAAGCAAGGAACTATAAAATGGAGCATCAGGAGCACAACCACTTTCTTTCATCTTGTCGTAAACATCCAAAGCTTCCTTCATTTGCTTTGCTTTCCCTAAAGCATGCATAATAATTGTGTAAGTGATCGCGCTAGGCTTGCAACCATTCTGTTGCATCTCATCCAAAGTAGCATCAACATTTCTAAAATCACTCTCTTTACAATATGCTTCAATGAAACTGGTGTATGAAACAACATCCGGACGGAACCCATGTTTTTCCATTTGATCCAAAGTCTTTCTTGCATCATGAAGCATCCTTGCTTTGCAATACCCATGTATCAAAATATTGAAACTGTTCGAATCCATCCGTACACTATCCTTGAACTCCACAAACACAGACCGAGCATGCTCAACACTACCCTCTTTAACCAATGCATCCATCAGTACATTTAAAGCTTCAATGTCCTTCCTTATACCAAACTCTTCCATTCTCCGGAATGTCTCAATAGAATCTTCATAACTGCCAGCACGGGCAAGGCGCCGCATGACCTTAGTCATTGTAACCAACGAAACATGCCCTTTTAAATTTACCATTTCTTTCACTAAATCCCACATTAAACTGAACTTTTTGCACTTTCCCAGAACGTCAACCATGGAATCGTACAATTCAGGTGTATGCACGTGACCTGCTTGAGTTTTTGCCCAAGCGAAAAACCCAAACGCCGAGAGCCAGTCATTACTGAATCGCTTCAAACACCGTGAAACCAGAGCATTTGTTAGGGTAACACCACAGCCATTCAACGCCTGCACGACAGCTTCCATTGATGGGTAACTTTTTTTGAGGATTGCATTCAATTTACTAACATCATCAAGTTTTTCATCCGATAGCAGTTGACTTGCCGCCGACTTCGCAGGGTCAAATTTGTGACTCTCAACCCACTTGGCAAGCGGAGGAATAATGAAATCATCATCGTCATCTGGGTCAGTGGTTTCTGGGTCTCGCTTGATACGGAGCCAAGACGGTAGATCCGGCGACTCGGACGCGTCCTGTCGTTCGTCAGTGGGGGCCAACTCGGTCGTGGTGCACAGGGATTTCTTAGGTAAAGAGTGATGATTGACTTTGTGGGGTTTAACGTAAGCGAAGCTTTTACTACAGAGTCCGAGAATTTGATGTCTTGGTCGCATTTTCCTTTGCGCGAGCAACCAAGAGCCCCCGGAGCGAGAGCGAACATAAACGCAAATGAAAAGACGAATGGAGAATGCGAGGCAGCGACGCTTGTCGGACGCCGTTCCTCTCTTTCAGATGTTCGTACGTACGAGTGTCTATATCAAATAATTGTACCGTGTCGAGGAGTTAATTTTTTAAACAAATTAAATTAACTCCTCTCTCTCTCTATATATATTTATGCACATTGACCGTTAAAAAGAAAAAAAAATTAACTTACCACTTAAAAAAATATTAATTTAATATATATATATATATATAAATATATATATATATATATATTAACACAAATTTTAGTTTCTGTAGTATTAGTTGATGCTTACTCTCTTTAAATATATAAATTTAAGTGATTAAATGTGTAATAATAAAATTTTAAATTTATTAGTAATTAAATTAAAATTTTTATTTAAATTTAATAATATTTAAATAATAAATTTTTATATTAAACAAAATAAATCGAACCACTTTAATTTTTTATTTATAAATATTATAATATATAAATTTATGATAAACTTCTGTATTTTATTTGATGTTTATGACCAACTATTTGCCATTTATTTCTAAAATTCTATGACAATTACTAAAACCCTATTTCTGTCTTTGTTTTTGTTTGGGGTTGTCGTTGGGGGGGGGGGATGGGACATTTTAACTCGGGAATTTAAGGGTGTTTTTTATGAGGCAATTTTTCCTTTTTCTTTTGCAATCTATTATATCATCCGGGACACTGCATTGAAACTCCCCGCAACGGGAAATAACAGTGTAAAAGGCACTTCTTCTGTTTAAAGACACATATTGGGAGGAGACTTTCTCAAGGCAAGTACAGATCAGATGACCTTTTTGCCTTTTTTTTATTGATTGTAATTTGTGCATCTCTTTCGTATTCCAATGGGTTTCGTTTTCCCTTTTTGGTTCTCTGTTCGAAGAGTCCTGTTTTCTTTGTATCCGTTTGGTGTGCAGTTTGAGTGGCGCCTTTCTGGGTTTTGTAGGTCTATTTGTGTTAATGGGCAGTTGGAAATTTTCGTTTGAGATGGGGTTTAGATTGAATTGATTTTGAACTTGGGATTGCATTGCACGTCAGTTATTATTGGCAACTGGTGACCAAAAATTAGAAGACTTTGCTTGGTTTTAATGCTCTTTCAAATCAAGAGTTAGCGTTAAGCACTCCTCAATAAAGACAGGATTCCGGGTTTTAATTCTCACCTACGCCCCCCCCCCAAAGAAAAAGCAAAATATGGGTACTCGACAAGAGTGTAAAGAATGTTTGTTGTGAATTCATACACATTCAAGTTTCTTTGCTGTTTCGATGATGGCTGTGTTCTGTTGACCAATCTGTTTTCCTTGTGTAGTCTGCAACCTCGGGCGTTTTTCTTGGGATTTGGCATGTGGGCGATCGATTATCTGTAGGTTTACGTTTCATACACACCCATGAAGAGGACAATTCCGTGGAGTGAGCCTGTTGATCTCATATCGTCGGATGATTCTTCCTCGGATACAGATATGGGGGTCAATAATGGAGGTCATGGCCACCGGTCCTCGGTTAATGTCTCAATTAATCCACCCGCCAAGGGAATGATTCCTGAGGGTAATTAACTGCCTTTTGGATTTGAAGCTTAGTTATGTTTTTATGTTGCCAAAGATTTGTGTTTGTCATTGAGACTGAAAGCACCCTGATCATGTAGGTTTCTCCTCGTCCTTATTGGAATTTTAAGAAATTCCTATTCTAGTTGAATTGCTAATATTTGTTGATAGGAAATTGCTAGTCCAGTGGAATTGTTAATGGAGTCTATTGTACCCTTATTTTATCCGCCATGACTGAAAAGGGTCTCATCCTTGCATCTGCTGAGCTCCCCTCACCGGGAGGCCTGTCATGACAGGGTCTTGTCTGTTTCTATGTAGCGCTTGTAAATCTGAGTTCCGAGGGCAAAGTCAGGGACTTCATTTTCACATGTATCTAGCATATGTGTTTTCAAACTTTCTCTCCACTTATTCTGTCTTACAAATGAAACATGCTTTACAATTCAGATGTGTTGATCAGAAGGGCAGAAATGTATCAAAAATACATGAAGGCGATTCCCATCCCATCACACCGTGGCTCTGTTATTCCATTTTCCTCGTGGATGGGACTGGGGAGGTCTATCAAGAAATTGTATGGGCAACCTCTGCATTATCTTACCAACATTCTTCTAAAACAGTGGGATGAACTGAGGATTGGTAGCGAGGACGAGCATATGCCCTTGGATTTCGTGATTCATCCCTGTAAAGCTGAAGCTAGCATCTGGCTTGCTGAAGAAATTCACAGGCATACCTCATCTCATCATCATGTTGCCAGACTCTGGTTGTCTGATCCCATGCACTATGCCTTTGTCGACCCTATTTTCCCCCAATTGTGATGTCAATATTGAGGGGCACTCGCCAAAGAGCGAATACTTAAGGATATGTTTTAATTCAATTCTGTGCGAGAGCTTGAGCCTGTGGATTATGTATTGGATGGAATAAGAGTTAAAATTTCTAATTGCTCAGCCGCTTATCATTTTTCCACCTCTGCTCTAGTGTACTTCCTTCTTGCAGAAAAAAAACCAAAAAAATAAAAACAAAAGAAATGAAAAAGGAAGAAAACTTAAGCTACTGCCTTGACCAATTTCTTGAGGGCAGGTGATGTTCCTATAGATTTCAGAAACATTCTTTCTTTAAGATTAAATTCCCAAGAAACGATTTAAGCTAAGGAAACTTGCAGGCGTCCAAAATGATATGGGATTACGGTGTTTGTAACTAAATGCTTTAACTTAAATTACCAACAGCCTTTACAATTGCAGAATCTATGCGGGAAGAAGTGAAACCGGCTATTTAACCCAACAATAGTTTCTACCTTGTTTCCTTCGCACTACCTTGGCAAATTTGTGGCAACCAGAACACGTACACCCAATCCTTACGACCTGAATTGGCATTCCTTCCCCTGTGGTGATAAATGCAGAAAATAATAGCCAGTTTCTCACTGTGTAGAATGAGCAAGTATTCTTTCTCCTGCTCATCAACATTGAGCTGCACATTTGTAAGATCAGGAATGTGGCCAGCATACCTGAGGACACAGTTTATCCCCTTCAACACGGGTTTAACGGAAGTTATAAATCTCACTGTTTTAGCACTATTGTCTGGCACATGTGTAGGAGACCAACATGCTTATCAAAAGGAAAAAAGAGGAATGCAATACCTCAGATGAAATGACAAACGCATGTTGTTCTGTTGAGCAGACGACAGAGATTAAGTCGACAAGCAGCACCATCAATTTTGGTCCGCCTTGGAATCCACTAATTTATGTGTAAGACCTACAAGGGCTTTTGACTGCTGTGAAGAAAGTATCATAAGAAAGATTGAAACCAAGATTATCTTGTTGGGGGGCAATAAAGAGACTGTTGGCTGCACGAATTCTGTTTTTGCTCTTTACATGTTATTTTCACGTTAAAAATTCCAAATTGGTCACCAAAGAACGATGCTGAATGACAATTCACCAGGCTGGCGTTAACCATAAGGTGGATTGGAGGAATGTTTGGGGCCTACCAAAGAAACTTGAGTTCCACTCCTAGGCGTAAACCAAATTTATGGATTGTGACCATTCAAAAGAAGACTTGGTCTAATAGGTAAATATCATGTATACAACAAGGCTAAATTAAAGGTTACCAAGCAAGAAAAAATACATGGCCCAAAATCCAGTAGGTCATGTGAAAACAATTCTTTTTATGCATATTTCATCAAAGCCAACCAAGCCTAACCCATTGAACCAGTGACTCGGCCTCTTAACAAAGTCTGTTTGCACCCAAGGCCACTTGCTGAACCAGCCACGTTCACGTCACATGTTCAAAACATTGCTGACTGGTGTTCTATCACTGTCATAAGAGGAAAACTAAATCTCACCCTCCATCATGCACAATCACGATATGTTCTTTTTGTCAAGAGCATGCCTGCAAACTACACAACTAAGTGGCTAGTCTAAATGAATTCATCTTTGCTCGCCACCATAAGAAGAAAAAACTAAGGAAAAAAAAAAAATCTAAGAAGAAAACTCAGGGACCACGTGCAGGGGCAAAACAGAAGCACCCAAACTGCCTGGTCTTCAGGCATCATCCCTCCTCCCTTGCTTGCATCAATTGCTTCCAACATTCTAACTACCTCAGCCATTTTGGGACGTTTTTCTGCGTTTGCATCCCAGCACTTGCGCATGATACTTGAGAAAGAACTTGGACAACATCTGGGGGTCTCTGGTCTTAGGTTCTGCCCGAATATCACTTGTTATATAACTCCACATATAATTGACCTCCAAAATTATGGTTACATATACATAAACATGAGTCCAATATATACGGGCAAAAAAGAAAATTAAGGACAACGGCCTACATGCTCTTCCAGAAGCATGCATTTTATGGTCTTTTGGATCTAAATGTGTGAACAGAGTGATTCTCAGAAAGTAGGCCAAACCATGTGAAATAGTTAACCACTTATCCTCCGAGGCCCCCACCTGCAAAAAAAGAAAAAAAAAAGTTTTGCCATCAATCCTGTCAAGCTGGAACTTTCCTTTCTGTTCATGTGAAAAACCAACAAGGCTTCAGAAGTGGAACTAGAACTTCTGTTTACCATAAAAGTTTTACCGCGAATACAGTTCAAACAAGTAGCAGGGACAAGTAGATGGAATATTTCTAGATGGTTTAAGAAAGATATTCATCACAAGTGGAGGTATGGCAACTTGCCCATATTAATTCAGGACGTTCTGCAATTCTTTCCTAGGTATGGAAGACTTTCCCAAATGAAACGAAATTTGTCAAAAAAAAAAAAAAAGAGTTAAGGGTATCTTCTTTGAACTCATTAATAAATGACAATGAGTACTGATGAGGTTTACTCAAGTATTCTACTGCAATTATGAAGCAACGTGATGGAACAAATTACAAAGAATTGGCATGTGATGGTATATTGTTGATTGAATAGTAAGGTGAACTAACCTGTCTAACAACAGCAGATGACACATCAGCAAAGATGATACATTGCAGCTTCGATTGTATGGCTTACCCTCCAGCACCTGCAAAAAGTATCTTGTTAGGGAATTCACATTCACAATTCAACTGCAATTATTTTTTCCTTTTGGTCTAGAATTTTGAACTTGCGAATAACTTCTATTTTTGATGATGTTTGGAAATAACTTCTATTAGAATACTTCCATGCAGAGAGGACCAGCCACAGTGATCTGTGTTTATGTCAATGTGTGATTGCTACTTCATATGAAACTTCTGCTTGAACAAAAAAAAAAAGATATTGAGCTTCTTGAAGCCATGCATACCTCAGGAGCCATATATCCCAGTGTACTGGTTTCACCAGTCATGTCTCTTGGATTCTGAGCCTCTATGCGGGTAACTACAAAATCAGCAATTGTAAGATTTCTACTAGCATCTAGCAACATATTTTCTGTTTTGACATCACGATGGACAATCTTCTTGGAAGGAAGATAGCTAAGACTGCAAAATGAAACAAGAAAGATCATAGCAATCAATAATTAGTTCTTTTGGAGAAGTTCGACCGAAACTTCAAGAAAAAAGAACTCACCCCTTCGAGAGATCCACAGCAAGCTGGACCACAATCTTAAAAGTCAGTTTCTTTTGCATGTTTCTTATCAAGTACTGTTTTAGTGTCCCACCAGAGAGATACTCAACAACAATGCAGCATGCCCTCAGAGGGAGGGAAGTTTGACCATCAGAAGGGTTTTGGTAGGAATCTTGAGATTTGAAGTTCCCATTGATGTGCCAACAAACTGAAGAAAATTGTGATGCAAAGGATTAAAACCATGCTAACAAGAAGGGTTAAACTGTTATAACAGTCAAAACGACAGGGCACATTGTTTGAGCATGTTGTTCTGAACTGATTATCCGCCCAACCAATGTAGCACATGATATAGCGAAAGTAGACTATGGCATAAAACCTCTACACTAATGGCACATAATGTAAACTTCTATGCCAAAAAATTGTTCATGATCTCATGTCAATCAATGTAACAAGGAAGTTTTAAAATGAGCTGTACCTTTGTGGCATTAGGATGGTCAAGCTTCTGCCATATAGCAACCTCTTGCCGAAATGATGCCCAGAGAGCAGCAGTTTCAGTTGTAATGGCAATACCATCCTCTCCCCAGTCCAACAGCTTCACTGAAATTCCAACACAACGTCATCATAAGCATTTAACACCAACAAAAAAGATAATGCACAGAATCAACATAATTGACAGTGACATTGTCGGCAATTATCCAAAGTAGCACCCAAGAATTGATACGCATTACATATCGAAATCTCAATCCTCAACCACAATAAAAGAAGTTTCTGAGCTTCCATATTTACTAAAAATTACAGAGCTATATTTACCAAAAAATACAGAGCTAACTTGTAATGAATTGTATTGACTCTCCATGGTGAAAGGTTCCAAAAGAACTCTAGGATATAACAATTACAGGCTAAAATCTTCAAATTAGCCATTTAAAACCAAGATGACAATTTCCACATCTTTTTTCTAGGAAGGCATGTCCCCGTACAATAAGATCCCAAAAATAGCTTTAGCATATGCCATATCACGAAATAACAAATAGCAAAAGAGCCTGGACAACATCACTTGAGCAGCAGGAAAAGCAGTTTTACAACTGATTAACAACAACAGTCAGGTCAATCCATCAAAATACCAAAACTACAACAATAAGAAAGTTTTAATCCCAAATATAATTGGAGTTGACTACATGAATTTTGAATCTTTTGTCATCATTCTGATCCATTGTAAACTGAGTTCGATGTGAGCTTGCAGTTTTTCTAAATCCTACCTAACCAAAGATTCTCCAGTTAACTTAAAACGAGTTCTCTTTCTCCTCTCACCATCTATCATATTGCTGGCCTAATCACACCCTTAGAATTTTGTGGTCTTACAAAACTCCAGTCTCACAACGCTATTTTAGTCATCTGTCCCTCGCTCCATGAAGAAGATCATCCTCTATATTTTCATCCCTGAATTATAACAAATGCTAAACAATGGAATTGGTCTGCGTAGAGCTAAATTGAATTTAACTGATATGGAGCAGAACTTGTCGGAACCAATAAATCTAAAAAGTTCCAAGAAATTAAAAACCAAGCATAAGCTATAAATGCACATAAAACAATTTGATTAAGGGAAGGAAAGGAATTACCTGCAACATCTTTGTCATCATAGGTACCCCGGTAAACAGTACCATAAGTTCCATGGGCTATTTCATGCCTTATATCCAATTTAGACAAATCAATCTCCCACTCTTCTTTAGGCCTTTGGATTCCAATGTTCCAATCCAAGTCCACCTACTAAATTTACCATTCCAATCCCCTCCAATATTGACGTTATAATCTATATATTTGAGCCAATAATTAGATTGCTCAACAATCAAAAATATGAGTGATGTATAAAATAAAAAGCTTGACTCCTGTACTTATTCAAAACTCCAAATTAAAAAACAAACACCGTGTTTTTATATCATCTACCTATTTAAATAACCATCCTCCTCAATTTCTTTTTCTTTATACGAAAGGGTAAAACCTTCAGAAAACAACCGAATTCCCCCTTATCTGGACTAGGACCAATGAAAGAACAATGACCAGAAATGAAAATCAAGAAATGAAAGCAAAAATAACCAAACTTACGTCAGCAAATAAAAAATCTTCAAAAAAAAAAAAAACCCAGAGAGCACGCGTCCAGGCAAAACGCATAAACCCATAAACCCAAATATATATATATATATATATATATATAGACGAGAAAGCTGACTTAGAATTCCATTTAAAAAAAAAAACACACACACACACACACAGAAAGAAAGAAAGAAACAAAAGGGCAAAAGAAGACGAGCAGGTGAATTCTCGACGCTGTCATTATCGTCTCCTTTTTGTCTCTTAGGACCCTAAGATAGAGAATTTAAAGCAGCATTCAAAGAACCCAACCAAAGGTCGAGACTTTTAGCCGAAAACAAGAACGAGGAATTAGAACCAAACATAATAACGCAAACACTGAGGGCGGGTCTCTCTCTCTCTTTTTTTTTTTTCGTTTTTATTTTTGCCCAAAATAAGGCTGTTGCTGCTCTCTGTCGTTGTTCTTGTTGTTGGAGAGACCACTTCAGAATTCGCACCACCTTTTCTTTTCATTTTTAAGTCTAAGAAAGAGAGAAATAAAAAATAAAAAATAAAAAAAAGCAAACAGATCCTAATAATTAATAAAGTACGAGTACGAAACTGGCTTATTAATGTCTTTCTGTTCTTCAGTGAAACGACGAAATTGCCCTCGTTTTAGGCCGTGAACTTGCAATGGTATCTATCCTTTAATTTTTTCTTTGTATTTTTTTTCTGGAGGCAATCTCCTGGTCGATTCTTCTCTGAAATGGGTATGTACCTTTCGGACATTCAGCCTGAGGGCCCAACAGAACACGAAGCTTGGCAGAAAGGCTCATCGCCACAGCCTTATTATGGGGCAGTGGCCCATAAGATTGTTTTGGCCCGCGAAAATTCTGTAAATTGGCCGTTGGAGTTGGGGCTCGGAGACAGAGAGTTGTAGTGGGAATCTGAGATTACCCAATTTCCCTATATAGAATGGGTTTTTAAAAAAAAAACAAAAAAAGGCGAGAAAAGATGAGGAGGCCCGAAGGGGGTTGTTAACGCCATAACATTAGACAAGTACTATTATGTTATCGTGTCAGACAATATCATACGAATATTATAAAATCTCGTACAACAAAGAAAAATATTTTGCTTTTGATCATCAGGAGGAGAGCGTGAACTCTTGCTTTTTGCAAGACTATTGACATCATAAGTCTTGGACCTCCTAACTCTCCTATAAAATCAAAATCTTGTATTAACTCGATTAATTAGCCGGAGTTATTAATGAAAAATTATTTTTTAAGCAAGTCTTAAACTTTAAGTGAAGGTTTAGCAGTTCAAGACTTGGGTTTCTCAAGCAAACATTAATGGGCGCCGATCAGTGTGTAAACTATTAATGTCTAGAAGCGGCTCTCTTGTGCTTGCTTGCACCCTCGTCCTCTCTCGTCTCTTTTTATTCCTTGAAGGACACGGCAGTGGCCCAGTTTATAAGGCGGGGAACCTTATAACGATTGGCATTCATATTTTGGAGCATAGCGCTGGCAAGACATTTCTCCCCGCGGTAACTTTTAACCGTGACTTTTCCCCTCTGGCCACTTGCATATTGCAACCATGGATCTTAACAATAAATCCCTGCTTCAAAAACACACCCCACGTCCATGTGCATCGTACCTGGCGCTAACTTTCATCGATTTTGTATGTCCATTATGTTTACCGAGGTGGGTTTTGGTTAACCTTTGTCGGTGTGCCAGACAATCGTGTAGAAACGTAGTTTAGGTTTTTCAGTTTGCTGAAAAGAAAAAAGGGAAAGAAAGCAAAAACCTGGCGAGAACATGCTATTAAAAAAAAAAAAAAAAAAGAGTAAAAGTACGCATGTTAATCGACACCATGATTTTGGCACGAAGTTCATACTTCCGAGGATATGTGGAGTCGACGAAGAGAAAAGCAAATTGTATTATTATTATTATTATTGTTATTATTATTATGATATAAAAAATAAAATAAAATTTCATAATAAATATAAAAAGAAAAAATTATGAATTTGCCGGCAGGCCTCGCGTGATAAGGCGGCCTCTACGCTCGGGGACCACTTCTGCCCTGGAAAAAACACACCCTTATTATTTGTTTTTTTTTTTTTATTTTTATTTTTAGGGACTTACTGTTGTGCACCAACTTTGGAAAAGTGAGCTGTCAGTAAAGGTAACCATAGACTTCGGAGCTTATCAACAGATAAATCGTACGGTTCCAATCTTACCTGACATAAGGGCAACATTAATATGAATAGGCGATGGGGTCACGAGGGTGCATTAAAAAGTTTGATGTGTACATCAAAAAATAAAAAATAAAAAATAAAAATCACTCGTTAAATAATTTAAATTTTAAAAATAAAATGTAAAATTTATTTAAATAAATAAAATTAATATTATTACATAATTTATAACTGGGTATATTTCATAACGATTAAAAAATAAATAAAAATGAACACCCAATAAACCATGCAATGCCCTTCGTTCATTCACTCGTTCATGTGTTCCTCGTGAATACGATCGTCGGCAACAATTTTCATTAATTGAAGGATATATACGAAAACCCATTTGATTTGTAAAACCAGAAACTAGGCTAATCAATGAGTAATTTTAACAATTAGGTAGCCATTTTGGAACGTAAACAATTGGGGGTTTGAAAATTAACTTTCAATCCTAAAAAATCAAAAAAAAAAAAAAAAGAAAAGAAAAGAGAAAGAAAAGGTAAGAGGCAATATATTCCCATTGCATGTGAAATATTATAACGGACTAGATTTTGTGTAAAAATCAAAAGGCCACGATAAGATCACGTGTGGTCTATTGATTTCGGTGGGCGTGCATGTAACCTACCATTTGAAATGTTTCGCGCGCCAAACCTAAAAGTCCCAACAGCTATCAACGTCAGCCGCACCGATAAGCTTCAACTAACGGAATCAGCTCGCGAGCACATTCTTGGACCACATTGTCCAAACAATACCTTTGCGGGCGTCTCGGCCGCGAAACTTACGAGGCTGTCACTTTGAGGGGTACAATCGTAATAGCACAAAAATTTGTTGCCAGCTGCCACGGGGCAAAAGGCAGAGCTTGGGAGCCAATGCGACAAACGGGGCTTAAGATACTACAAAGTTTTGTGGCAATTATTTCTTTCTATGTCGCGGGAAGCTCGTGCGATCATGCCCCCACCTCTTTAATGGCGTGGCCCTTTTAATGTTTATTACTGCTATATATTTTGAATTCCAGAAATGGCACTATGTTCTAAGAATAATTGAAAACTGGGATTAAACGGAAATCATATGTATTGTTGATTTATTATCATCAATTATTGCAAACGTTGAAGGGTTAGCTATGCACTTTATTAAGATCATAAAAAATCTTTACACGGGGTCATATTCGCATTTCAATGTTTCAATTCAAATCTATACTCGTGAGACGATAACTTGCTATAATAACCAATAAGACTTTATAATCTTTTTTTTTTCTTCTTCTTTTTTTTGGACCATCTAATTTTCCATTAGACAAAGGACCAAGAACTTTTTGGCCTATTGAGAATGGAGATCGATTTTTTTATTCTAATGATATTATTATTATTATTATATGTCAAAAACCGCTGGTAACTCCTTAAGTTTGAGCCTTTTCCATCACCAGTATTAACGGTGCTTAATTAAAACAATTATCTGATGTATATCTTGCAATCAGGTCTGCTTCCTTGCATAACCTTAACGTTTCTTTGCTGTTAATTAATGAATCCGACCAATTGTCAGTTGTAACACCGTAATGCAAAAGGCAGGTTGACTAGTGACAATAATCACCAATTAATCCGTGGGATCTGTACGTAATTAATATTAATTAATAATTGCATGTATAGAAACTGACGCGCCTGTTCTTAAAACACAGAACGAGGAAAAGAAAAGAAATGAAAATCAAAAAGGGTCGGGGAAGAGGGGACGCAACAGTTGTAAAAAAAGGCAAAGCATAGGGTAATTTGTTGCAAAGGCTACCGCACACAAATGGCAAGATATCAAACAGAGACAGGTGTCGTTGTTGCTGTTGTTGTTGTTGTTGTTGTTGTTGTGCGTGTGTGGGGCTTGTCTGTAGGGTGTGGGGCTTATCAGTAGAGTGAGGTGGTGTTGTGGTGGGTCATTTGAGGTGTTATCTGTACGGGAAAGTCCACTCACTCTCCCGCCTTCCCGCTTCTGCTTGAATCTCATCTTCTGTTCCATACTTTTCCCTAGAGACAAAGACACACAGAGTTTTTAATTGTACAGTGACAAACCAAGTGATGGAAAAGAGAGAGAGAGATAACTGGGGGAAAAAAAGAAAAATTGAAAGATTGAAACTTTAACTATGCGGAGAAGGTTCTTCTCTGGTCATGGACACCCCAGAAAAGTCCCAGATCGCTGCTCCCATTTCTAAGTTCGAGGTGATGCTCGTTTGCTCTTGATCCTCTTCTCCTGATCTGTATGACCAAGACTCATTTGTTTTTCAATTTCATTTGTTTTTTCTTTTTGGGGAAGAGTTCTTCTTCTGTGGGTGTTGTCAAAGTGATGAATTTTGAGGTTTGACTTGGTTTTTAGTTGCTCTGTTTGATGCATATGCTTGGTTTGCTCCCTGAGTGGGATGACCTTCGAGATTTTGCTGGGATCAGGGTCCTACTGTTGAAAGTTGATTTTTACTTTGCGGTTGCCTGCAAACTTGCTCTTCTTCATGCGGGTTTCAGTTCAATGTAGCGTGGATCTCTTATAAAAAGTTCGATTTTTTTCCTTTTTTTTTTTTAAACAATCTGGCTTCGGTTCACATGCTATTCGAGCTCTGTGTGTACTTTTCATGTTTGTCTTACAGTCTCAGACCTCAGGTGTCCCATCCGCTGGTAAACATATCTTCATCTCGGAGATTTTAGATTTGTGAACTCCACGGCTAGCATCTGTTTGGTTACTAATAATTGCATTTTTAACAAAATTCATTCAGCTTTCTTATGATTTTTCTCTATAAAAATGTTCGACGCAAAGCGAATGCTTGGTATCTGTGTAAAATTCGATTCCGTGAGAGGGTTCCAATTCAACAATGAACATCATGCTCTTATTAGTATTAGTACTATTATTTATTTATTTATTTATTTATTTGTGAATTGCTATATCGTTTTCTTTTTCTTCCTTATCCTGTTTTCACTTTGGAGTGGCTTTTGAAATTTTACTGATTGCCTAGTTATTGCATGCTTAGTCTTTTGTTTTTGTTTTTATTTCTACCCATCGGCTTATGTTCCACAAATATTCATCAACTAGGTGGCAATTTGTGAAAATATTTCCTTTTCCCCTCAATTTATCTTGATTTCATCAAATGTGTATCGACAGTCTGCTTTAGGTAATTGAGGGCATGTAAAATTATTTATAACGTCATTCAATTTATGGATTCTGCATTTGATCTGAGTTTTTTTTTTTTTTTTTTAAATGTTATAAATCTGCTTTATCTGATGCCTTCTTGCTTTGTGAATTGAGTAGAATTTCTATTTTATTACTGGTTGCAGGATTCCCCTGTTTTTAATTACATCAACAGTCTTTCTCCTATCAAGCCAGTGGAGTCCATACACATTGCGCAAACATTTCATTCTCTTAGCTTTGCATCTCTTCCATCTGTTTTTACTTCACCACATGTCAGCTCTCATAAGGAATCTAGGTTCCTCGTAAGGTATTTGGATTAAATTCCTAATAATTTAGCTATATTACAAATCACTTGAATTTTCACTGCATCTATCACATTGCTATTTTCAGACACAACCATTCAGATCCATCACCACCTGACTCCTCTTCTGAGAATGGAAACAGTGCTAGTAGCAATGAAGGCCTCTTTGTGTTTGCATCTCCATTGTTTGATAACTCAACAGAGCTGCAGGAAAACTTTGCTCCAGGGGCGTCCATTGGAGAAGCTTCTGTCAAACCTACCAATGAAGAAATGAAATTTGCAATTGAGCTGCCACACACCTTAAAATATGACTCTGGTAGCCCTGACTGTGACCCAACACCAACACCACATTGTGGTACTCAGTCAGATTGTGAGGCCTCTGACAAAAGATTACCTGAAGGGGAATTGCCTTTCCAGAGAATGCACCAGATTAAAAAGAAAAAAGAAGTCGCAGAATGTGACTGGGAGAGTTTGATATCAGATGCTGCAGACCTGTTAATTTTTAACTCTCCTACTGAAACTGAGGCTTTTAAGGGGCTTATTCAAAAGTCCCTGGACCATGGTCCAGGATTGTTTTCTTCTCTTGACGAGGGCTATCAAATGCAAACTGTTCATTCCACTAATTCCACTGAGCATCTTGAGATGGAAGATGCTTCATGTCAGCCTGGAGATAGCATCAATCCAGAGGAAACAAACCTGACATATGGTACTGAGTTTGGTAAGAACGTGGATAATGAGGCACAGCTGCCATTAGCTTGTAAGGTAAGGATGCAACTGGTTTCTTTGTTGTTTCTGTCAAATTGTCAAGAAGTAGCCTAATTTTAGGCTGCTCATCAAAGCACTTTTTTTTTAAAATCTTTTTAACTTTGTGAAGAAAACAGGAGTTTGTTGTGATAGGGGTGTCAAATTGATATTTTCCACAGGAGGAAAGAATAAGATTACTTATAACTGAAAGGGAGCATGACAATAAATTTGTCCTTGTAACTGTTAGGACAGCCAGACAAACAGAAGTTAGTTGTTCATATAGCATGTTAGAAGCTAAATCAAATTTTTTTGTTCATTTCCTTGCAGGTTTTTTCCAGCTTGCAGCGTGGCATGCGAAGGCGCTGTCTTGATTTTGAGTTGGTAGGAGCTCATAAAAAGAACCTCTATGATGGCCCAGGCTTTAATTCTTCCATAGTAGGGCAATCTGATAAGAAGAATGCCTCTAACAAGAAGCAATTGGTACCCATTCAACCTGGAGGTGATTCTTCAAGGCACGTTTTACCAGGAATTGGTTTGCACTTGAATGCTCTGGCACTAACTTCCAAGGATAGCAAAAAGATCAAGCATGAAACTTCAACCACTGGAATCAGTTTACCTGGCTCTGGTTCCTCATTTTGCTCTCTGGTAACTGATAAAGAACTTGACGAAGGATTTGCTCCAGACTCTGCTGAAAAGGACACAGATCCAACTGAGAATGCTGGTCTGCTTGCCCTAGACATTCTCCCGGAATCTTCTCACTTAGCTAGTGAAGACATAAATCTGAGCAGCCCAAAAAAGAAGAGGTACTTCCTTGACGACATAGTTTGTGTCAATTTTATTGGAAAATGCCTTAGGCATAGTTGTATTTGTCAATTCTGTTCCATTAACCCTTCTCTCCTTTTCTCTTTCTAAGTTGCATTGATGCATGGTTTCACAATCTGACCTCCAGGCGTAGGTTAGAAGGAGAAACTGGGGCTTGCAAGCGCTGTAACTGCAAGAAATCAAAGTGCTTGAAACTGTAAGTTCATAGCTTTTGAGTTTTTAAAAAAATGGCACTTCATGTTAAACTGACTCGCTGATAATTAGTGAACCGTTATCTTAAGGATTAATTTCACTTGCACCATTATTTTTCATTACTACTCTGTTTAGATGTTTGTTTGCTGTGTGGTACTAGATTGATGTGTTTGTGGCACATCATGTTGTTTAGATGTTTGTTTGCCCTATTATGTTTCATTGCTACTCTGTCTAGATGTTTGTTTGCTGTGTGGTACTAGATTGATGTGTTTGTGGTACTCCATGCTGTTTAGATGTTTGTTTGCACTATTATTTTTCATTGCTACTCTGTTTAGATGTTTGTTTGCCGTGTGGTACTAGATTGATGTGCTGCTTGGTCACCACTATCTTTTTTCATTGTCATATGGGCTCTCCTCTATTCTATAAAGAAGTCTGGTTTGAATCCGAGGAGGTCCCATTCTGTTTATCCTTGCTTTGGATAAAGCATGGAAACCAAATGTTACATTTTGGCTTCATTTCAGTTTTAACACCACACTGCCATGCTGCATGTAGGGGAAGACACCTTGTATTTCCTCCTGCTTTCTTCTTTCTTCCTTTCTCTCTCTTTCTCATGTTTTCAACTTCTAGTATGTCAGTGTTCATGTATCCATTGCTGATTCGTATTCTGTTATAATGAAAATGTGTTCCTCTCAATCATCACTTGCTAATTCTTGCAGTTACTGTGAATGTTTTGCTGCTGGTGTCTACTGCATAGAGCCATGTTCATGTCGAGATTGTTTTAATAAACCTATTCATGAAGACACTGTTCTTGCAACTCGCAAACAAATTGAGTCACGCAATCCACTTGCATTTGCTCCCAAAGTGATTCGGGGCTCTGAAGATGTACCAGAAACTGGGGTTAGCATTTAAGTCTGATTCACTTTTGCTGAGTCAAATGTATTCAATTGCTCTCTAAACTTGCCTTCCCCTCTAAATAGGATGAATCCAACAAAACACCTGCTTCAGCACGACATAAAAGAGGATGCAACTGCAAGAAATCAAATTGCACAAAGAAATATTGTGAATGCTTTCAGGTTTTGCTCTTCAGAATGTTCCATGTGCTTTTAGTGTGTTACACACACTGATTCACTGAATGGTGGTTTATTGTGCAGGGTGGTGTCGGATGCTCCATTACTTGTAGATGTGAAGGGTGCAAAAATGCATTTGGCAGAAAGGATGGTGAGTTAACCCACCCCCACATATGTGCGCCTGGAGCTATAACCAATTTCTCTCAACACTGTTGTGATATCGAGTTATTTACTTGTTAATATTGCTATTTGCTAACCTTCTTTTAATGTACTTGGTTCCACATGTCATTCAGGATCTGCCCCCATGGAAGCAGAAGCAGTAGCAGAAGATGAAACAGAAGAACATGACAATAGTGGGGTTGAGAAATTTTCGCAGGAGACTGAAGTTCTGAGTAATGAAGAGCAGAATCCAAACTCTACTCCACCCATTACGCCTTTACAGCTTTGCAGGTTCGAACTCTAAATTGTTCAGAAAGATCATAAAATTGGTTTTCTTTTATATTCAACTCTAATGATAATTTGGGTTCCAGACCATTGGTTCAGTTGCCCTTTTCGTCGATGAGCAAACCACCGAGACCTTTTCTTGGTATTAACTCGTCTTCTGGATTGCACTCTGTCCAAAAACATGGAAGGCCCAGTATTTTCCGTTCTCAAGCCAAGTTCGACAAACAATTTGAAGCTTTACAAGATATCGATATGCCAGAAATCCTCCGAGGCAACAACTCGCCTACCACTGGCATCAAGACTTGCTCTCCCAACAGCAAGAGGATCTCTCCTCCTCATGGGAATGCAGGATCGTCCCCCAGGAGGAGTGGCAGGAAGTTGATATTGCAATCTATTCCTTCATTCCCATCTCTCACTCCCCCAGCATTGAAGTGAATACTTCTCATTAAGCTCGGATAAAATTCTGTAAACCTTTTACGTGCACCTGGCTATGCCATTGTTTGTATTTAGTTCAGTTCTGTCCTGCTCTTATAATAATAGTTTTGCCTGCCTCTCATAATGTCCAATTACTCCTCCTATAGTATGTTCATATTGTTATGTAATACGTTTATGTACCCAAAATGATTAGCATTTTTCATTACTTCAATGGAGACACGAGATCGGACGAATGTTATGGACCTTTGTAACCAGTAATGACTAGAGCAATAACAATGACTACTAGCAAAGAGGGAAGTATCAAACCACTAATAATTTTCATATGCCTTACAATATATGACCTTTTCCATTCCAGCTGGTTGCTAGGCCATTTGAAAAGGTGCAAATTATTGTAGAGAATGGAGGGTTTCTCAAAGAATGAAACCATGGAAACACTATGGTTGGCATTTGGGAAGAGAAAAATTAGACACATGATGTTAGGCAATTAAAGATGATTATCTTTACAATAAAATTTTGTTTATAGTAAAATTTCATGAAGTTAATTTTGTGCTGGTCATCTAAGGGCGTCTAGGATCACGTCAAGCAGATCGGTGCACAACTTGGTTCAACCCCAGTATTACTAAAAAGACCTATCGATAGGACAGGAGTTCATTGCACAATTGGTCATCCAAATGGCCCCTCGAAACTTGAAAGTAAGTCCGGGTTGAACTTAGATCAGTTTAAAAAATAATTAAAAAAAAAAAAAAACCTGAAAAGAAAAAAGGCTGCGGGGGACATGACAAGTCTATAGGAGGATTGAGGTTGGGAATTTAAACACAGGCCATAAGGGTGTGCGAATTGGGCTGTGGCCCAAGACTACTTCCCTTCTGTTCTTTTTGAGCTACTAATCGCTGTCGATGTGTCGGGCTGCGGTAGCCTGGAGGTCGACGTAGCCTAACACGACAAATCCGCTTATGTAGCCCGTGCTCTTTCCGACGCCGTATTGGGACCCTAGCCATTTCTCATAATTTTTTTTTTTGTTTTTCGCCCCCATATTTGTTTAAATTATTATGTTACCGTTTTCTTTAAAATTCTATTATATAATTTGACTTGTTGGTACAATGAAACATTGCTTTATGGATTTAGATTTTTTCAACTTTTAATTGATTGTTGCACATTTTTTATTTGGTCATTTTCACTTTTTTTTTTCTAAAAATATGTGCATATTCTTTGTCTATGCCTAGTATATTCATCATTATCACTATTAATTATACATTTTAGTATCTTAAATTTATTATATCTGAATAACATTTCTATACCTGTTAATTGCACATTCATATATCCTTTAGATGTATATTCACTAGAATTAGACGTATATTGTTACGCTTGCATTAAATAAATAAATAAATAAATATTTGTTTTCGTGTAATCCCTAAACATGGATCGATAATTCTTTTTTTTTTAAAAGGTAATTCTAGACACATACCGCTGAATTCCCGAATGAGATATTCGGTATAGCATCTATAAGTTACAGAATTTTTCTCATCGTGTCTTTGTGCAACTCTTAATCTCCCAACACGATTTATTCCTTGTATCGCAGTCATCAAGGCTCCAGACTATCTTACACCTTGGTCTAAATTAAAAGGGGGCACGTTTGACTACTGTTTCTTCTATTTTGAGGATGAACGTAACCAGACTTATACCTATGGGCTCAAAATTGGGTCCTCAATGAATGCATTATGCCAAACCGGAGGTTGCCTTTTTCGTGGGATAAAGTTGCAGGGTGTGCATTTGCTCAAAAATCATGGGCAATTCAATGCATAAGCAGACTCTTTTGTCATTGCAACATGTGCATCTTTGCGGTTGACACCAAGTTGGGGTCACTGTCCCCAGTATATCCATGGCGGGAAAAAAAAATAATACCCGAAAAAGAGGGCATGGTTGTCAGCATTATTCCAGCTTACATTAATTCTCGCCGTGTGCCTATGAAATAGCTCGCACATGGGTGACAGGGTGAGGTATGGAAGGTCATGGTCCCATGGCCACAGCGATTGTACAGATTATGGGGGCAACAGCCTTTCATTATATTTCACTTGCAAACACACGACCAAGCAAATATTTATGAATCTTTTCTTGCTCACCACTTTTCAGAATCTTTGAAGGGATCATTGGTTGGCCATAGCTGGCTAGTCCACTAAAAAACAGAAAAATAATTTGGATTTCATACTTTTGTTCAGGATTGCATCTATTATTTTCTCTCTCTCTCTCTCTCTCTGTGTTTTTTTTTTCTTTTTTTAATTTTTCCAGTGCTTTTGAAGATTATGTAGACAAGTAATGGTCGTTGCGGTTGGTGAGGGGGGGGGGAAAGTTGGGCACGTAAATGTGAATCAGGAGTGGTAGACAGGAGCTTTACAGAGTCGCGCACAAAGTCCATTCACATACGTTGTTTTGTTCTTATCTACTTTTCCTTGCTCAATAATTCAAGGGAGAGAAAGGATCACATCACTCGGGGTCGGTGATTTACAGCTTTAGTGCCTTAAAAGGGTGGTAGCTTTGGTGCGTAGTAACATCAAATACTACTTTGACAATGAAATGGGAATGACAACACTGTTGAACTTACATTGCTTTTGTCTACCATGGAGGAGGAATAGTACTGCCATATCATGGGTTTCCAAGACCACAAGGCTTCTAAATTTGGACTTCGGATGAATTACCCGGAATGATGTAGTTTTTTCAACTTTTGGTTTCCAATCTGTCACGTAAAATATCCAGGAATAAAAATTTAGCTTCCTAAATAGAGGCCACTGTGTTAATCGTCGAAGTAATACAGGGGAAATTTTCCATAAAAAATAATAAATAAATATATATATATATATATGAGAGGCGAAAGACAGAAAGTTGATACAATGGATGAATGACCCTTTAGAATCACATTACAGTTTTGATCCAACGACCATTTCCTCCTCCGATGTTGACAATTCGATCTCATTACAATTCAATTTATTAGGAATTATTTACTCATATTCAACCTGCAAAAATACTGTTTCTTCTTCTTTTTTTTTAATTAATCTTGGCAGCGATCATAAAATAATATATCAATTGGCTATTTTTGCATTCGGATTTCAACGTACGCCGGACCGGATCGTCAACTTGATCCAAGCGTGAATCAGCAATCACCACCGCGGGGAACGGGCTCCACAACCAGAACATAATTCAGGTGCCGATGTCACGGAGGACCCGGCTTAGAATCTCACGTCCCGTCCAACCTCCAATACCAAAAAAAAAACAAAAACACAACCACCAACTTCATCGTCTTCGCAGGGATTTAAAAATTTCTTGTGACATTTCATTTTTTTTCTTTTGTTCTTTGTGATGTCTTTTAACTTTCTCAAACTGGGAAGAGAGAATCACTTTGGCTCTGACATTTGCTTACTTCCCTCTTTCACCAGCCTTCAACACCACACGAGAGGAGAGTCCACGGCAGTTAACGTAGTGATGCATCATTATTGGTCGTATAAATTATGATTAATTATAACAAAAAAAAAAAAAGTAGTGGTCTACATTCTTTTATTTCCCTTTCTCGTCTCCATAATTATCATTTTTCTTTTATAAGTATTTCTGTATTTGTCGTCAACATTAATTAATCATCATATTATCCCTTTGGTTTTGGTGATCATACGCTTATTATATGCCGCGACCCCTTTTTGGCCCTCATGATTATCAGTTTAAAAAGAAGTGAATAGAGCATTTTTTTTTCTAACTTTTTTTTCCCCTCTTCCTTCGTCTGCGAGTCTCGGGGAGTTGGGGGGGGGGGGGAGGAATTGCTTAATAATTAAAAATAATAATTATCAAAATGAAGTTAAAGTAGATAATTATTGCATTGCAAAAGGAAAAGGGGGAACAAACCTCGTATGAAATCTTAAGTTTATAAATCAGTGAAATATCATTGTTAACGATCTATTTTTCTAATTAGCGGTTGATGTGTCTCGTGATGCTATCTGCCGAGATAAAAACCTGCCTAAAGTCAAAGGTTGTCCGTAGTTCTCACTACTCAGTTACAAATATACAAAAAAATACAATAAAGTTTGCTGTCTTCTAGAGGAAAACTATGTTATGTAGTAGCCGGCTAGCCGCTAAGAATTTGGGGTTTAGATTCCCCAATTTAGGTGTTTATGACGAAGATGGACCAACCCTAAAATGCCCACCGTCCTAAATAACAAACCCGATTTTATATTAAAAACTTACCAAACTCAATATTATATTGCGAAGATAAATATAACATATGATACATAACTGTGATCATCCAAAGTAATAGTTTAGATAATTTGTCAATATATTTTCATATAGTGATGACATATCTCATTAATACTCAAATAATAAATATTTTTATAAAAAATTAGATGAATATATCAATAAATAATTTTTAACTTTATAATATATTTTATATATAAAAAACCTACCAAACTTAATATTACATTATGAAAATAGTATGACATATGATATGTGACTGTGATTATTCAAGATGGTCGTTTAAATAATTTGTTTAGATATGTAAAATATCTTATTAGTCTTCAAATAGTGACTATTTTTATAAAAAAAAAAATTAGATGAATATGGTAATAAATAATTTTTAACTTATATTTATACATCTCATAACTAATATATTTTTTTATGAAAAAAAAAATCGATAACTGCGGATGGGATTGCCTGTATGTATACTCAATAAATAATCAAGGAAAACAATTATGCTCCGATTGACTTCTTAAAAGTCATTAGAAAAACAAGATAATATTTTAAATAGAAAATCTAAATGCGGAAAGGATGGCCGTGGGATCTGAAGAAATCCTCCGAGCCACAGTACACCAGCCTCCAACAGCATCTTATAATGCGTTTCTGTGGGGGCTAGTCTAGAGATTCAACGGGCTTTAGTTGTTGGTTGAATTGCTGAACCGCACGGCGCAAGAAGTCAACAGACATTGGATTCAAAATACTCTTCTTTATTTCTTCTTGCACTTCTCATCGTTTATATTTTTTAGCAAGCATTATTGACAAAAAAACTACCATAGCCGCAGTTTGTGACTGGCAGGGGCGGGGGTAAGTGGTGTGTGTGAATGGTGAGTAAAACAATACAATTGACCAGAGCTGATTTATCAATTTAATTTACTGGGAATTCAAATGTGCTCCGAATTCAACTTAATTAAATATTGAATGATTCGTACTTTAAGACACTCAAAAAATAAAACGATAAAAATTTCAAAATAATTTGATCTAATTTAGCCCAGTTCTTTTGATATTTCTGTTAAAAATAAAGATAAACAGCAAAGTTTCTAAAACAAACAAACGGTAAAGATCGTATTTTTTAATTCTCCACTTCTGTATTCTCCTGCTAATTGCGAGTCAAGGAACCCGGGGGACGACATCAGCAAGGGCATGTCGGGCATTTTAATGTTATTTCCTGAATATGTGTCTGTCGCCTCTCCCAATGTCACCGCACGCTTTTAGGTAACGACAGAAGATAGTAAAAACGGAAGAATGTGACCGTTGAGCAACACATCCCAGATAAATCAAATCGTAACAACAATTGATTAACCATAAAGAAAAAAATCATAACAGCAATTAACAAAGACAACGACTCCCCCCTCTATTCAAAGCTTTGCACGTGCTTGTGCCATGATGGACATCCCAAAACAAGAGGCGTAGCAAAAATTTTGTTACTTTGTATGGTATAGTACCCATCAAAAACAAAAACAAAAAAAAAAATACAAAAATTGTTACCGGGTGAAATATCTTTTTTTGTTGTCCCCAAACATTCCATGCCGCGGTGATTTTATCAGTCAAATTTCTAGAGATATTGTGTAGAGGAGTCGTTGCAGAGAGAGGAGGAGTATGAGTGTCCATCTGAGTTGAGACAGAGAATATGGGGTGACTTGCTAGGACTAGGAGTGTATGCAGCTTGGGGGTTTAGCCTCATCGCTGTTGATCACAACAACCTTATTGCTGGGTTTGATTCATTTGGTATGTTTTTGATCCATAATGGTTGTGAAAGGGTTCTTTTTCTTTCTTTCTTCTTCTTCTTTTTTTTTTTTTTTAATAAAAAAAAAGAGTTTTGGTTGATACCCATTTGCCTGAGCTTTGTCTTTTTGTCTCCTTTTGGATGGCTGTAATTGATTGCTGGTTATATGATTTTTTTTTTTTTTTTACTGCACTCCACGGACGACACCTTAGTTCTCTATGAGTTCCTGTGAAGTGTATTTTTATTTTCTTTCTTTTTTCGATCGGTTTTTAGGCTTATGATTTATTCAAGATTCAATCTTTCAAGTTCCTAGATAACAAATTTGCTTCAAGATCGCGCTCTTCTACACCTTGAATGCTAGATTTGGTTTCATGGACTCCTTCCAGATGTCATCATTGTATTTCTTGTGAATTTGGCTGTCCGATTTTCTTTTCTTTCTTGTTTGAAATTTTTTGCATTATGACGTCAACTTGGTCTAGTGATCTTACTTCTACATGATACTGGATTTTACATCCAGGCATCTGACGTTTGGCTCCTTGCTTTATTCTCAACGTAGTTTATGTGCCCACATAATTTAACCTGATCGCCTTGGGTCCTCGCAACCTTACAATTGGCAGGTGTGAAGATCTGGTTTCGGTTTTCTTCAATTTTGAAGTAAGGAGTTCAGTTTGCTGCAGAAGTGTGAAACTTTGAATGTTGGTCTTTTGCTTCAATTGAGGAGGTAATCTGCAAATTAATAGTCTATAGATTTGGAGACATTTTTATGGAAACCTCACTTATTTTGTGATTACAATAATGATCATATCATGTAGGAACAAATGGTGACTGATAACATCTGGAAGGCTCCTTTGGAGTAGATTTGTGTGGTTGGAGTAACTAGAGTGTTATTCTGGCCTGGATCTGTTACTTGGGTTTATATTACTGGTATAAAGACCAGAACTTTGCAAAGTCCAAACCACTTGCTTTGTTGTTCTTGGCTGGAGTTATGGCATTACATTCCGAGTCTAGACGACTATATTCTTGGTGGTGGGACAGCCATATCAGTCCAAGGAATTCAAAATGGCTTCAAGAAAACCTCACAGGTATGTATCATCTTCTTAGATCTTTGTGGACTACCTTCGGCACTATTGTGTTCAATGCATGTGTTGCTTCTGTGAAAAGCTTTTATTTGTTTATTCTGATCCTGCTTTATATTTGGAATTTCAAAAATTGCACATGGTAAATGTTCAAAAATTTTAGTTTTGTGGATGTCGTTCACAAATTTGCATGTTGTTGTCAACCTACAAAGTTTGTCTGGTTTTATGTGTAAAATGATTATGAATTATTTACCAAATGACTTCTTTGAATTTTGCAAGATGACCCTTTGAATTTTTTTGAGCAATCCTCTCTGTTTTCAAGAGACAATAGGATTCTCAATGGCTTTTTGCTGCTCAATTCATCAAATCAAATGCTGGATTGCCCTCTTTTGACATTATTAGGGGATACCTCAATCCAGAACTCCAAATGAAGAGTAAAAATTCTACTAAAGGATTATATTGCCATCAATATTATCCTTTACCACATTCCCAATAGTTTTTCTTTAGGGAAAAGGATAGAACACAAATAATTTCCTTGACAGTGACTTAGAAGTTTAAGTTCTTTGAAGGAACTGCTGTTGTTTTAAAATACAGATTGGGCTTCCATTACCATGATGATGACCACAGCAATTAAATAGCAAATGCAAACTGATCTAGAAAAGGCTGGCAATCTGCAGATTGCAACAGCACAATTTAGGTGCTAATACAAATTAGATGCTGATACAAAGTATCTTGGAAAACAGAATGCTACAGTGTAATTGATGGATGAGTTTTCATATCTAATGATTGTGACATGTTCTCAGCTACATACATGCATGTCTCATGTTTGTGTGAACATGATTATGTTCTTCATGTTGATGCTTTCTCTTATCACTCTTCTGTCATTCACCTGTATTGCCTATTATCCTTTCCATATATTTAAGGGCTCCATGTTGCTTGTTTAAAGTGTTCAGTGCCATGGACGGATATTTTTGCTACAAATAAGCTCTGCCTCTGTGCCTTATAGGCAGGCATTAGTAGACATAGGTTTGTAGCTGTGGATAATGCACCCCTACATCAGCCTCTTTTTTGTTTCTTTTATTTTTTGTGCATGAAGAATTTCTGGATCCATAAGCTCAATTTGTTTGCCATAGGTAGTTGAACTGCATAACAATGTTATCATTGTGGATACTAAATAGCTATAACCATGTGGATGTGTCTTTAAACTTTATGGGCCTCATTCATAACAAACGTGAATCTGTTTAAACAGACATGGATGCCAAAATCAAAGCAATGATCAAGCTGATTGAAGAAGATGCAGATTCATTTGCAAGGAGGGCAGAAATGTACTACAAGAAACGCCCAGAGCTAATGGCACTGGTTGAGGAATTTTACCGGGCTTACCGTGCATTAGCAGAGAGGTATGATCATGCAACTGTGGAGCTCCGCCAGGCCCATCGAACCATGGCAGAGGCATTTCCTAACCAACTACCATATGCAGCATTTGATGATTCATCTTCAAGCTCTCCAGGCACCGAGGGAGAGCCTCACACACCAGAATTCCCACATCCCATTCATTCTTTGCTTGACCTGGATGACAGGCCTAAAGATGCATTGGGATGCTCTTCGGCCAACGTGAATGCTCTGAATAGCAGTGGAGGGTATTTAGAAGAATCAGATTCTGGAATAAGAAAATTGGGCTTAAAACAGCTCAATAAAATGCTTTCATCAGGAGAAGTAGTGGCAAAAGTTCCATTTGTTGCAGAACAAATGTTGAAAAGAGGCCTAAAGGTTAATGCAGCAGCAGAGGGTGAAACTGAGAAGCGAGCTGCAATGGAGCTTCAAGCCTTGAGGAAAACCCTTGGAGAAATTCAAGCAGAAAAGGAAGCTCTCCTTCTTCGATACCAGCAGAGCTTGGAGAAGTTATCAAGCTTGGAGAGAGACCTTAAAGATGCTGAAGGGCTTGGTGAGCGAGCAAGCAGAGCTGAAATTGAAATTAAGATTCTGAGGGAATCCCTTGTCAAATTAGAAGCCGAGAGGGATGCTGGTCTTCTTCAGTACAATAAATGTTTAGGAAGAATTTCTAGTCTTGAGAATATGATATCTCAGACCCAAGAAGGTGCAAAAGGGCTCGACAAGCGAGCAACTAAAGCAGAAATAGAAGCTCAAAATCTCAAGCAGGAACTTTCTGTACTAGAGGCTGAAAAGGAGGCTGGTCTCCGTCAGTACAGCCAATGTCTTGAGATGATATCTGGTTTGGAGAATGAAATGTCTCTGGCAGAGGAAAACTCTAGAATGCTCAATGATCAAACTGAAAGAGCAGAAACAGAAGTTCAAGCATTGAAGCAAGCTCTTGCCAAGCTGAAAGATGAGAAAGAAGTTGTCGAACATCGGTATGAGAAGTGCTTGGAGAGAATAGCTAAAATGGAGAGTGAAATACTTCATGCCCAAGAAGATGTCAAGCAACTAAACAGTGAAATTCTGACAGGAGTAGCTAAATTGAGAAGTGCTGAAGAACAGCGTTTTCTGTTAGAGAGATCAAATCAATACCTGCAGTTGGAGGCAGACCATCTGTTGCAGAAAATAGCAATGAAAGACCAAGAACTTTCAGAGAAGGAAATTGAATTGGAGAAACTTCAGTCTTTGCTCCAAGATGAGCAGTCACAGTTACTCCAACTCGAGACCACCCTGCAAACCCTGCAGAATCTACACTTGCAATCTCAAGAGGAGCAGAGAGCTTTGTCTGCGAAGCTTCAGAATAGGCTCCAAATGTTGAAGGACTTCGAGGCGTGCAATCATGACCTGCAGGAAAACCTTCAGCATGTTAAAGAAGAAAACCAGAGCCTCAACGAATTAAACAGTTCTTCCAGCATTTCCATAAAAAATTTCCAAAACGAAAATTTCAGCTTGAAAGAAATGAAAGACAAACTTGAAGGGGAGCTCGCCTTACAAGTGGCCCAAAGTAATTTGCTACAGCAAGAGATTTGCAATTTGAAGGAGGAAATCAAAGTTTTGAATAAGAGATATCAGGCTTTAGTGGAGCAAGTGCACTCAGTAGGGCTGAGTCCTGAGGGCTTCAGTTCATCTGTGAAAGACTTGCAAGATCAGAACTTGAAGCTAAAAGACATCTGCAATGGGGACAGAGATGAAAAGGAAGTTCTTTATGAGAAGTTGAGAAACATGGATAGGCTTTTCGAGAAGAATGTTGCATTGGAGAAAGCACTCTCAGAACTGGGCTGCAAGATGGGAGGGTCAACAGAGAAGGTCAAGGAATTGCACGAGTCCTGCCAGCTTCTTCACGGAGAAAAATCTGAACTGGTTGCAGAAAAGGCAATCCTTCTTTCTCAGTTGCAGCTTATGAATGAGAATGTTCACAAGCTTTTGGAAAAAAATTCATCACTGGAGACCTCTCTTTCTGGTGCAAACATTGAGCTTGAAGGACTAAGGACAAAGACCAAAATCTTAGAAGAACTCTGCCAGATGCTCAAATATGAGAAATCAAATCTTGTGAATGAGAAAAACTCTCTGATATGTCGTTTGGAAAATGTTGACCAGACACAGGGCAACCTGGAGAGGAGGTTTACAAGATTAGAAGAAAAATATAATGACCTGGAGAAGGAAAAAGACTCTGCACTTTGTCAAGTAAAAGAACTTTGGAGTTACCTAGGTGTAGAAAAACAAGAACATGCTACTTATATGCAATCAAGTGACTCCCGACTTGCAGATTTGGAAAACCAGGTTCATCTGCTGCAAGAAGAAAGGAAGTTAAGTAGGAAAGAATTTGAAGAGGAACTGGACAAGGCTGTGAAATCTCAGGTGGAGATCGTTATTTTGCAGAAGTTTATAGAAGATCTAGAAGATAAGAACTTGTCTCTGTTGATTGAGTGTCAGAAACATGTTGAGGCATCTAAATTGTCATCTAAACTCATTTCAGAGTTAGAGAGTGAGAATCTTGAGCAGCAAGTGGAAGTGGAATTCTTGTCAGATGAAGTTGAAAAGCTGAGGATGGGGATTCATCAAGTGTTCAGGGCCCTACAGTCTGACACTCTTAAGGTCAAAGAGGGGATTGAAGAAGAGCAAATTCCTCTTGCTCATATTTTGGGGAAGATCAAGGACCTAAAAGGTTTATGCCTGCAAAATGTTGATGAAAAGCATGAACTGCTGATTGAAAATTTGGTGCTTTTAACATTACTTGAACAAACAAGATTAGAAGGTATCCAAGTTGAGTCGGAGAAGAAAGTACTTGACCAGGAGTTCAAAACGATGGTGCACCAGTATACTCTGTTGCAGAAGGATAAGATTGAGCTCATTGAGATAAATAGCCATTTGAGGTTGGAATTGAGCAAGAAAGATCAACAGGAGAAAGTAGCGCAGGCACAATTGGAAACTCAGCAGGCAAGTTTTGTAAATCTGCAAAGTTCCTACATGGCACTGCTGGAAGAAAATTATAAGGTTCTTGGAGAAAATAAAGCTTTACTTCAGAAATTTTCGGACCTGAAAGAGGGGATGCATAAACTCGAAGAGGAAAACATCAGCATGCTCCAGCAGGCAGTATCTCTCACTAACCTTGCATTGGTCCTTGAGAGCTTTGGGACTGAAAAAGTTGAGGAACTTAAAGCTCTCTCTGATGATCTTAGCTGTCTTTGCACAATCAACAATGATCTAAAACAGAAAGCGGACTTATTGGGCAAAGAACTAGTAATGAAGGAAGCAGAATGTTCAAATCTTAATGAAACAGTTGAGAAGTTGCACCAGGAGCTGCATGAAGACAAGGGCGTGATTGATCAGTTAAATTTCCAGATTTTGATTGGAAAGGATTTTCTGTTAGAGAAAGCAACAGAGCTCTCACAAGTGGAACAGAAGCTCAAGGATGCGCAGAACTTAAATTCAGTATTTCGCATGACAGTTGAACAGCTGCAGAGGGAATGTGAAGATTTAAAACTAATCAGAGAGATTTCAGAGAAGCAGATCATTGAACTGTCTAAAGATTGCATAAACCAGAAAAAGGAAGTTCAATCCCTTAATGACAGGAAAGAAATTTTGGAGTCAGAAACAGAAATTCTGAGGGAGGAACTTAAAGAACAGAGAACCAGAGAAGAAAACTTGAGTTTGGAGCTGCAGCAGAGAACCAATGAGTCTGAACTCTGGGAGGCGGAGGCCTCATCATTTTATTTTGATCTTCAGATATCGTCTGTTAGTGAAGTTCTGCTTGAAAGTAAGGTTCATGAGTTGACTGTGGTTTGTGAGAGTATAGAAAATGAAAATGCTGCCAAAGATGCTAAGGTTGAACAGATGAAAGAAAGGTTTGGCTTCTTGGAAGGTGAAATTGGAGGACTAAGGGATCAACTGTCCGCTTATGTTCCAATCATTACTTCTTTGAGAGAGAATATAGAATCTCTCGACTGCAACACCCAACTTTGGACAAAGCTATTGGGAGAGAGTGATGAAAGACATATGGTAGTTTCTGTTCTTTGTTGATTAAATCACTTCACTTTTTTATGTCTCTGCTACATAAGGTCATTCCTTTTCCTTTTCCATTTTTTGTTTTCTCCTTTAAAATCTTCTCGGCAATGGGAGCTTTCTGCATCTTTTACTTCTGTTAGCCTGACTGCTAAACTAGGACTTATGGTTGAAACTTGATTTATCTGATGCAAAAGACCACATATTCATTACCATTAAAAATTGTCTTACGGTAGAATTTTTAAATGTCCCATTCAAAATTTACAGAGGTTCATGCATTAATACTACTTTATATAATGGTAAACTTACTCTATTGTGACTTGGAAGTTACATGTTTGAGTCATAAAAACAAGGTAAGTGCATACATTTAACCCTTCCCTAACCCTCACAGCGTGGGAGCCTTATGCACTGGGATGTCTTTTTACTTTTTCATGCATTAATGCCACTTATAGTTTTCAGTTTGGGTCTGCAAGATTCTCTTCAGTTCTAGTTGGACTCTTCCATATAGCTGGTGTGCATACTGATTATTTCCCTTTTACTGTGCCAACAGAGTTTGAAAATTGCTGCAATTCCTCGCCAAGTCAACAATCAAGATAAACACCACAGTACAGTCTTGACAGATGGTATTTCAGATTTGGTGGAAATGCAGACGAAAATTAAAGCAGTTGAGAAGGCAGTGATTGGGGAGATGGATAGGCTTATGGCCGAGAACAAAGTTATAGAAGAAATTCATAGGCTTGAAGTGCAGGAAAGAGAGAACACCAGCTTCAAGCTGAAAGCTCCTCTGAAAGGGGCTGCATGGTTGGAACTGGCTGGCAGATCAAACAAAGAAAATGCCTTGCATAAGAAAGAAATGGAACTGAAGAATGAACCTGGTAATGCTAAGTTGCATGAGCATAAAACTGCAATTTCTGGAGTAACAAATGGGACTTCAATGAAAGATATTCAACTTGATCAGGTCTCAGATTGTGCATTATACAGGGGAAGCAGGAGAGGGAATGCTGAGGCTGATGATCAGATGCTCAGGCTGTGGGACGCCACGCAAGATCTTTGCATTAGTCCAACATCTAATGGCAAACAAAAGCAAGCACCTGCACTTTCAGAGGGTTTTACCTTGTGTGATAAGTCCAGAGATGCCATGCAGAGGCAAGAATCCTCTTCAGAGGTACAAATTGAGAAGGAACTGAGCATTGACAAGCTAGAGGTGTCTACAACCATCATTAAAGAGCCGCATCAGGAGAGGAAGAGAGGAAAGATACTGGAGAGACTGACTTCTGATGCTCAGAAATTAATGTTCCTTCAAACCACTGTGCAAAATATGAAAAAGAAGATGGAGATGAAGAAGAAGAAGATGAAGAAGAGCAAGAAGTCTGCTGATTCTGAATTTGAAAGAGCGAGAAGACAACTGCAAGAAGTTGAGGTGGCTGCCAAGCAACTGGCTGATGGTAATCATCAATTGAGAAGGGATATTGAGGAGAGTACCTTGTCTTTGGAGGTTAACACTTCAGGAGGGTCAGAGGTGGCTGACAATGACTGTAAAAATAGAGTTACAGACGAAGCTCAAAAAGGGTCTGAGAAGATCGGGAGGTTGCAGCTTGAGGTGCAGAGTATCCAGTATACTTTGGTAAAGCTGGATGATAAAAAGCAAAGCAAGTTCAAATACAAGCTTCCAGGAAGTAGAACAGGCATCCTTCTGAGAGACTTCATCTATAATGGTGGCAGGAGAAGCAGCAGAAGGTCGAAGAAGGGTTGTTTCTGTGGGTGTGAGAAACCTTCAGCCAATGAGAATTGAGGAAACCAGTTCAAGACAATTAGCAAAAGCTTCCTTGGAAAGGGCCATGTGTGTTTCAAAGGTTCGCTTCTGAGGATTAGTTAGACTGAAGCTGCCCTTCTAGCTTAGGAGAGTCCTAAGAATCAGCCCGACCTAGCGAAAATAATAATCTGTTTTTCCCAGAATCTTCTCTTGTACTTTCAACTGAACTTATATTAAATGTCCATTCTTAGCAGCTCCAGTTTGCCTTGCCATGGAAATTAATTCGATAATACCACTTGAAGCTGACTAGTTTACTTCTGTAGTTACATAGAAGTGCAACCTATGTGTTACTAGCGTGGGCTTGTGTCGGGCCCGAAATGCCACCCATTTTAGAGCGGTTTTTTTTTTTTTTTTTTTGGTTCAATTTTTTTCATCAATCCTCCCCTTTGCCTCTCGATTTTTTGTTGCATGTCCTTTCCTTTGCCATTTATGATTCAACCATTTATTTTTCTTTAATCGCATTTGCCCTTTTTAACTCGTTACTTGCCCCGTTTGAATGATCACGCAATGACATCATCCTTTAACTCTAGAGTCCAAAGAGATTTGGTTAATTGAAATCTGCGGTGGATTCGCTCATGTAAAACCTTTGGACTCAGCATTAGCCGAGCTTCAATCACTTTATGAAACTTGCATTTCTTTAAAATTATCTATTTGTCTATCTCGGAATCATTAATTCTGGCTTTAATTTCAATTGATTCTAGCATATTAAAACCTTCAAAATGAATCCAAGGCTTAATTTTATTGATGTTTGTAATATGTTTCGGGGAAAGAATGACATTGAATTATAGATTCACCTCTTTAATCTGATCAAATACACGTTATTCACGTTGAAATTGACGAATTCTTGTGTAACTCTCTGAAAATCGAACCTTGGTCAACTAGTTCACGATAATATCCAATACTTTTATTGGTTGGTATATTTGAATATTAGAACAAAATTAACTTTTACAATTAATACCCCCCCTGGAATTACTGTGTAGCAGCATTTACTACAATACCCGGATAGCATTGATTGAAAATAGGTGACAAGTCGACATCTTATGTATAAAATTGCAGTTCCTAAGGCATCTTGCAGATCCATCATCATCATATTGAACCATCGCACGGGCCTGGTTGGTAAAGAACTTTTCAACGGATGGAAGAAAATTTCTTGCTTTTATTGAAAAAATATATGTAACATTGTGATTAATCAACAATAAAAGTGACTTTGCAATAAACCAGCACTCGGTGTTACAACGAGCTAGGCCCGCTAATGGCAGAAACAATAAACAGGATGAGCATAAAACAACGAGCATTCCTCAAGTGATCGCTGCAGGGGCCTGTTTGGGATGCAATTTCCCCTGTCATATCTTCCAAATTTCCTGAGGCACTCTGGTGGCTCGCCAGAAAAGTAGTTATCTGTGTATATTAAATTCTCCAACTTAGGCAATAAGCATATACTTCTAGGAATTGGACCAGATAATTTGTTATGTGCCACGTTCAGCTGCTCCAAGCTCCTCATTTCTCCTACGGAATCTGGCAATGTCCCAGTCAGCTTGTTCAAGTTCGCATCAAGAACTTTCAATGCTTTTAGCGACCCAATGTCTTGAGGAAAACAGCCAATTAATTCCATGTCGGAGAGCACAATCTCTTCCAGGGTCCCTGCCATTTTTGCCACACTCGAAGGAATGCAACCGGTAATCTCATTATTGGCTGCCACGAACACTGAGACTGGAGAGTTTCCGAGGTTGTCAGGCAAGAAAGATAGGAACTTGTTGTTGTTGATAAAAAGGGCATCAAGTTTAAGATCAAAAACTTGGGGTGGGATGTCGCCATGGAAATAATTGAATCTTATGTCAAGATATATCAGAGAAGGCAAATAAAAGACAACAGAAGGAAACGGAGCACTAAACTGATTGTTACTAATGTCAAGCTCATACAGATAGTGAAGATGGGCAAAGCTATCGGGAATGGTACCAAAGAAGCGATTAGAATTGATGTGAAAGATGGCGAGGTCTTTAAGAAGGCCGAGCTCTTTTGGCAAGAAACCGGCAATGTCAGCGTGGTTTAGGTCTATTCCGGCCACCGTTAAGATGTGGGGGTCATATGGGGCTGGAGCACAGTAAACACCAGTGTAGTTGCACACATCAGGGCCACACCAGTTTGAGGTGAACCTGTAGGGGTCTGAGACAATGGCAAGCTTCCAAGCCTGGAGAGCCACGTATGCCTCCATTAGCCTTGGGTTTGGGACTGACAGAGGAGGAAAATAACATTGGTAAGAAGAATTGGAGAAGCATAGCATAATAATGATGAGGATGCGGATGCAGCCAGAAGCTAGATGGAGACATGAGGTCTTCATTTGGAGAGTGATATGATGTGCTAGTTTATGATATTAGATGCGTGTTTCCTGGTGTAGATAGAAGCTTTAGAAATGGTCTGTAATCATAAATAGTTGCTTCTTTTTTTTTTTATTAAATCCATTTTCTTGAAACAAGAAGGCAACTACACGTGGATCTCACGTCATCGGTACTCCAGATACTTAATTTTGGTACTAAAAACCATGAATAGTAACTAAACCTGAGTTCACTTTTGTTCAATTGTTCTTTACATTTCCAGGATAACTGAACAACAGAACATGCGGGTATGTTAGAAAATAAAGATGTGCGAACATTAAGGTTTTGTTGAATTGATAATATTTCGATTTTGGCTTTCTTCATGTATTATCTCTAGTGCCCTGTCTAATTAAACAATAACTAAAGTATACATTGGCTAGCTATGTATGAATCCAGAAAAACAAAAAAAACAAAAACAAAAACAAAAAGAAAAAACACAAATTGTGTATAGTGGAGTGAGCTTGAATTATAACTCTAGTCATGTGAGTGACCCCTAAGAAGGCATCTGATTTTAAATTACGGCTGGCGACCCACATGGTTTACCCCCTAAGAATGACCCCTAAGATCAATCAATCGTGGTGGGTGGAAAATTGAAGAATACCCATGGTACTTCTGATCCCTTTTGTTAAACAATAAGTTCCTAAAAAAAGAACCGGAATTTTAAAAAAAATTATAAATTTAATACCATATTTTAATTTAAAATACTAAAATAATAAACTTATGATTTTATTTTATTTTTTTACTTACAAACTACTTATTTTTTTCTATTTTTTTAATATAAAACTCTAACACGCACACATATATTAACAGTTAAATTTTCAATATTTTATTATTCCTATAATTCTCACTTTTACTTTTTTGAATAAATGGTACCTGTTTCCAAATTAATTTGCATGTTGATCGGTTCTCAACGTGTTTAACTCGCTGATTTGGATTTCGGAGTTAACATTGTACAATGAAAAGCAATGATGCGCCAAACTGAACAGGCCAACGAGACCTGTTACGTTGGATATACAAAGACCTGTATTCGTAAACTTTTTGTTTTTTGTTTTTTTTTTCTTTCTTCATACAAAAAAAAAAAAAAAAAAAAACAATAGACTTTGACTCGGGAAGCGTGAGAGCCGTTCATTTTGTTGTTCCCCGCAACGAACACCAGATGTGGAGCCCATCGAAATCAACGGTACCGATAATTTCTGTGATACTTTTTTTTTTTTTAATAAAAACTATTATAGTTATTTGAGAGGCATGTTTGATTGATTGGGATTTTACTCACACGAGAAGACAGCCCCTTCTCAACTGGCATTTTGCTATACAGTTTTTTTTTTTTTTTTTTTTTTTTTGGTTTTTGTTTTTGGGTTAAGATAGGCTGTTAGATGGGTTGAAAATATTATCACGAGGCAGTAGGAGGTGGGATTTAAATGCCGCCGAAGGCTGGCTTCGCTGGTTCTTCCCTTTATTGATTTCTATTTGTTAGCAGTTCAGTTATTTCTCCGATTGCTGGTTCCAAAAGTGTCCATTCCTTGCCACAACTGACAAAGTACCGCAGAGGCGGCAGGACATCTAAACGCACAATTTATTTCCATGGAGCAGAGCCGACTCCCAATTAATTCATCTCACAGGCTTTCTGCTTGCTACAAATTGTTGGTTGGGCCATGACTCTAGCTAAAGGATCGCTTTCATCGGAGTTAAAATCAACCATCTGTGAAAAACTGAGGGACGTCGGGGTGGGTTCTCAACCTCTTTCCCCGAAAACTTTACTCCAGTTGGCTGGCTAAAAGCTAGTTGGTCAGACTCTAGATAAATTGAACAAAGAAAAAAGACCAAAAAAAAAAAAAGATGTTTTCACACATGGGTAGAAAAAAAGGCTGTAGCCATATTCATATCGTACATGTTTTAGTTGATTTTACATGTGTGTATCTTTTACTTAAGCTGGATATGTGTGCGTGCGAGTGCACAAGGGTTAAACTCGCCATTTGAAAGTCTTCGAAGCTAAATGCAATCGTGCATTCCCTAAAGTGAAATTTACGCAAGTGCTAACTTGTGCCGAGGTTTCTTCTGCCGGCCTGTCCTAATAGAATGCACGAAAACCCATAGGTCCATTTTGTGGCCAATCCACAATGATTCGGCCCAGCCCATTTTCGAATCCAAAAGCCTGGGAGTGCTTCTCAGCCCAAACCAACCGAGCCTTTGATTTTTATTAACGGTCACGATTTCACAGGAAACACCCCCTCCAGCCCAAAAGGCAAACCTGGAAGGCTGGAACTGCTTCAATTTGTTCATGTTTTCTTGTCGCGTAGCATAAACCTCAAAAAGAACACAGACAAAACACATAACCCTTTTGTTAGATTTCTGATAGAGCCCTTTTTTCTTTTCTTCGAGGGAATAACAAAGAACCTTAATATAACGTGAGAGTTTCGATAGATAACTTTCCTCTTTAGCGAAGCAAATGTCTGAGGCGGTGGCTGGATCAGTTGCTTCGCGTTCCACTGTTGGCGATGGTAGAGAGCAGCTGTCATTGAAGGACAAGGGGAATGAATTCTTCAAAGCTGGGAACTTTCTCAAAGCTGCTGCTCTGTATACTCAGGCTATTAAGCTTGACCCTTCAAATCCCACTCTTTATAGGTTAACTGACCGCTTGAAATTTGGGTTCTTTTTCTTTCTTGAATTGTTTAGTTGTTCCTTCAAAGTTCATCAAAATGCAATCTTTATTCGTTATTAACGGCTTGCGACTGGCCGTTTCAATTGGGTATTTACTGTTTTTGTTAGTGGCCTTCTTGATATTTCACGGTGTCGTGGTCGTTATGAACTTAACTTTGTGATTTGTGAGCACTTTGGTTTTAGTTGTTTGGAATTGATTGTTTTCCTTCAGTCCAACTTAGCTTATATTTTCAATCAAGAAAGGTGATGCAGGATAGTATACTTGTGTTTGCTGTTTCCTCTCTTTGTGAGCCTGATATTTGTGATTGACAGTACTCATTCCACTTTTTTTTTCTCTGCTGATAAAGAATAGAATCATTTTTGTGTTGTGCAAAACTGTGAGACGGAGAGCAAGTTTTGGCTGTTGGCTAGTTTCCTCTCAAGAGGATGAATGAAAATTGAGGATTTCTAATCTAATATATGAGTTTTTTTTTTGAATAAGTTTCATGATATCCATCCTTTGCATGAATACATTTCTTAATTTTGTGTGAATCTTGTATGATTTGCTACTAGAAAAACTATGCTTCATCATTTATGTTGCTTTTGTGTATGCTTATCTTGTCTTTGTGCGTATTCTGCTGCAAAATAATTCATTGGACAGCAACCGGGCTGCGGCATTTCTGCAATTGGTGAAGCTTAATAAAGCACTCGCTGATGCTGAGACAACAATCACAATAAATCCACAGTGGGAAAAGGTCTGCAATTTTACATACATTTTTCTGGAAAAATTTTACTGAAGCTAAATATGTTCTTTTAATGCATATTGATGCACCTCTAGGGACATTTCAGGAAGGGCTGTGTGCTAGAGGCCATGGAACAGTACAATGATGTATGTCAGGAGGAGCATATTCACTTCTCACTGTTTGGTTCTTTCCAGCTATGGTGTTCTTTTCTGCCAATGCTCATTGGTGTTTGTGTAACTGTAGGCCTTGGCTTCATTCCAGACAGCTTTGCAGTACAATCCACAGAGCACAGAAGTGTCAAGAAAGATAAAGAGAATATCCCAGTTGGCAAAAGACAAAAAACTTGCTCAAGAGGTGGAGAGTATGAGATCCAATGTGGATATGGCAAAGCACTTAGATGCATTGAAATCAGAACTGGTGAGTGTAGATCAGCATGCCAAAGTCATGATTTCCTGACCTTTTACCATGTATTCCAAATTCCTGGGCATTCATGCATTTGAGGTGAAAAACTGAAAATTGTAGAGAAGAAACACTTTTATTGCTTTTTTTTTTTCAAATGTTTCCTGTTTCTGACTAACTGCTAATGTTAATTGCTCATTCTATTCATGCAAATGAGATTTCTCTTACAACTTCTTGGACTTCATTATCGATCCCGTCCATTTCTAGTCTGACAAGCTTGGGCCAAAAGAATGCTGGGAAGATGTATTTTCTTTCCTCGTTGAGACAATGGAGACAGCTGTAAAATCATGGTATGAAACTTCTAATGTGGATCCTAGAGTCTACTTTCTTCTCAATAAGGAAAAGACACAAACTGACAAATATGCTCCAGTTGTCAATATTGATAAGGTATTAGCTCTTAAAATGTATGTTTTATATCTGCTTGTATTTTTTCAACCCATCAATTGCTTCTACTATGTTTTTTACATCCAAAAAATTCTAGGGGACAGCTTTTTAGTGGTTATTGACTATCATCATTGTTTGGATTATTATGCAGGCTTTTGAATCACCAGATACACACAGCAGTTGTTTTTCATTTCTTCGACAATATGCTGAAGATTCCTTCTCGAAAGCAGCTTGCCTAGTGGTATCAAAAAGTATCATATCATATCCACAGGTATTTTCACCTCTTTGTTTGGTCAATGAATATGGGTGTCATGGATGGTGAGATTTGTTAACAGATATATAAGCAGAAAGATTGTGAATTTTATGAAATGTGAATGGATTTGCTAATGTGAAGGTGAGTTGGAAGTCTTACTGGCACAGGGGTTCAACTTGTCTGAGAACTCCTCTTCTTTTTTTGACCAAAAAAGAAAAAGGTTAAACTAATGAGTTGATTTCTTTGATTCTTCTCCCAGAACCTTGAACCCCATTTTCAGCAGTTAATGCAAAATGATTGAGCTATTGGGAATTTCTAAACTTGCAGACTTCAACTGCTGTTAAAAAATGGATGAAGAAACAGATTAATGGTACCGTCTAGAGAATTTCTGGTTGTGTAGCTGAGAAAAGCTTGATGTCATATGTCACACATGTCTGAACTAATGAGTTTTACTGGTCAAGAGAATAAAAAAAGTATGAACTTGCTGGGGATTGATAGGTTTGCCTGCTTCCTCTTTCTTCTTTCCTGTTAGAGTTTTTCTTTTCTTGTCCTTCAGGAGGGGGTTTGCTTGTGGCTTGCAAAGTTTGATCAACAAGCTCTTATAGGCTGCATACCTTTTTGGCAGGTGTGGAAAGGTCAAGGTTCGAGGAAATGGAGGCATGGACAGCACAATGGTTTTTTTATTCAGTTTGAATCATCCTCTCTGCGAAAACTATGGTTCATTCCTAGTACCAATGAAAAGGGGCAAACTCTGTGCTGGTATTTATCTTAGTTATTTTCTCTTATGACATATGTGCATAGGGTCTCAACTGTCTCAAAACTAGGAGATATAATAAGATTCAGGTTCAAGTACTATAAATAGCTTTAATCAAGTTTCAACAATTACAACTGAGATCTAACACCAATCCATATGTCATGCCCATTAAATTTTGTGTCCCTAAAGGAAGGACACTCCGGTGGTTAAGAGCGTAAACATTCATCTTGGAGGTTCCAGGCTTGAATCGTGTGGAATTTATGGGAAATTAGAGAGCTACTCCCTATTGTGTAGCTCTCTCGCAATGGGCCTCCCAATGCACCAAAAAAAATTTGAATATTTTTTGTCCCATTTCCCTAATTTAATTTTTGATCAAGTTTTTTGTTGTTATATTTTGTCTCATTAAATGTTGTGTTTGAGATTCCTTCATGTTTCAAATTAAAAAAAAAACAAAAAAAAAAAAAAGAGTACTGACTGACAATTCTGATTGACAAGCTCTTGCAGCCCTCTCCATGTCCTGTGCTGTTTCTGTGGCTAGGTGATGATATTTTATAGGGTTTCATCACTGTAGTAGCTTTATAGATTTGATCTTAGCACAGCATTCTCATGTGGGCCCTTCTCTTATTAGGCAGAAGGTAGGCTGGGAAAGTAGGTTGTATAGGGAGACGCATTACAATAGCATGTGCTGCTCTAACAGAGATATATGTTTGCATCAGGTTCATTAACTAAATGTGGTATGGGGAGCAGCTTTTACATTTTTGTCTGCTTATTCTATTCATTTGTTTTCCCTAAGATTGTTAATATGGCAATCAAAACTTTGCATTTAGGGTGATCATCCCGTGCACAAGGGTAATGCATGTGTACGTTTGACATGCTTAATTTTCATTTAATTTGTCAGGGATCCAGAGACACTAGATATTAGTGCGCACGAAGTGCTTCCTCGCCTCTTCAAAGAGAAGCTGGCAACTTCTTAGTGGCTTCGCTTAGCTTACCCAGGTGTCTACCATCGGCCGATGGAACATACATGCTAATGGGAGGATCGTGAATGAGAAAGAGAACAGTGAGTGTTCTGCCTTGACGTGCCATTGAAGTTCCAGGTTAAGCACCAAGGAAGAAGCTGTTCTTTGTAAGTCATACCGTTCATGCATTTGATTTGAGAACTGTCTGTCAATGCGAGGGCTGTTTTGAGGGTTTGACCCCTTACATTGAGTGGTATATTTCCTACGCGAGGCAATGGTTGTAATGTACGTCTCTTGGACAGGGCTCAGGTTTAAGTACAGGTCTACATTAACGAGTGGCCTATGTGCCCGTTTCCTTTTTTTTTTTCCCTTTTTGTCTTCTTTACCTGTTCCTGTGTTGTTTTCTTTGGTGTAGCGCCATAGAGACGTAATTGCTTGCAGATTGATTATGGTGCTTCAAATGCAGTGTTTTGAATTCACTTTATCTATTCTTTTCCCCGAATGACGAGCAAAGGGCTTGAGCCCTGCGTAGTTTTTCATGCTTTTAACCAATGCACGCACGCGTTGATCCCTTCGCCCCCAACGATGCAGTTATCTGAGGGTTGGTGCCATCAAATTAGATCCAAAAATATAAGAGCAAGCTCGGCGCTGCTTGGAAGTGATCATTGTACTCAAATGCTCGGAACTTGTAAGGCATCTCATTACTCGAATACAGTCCGAAATCTAAAAGGAAAATTCATAGCATGTGTGAAAAAACAAAATCCCCCAGCGGAAACAAGCCGCCGGGACAGCAGTCAAAGATCGGCGGGGCCTTAGGTGTCCGTGCCGTGGGCACTCCTTTCAACTTCTGTGGAGATGAACCCGCAAGCATCAGCTTAAATTAGTTATGCAACATTTTTCAGTGTTGGGTGGTGAAGTTTTGCACACTTGTTTGCCTCATATTTTATTTTTCCAGTAAATATTATATCCATATAATTTTGTTTTTATTTTTTATTTTTGCCCATTTGAAAGATCATCAAACAGTAAATTATATAATGAGTGTAGTTTCTTTTTTATATTATTATTTTTATAGACTTTGAAATTTTTCCTAAAATTAGAATGTGATATTTCAAAAATAAAAATTTAAAATTTAAAGAAGACGCAATTGTATTTTCACTTGTTGAGTCCATGACATGAACTCGGTTTACAGGAAAATGTTTTTTGGACCACCACAAGTGATATGTGCTAAAGCCACAGCCCCTGGAAATGCGGGCCGGACACTCCCCACCGCCCCACTCAATGCGACTGTGTTTCGATCATTGAAGTCCGAGTGGAACTTCGGAATGGACCGGCCTCTTTGTCAACGTCTCCCCGAATGCTCCCATCCGAGCGTTCTTGGGAAATCGGCAGACAAAAGGGAAATGCAATTCCGCTTTCTCAACTTCCTTGCGAGATGGGAATCTCTGCTTTCGGCCGGACTGGACCCTACCTACACAGACGGGGAGTATATGCACGTAACACACAGGGTTTCTCAATGAAATTTTAAACCAAGTTTAGGTGGACAATTTACAGACAAATCGATGTGTATTGACACAATTATAATACTGATGGTCAAATTTGCCTTCATTCTCGGGATTTGAATCCGAATTATTAATTTAGGTCCGTTCACTTTAACGGGAGTTTTAAATTAACACATGGCCTGAGTGGACCCCCGTCTATTCATCTATCATGCTAATCCATTAACGGTTCACACAAGTCCAATTCCTTAGTCTGGACTCTGGACCGCAGTATCAGATGAACCAGCCATGGTTAATGTAGATAACGTGGTAGATTGGACTTAGTTGAAATATATGACGCAAGATTAAACTAAATACTATTTCTTAAGGGACATCTTAACAATTAAAATTTTTAATTTTAATTTTAAGAAAGGATTATGAGTTAATAGGAATAAAAAGAGATATTCTTATTATATAACTCATGATGTAATGAACCTCCTAATAGATTAAAAAAAAAACATTAAATATTGAAATGGTTGACAAAATATTTTGACTTTTGCATATTTTTACATATTTTATTTTATTTTTAAGAAATAATATTTTAGATTTTGTAAATTTTTTTTTTTTATAATAAATCTAGCGTGTTCGTTAACAAAAACTGATGAGTTTTGTTAATTTGTATACCGTAGATTGTAAAAAATTGACCGTGCGAACCAAGGGGGTGGCTCTGCCTGGCGGTAGCCTCTATAGGATCGGCGTGGGCCAAAGGCCTAGCCCACAGCCGGCCCAGGAGGAAAGCCAGCCGCGGCTATCTTGCCTTGTCCCCACCAGATTCACGTTCGGGCTCTCACGTCCCCACCGTATTCTTACTCTTTACTTCGCCAATGCCCTGTCTCAATTCGACGTTCGAACTCTGACCAGCGAGCTCATCTATTCTTGATTCCTCGACGCCGGAAACCGAACCGGTTTCGGTGTCAAGATCAGCGAATCTTGAATCTTTATAAAATCAAAATTCGAATTAATCACCGCAGCGGCGGTTGACACAGAATTTAAGTTTTGCATCGATGTCGTGATGAAATTTGCAAGGAGCTTCCGGGAATTCGGATTTCTACAGAGAAGTAGGCAAAGAAAAGACTAAACGAACGTGGAATCAGAAGTTTTTTAAAATGTTGCTCTGGCAGGCAATCCAATGTTCTTGCTGAATTCTTGCTCAAGCTTGGACGGTCTTTTGTTTTCTGCATAGTTTCTTCTGTTAGTCTTTGCAATGGCTGGAAGATGATATTTTTTAGCATCTTTTTCCATTAACCTGCAGTGTAAGAGCAAGAAAAAATTTAAAAAAAAAAAAAAAAGCAACCCCATCACATAGTATTCGTGAACTAATAAGCCACATCCCAGAGTTTTCACCGGTTTTTTTTTTTTATTTTTGGAATGGTAATTGTTCATTTGAGATTTTAAAGTTGGTTCTTATGAAGCATACTCACATCAAATCCAGCAAGAGATCTGCAGTAATTGGTGTTAGTGAGCACTGTGCTGGTAGATCCACACTCGCTGTCTTTAAGCGATACTGCTGATCTATCTAGCTTAAGTGAGCAGGAATATTGATAATTTTGAGCTGTAGACCCAACATGTGAAGACGACCGCTGCATCCGCACCACCCTCGGAACATTTCTGCCTTCCATTGATAGCCTCCTTCGGCTTGGTTGCCTCTCAAAGGAATCCGGTCTTTGCTTGGGTGCACTCTGGGACCGGACCTTGGCCCGGGAAGATTCGGTGTTTGCCATGTAATTTGGATGCAATGGGTAATCATAGGAAACGGATTCTGCATAGTCTGGCCTGGAAAAGGCAGATGGAAATCTTGATGGATCAGGTTTTGAGATTGCGGAGTAGTGATGGGGACTGCTTTTTGCAGTACAGAAAGAATAGTCCTCAAAATGCCCACTGCGGGTTCTGGGGCTCATGTCTGTCAGAGCTGATGGCGCTGCTGGGATCAGGCAATTCTCTTGCTTCGAGTGCCCGCGATTCGATGCATAATGTGTGGAGAATCTATGCTTTTCTCGCTCTGTTTGTAGATTGTGTGTATAGCTATTTCTTCCCTTTATACTCCCCTTTGGTTCTCCAAGATCCATCTCCACAATCCTGATGTTCTCCTCCATACCCATATCAGTCTCCTACATGTACCAAAACCAGATAGCAGCAGATCGTCATTACTAGATATAGAAAACCAATATTTCCATCATATGAAAAACGATGTTAAAAAGCCTGGCAGAGACAGAATTTTCATTTAGTTGCATGCATCTAGATAATGGTAGCGGGGCCATTCTTCCTGGTGGTAATAATACTTCCTTAATATTGTTCTAAATTTTTTCTCATTACTTGTGCTGAATTAATGTAAGGTTAGAGCGCATACAAAATTTCTGTGCCTAAACCTATGCTCCTGCGCGGATTTCCTGTGGACTGATTGCCTCTGGGTTATGGATTTCGATTCTTCAGCCATACCGATCCTCTGAGCCCGAGCTCTAGCCTGTACCGTCGCCAATGCCTGCATGCACCGGAGGGTAGCGGCGGCCTGTTTCCTCACCAGATGACCCCTTACTAATGACTGTAACTTCACCAATCCTCTTAAAGCTCGTAATGCCTTTCTTGCCTGTGAACAACACCAATAAAAAAAAAAAATCCGAGTTATCCTCTTCCTAAAATTGACTTTCTCTTAAATCCCTCAATTTTAGGCAGATATATTTTTCAAGATTGGGATTTTCCAGCCTTGCATACCAGATAAGAACGGAAGACAGATTGAATCTTGATGGCAGCAGCCTCCTCAATTGCACTGTTTCTACCATTTGCAGCAGCAGAAGCAGTAGTTACGTTGATGACAGTAGCTGCAGCCTGTGCAGCTGCCATAGCCATTGCGTACTTCTTCCGGTCATTCTCTGAGTCTGATGTGGCTTGCAGCACCGCTGCAGAATTCATTTCCTTGGGAGATGCTGCAGCAGCAGCAGATGATCTGTGAAAACTCCATCTTCTTTTCTCTTTAGGAGTAGTTGGTGGGATTGAAATTGCAGCCATTGGATTTTCCAGAGTTGCCGAATTCCGACTACTTACATATTTTTCCTTCTCCTTGTCTTTCTCCTTCTCTTTTTTTCCTGTCAAGAAATTTTTAAGCCACTTTCCCGCCTTTCCCATCTCAATCAAATCCTCCTATGCTGGCAGTGTATTTCAGAAAGAACATACAAGGAAGAAACTAAAGAAATACAGATCTCTCCCTTTCTATGTCTCATATGGAGTCTTCTATACTGTTATGGTCCACCTCATTAGAAAACAACTTGAATTGCATTCTTTGCCGACATAGTAATCTTACCAAACCATTGTTCCTTCACTGATGTAACAGGTAGTATCTTGTAGCACGAACACAAAGAAGAAGATAGGAAGCTGCCATTTGATAGTTAAGCCACTTGACATCCACTGGGAAGCTTAATTGGCACATATTCCTTGGCTTTGATGGGATGTAACTGTAATGAGCCACCCCATTTTACCCCTGATGGTACGAAAGGTACTAACATCTATCTAGCCATCGAAGATCAGGACACAAGGGTGGTATGGCAATTGGTGGTTGTGTTGTTTAATGTGGGATGGAGAGGCTCAGAGACCATGTGAAAATGGGTCATGAACATGCAGCGTCCGTGTAAAATACTCATGTCTGGTTGGGAGGGACCCTGTCCAGTCGAGGCCTATCTAGGAGCTCATGTATCTCCTCGTGGAGGTAGTTGGGGACCTTCCCATCTCTCGTTTAAAATCTAGCAAAATGTAAACTCTTTTCTTATTATCTAAAGACTAGGAATCTTTCTTGATCCAAGAACCCATTTGAAGGAAGCCATGTCACTTCTCTTTCTCCATCCCAAAGTGCTGGAGGCAGTGTCACATGACGATGGAGTACGATAGCATTGTTCCGAAGACAGGTCAATTAATGGATAACTTACTACCTATCTTGGGTGAGTGAGGCGTTGCATTAGATACATACAGATCTCATCGTAAAAAGAAAGGAATTATTATAGGAAACAGTATCATAATTTTAAGCATCTGACTGATTATAAAGTACCCTCGGAGGAGGGTATTTATAGCTTAACCATCGGTTGCTTCATAAGGAAATTACGAAGTCGTTATTTTCCATGCATAATTGATTAACTATTGTAATTTTATTGTGAAGTACCTATAGGGTATGCCTTGGAAAATGCTACAGTCTGCAAATCAAATGCTCGGTTGAGATAACATGCAAGAAAGAAGGAAAAGGGGTATTGTATACCTTTAAATGAATGTGTGTGTGTGTGTGTGTGTGTGTGTGTGTGCGTGAGTGTGTGTTTGTTAGGAGATGCCAGCCTTTCGACTGAAGGTGGTTAGTACATGAAGATTGAATTAATGGTCCTCGGCCAATCTTAGCCATCGGAGATGAATAATTTGGCCCACTGTTATGTCATGCTTGTTTAATAATGGACGGGTAAGTTGGCAATCACATGGGTCTGTTTTAGATGCTTCCCCCTTTGACTAGGTGCTTGGTCGATGGAAATATCCCACTCTTCCACCTACGGCAACACAACATAATGGGTTATTTTATCCCCGATTACGCTTGGCAGTTCAATTATTTATTTATTTATTTTTTTACGATTGCATGGTCAATTAGGTTTGCCATTTAGAGACTCACTAGTCAAGGCTTGAGTTGCCCCCAATCGCAAATCGCTAGTACGAGCGTCAATCAAGGCATGGCTCTGGCTGTGTTTTCTTTTCTTTTCGTTTTTTTTAATCATTTAAAAATTTATTTAAACGCGATTTGAGCAATAAAAATAATTCTTTTATTTTTATAAAGTACACACTTTATATATATATATATACATAACAATTAAAACTGAAAATTTCTTTAAAAAACATATTTAATTGTGTGAGTAGTTACGAAAATTTTCAAGATTGGAGCCAAGGGAGATGTCAAAGTCTTGGAAACACGTGGAGACCGTCCATGTGCCTCGCGCAGAGACACTCCATACACATTTTAGACATTAAAATGTCTTAATTACATTTCTTTAAGCTAGTTATGAGACTAAATGTCCATGCAAATCAAAGTATGCCATTGAAGAGAGTCTCTTGTCAACGTGGAATTGCAGAGCTAACCACAAGGCGTAGACAGTATTCTGTTTGTTGTGTACGTGTTACCCTTTTTAAGGTTTCCAGGAAAATTGTTAAGAGAAAACCGGACGCGATTGAGTCGGTGGCCCAGCTTTTTACCTGTTTGGTCGCTTTCTCATCAAGAATTGGGAATTAGGGTCGGGGGTTGTTGAAATTCGTTTTTGCTCATCACGACACTTTTTTGGGGCCCCCGTGTTATACGAGACTTTTGAAGGATCGAAGGCGCAGCACTTTCGGAAGTGGGGATACCTGCGCCAGCACATTGCACATCGAACTAGAAACAAAGAACGCAGCAGGCCTATAGACAAGGTTCGGATTGGAAGGGAGAGAGACATGTGGGTGAATCTCACTTACTTTTCATAAAAAAACAAAAACAACACGGGTCTCACACTTTGTTTTTTTTTTAATATTATATATAGATATGATATATAAACATGTTTATATAAGTTAAATGTGCAAACAGTACTTATTATTATTTTACTTAACTATTTTCACATTGTATTTTTAAAAAAATAAATTAAATTAAATTAAATTAAAAAGAGGTGGGATCAATGCGAGCCCCATCCCGCCACCTCAACCTGTTAGTCCCCCGTCCCCTAGCCCCGTCCAACAAACTTTTTCACACAAAATAATAATAATAATAATATAGCTGACAAATTACATTGATTAGAATTTAATTTTTAAGTGTTAAAACGTAGAAAACTAATCCAGTTTGAATTTTCTCGTAATGAATAAATAATTTATCTAAGAGTCATGATCATATTGGATATATAAATTTAATACGATGCACATAAACTACCTAACTATTACTTTCCCATTTAAGACTAATCGTTTTCTTTCTGGAATTATTAAGCGAGTTCCTGGAGTTGGTGAGCGAGTCAGCTGGTCAAATTGGTAAGACTCAAAAGTTCTTCCATCGTGAGAACTATTTCGTTCGAACCATAAATATCAATTTCTGCGTAAGGAACGAGGGGGAAAAAAAAAAATGCTAACAAGAAAGTAATGGAGCGAAAAAACGAATTTAGGCCGCTGGCCCCCGAAAATTGTTGGGGCTAGATCCCTCATGGAGACAGCTCAATTCAAATTCCAAATGTTTAAGGAGAATATTAGAATTTAATATGCGATTTGTTATTTAAGCTCACACCCAATTGCTTGAGTTTTAGAGCAGCATGTTTTCTTCTGTAAGGTGGATGCAACATCATAAAGCATTGGTCATTGGATAATCCTGTAAGCACTAAGGGCTTGTGGTCCTGTCTAAAGGGCCCAAATTAAAAGCTTCGATATTCACTCCTAATGGGCCGCGTGCAATGGAATTTCAGATAAATCACTAAGATCCGGCTCTACCATAATCAACGGACTGTCGAGCTTCTTGGCAGAGCAACCAGGCAATTTGGTTGCCAACGATCGCGCAACCCTTAAATTCTCCTAAAATGTGTGGCCTCTAATTTGAATGTGTAACAAAAAAAAAAAAAAAAGGGGTTATAGAGTTTGGTGGCTTTCAAGGATGAAGAAGAAAAAAAAAAAAACAATTAAAAAACTCGTAGCATCAATACAATAAAAATAAAAATAATATGATAATCGTATATTAATATAATTTAATTAATAAAAAACTATTAAATTAAATTATATATATATATATATATATATATATATAGATGAGAGTTATTTAATGAAGTGTAAATCTCGTGTGTTTTTTATTATATTATTATTATATAATTAAATTTGTATTATTATAATGTTATTTTAATATATGATAATTTAATATAATCTTAGGGTGCGTCAGATCAATTATATGTAGATTCTCGTGCCAGTTTTGTATGTGTATACGATACCATTTTTTTTATAAAACACTGGAATTTAAATAAAACCAAAACAAGCAAAACTATCTAGAGTAGTTTATACCGACCATGCCTTTCTGCCTCCATAAAGATTAGATAACATTCCAATAATAAACATCCAAACCGTAGAGAATGTCCCGAAATTGGTATTGGCATACTAAGTATGCCAGAACATGGGGCTCGATTCCTTTTTCTGATTATGGAAAGACTAAACATTCTTGATTGCGTCATTTTATTCCATTGGGTATAGATATTGATGTGTATTTTGTTCCAGTATGTGCAAAATATTCGTTTTCTGAATTCGAAAATTTCTTGACAAATGAGCGAAACTTAGTGAACAAAACAGTAAGGATGTCATAGATGGCTGGCATGTTGCCTGGGGTTGGACTGCCGCGTAGGAGGAGGAGGATGAGGATGATGCATGATCGCCGCCACCTTCTGGATGAGGACCATCCCAACCCCGGCGAACAAGTTCGTCAAAATTGCGCTTTGCCATCCAATTATGCTGCAGTGAGCATGGACGATTCAACTCTCCAAGCTCGCAATCGGTTGGATCAGAAACCTAGGAGATTTTTTGGATCAAGATAGTCTTCACTGATTGTGATAACGTCTATTCGTTAAATTGTTAACGATAGAATGTGGTGAACTCATTAATTTTTATTTTTTGTTAGATTTAAATTAAATTTATTTAACTTATTTAATATAATTACTCATTTATTAATTATAATAAAATTCATTTTTAAATTAAAACATCTCTCGTAATTTTTTTATATAATTTAAAGAAAATTCATTTAGTGTATTTTTTATAATTATTTTAATTGTTATATTTTTTTTATTACGTTACGGTAAATGAGAAAAGTCTCTCGGAGCTATTTATTCTCTCCTCCGCGACTCCTTCTCCCATCAGCACCCACAAGTATCACACGAACTGCCGTCTGCCTTGGCTTGCAGCCCTTCCGCACTGCCCTTATTTCCGGCTCCCAGTTCAATCTTCCTTGCAGACAAGAACTATCTTTCCGAATCTCTGGATGTGAGGATGAGACAGGGGGTTGAGTAGTGACATCAGTCAACCATTCTGCCTTGGGCGGAGTCCAAAGTTACCATTTGAATGGCCGCCTAACCAAACAACAATCTGCCCAAAGAAGTCATACAAAGACTTTCAGATCAGGAAAAAATATCCCCGAGTTCAACTAAACCAGAAGAGAGAAGAATTTGTCAGAGAGATTTGGAGAGTTCGCCAAGTGAATTAAATTGAGAATTTTCTTTTCTAATTTATACAATAAAATATTTCTTTTTATTTTTACAAATTTTATATTTTTTATTAAAATTAAAATTTAAGAATATAAGTTTAAATTTTTAACAATTAAAATACTTGTCAAGAGATGTTGAGAGGCAATGATAATTGAGTTTGGTCCACCACTCCGTTTGACAAATTTACGTTTAACGTTATAAAACTTTTACCATGTCGGTTTTCGGTTAAATGAAAATTTTTGTTTGCTGCATCTTCATCACTGTATTACAGTATCAATTATACCGGAAAATTTCTCTCGAGGGGTTGAATTGGCATGCCACGTATCGGAGCTCCGACCAATTCCTTTTCTTCCTGGTTTACATAATGGGTCAGACTATAGTTTTTGTCCTTTTTCCTCATAAATCCTTTTATTCTACCCGCAATTTGATTCTAATTTTTTTTTTATTCTTTTAAATACTAAGTAAACTGGTAGACACAATTGATAAAGTATAATTTATATTGCATAGGATAATATTTAGTATCAAATAATAGAGATATATAAAAATAAAATAAATATTTATATAATATTAAATATTATTTTATAATTATAATATTTATTAATGCAGCGTGACGACGAGGTCGTCAGAAAAATAAACTCAAAAAAAAAAAAACTTTGGCATCCCAACCGACACCAAGTCAGCAAGGTGCAACGAAGTCCTCAAACCTTCGCAGGAACCCCATAGCAAAGATACGCCTTCTTGTAGAAGTGGAAGAGTTCGAGAGTACATGGGAAACAACATGCCACCGCACGTGCAAATCCTTGAGATCGCACTGACAGAAAAGGGCGTGTTCTCGATCTGGCGCAGAGACACGACCGATGTAGAGAGAGCTGGACTTCGGCTTCGCGTTTGACGAGCAAAATTGGTCAGACTGCTGCTTCAGACACAATGTTCAATGCCCCTTGTGTCCTTTTTAAGGAACGCAATTAATTAATTAATCACTGAAGAGTATTCTATTTTCACACGGTTGCAGCCTAGAACATATTTTGTAGGACACAAATAACTATATATATATATATATATATATATATATATATATTATATGCATAATATTTTATATGATATAATATGAATTATTTTTAATATTATATCGATTATTTTTGTGATGATTTATGTCAACGAAAATGTTTGTGATGGGAATCACTCTAAGAACCAATTGGGGTGTTGACTATAGAGTTGTGGTGCTTTTAATTGTACCAGAACGGGATATGACCAGAAATTCAAGCCCAGTTGGAAAATGAACCGTCCAGTACCTAGTATCATTTATGAGGTGCATTTGCTTGGACGTGAGATTTGTGCTGCGGAGAAGTGGAGAATGGAAACCAATGCTTGACAAACTGAAAAATTAAACCAAACCCAAATCCTAGTAAGTGGAGGGGTTGACAGCCATAAATGAGGAGCTTCTGAGCTCGGCCAATAAGGCTTTGGCACATGATAGAGAGTCTCGAATGATTCCCTGGCTGGATGACATCTGTAGCTTCTTGCCTTTGCCCAAATCAAACTAATAAATTTTAATGGTATCATCGCGACATTTTGAGTTTACAGTTGTGTGCGCATTGAATGCAAACAAAGTGTCGTTTCAAATGAATTTATTATTCCGCGTAGAAATCTGACTTTTATTTGCGAAAATCTAAACATGAAATTAATATTCTGATGGACATGGACTAAGAAAAATAAACAGATACAGGTATGTGAAGAGGGACTGAAACTCTGCGGACCCATCACTTGTAAGAAGTGAGAAATTCTGCCAAGCTTCTTCATCATCAATCAGTCGTCTCGGCACAGTATCCAAACCAAACTCTCCGGCGACCCATGTGAACGGATATCTGTTTGCTTCACCGTCATCTTAAATTTCTAAGTTCCGGAGTCAGCCGCGCTAACCATATTTAAATTGCCATCTTGCAGCACAGAAAAGAAGCTTCCATTTGCCTGCCAAAGCTTTGGCTTTTTCAAACTCCTCCATCAACTCAGCTTTCATTTCCGTCCCTTATTTGTTTTTTTTTTTTTTTTTGTTCTCTCTGTCTCTCTCGCCGTTGGTGTTGGATGCTTGTTCCAGAGAGCAGATTGGAGATGGGGCATGCTACTAGGGTCATTTCCTGTCTTGCAATCATTCTGCTTTTGCAGCCCATGGTTGGTAGAAGTGACTCGCTGTCCTCGTTGTCTCCGCTTCTCTCCCCCATTTTCGGTGCGCTAATTAATTTTACGAACTTTCGCTGAACTGATTTATTTTCTAAGTTAGAAACTTTGTGTCAACTGGGTTGTCTTGATCTTTGTTAGAACTTAAGAATCTTGCTGGATATGGTGAAGAACATTATTATATTGGCGTTATTTTGGTTTCTTGATTATAGATGATGTGTGCAAAGAAGTGGAGTGTGGAAAAGGAACCTGCAAGCCATCCAGTAGGAGCGCTTTCTTCTTTGAGTGTGAATGTGAAGCTGGCTGGAGGCAGATTAGCTCTCATAAGGATACTAATTCCAACTTTCTTCCTTGCATAATACCCAATTGTGAGCCCCCCCTCTCTCTCTCTCTCTCCTCTCTCCCCCACCAATTAGCCCCTTTACTCTGTTTTCATTCAACCATGTGTTTTACCTTTTCTATTCTAGTGCCTTCTTTGTATCTTTCAATCTTTCATGTATTCACTTGCGGTAGTCGTTGATGGTAAACTGTTTTGTAGCTAGATTTTTATTGATGAATTTTTAGTTCGAAAATGTAATGCAAAAAATTTGATGGATTATGAGTAAGGGCAGAATGATAAAACACGTAAGAGGATACTGATTTGGTTCATATTGTACTTAAAATTAGGGTTCTTTATTTAACTAAGAGCCATGACCCATGAGGAAATATTCTTTCAAAGGGAATGTTATAAGACAGAAACAGTAAAGCAAGAATGAATTTGGTGCTGAAATGAAGTTGAGGCATTGTAGGAAGTCTTAACCAAAACCAGAAATAAAACTAATTTTATCAACTCAACACACAACCCAAACTTTGATTAAGACGGTACACACACAACTCACCAATATGCTACAATGCATGCCTCACAGGTGTCACACAACCTCACAGTACGAGCACATAGCTCCACTACACTGCTAGACACACATCTTACTCATGGACGCCATTATGCGCATAACTTTGATCTGAAAACTGTTACACATGTAGCTTGATTGGTGTTTTTGGCACACAATGATGGTTCGACACACCCTCACATGCTCTTGGTTGGTGTTTGCAGCACACATTAAGTGAATCGCTCACTCGTATTTGGACTTAATGCTTCTATTCTGATTAGAATATTAATAACTAGTCCAAGTAAAATGAGAACAAAATAAACCAACTCCACTCACTTAAATGGTGTTATATTTTAGTGCACATAAATGAGAACAAAATAAACCAACTTAACTAACTAGTCCAACAAGGATGTATACCATAGCCAAGTGCACATAAATGGTGTTATATTTTAGTTGGTAATGGATGCTAATCATGGGCTTTGCATTGACCCTTCCCTTGTTGAAATGCATCAGATCTGCATTTTTTCTGAACTAGTAACTAATTTGCTTTAGAGAAGCAAACGTATGCTTGTGACTACTAATGGTGATGTGTTACCTACATATCAAGGATTAAATCTTCATTATCTTGTAACAATGACAGGTATCTGCCTCGGAAAAAATTTCTTCTTTAGTTAAGTATTTATTTAGTAACTTTACTCTTTCCACCCTACTGCTTAACCCTGCTTTCTCAGGCACCTTGGATCACTCTTGTCAGGCAACACCTTCACCTTCTCCAGTTAAAGCAGGCAGAGCTAATGAGTCCATTTTTGATCGTAAGCCCTGCTAATACAAAAAATAGATACGCCCATTTGAAAGTCCATGCTCAATGCTTAAGATTTGCATTATACACTTCTGTAGCGTGCTTTTGGATGGACTGCAGAGGCGGCTTTTGCAACAAGAAATCCGCATTCACTTATGATTGCTCATGTGCAGAAGGTTATTACAACCTTCTCAATGTAACTGCTTTGCCATGTTATAAAGAATGTAAGAGTCCCTTCCATGACTTTTCTTAATGCATTATAATTTGCCATTCACTGTGATCTTCAGGTACTAAAGAAAATATTTTAACTGATGTTGTGCTTGGTATCCGGAAAATTGTTAGATATGTGCTTCACTCAATGATGTGTTTTCTCTGAGACTTTTCATATTAATTTTGATCCTTGATTGAAAGGTGCAATTGGGATGGATTGTATGAACCTTGGTATTGGCATCACAAATACATCGATTCCTATATCTTCTGAAAATGGCAGCAATCAAGGTGAGTGTGAATTCAAGCCCCTCTCCTTAACTTCCAATTCTTCCCAGCATTTCAGTTGCCAAGGCAAAAGGAAATGGAATGTGTGCTACTGTCTTGCTATAGCTTTAATCTTTACTCATTATCATTGACATTGTCAGCACTCAACTAAAATTCAATCTTTCTACTGATTCTGGGTTAAATATTTGAAGAAGTTCCTGTCATGTAAAAACAATGTGGAGATTCTGTGCAAATCAAGCTTTGAATTTTTCAGTTGAAATAGTGATACACACTTTTTCAGTCACAAATTTTGGCTTAATGCACAACGTAATAGTGCTAGGAGTATGGCAATATTTAAGATATGTTTTATTGCCCCTCTTTGCTTCTGCAGCTAGTTCAATTCAAATGGGGAACATCCATTGGTTGATTGTACTGATGATCTCACTGGGCCTGATATGGTGGACATAGAATGAGCGTGTAGGCGGTTGAGATTTGGAGTGCTACATTGCAGTCGATCCTAATAGATACCCTTAACAGAGCATTGGTTTCAATTCTGTGTCTAATGGCAGCTTTAGTTGGCTAACGTGTTGCTAGATTTCATTTCCAGCTAGGCAAATAAGTTTGAATGCGCATTCCAGGGGATTATTCATGGTCATGGCTCACACTCGGATTTAAACAAAAGGGAGATTTTGTTACTGCAGTCGCTTCATTATCTCTGTACAGATCATGCTTGACTGTAATTTTGTCACTCATATTTAATATCTTTACTATGAGCTGTGACTATTGGGGTTTATTCGTCAAGCAGCTTAGGCTTCATTTCTTAGTTTGTGACACACTTGTTTCGTTGTGTCATATGGGAGTGAGATCGCAACGAGCATGCCGGGGCTTTTTCTGCGCGACAACTAACGGATACCTTTCAATTGCAGCCCCACTGAAGTCCATGAAAAGCTAATAGTTACCCGGCTATCAACGTCCTTAAACTATGAGTAAGCATTGCAGCCGAAGGACCAGAGACTTGGGCACAAAGGCAGCCAAAGTTCCTTCTTGTGCCATAGGGCTTTGATTGTCACCAGTCTCCACAGGCAGCACCGTGTTCCCAACATCTAGAAAAAGATAAAAACATAGCAACCAGAACCAAAACACAATCGCGGAAGAGAGCTAAAAAATTAATTATGTGCATTGAGACCAAGCTAGCGAATCATCTCGTGCACGGAACTAGGAAACGAACCAATTCGTTTTGTTTTTTATATTTTTATTTTAATTTTTTTCAATCTATAAAATGAAAAGGCATCACAACTTCGTTAATGAGAATTGTGTACTATTAAAAAAATAAATTTTGTGAATATATATTCAATGGTACTGAACATACTGAATGTGTTTGAGTAGAACCGAATATTTGTTTTCTAAGAAGTCAACTCTACAATCAGGAACAAATTCGATCAGCTCTCCTATTTGGGTTACTTTCCAGGCCATGATCTATTGTCCATTAGCAGACCAGGCTTCATATGTGTTCAAGCTGGCCCAACAATTGGATAATAATTGGTTTTCTAAATGCTTTTTGCGCCAACCCGAGGGCCGAGGTGGCAGAAACTTTTACATGTTAGACTGTTAGCGGGTCGGTAACCCCTGAACACTTCACCTTTTACTTGGGAAAATTTGAGACCCACTGGGCTCACTTGATTGATGGATTGATTTGCGATCTGTCTCGTAGAGCTGACACAACCCCCTCCTTGTTTGCAGTTCTATTTGGTAATTACTCTCTGAACTTAAGTCACTCGCGCACGTCCACCAATCAATCTCTTGCCAAAACTCCCCCCTAAAAAAGCTTCCGCGTTAGAGAGCCAATGCCTATGAAAGCCAATCTATGATCTAAAATGCCCCATCTTTATGCTTTTAGGCCTGTAACCGGAACGCAGTTTATGGATCACCATTACCTTCAACCCCATCAAGTCACTCAGTACGGCGCCTCTGATCGTCGGCGTAGGCCCACCATTTTAGGCACTATTTTTTTAGGCCCCCCTAAGATTGGACACTCGATAATGTATCCATTTCAAGTAATGGGATTAGACCCACGTCAACTTCTTTTTTTTTTTTTTCAAGTCTCCTAGTAGCCCACTGGCGGTGCGATTAGTAGTACCCTGTCTCTCTCTTTTCCAATCTTCGGTGTTTTATGGTGTGAGTCTGATTTTTTTTTTTTTGTTTTTTTTGAACAGCAGTGTGACTCTGAATTATTGCTCGCTGGTTTTTGCTATTTTTCATCCTCCCTTTTCCATTTCTCGATTTTCGTTTCCTAAAAATTATAAAAAAAAAAGCTTTTCCTCTTGTTTCAAACTTCCTGCAATCGGTTCAATGGGACCCCACTTTGCTCTGTTCCCCACGCACGTTTCTCTTTGGCATGATTGATGCAACCTTTGGGCGCTGCTACATTTTGCGAACCGGCATGTTTTTGCAAGAGTTCTGGACTCTAACTGTACGGTACAGAAAATGATAAGATAAACTCCGTTTATTTTTTCACTAAATTAAAAAAATATCTATTTTACAACTCTATTATTAAAAGAAATTGCATTATACTTAAAAAAAAAAAACAAACAATCTCTGAGAGCGTACAACGAATTCCATTTTATTAAATCATACATAGATGATAGATCAGACATATTATAAAGACGTAGATTAGCACCGTTCCCCAATCAAACATTAAACATTTAAATTTCATTACGTAATAAGCTTACCTTACAAATAGCTTCACGTACTTCGTACAGACGTTCTAAGTTGTAACAACTGTTCCAATTGCTTTTGTTGTTTTTTTTTTTTTTTTTGTTTTTCCTTTTGTAGCATTTTCTTGACATGTTTCCGGATATGCGTTCTTGATGCTTTGTCGACGGCCCCCCCCCTACACTGTGCCTATAACAGTCCCAGAGACGGTAGCCATTGCGGTACGATCCTTTTTTTTTTTTTTAATGGTTTTTTCATCTTTGGAACTTGGAGCTACAAGGCCATGCCTTTTTAGCTCACTTCTTGTGTGACGGCTAGAGGAGATCGCATTCTTGATGATGTCGATCAACAAACTGGTGCACAAATGTGGCGCTCTGTCGGGTAGTAACTCGTGCCCTCCCCGGACGTGTCGCCAAACCTTTTGCTTATTATATAATACAGTCGGGGAGCAGGAATTTAAGCTTAATCAATTAGTAATTTTTTTATATATATATATATATCAATTGGATATCGTATATGGGGTTAATCAGTGCACTGTCGTGTTTTCCCCCAAAATACAAAAATTGCAAAACAAACTGTGCATTCATGAGAAAATCTAAACGTTGACCGACGAACATATTTTGGATATTGGACAGTTATCATTATAGGCACTGTTGATTATCAGACGGGAGGTGGGAGAATCTGATGCGAAAATTTTTTCAATTCTCGATTTTTCTGTATGTAAAATAAGTTTTTTTTTTTTTTGTACTGACAATATGATATTAAATTATAAATTTATTAATATTAAAATTAATTAATAATATCAATAAATAATTTAAATCTTAAATTATAAATGTAATTATTGATATATTGTGAAATACATATTTTTTTTGGGTTAAAAAAAGCATCGAGCTAGAATGTCAAATGGGTCTGGTAGCTCCGGTCAAATTTTTTTCCATTTATGAGCCTAGCTAGGGATTATCCACTGTGACTCCGAAGGACACTGCCGGGCTGTTTGGGAACGCAGAAAGGAACGAGAAAAAATAGTGTAAAAGAGGAGAGAATACAATGGAATAATTTTTTTTTATTTATTTTTAGTTGGACGAGAGAGATATTAGGCAAATTTGCCGATCTAGCTCGTCCGGCAACTGTCAAAGAATTCAAGCCGGGGGTGTGGGTGCAAATTCACACGGGCTACTGAAGAACACATACGAGTCTCCCTGTTGATCAGAAAAATGTGAGTACTTTCGAACAAAAAAGAAAAAGATACGTGCGGGTACTTTTTTTTCCTTGTTTGTGGGGGGCGGGGAGGAAAGAAAAATTGAGCACTCGGGTGTCCCTGTCAGTCTAAAAATATTTATATTATATATCTACTGCATATTTTACAATTGTACGTATATTATATAACTTATATGTATTTCCAAATTTATATGCGTATTTTTGTACATGCATGACAATGCAAAATAATGTGTACATGTCATTTCATGTCGTATTTAAGCCTGGCCGTGATGGAGATTTTGAGGATGGTTGCCTAACCATTAATATGGTGGTGTTGGTGTTGGTGGTGGCGGTGGCGTTGATGTTGGTAATCAAAGATTCCACTAACACTCAATTTGAAAATAATAAGTTTGACGAGAGTATCTTTGGGTGAAGTGGGAGATTTCCCATAGTTGGATATTGATTTTCTTGAATAGTAGGGACTCCCCATCTCATCCACACCCCAGAGATATCTCCGAGCACGGTACTCTGCGAAAGCAAATTCAGTGGCCATCACTCTCCCAAGAGCAACTTTGCCAGTTGGTGGTGGTGGGTTCTAACTTCTAGTAGCTAATCCTCCTCCTTTTTTTTTTTTTATTTAAAAAAAAAACCAAAATTTCTGTTCTGTTCAAAGATTGTAGCTTACGAAACCTCTTAATAAGTCTCGTCTATGACAAATGAAATAAATTATCAGAGAGCATCTTCTTGTGACTTACCGCAAAGAATCAAAAATCTCAGACTCCGCAATTCGGCTTAGACTCCCGTAGTGTTCCTACCCAAAAAAAAAAACAAAAAAATATTGCTTTGGGCTTTCGTACCATCAAAGATTTTTGGAGCCATAAATGGAGGGGGGCACCCAAGGTTACTATAGGGGACACGTAGTATCGAGTTTAATGATGATAATGAGATATCTCTGTCCTACCAAGCCGAGCACCGTCTGCTTTATTATCTTTCCTCGTCATATCAGAATCTTCGTCCCGCGCGTGTGTATGTATAAGTGTATATATATATATATATATATATATATAATTATTATTATATTTATAAATTAAAATTAAAAGTCATTTAGTAACATTATTACTTCATATTTTTATTTAAAAAATTTGATCTCCTCGTAGTTAAAATTATATATTTTTTAGAATTATATTTTGTACGTTAGAGTTCCTCAGATAACTACTATTTATTGGAGGAAATCCCAATCGCTAGAATTGCGGCAAAAGTAGGAGGAATTTTTATACTAACGTTAAAATTATAATTTATAAAAAAAAAACAATTCTTTGCATAGAAATAAAATTTTAATTTTAGTTTAATTAAATAAAATGATCACTGTTAATTTTATTTCTTTGCATATTCAAGATTAGATAAATATATGTTAAATAATGCTCGTTAGATAACTCATATTTATGGAGTGAGATTTCAAGTTCTACAGTGTCATCTAAATTTTATTAGATGAAATTCAATACCTGTAATATTAACATCCATGTTCTAATACCAAAAGAAATTAATTAAAAAATCTTTTTTTTTTTCAATTTATTAGAACAATTTTTTGATTTTTTTTTTTTTTAACGGATGTTCTATTCATTCTTCCCAGTGTTCAATGGTTGTACACCTCGACAAACATAACGCTTTCTCTATCGCCTTGGGCACGTGCTATGCGCGAAGAGGCCCAAATTGACGACTAAACCATGTCCTATTGATCTATGCGTATATTTATCTCCAGGGTGTACGATGAGCTTTTGGTTGCTTCGGCTGAGTTTCTTACCAGTTAAGACAGTACCTCTTCGATTCCTCGTAATGTTCAAGACTTTCTTGTATTCAAATTCAGCACGATTGTTTCCTAGATTGCAATGATAATGGATTCTAATACTTCCCCTTCATGCTGGTTTTTACTTTTCGCAACCCCATGTATGATTGTGGATTGGGACTGCCATGATTGATGTCTAACAGGATTTCTGGGCAAAAGTCGGCCCTTCAGGGCCACCGCTCGTTAAATCTAGAGTGACCTGCTAAGAACACGTCCATTGGACAGGGACCAACCAAGAAATCGATAGATGAGATAATTGAGATTGCATCTTTTTCGGTGTGCTATCAATTTTCATATGCCCTTTTCAAGAAAATTGAAGAAATAATAACGAAACCAAAAAAATACGTGACTCCCTTATTGGAGGAGATTTCAATATTTTTTTTTTCTTTTTTTGAACGAGGAAGCACCTGGCCTAACGAAGAGACCTTGATAAAATTGAGAGTCCCAATTTGTCAACACCGCAATTAAGAAACCAGCCATGTGACAAACTCGAGATACAACGTTGACAGCAGCCTTAGCAGCCGGGGTCCTTTTCTTTCTCTTTCAACGTAATATCAACCATGTGTATTGTAATCCTATCTCAATAATCCATTTTGGAGATCTCTTCTGATGCCGATGCACCGCTATAAGATTTTATCGACTAGTAAATCATCAATTCCTCTATAATGTAAAATAATTAAAATCGTGTAAAAATATAAATTATAATTACATAAAATATTATATTTTTAAAAATATTTTAATAATTATAAATTTAGATTTTTATTTTTAAATTTTAATGCTTATAAAGAAATATAAAATTTACGAAAATAAAGAAATTAATTTCATTATAAAACTGTCGATTGATATATTATCTAACATAGAGAAAAAAAAGTTCTTAAAAAAAAAAAAAAAACAAAGCATTACAGTTGCTTGCTGTTAATGAGTACCCGTGTACATAACTTTCGGGGCCCCACCGAGGAATCTAAACAATTCTAAGATGGACTTAGCGTGTGAAAGACAAGGGTTGCGTGATGTCATAGACCAAGTCCGCGTATAAACTTTTTACGGCAACCTACGTTTTAACTTACGGAAGGAAAATGTGAATCTGAGGTGCTTGAATTCAAGCCACCTGCGAGTGTCTGCCCGGCATCGAAGTATAAAATCACCCCTTAAAGAGCACATACCATTTTAACGATGAGATCATACGAATCGGATATTTTCACTTTCTTGGTCTTCCCCGTGCTAGAAATGATTGTTGTTTGACCCAAACCGCAATAAACTCGCCGTAAGGGTCTCAACAAAGTGTCCTAAAAATGTTGTCTTATGTGTTAATTTGTGCGGTAATCAATCCAAGAAGTGGAATATTTTGACGACGGGTGTCCAGACATTCTCAATGGGTTCAAACATTCAACACATAGCCCCACGAATTTGACCATGGTACGGCACTTTGTGTGACTTGTCTGCACATATTAGCAAGTTTACTAAAGTTGTGCAACATTCCAAAAGGACAATAATGGGAAATAATAATAATAATAATAAATTATATAAGTTTTTGAAACTATAACGAAGAACCTTTGCATCTTTGAAATATGGTGATTGTTCTTAACCCGGACCCAATTTTGACATCCTAATTTAACTCTACTGTGGTTGGAGTCTACCACCGGCATGTCAATGAGCTTTGTTTGGTCTCCACAAAAAATACAAGAAAAAATTCTCTTATCATTGCATCATTATGGCCCTCCTGCTATTCCTCTTGCCCCAGCCTTAATTTAACTCGTGGGTAGGCAACAAAAATATCAAAACATTTTAAAGCCTGTGGTGTTCTCTCAGTATTATTCTTATTATTATTTTATTATTTTCAACTATTGTTCCCTCACATAAGTGGGGACTTCGAGAGAAAATGCCAAAAAAGATGGTAGAAGATGACGCAATCTAGCAAGCCACCCACTCGCAGTTTAGCAATCACTGTAGTAATATGTAACAGGCTCACTGGTCGTAGCCATGGAAACTGAGATAGCAGAGAATCGCTGCAAAAGTGGCTGTTATGGTTTTAATTATATGTATGGGTCAGCCCCCCCCCCCCTCTCTCTCTCTCTCTCACAGTTTGAACTCTCGTCACACCGTGTGCTGTCCAGCGAAAGCCAAGGCCTGAGGCGGAGGCTCCTCAGGCGCGGAGGGTACACAGGCATTTGGGGGTTCCCACCTGGCAGCTGTTTGCTCTATTCTTCTAGGACGATGGTCCTACGTGGCAATTCAACGTAGAATCTGTAGGTGGGTCCAACACAGAGATTTAATTGCAGCCAAATGGATCGTGTCCATCACGGCGATGAGAGAAGGGATTCGGAATGGGTTTGAAGAATTTGCCTCCGGAAAAGACTGCTTTCTTATTCCATTGGTGGAGGATCGACTCTTGGAAATATTGTCATCTTTTCTCGTATTGACCTAATTAATTAATAATTTTAATTTTAATTTTAATTTTGAAAATTTAGTCTTTAATTTTAAGACAAAAGAATGAAATTTAATAAAAAAATATTATTTTATTATATAAGTTACAATTCAATTAAAATTTTAATAAAAATATATAATTTATTAACAAAAATGGTCAAGTATAAAAAATTAATTTTATATTTTAAAAAATTAATATAAAATAAAATTTTAATTAGTAAGAATGTTTCTCAAATTTATTTTATAATCTTAAATTTATATATTTTAAGTATTAAAACTCGATAATATTTAAATTATAAAAATTTTACATTATTTCAACAAAATAATTTCAAAATGTATGATAAAAATAGTAATTTAAAATTACTATTAAGGTTACTCAACATTCGAATTAATGTTGATTCCTAATCCTTTTTTTCTTCAATCTCTTTGCTCGTTACTAGGATCATACTATTCCACTAACAATTCTTGTTGTCATGCCCCACCATAATCTGAAGAAAAAGAAAAAGAGGAAGAGAATGTCTTATTTCTCACCGTACTTAGCATAACCTAGCAATGACCAGCACAACTGGGGCAGGATCGACGGGTTGAGTCTTCGATAAAGCTCACGATTGACAAGTCTCGGGTCCACTTCTCTTCAGATTATCACGAAAATAAAATTGATCTGCTCTTCTATCCACGAATAATGACGAACAATCTCACAATTCCCTATCTCTTCCTCTCGCCGTTTGTTTGTTCCTTTCCTCGTATTTCTCCAGGGTTCCGATACATTTGTCTGGACTCCAATCAATCGATCGGAACATTAAGCGTGCGAAATTCAGGTCCCCCTTCCCTCCCAATGATTTGATGGTCATAATTCATTGGCAGCTCATTGGGTTTTACCTCGTTCGCAAGTTTCTCACGACCTTTCCCAGAAATGGCCCGACCCCATTTTCATTTAATATTCCGTCTGGCATATGGTAAAAGTTACAATTTCAGTCCCTACCCGTTCGTGGTCCAATTACCACCATTTTCCCTGTCGGTGATTATTTGGTTACGTTGCAATACTTAATTAGCCTGTTTTAATTTTTCGTATAAGCAATTTGCTCGTTTTTATTAATGTGTATCGTGTTTGTGACAAAGTGACCTAATCACTATTAGTCGCATGATTTAGTGATAAAAAAGTAAGCCTCTTATTTTCGAATTCCCAACAGTAAGAGATTAGATGCTAACACTGAACGACGGAAAAAAAAAAAACAACTAATATTTTCTTGTAATTCAGGCTATAGGAATTGAACAACTCATGAAGGAAGTCACGCGATGGGGGGGGGGAAGGCATAGATTAATAAAATCAGAACAAGAGGCCGGTGACGATAGGACTAATACTGCAAAGATTGCATTGTACTTCGGATGGAAATTTTTAAGTGAACCTAATTTAACAATGTAACAATGGATCCATTTTAAAATTATATAATCTATGTTTAAACAGCTGATAAGATTAAAATTTCATAGAAATCACAAAATGATCTATCGAAATATTATTTACCTGGTCCATAGAGTTACTTAGGATTGCAAGAGTCTCTCCCTTGGACATAGATACACCTTACGGATTCCCAAGTCTTCTAGGAATGTAGGCACAAAGGCCCGTGTCTTGGTAAATATCATTATCTACAACTAGGAAATCTTCACTCGAAATATAATACATAATTAGTATATACGTATATATAATATTGTTTATACCCATCTCAAGTCGTTATTTTATTATAATTTGAGCATCTAGAGTGTACAAGGAGTTTCGCTAGAGAATATGGTCCCTAACACATTATTTATTATTGGCTCGACTTGTACCTATCGACATGTTTGGCATTGAATATCTTTCTTGTATGGCCCTAAATAATTCTGCCATTAAATGTTGACATTGCTCATCTGAACAATGCTCCATCGGGCATCCAAAATGTTTTTGGTCCAATAAAGAAAATTCAGCAATGTCTCACTGATCTACGGACAGAAGAGGAGCATGCCTTGGCATGATAAATGGTAACTGACTCATTAATTTGTCAGCGAGTCAAGCTCCTATCTGTCCATCGATATGGGCCATGCTCAATAGTCAATACGTGGCCCTCCTTTGCACAATTGTTACGATTTTTCTTTTTCCTTCCATAATTCTCCGAAGTCACGTATTGCATTTGTCCCTTAAAAATCAGATTAATGGAAACCTAAATCTAAACTTGCTTCAATAATTAGGCAGGCGTAAAACAAGGCTGTGTGTGTGTGTGTGTGTGTGCTGTATAGTTTGGTAGATAACATCTTATTTGGATGATGGGTCGAACCGAATTGGGTGGATTCTCAAATCAATCGACAGATAACAAGTGTAATTGTAACAATGAAATAAAAAGGCCAATTAACAATAAAAGCTTAATTTTGGATTGATGCCATTCCTGTCATACAGTACCACACACACACACACACACAATAATCCAAGAAAGTCCCATATTTCTAATATAATTGATGGGTCCAGTCTAGATGAAATTTTTTAATTTTTTATTTGAGTCCCAGTAATTCTTTTTTTTTTTTTGTTTTTTGGATTTCAACTTTTTTGTAAAACAAATTTTGTTTTAAAAAAAAAAAAAGAAGAAGAAAAGAAAAGAAAAGAAAGAGTAAACGAAGAAAAGGTCAAACGTGTGGCAGGGTAGAGGGGCGCCACTCGTGTGACGGGGGCCGGGAGCAAATCCTTCCGTACGATTCAAATACCAGAACGTAGTTCTACTTCGCATCTCCTGATCTCCGTAAGCAGCGGTCCCGTGGGTGCGGGTCTAGTGGACCACCAAGCTCGCCTGTGTACAATAACAAATTTTCATTTTATTTTGAGGCGTTTCTCTAGCTTTTCCACTTTTACCCCCTATTACTCTGTCTCGTTGTCCGCCACAATTCTACTGAAATTATATTTTGTAGGAACAAATTCGAAATCGAAAAAGAAAACATGGTCCTGAAGATTTTGCAGATTCGCACAATTAAATTACGATCAAGGCAATTAGAATGATTCCATTTACAGAACATTTCAAGAGGTAAAAGTTATACAATTTACACTTGGGTCTCCATAATTGTGATAATTTAAATATGATAGACACCGAAATTATATTTTTGAAATACTAATTAATAACACTTACCGAGACACACAATAAACGAGCTCGGCATGATAAAATTTAGTAATACTGTGTTTTTTTTTATAAAAAAAAAAGAATTCGTACCTATTTTATTTTTGGTCTCTCAATACTTTTATTACAATTTTGCTCCCGAAGTCGAGTTACTCGGTAATTGCGACGGAGTGAAAGTGATGGTATGAATTTTTTATTTTTATTTTTATTTTTATTGTTTTTCCATTTTCTCGATACCTGATGTTTGAATAGGTGCCAGGGAAAATCCTTTTTCTTTGTTCAATTATGACAATTTTCCGTCTACAAGCTCCAACCAAAAGGGCTTTATAATCCTTAATGAAGGGGCCCCCCCCTTAATAAAAAGATTTAAGAGACCCTGACATGGAGTAAAATGTGATTGCCGCTTTGTCTTTCGTCACCTTCTCTTGATCTTCTCCCATAAAAACCAACCCAAGCCGACCAGACTCTTCCATTTTAACAGCCAAAACAACAATTCAAGTTAAAAAAGAAAGAAAGAAAGAAAAAGGGGAGAGCCCATCCCTCGCCATCTCTCACTCTTCAATGGAAAGGACTATAGCGGGGCCATGGCGACCCGACCCGGACCGTTTCCGGCCACCCGAGACCCCGAGGGAGCCCATGGAGTTCCTCTCCCGCTCGTGGAGCGTCTCCGCCTCGGAGGTCTCCAGGGCACTTGCGCCTCCGCCACCACCGCCACCGCACATGTTTCTTTCCAAGAACACGAGCGGCTGCAGCGCTGCTGCCATACAGGAGGATATCGCCGGAGAGTTGGAGGAGTGTAATAATAATGCCACTGTTTCTGGAAACCCCTTTTCTTTTGCTTCCACCGAGACCTCCCAGATGGTCATGGAGAGGATCATGTCACAGTCGGTGGGTTCTAACTCCTTTTTTTTTTTTTTTCCATCCCTTGTTCGGCAACCTGAGTGGGATACATAGATAGGTGGTAGATAGATTGACAGAGATAATTCTTGTGAGAGCTAATTGTTAATGATTTTGTCATCTCTCTTTTGTCCACAATTCATTGGCTTTTGTCCTGTTATCTACTTTTCATTGCATTGTTTTGGAACGTAGGCGTAGTTCTGTTCTGTTTTGTTTTGTTTCAGTCATGTTTTCTGAAATTTTGTTCTGATTTGCAACCTCTTTGTCTCTGTTGGTGACTGAAACTCGCAGCAATAGTAGGAGACACTCACTGGTTTCAGTTTGTTTTATCTTTACATCTTCTCTTTTTGGGAATGCATAAGTTAATCTTGCAAACTTGGTCTCCTAGCTGTAGTAATTGGTTTGGTTGGGTTGCTTCTTAACGAAACTTTGTTTTTATCCATCCTTATTTTTGAGCTTTCCTCCTCCTGGTTTTCTGCTTTCTTTGTCTTTCATTGTGTTTGTAGAAACCCAGTACCCCCCCCCAACTAGCGCCCGCAATCATTTCTCTGCCACTCTCGTGCTCACCCAAAGCACAAATAATTTAAAGATCCTTGCGCTTCTCTTCGATCGCTACTGTCATTACAATTCTGCACCTCGATAGTAAAAATATATAACAGAAGCCCATCTTTTATATTGTGTGCAAATGCAGCAGGAGGTATCTCCACGCACTTCTGGCAGGCTCTCTCACAGCAGTGGTCCTCTCAATGGTTCCTTAACCGACAGCCCTCCTGTCTCCCCCAACGAAATCGAAGACATCAAGGTAAAGCTGCCTCTCTCTCTCTCTTACACACACACACACACACTGTACAGACATCTTTTGCGTTTTATAGTACTGTATTGCTTATTTTATGAAAATTAGACTTTGGGTTTTAAATATATTTTGGTGGGTTTCTCTATTTTTGCTTGTATTTGCCCTATTTTCCTACAAAGGACTTCACTGAGCACACACTGATCCACCTATTGCTCTGCGAGGAACATATCTCAGGCTTTCTCTGTACCCAAGGTTCCCTTTAGTTACATTCGGGTACATATAAAAAATCATATGTATTCTTTTGCTTTTTCAAATATAGAAAAAACCAACAATTCTATCTTAATCCATCCAAGTTCAAGGTATACATCGCATACGCTTTGCTTTAGTCTAAATAAAGCTTAATCCAATTATTACTTTATTTGTTGCATAAAATCACCGAAATGCCCCTGTTCGTTTGACATGGAGCAGAGCTTGCCATATGTGGCTATTAATTGTAAGCTCTGTGCCTAAATGTTGTTTGGTGGTTTCGAAAACGCGGGTGATGCGGTGGTCCCTACCGAAATTAGCTAGCATACAGAAATCGGGTGCAAGCAATTATGATCTATGGACCTGCACCCATAGGCACCAAGAACTTGAATGGGCACATTACCTTCACAGTTTTAGGTAATGGTAATAATTGGCAATGACCCATTAACCCATTAATACCGGTCGTTCATGAACATGAACGTGCAACTGATAAGATCAAATCTTTAGTAAATGTTTAATTAAAATACCCGCATGATACCTTCTGTGCAGTATTGCCGCCCCAACAATCATCCCCTTAATACTCCGTTCCGTGCACCCTGTACCGCGTCGGCTGGTTCTATGGTGGCTGCCGGCGGCGGTGGAAAGACAGTGGGCAGGTGGCTGAAGGACAGGAAAGAGAAAAAAAAGGAGGAAACTCGGGCTCATAATGCCCAGCTGCATGCTGCCATTTCCGTTGCCGGAGTGGCTGCTGCTGTTGCCGCCATTGCTGCGGCCACTGCTGCCTCATCGGGGCCCGGAAAGGATGAGCAAATGGCCAAGACTGATATGGCAGTTGCATCTGCTGCAACTCTGGTAGCTGCCCAATGTGTGGAGGCAGCAGAGGCTATGGGGGCGGAGCGAGAGCAACTCGCCTCTGTTGTGAGCTCTGCCGTGAATGTCCGGTCAGCCGGTGATATTATGACATTAACAGCCGCAGCAGCAACAGGCACGTGCAAATTATGTTGATATCAATTATTGATGTATCAATATGCTTGGTGTCAATTCTTTTTTTGTGATAATTTTATTAATGATCAAGTATTTTGAATGAATTATCCTGGGTTGGCTGTGTAAATTTTTCAGCTTTACGTGGGGCGGCAACACTGAAGGCAAGGGCGTTGAAGGAAGTGTGGAACATTGCAGCTGTTATACCTGTGGAGAAAGGAATAACTGCAGGTGGTGGAGGTGGCAGTAACAGCAGTTCTAATGGCAGTTTTAGTGGTGAACTGGTGCATGAAGAGAACTTTCTGGGAATCTGCAGTAGGGAATTTCTGGCCAGAGGTTGTGAGCTTCTCAAGCGCACCCGTAAAGGTGATTGTTATGCTCCATGAATGATTGCAATTAACGAAATGTGTGCCTCGTGGAATTCTTAGGCACCAAGCCTCTCTTTCATTGATTGTTTTCCCTGATCTTTTTTTGGCCCAGTTGGTGGTAGGTAGGTTGGACCAAATATTATTGTGTTTGTCTTCTCTGATTTGATGAACAATTGTCCATTTGTCCAAGCCTTATGAATGAACTCACATTAAAATGGGAAAGAAATGATTTGTAGAAGAAATTTCAGTTGGTTTTAATAGATGATGAGCTCTGATTATTCTGCACTTTAATTGCTCAGGCGACCTTCACTGGAAAGTAGTTTCTGCTTATATCAACCGAATAAACCAGGTACATGCTGCTTACTACAAATAAGCACTCATTTTTAGATTGATTAACTAATGGTGTGAATTATTTGGGTATCATCAAATTTGAATCTTGTGAGGGAAAAAGCTATCAGGGCAGAAGTTAAAGCTAAGGCTAGAGCTGTTTATGATGAAATAAATGGATCCACTCTGATGCTTTATTCTTCCCCTGATCGCCTTTTATTTTTTGGAACATCCTCTTTTCGTGAAGGTTATGTTGAAGATGAAGAGCAAGCACGTTGCCGGGACCATAACAAAAAAGAAAAAGAGTAAGTATCATGGCTTTTGTCTTTCTCCAAATTATAACGCGAAAACAAACCTAGAGGTGGGTCTGCTTCTATTTGGGGATTCGAGAAAGTTATGATGGCACCAAAGTTGAAAAAAGATTAAAGAGGTTGTCTTTAAGCCCGTCTCTTTTTGAATTTTTACAGGTGTGATATTGGAGGTGATCAAAGATGTGCCGGCCTGGTCGGGCCGCCACTTGCTTGAAGGTGGGGAAAATCGGCGATATTTCGCCTTGAAGACGGTTCTGCGGGGTGTTATTGAGTTTGAGTGCATGAACCAGAGGGAATATGACCTCTGGACTAAGGGTGTCTCGAGGCTTCTATCAATTGCCGCAGAAAGGAACAATCGGCACGGAATATAAACCTCTTCATATTTTGCCGAGATAGAGATTTGGGCAAAATGAGAAGTTGGGTTATATAAGGACTGACGGTCAGCTGCCGAGCAATGTTAGATTTTGATTTTTGAAATTTGTCTTTTAGCTAAAATAGTAGTAGTAGTTGACGTTCCCAATCATCCTGTGTTGTAAAGATGGAGAAACCAGAGATTGGCTTATATCAATGTGGGGTCTCTGCTTTGTATCGGGGAAAAATATAATTAGGGGTTTGGTCCTCTTCTCTTTGTATTTGATCCGAAGAAGTAAAGCAATATAAAAAAATATTAAATCGAAAGTGGGGACAACCATGTGGTTCGAGTCTTTTGTTTTCTCTGTGTTTGAGGAAAAATAAAAGTGGGGTCTTGGACTGGGGCGGTCAAAAAGTGAACGGAACTCCCATTTTAGATGATGGAATGGGGAAACTACTAGCAGGAATACGGCCCTCGGTGCTTGCATTCGTATTTTACAGATGTGGGTGGGCCCTCTCTGGTTTCTCTATTGTTGTTCATCACAAGTCGGGTTAAGGCCCTTTTGCTAGTGGTGGAGCCGTGATTCGTTCGTCTTCGCTTGGGATCTCCTCGTTTACCAAGTCTCCGCCCTTTTTAGGGATCCTGCGTTGGATTATGTTATTAATCAAAGAGACCTGTCCCCCATGTAAGCTGAATGGAAACTAGACTTGAATCCCAACTGTAGTGTGGAGGTGTTGTGTGAGTTAAACCTGCATATAAGCATATAAAGGAAAAAAAAAATTACTTGGCTTTTTAACTTCCGTAAAGATATACAGTAATTAATCAAAATTTTCTAGTTTTTTCAATTTTATTAAAATGAATAATTAAAATTGTTGATTTTTTTTTAAATTTATTATCAGGGGTTCTTTGAACTTACACGTAGTGGTGCGCATCTATGCCATAGGTCTGAAAAAAGGGTTAAACAGGAAGAGGCCGAATCTGCCCTGCACTCATAGCCATAACTAATGGGATTCGAAAGAAAGGACGATGGGCCCGCTCGTATGAGGCCTCTTTGGGCTAAATATGCCTTTAAGCAGTCCAATTCTAGCCCGATTTTCGTCCTAAAAATTCTTTTTCAATTAATTTGTGCATGTTACCAAAGGCAAACTGAAAAATTCAACAAAAACACCGGAATATATCTGTTTCTTGGTTCATGTCTTCTTTTGCTCTCAAATTTATAAAAATAGACATTCAACTCAAATTTCACAGATGAAAAATTCTCCTTTATTTCGTGTTTTCTTGTTGATTTAATTAAACCAATAAGATGGTATCAAAATCAGTGCAACTTTTATCAGAATAACCAATTTGATTTCATTCAGTCCTTAGTTGGAACCTGTGGGTAGTCATACGCACTGAAAATTCTAATTTCAGTCAAATTTGTGGCATATGATTTCCTATGCGATTGCAGAGCCTACAGAACTGTTCAACTTAATTATTTTTTTATTAATTAAAAAATTCATTAAATTATAAATTATAGAGTAAAAATAATTTTTAACATTTTCAAAATTCCTGAAGTCCCTTCAAACCTATAAAAGATTAGGGTTAAAAACTTTTAAAGTAGAGTTGCCAAACGAAAAAAGGAAAGGACAAGAAGAAGAAAGAAATTAAAAGCCTTCGGTTGAAGAAGTCAATTGGGGCGAGAGTCATGCTTTCCCTTACCCATTTTTTCTTTTTAGGCGATGTCCGTTGGCTCTCTTTTCTTTCCTTTTTCTTTTTTTTTTTTTTTTTGTCTTTTTGTCTTTTTCTTTTTAATTTAAATTTTGGGTTACTTTCCTTTATTCTCGATGTTTACTCAAAAATTAAACGCGGGTGTGCTCACCAACTTTGATGTACATCGACTTTCTAAGATCAAGAGGGGTATCCCAGGATCCTCCAAGGGTTATTGCTTTGGTAGCCCCATCAGAAAACAAGATCGCTTCTTTTACCTTTCTGGTGAAGACTCTTATATCTTAGCGTATAAGATGGAAAATGTAAGCGTTAAATTTCTTAAATTTGTCGCTTTCCTCTGCCCATGTTGGGTTTGGGATATGCTAAAAATTAACCCTAAATTTTTATGGTTTTTCTATAATTAGATTCTAATTTTTTTATATTTTTAATTAAATTTTGTATTTTTAAATTTATTTTAAGTAAATATTTTTAAATAAAAATAATGAAAAACATATTATATAAATACAAATTATTAATAATTTAATTCATTCTTTTATTTAAAAAATTGATTAAAATTAATTAAAAATATAAAATTTATATAAAAATGTAAAAAAAATTAATAATTTAATTATTAAAGGTTATAAAAATTAAAAATTAATTTTCTATGACTATTAGGTTGAATCCTGGCCTGTAGTGAAAAGAGGGAGCACGCTGAGGAGTTATTGGAGATGCCAGAGGATTAACCTGGCCAGAGCTGAGATGCTCAATATCATCAACTCAAGGCCTTCTCAACTAGTCGATATTGAACCAGTAATGGCGGATCATTCTAATTTCCATCTCAGCCTTTGTCTGTCCGACGTGTTTTTGTACTCGTGGACTGTTAAAAAGGATTTTTTTCTTTTCTTGTATTTTGTCTCTACCCTCTCGTTGTTCAGTAATTTGTTAGTCTGGCAATTGGTGGCTGTGGAATTCATTTTCTTCGGTTTAAGGGTTCATATGAATAATTGACTCTGATGGGACGACATCTAATGACCGATTGACTGGTTCCAGAAAGGTAGTTCATGTATGTTTGCGACATTTCTTTTACAGTGTAACGAAGTGTAACAGAATGGAATAAAGTGGAGTTTCTTTCAAATTCTTTTAAGAAAGTCCAATTGCATTCCATTATATTCTATTTATACCACACACACCAGTTCTTGTTTATAACGTGGGAGGACCCTGAGCACCCCTCCCCTCACGATGATGCTATTGGACCTGCTGAGTTTTCTCTATTCTGCAGGAAAGCTGCTTCCTTCGAGATTAGAACAACGAGAACTTGGACCTTGGATGGAATATGATGAAATATGAACCTTTCCTACGAGGAATGAAGTCAGAGTCATCGTTTCTTGTTTTTGAATTTTCTTGGAAAAATTCTATCGCAGCACCACCGGGTAGACGGTGCTGCATACAGAACATATGGGCTTTAATCCTTCAATTATCAAACTGTGTTGGCAGTTGGCACACTGGCTAAGAGGATCTTTCTTTCTGGGAGGTTTATTGTAGTATTGCCAATTTGGTTTCGTTCAGTCCTTAATCGTTAACAGCCTTATCAAATTGCAACGAGATAGGCTTTAATCCTTTCCAATAAAGTAGCAAATTACTTCCTGTGGTTTAGAATCAATAATCGCATGCTCAAATACTAACATGGGTGTCATGAGGATGCCATGATGCTTCAATGTTTAATGGCACAGAGTAACAACAATTTTTGACAGCTTATAGAGCAAATCAAGATAGTGGGCATCTTTATGTTGCAAATTACTGATTATATCTTTTTATGTCGCAGACCAGGTGGAAGAACTACTAGAGTTGATTAATCGGGTGCTGCAGCCTCCGGGGTTTAGGTGAAAATATAGCGGAAATGGAACGAGGGGAAGAGAATCATCAGGATGGCAATTAACATGCTGACGGGATATACGTCACCGAGAATGGAAAAGGAAAAAAGAAGAAAAAAAAAGTGTAAAGTGGGGAACACAGATAGAGACAAGTTGAGACAAAAGTGAAAACTAATAAAAATCACAACTTCACAGAAGTAGAGACTGACTCTGGATGCAGAAAAACATTGTTTTAGACAAACATGCAAAATAATCTCTTCATTTTTAGATTTCTGAATTGAGTAAATGTGATTACAATGAAGAACCCAACGGAAGAGAGAGACGGAGAAGAACAACAGACGCACACGTGTAAAGATGAGAAGGTGTGAGAAAAGTAGTCAACTTTTGTTGAAATTGTACGAGTTGAATTGTGATGTGTTGTAAGGAATCGCGACAGAACCCGCTTGGAGCGGAGCGGGCTTCAAAGAGCTAGAACGGGTCCAACAATTGGGCTTTAGGCATAGCATAGTGGTCTCTTCTTTCTTCTTTTTGGTTAGACGGGATGTCAGTGCATCACATCCATTCCTTTTTGAATATTAATATGAAAAAGGCCTAACGTTCTTGAAATTACCGAGTTTTGGCTTTCACCTCCTGCCCTTTGGAGTAAAGAACTTCACTTTAGAACGCATCGCTCGGTTTTTCTCTAGTGCAAAAGCAAACCCTCTGAGCAGATGCAATCTTTTGCGTAGCTCTGCCCGCAACGTGTACTATTGTTATTCAAGTTGGTGAATATGATTCTGCCTTGAGAATAATGTCATCAGATACATAGAAGAAGTTGAACCCCAAAATTTCCCAGAACGATGTTGAACACCCCGATATAAATCAGTTGCGTTGGCTGACCTTTCGGGTACTAGTAGCTGAATTACGCGGATTAACACTTCCCTAATGATCCACGGAGCTTGAAAGAGCTGTGGAAGACATGACAGTAAAGATGGTAAGCACGGTACCTATATTCCTCCAGCAAAACTGTCAAATCAAATATCACCTCAAAATTATCATCTTTGCATTTCCCACGAAGCAACCAAAGCCGAAAGGTAAGGGTGGCCAAATAAATGTGCAGACTGTCAAACAAGACCCCCCCCACTTTGGGACTTGAATGGATTATTTTATTTGCACCCAGCAAATGGCCCATGGCCTGAGGCTCCCTCTCTCTCTCTCTCACATCCACGTTCATCTTCTTTTGTCAAGCTGGCTAGCCCGATCCAGCAAAGTAGCTATATTTCCGATATTGTAAATATTATTACCCGTATAGCATTTTTTTAACAAAAAATGGTTCTCTATATTGTAGTCTTAAAAAAATGCAAATGGGTTCAATGCAAACATGGAACGTCACCACATCTACTGTAAATGCATATTACATTCCCCAAGTAGTGAGAATTGAATCCGTTTAGTTAGCACGGGAGAAGTTTAAATTGTGCAGTTAAGACGCATGCTAAATTGTGAGAAATATGCAATTTCATTTATGTTTTATTTTGCTAACTTCTATCGTGTATTCAGCTATTAATCTACACCTTATATCGCACTAATTACTAAAACATTTTTAATACTCGCTAATTATAATACCAACTATCTTGTACTCGTCTATCAAAACGAGCAGAACAATAAAACAGGTGTATTTGAATTTTGAATTTTGTTTTTAATTAATTTCATTTTTTTGGAAGTATAAAATTGTCAGGGGAGACGAAAGGACAGACAGAAAAAGAAAAAAATCACGTGTACACGAGGACCAGTTTGATTGACTGATTGCTTGATTTAATGGAGAGATGTGTGGAATGGAGGGAGTGCCTTTCCAGAGCAAAGAGTCAGTGAGGTGCTTCTTTTCAGTTTTCACAACACCTTATTAAATTTTAACCTTCTTATTAATTTTTTTCAAAAACCGTTTTTCGCGTTATTCAGTGGAAACAACACTGCGAAACACGAATGTGCAGTCAAGCTTCGTATTGGAACAGACAAGAAGCTCCAGCCACTCGTGTCCTGTTAGAACTGCATACGTAAACTTCCATATTCTGCTCTGTGACAGACGATTTCAGGTGAATTTGAAGCTCCGTAATATTTGGTAGTTAAGCAAAGCCAGCACCCAGGAATTCGTAGGGAAATTTTTTGGAAGACGACAAGCATGGAAACAACCATTGGCTATTTTTAATGGAGTAATTGAGATTTAAAAGTCAGAACATTATCTAATATTAAGAATTTAACTAAATTTACGTAAAACAATCAAATTAGCATAAATACGAATGGATGGAAGATTAAAGCACAAAATTGGAAGAAATTTTATTAAAAAATTCATTGTCGCATGCAATAAATAACTGTTAAATAAATATCCGAGAGAGGGCAAAGCATGAACGTGGGAAAGTTACATTGCATGAGAGAAGGTCGATGCAATTGAATTCGATTTCTACATATGGAAATTGAATAACATAGACAGCAGAAAGGTATCACTTTTTTGGTTTTGCTCCTTTCTGCCATCAATGTGGAGTACCATTCGGGAACAACCTGAATTTTTTTGCAGCTAAAAAACAACAATATAGATGTGGGATCCCTCTCTATTACTGTTTATTACGCCATAGCCAAATGAGGAAATGACACCAAGGTTTGTTGACGCCACGAGAGAGGAGATATTCTAACAGATTTCCAGGTGAGCTTCGTGGGTTAATTGTTCCCTATCGTTAAAATGACCATTGTGCTTGCGAAGAACTCTTTCAAATTGATCTATTTGAATGATTTATTCCTTGGGACAAGGATGGATTCACACGAGTCAACCATTTTCAAAGGGCTATGCGGAAGGTCTTTACATGGCATCTAGACAGAGCACATTAACAGAGGTGTGGGCAAAAGGAAGACACGATTACAAAATTTTTGGGAGGGTCCTCGTAAATACATTTCTAAAATGCATGGTATTTTATAATTATAATTAATCATAAAAACTATACATATGTTCCCATTAGTTATAATATTCTAATATGGGAATTTGTCTCAAAAAAAAAAAAAAAAAAAGGTGAACCTAATCGTGTTTATATAACTTTATCCTGTCAAAATTGGGGCACAGAAATCAGTTTGAATGAATGAAAGTGAAAGCGATCCATCGTTGCAACAAGTGGAGATATGTAGTGCAACGTGGCTTGATTTGAGGATAACCTATCAAGGTACTTTCCCTTGGTGAAATGAAAAGGGTCCAAACGACGAGGGGGTTCAATCTTCATTTCGCTTGAATAAGGAAAAGCCGTATTTCTCATTAATTCATATGCCGAGGGGGCGGCCTTTGAAATCCATGGACATGAAAGTTTTATCACAATACTGCAGCGTCATTAAGCATCTTCCGGTATTGATGAATTGGAACAGAGACTACTTCGCTTAAATTTTTAATTTAATTAAAATTTATTTTATCCATAATAAAATTTATTTTATTCATAATATTTCACACACGCGCACATATATTAATATTAAAGTTGTATTTAAATTATTAATATATATATATATATATATTATAATAATAATAAATAATTTGAGAGGAATTTTTAAAAGTAATAAAAAATTAAATTATTTATAATTTTTTAAAAATAATAAATTTAAAAATAGTTTGTTCCTATAAAAATATAAAAAATTATAATTATTTTTGAAATTTTTTATTTTAAATATACATAAAAAATTATTACTATCAATTAGATAAATTTGAAATTAAATTAATTAAATTTTATTAAAATATTAAAAAATTATAAAATAATTATTAAGTTAATATCACGATAATTTACTTAAAAAAATAAACAAATATCAACATAAAATATTTTATTAAATTTTTAAAATTTGATTATATATAAAAAATATATTAAAATGTCACTAATTTCAAGATTTAATATAAAGTAACTCAATTTTTAATTTTAAATATAAGATTCTACACCTAATTCGTAGAAAAAAACATTAAATTAATCAAATTATCACAAAATGTTACTCGTCTATTTGCCACCCGTTAAATTAGTGACTCGGCTACTTTGGCTGGTAGATGCGCGGGGCTGGTCTTTATGGAAATTTCAACCCGAATATGTCACTGACGTCTGACCGAGAGACGCATGGAGAGAGATGAAGTAATGTCGCCGAATCTCTCTACAGAGACAAAGAGATTTTGGGGGAGATTTTTTTCTACCAAAAAAAAAAAAAAAAAACAGGTAAATGAGGAATATCAAAAAAGACAATGAGATCGCAGAGAAATGAATCAACCATTGTCCCGTCTTTCTACTTTCATGCTCTCTCCATTGTTTCCAGTGCTGCTCCCCACGGTACAATAATGGAACCCCCCGCACGGTCATATCAATAAGAAAATGTATCTCATCGGGCCCTTCGTCTTCCCCAAGTTCTATGTTCCTGTTCAGTAATAGCATCAGAGATGAAGAGAGTGACACATAGTGCAATTTTGCCAATATACAGACGAAGGAAATAAATAAGGAACATATTTGAGTGTACAAAGTACAAACGCTTGCATAAACCTAGTGCTTTAAGTAATTTATTTTACATTATATAAAAGTTATTATGCCCTAAATTAATCTAGCTATGGACCTCAATGACGAAAAAATCTTACTCCAGTGTCAGTGCCCCCCAAAAAATGCATTAGCTATCCTGTGTCAGTGCAGTAAGTGCAGAGAGAGAGAGAGAGAGAGAGAGAGAGAGGGGAGAGGGGAAAGTTCTTCTGTTTATAAAGAAGTTGATCTTAAATATTACAGCCGTTTAACTTCCAATCTGTCTCACAATAAACTCGCTGACCAAAAAGAACTTGCATTAATGCAAGCCACAGAAAAACACGAAAAGTGGATCATGAACATGAGAGAGGCGAGAAAGTGAGACTGAGAAATCCCTCTCGGTCGTCACACTTCTCCATACAACTTACATTCCCAAAGCTCCTTGTACAACAATGGGCAAAAATCACTGGATATATTTAAAGCTTTTAAGGCACAGAAAAGCTCCGCCTCCACCTCCATCCAATGCAGCTGCACTACAATTGACTACCATATGATAGTTACACAATCAAAGAGAAAGGCTCTCGTTCTTTTCGCCGCAATTTGCCTTATCCGCTTGACTTCTCCTCTTCTGCTCTCCCTCGTTTATTGCCTTACGGCATGAACAGCTTGTTGCCACACTTGCATCTCCAAGCCTCTGGGTAGTACTCCAGAGGCATGCTCGCCCAGGGCTGGATCGGCACGTGAACTGGTTTACACGGCAAGCAACTGCCACACTTGGATCTACAAGTAGGTGGTGAAGAACCTGGTCCAACCAGTCCCTTCAGAGACGCAACTCGGTCCATTGGCCTCAGCCCACTTCCTGTTTCCTTCTCCTGTCTGTCTTGGACCAAACTACCTGCACTTATATCATTTGTTTGTCATCTATGAACTGGGTTTGGCTTATTAGACTTAAGAGAGTGAAGACAGTTAAGGATTCATATGCTTACCCAGTGGGGAGAGAGTTGAGGCAGTGGCGGAGAAGAACAAGAGAAAAGTGAAGGCAGATACTGTTGAAAAGTTTCCGCAGCGGCGGCGGCGACAGCGCAGTAAGTCCATCACCGAGTTTAAGGGGTCTCCGTGCGCATACGACCTGCAGTGAAAATTTTGAACTACGAAAAGGGTCAAAAGAAGCAAAGTTATTGAGAGAGTGGGGATATAGTTGGAAGAAACGTTTTCTTTGGGTGGGGAGATTGTCGAGAGAGACTCCAAGTCATCGACACATACCAAAACGACGAGAGTTAAAAAAGCGTGTAAACAATGGAGAGTTTTGTGGAATTGATTGGCCGGAGGGAGGGAGCGTTGGGGTTGGGGGGTGGGGTATAGACCCTGAATGATTGTGACACAATGGTACTGCACTCATTGTTTAATTTAGAACGAAACTTTTTAATTGACCACATTAAATTTCATGAAACTAATTCCAAGAACCTGAATGATGAAATTTCTCTATCTAATTCCCTGTTTGTTTCTTTATACTCAACAAAAACATCTAATAATGTCGTCCGCTTAACCAAGCACCCTATAACTTCAAGTTACGGGTAAAATTAAATTGCAGTTGGGCTGCTGCGAATTGGATGTCCGGAGCTCTTTCTTTTTTAATTTGTACACCAGGAAAATGGAACCTAAATTAGAATACTTCATAGTTACTTTTGAATGGAATGTATTCGTTTCTTCAATTGAAACGTTCAGGTGGAAATCAGTGTACTGTACATGTAATAGGAGAAATAGGGGGAAATTGGAGAAAGAAAGGCTAAAAGGTAATATTTCCAAAAGAAGGGGTTGTTCAGGTTGATGGCAACAGCACCCGTGTGGTTGCGTACGTGTGTAAGAATGGGGGTTTGCTCTGCTGTCTTGTAAGGGACCAAGTCCCATCTCACCCCTCCTCCTACCCTCCTTTATTAAACTCATCTCTTCCCTTCTGCAATTCTCCCCCCCCCTCTCTCTCCATCTGTCTTCGATGGCAAGTCGTACAATGGACTCATAAATTTCTTGGGTGGAACCCTTCGGGGCACAGTGGTGGGGGGACCCCCAATGGCCAACAGCCAAACAAAACAATGTTCTGTTTTTTGACTTATTGTTGCGGTAAAATTATTCAAAAACGCCACCAAAGCTATGATTCGCGGGTACAGGTGACGTTATTAAAATGTATATAAACATCAATAAAATGTATAAATAAATTAGAGTAAAATGTACACAAAAACTGAGAAAAAGTAAAATATAATAAAAAATCATTTTATTTACACTTTTTAAATATATTTTTATATATTATATCCGAATTGTTTACACATTTAATTAGATTTTGCATATATTGAAAATATTTATTTAAGAATAATATCTTCCTATGAATAACGTTATAATAAAGTTATCCGTACAGAGTTTAGGTTGGATTTACGTCCGAGTAGTGGGTCCCATTAGTGGGAATTAAAATTATTAGAAAAGGCCGGTGTTTGGCATTAAATAAGCGTACGCCCATGGTCTTTCAGTGCGCGAGGACTTAAGCCCTGCCAGCCACCGGGACATCACCGCTCCGACTCAGTGATCAAAGAGGGAATTTCGGCTAGTCAGGCCATGGTTTGGCTTCAGAAACTTCTTTTTTGTTGTTGTTGTTGTGTCTTTTGTTTCCAATACACAAAGGTCAAAAACATCAGGTAAAACAAGCGAGGTTGACATGGTAATTGAGATCATTAATGTTCGCAAATATCTTGCCTATCTAGCCGAAAAGCTAACAAAGCTATAGGCCAGAACTCAGAAGCAAGAGTCCAAGTGGGCCGGACCTTGGACCAGCTTAATACAAGAATAAAACAGGCCTTCTCAAATGATCCCGAGGAGGCCTTTTGGAGAATCATCAAGTTTGAGGAAGCTTTTTCGGTGGATGAACAGTGGACCTACTTCTGGGACAGCAATGGCAGCAAGCAACCGGTGAGCTTTTCAGGCCTAAGCTCCTAAGTTGGATACATGCATCGGAGATAGCAACTTGAAAATGACTCTTCGAGCTATGGTACAGTGCAGTATGGACATGTCCACCGTAACAAAATAGTATCCTGCTTATCCACTTTGAGTCCATTTTCTGTTTATTTCTACAACTTCGGTAAGAAACGAAAGGACCCTTGTATAATGCGCTTTCACGTTCGCTTGGACCTAGGCTACAGATAGTGGAGAATCCGCACTGTAATTGTTTGCAATCGCAGCCTTGTATTTTAGCGATTGCAACCCTTGTGAGAATCAAGTCAATACCATTTGTGAAGAAAAAGAGAGGAAGAAGGGAAAATATAAAATCTACTAAAAATTCGATACCATGAACCTAGTGTCATGATCAAACTTTACAGGTTTATGAAATACAAACCCTCTCTATTAGCTTGGATTGTGCATGGCATTAAAGTCATATTTGATTTATTTTTGAATCTCCTTTAACTGTTTTAAATTGTGTAATTTTATTGATACGATATGAAACATACTTTCAGCAATAAGCGTCTTAAAAAGGGAAGCTTAACGATGATGACGAAGAGATACATTTTTGTCTTTTGAATCCTTTGAGACTTTGGAATACTAAAAAATTAATTTTACCCGAAAAAAAAAATGAACACGGCGAGAGAGAAAGAACCCTTTAATGGCTAAAACTATCAGATACGGGATGCAATTAATTATACTTTTTGTTTATATTTCTCTTTTTCAATTCGGGTTTACCTTTTTCATAAAGGACTAATAATATAATTTCAAAGAGCCTGCTATTACATAAACCACCCCGGCACAGCTCGCGCAACCATTCGGGAGTTATATAAAGCTTGAAGCTCCGTGCCTAAATTCCAGTAAAAGCAGGGTGGGTAGGAATCAGGAATTGGTGTTGAGACAAAAGGGAATAAATCAAGCCGATTATTTTAAGGGATATACTAATTAACAGTCATTATTAAGATATATGAAATGCAAATAATAAACAATATAAATCAATCAATTTTGTTTAATAAAGTTAAAAATATAAAAACTTATTTTAATATATTTTTATAATCAATGTTGTACGATGCTGCTCTTATTTCAATTTCTTTCAGCAATAATTCATCCAAGAATAAGCATATATCATTATCAATATGAAAAAAGAACGCTTCAGAGCTTCAGCTTTTTTTGCACCGAGGCGGAGAAGGAAGGATTTCAATAATTGGGTCTTGTGAACAGTCCTTCAACGGGGAGCTCCGTTAAGGTTATGGGTATTGGTAAATAGGATAACCGAGACAGATAAAATAGAATTTAAACTATTATTTATAATTATAAAAATTAAAATAATAATAATAATTAATTAATTAAAATCCACAATAAACTAAAAGTTTATGACCATCGATTAAAATCGACGATGTCTGTGCTATTTTCGTTTGAACTGTATCAGTCTATCAGAGTGGCAAAGACGTGATTTCCAGTGACAAGCAAGTCCATTATGGTCTTTGGACTTTGGAGAATCAATTATTAATATCCATAATTAGCACAGACATGTATCTACGTGGCAGCCTAGGGTGCTGCCCCAGCTCCTAAAAGCTCCCCCCCCTCGCACCGGTCCGCGCCACCACGACGGAAGGAAAGCAAGACCCAAAAACGCCCGCCGCGGCGAGGCCACCCAGCCACTCCCGTAATCTCCCCTTTTAATTTCAACGAAACAAGCAGCTCCGGCGAGGGGCTCTGGACGGCGGTCATGGACGCCGGTGTGACTCCATTGCCAGCTCCGTCGATACTGGACAAACCCCTCGGCCAACTCACCGAAGAAGACATTTCCCAGCTCACCCGCGAAGATTGCCGCAAGTACCTCAAAGACAAAGGTGAAGAATAGGAATCTGTTCTTTCTTTTTAATTCTCTCTCTCTCTCTCTCCCTGTTTTTTTTTTTCTGTCATTTTATTCGAATTATTTTTTCCCCCAATTTGACCTGCGATTCCGCCATATTTTCCGGTACCGAAGGAAAATGAGATGGACGACACGTGTCCTTTCATACCCTTTTCTGGTTATTTATCTTCTTCGGAAATTAAAGAAACAATGTCCGTACAGGAATGCGAAGGCCGTCGTGGAATAAATCACAGGCGATCCAGCAAGTTATTTCCCTGAAGGCTCTCCTCGAGACAAGTGCGGATTCCGGCGCCGGCGCTATCCGGAAAATCCTCGTCTCCAAGCCGCAGACTTCGCCGTCGCCGTCGCTGGCGCCGGTGAGTCCCAACTTTCAATACAGTTTCAGTCATTTCAGTACAAAAAGCAGTTGTTTGACTTGAATAGATAACGGTACTAAACTACGTAGGCGACGCTGAACTCCAGCGATTCAGTTAAGGAAGCCAGTGGGGACGCGGACAATAATATTGCTTCGGATTCAGTAGAGGGTACTGTTCCGGGTCGGGTCAGTGATTCCCCGAGATCGGCCCAGTTGGATTCCCAAGCCGAAGAGGCCGATTATAATGTCTTTGCTTCCAGGTTCTCCCGCTTTCCCCCTCAATCTCGAGTGATGACATCGTTTCACATTTGCCTTGCAAATTTTGCAAATTTCAAGATGGTGTTGTTCCATGTGTCAATCTTGGAACTAATTTACTTCTGACTGTGGCAACAGAAGTCCAGGTGCAGTGCATGGATCCATCGGGCAATTGACAATTTTCTACTCTGGCAAGGTTAATGTGTATGATGGAGTCCCGCCTGATAAGGTAATGGGGCTTCCTTTTCTGCGTGGATTCAAAATGTTGGCCTTCCAATTTATCCAAATATGGGTTTTGCAGGCTCGGGCAATCATGCACCTTGCAGCAAGTCCGATCCAGGTGTCTCTGGACAATACAATTAGCCGAACCACAGACCTTCCATTTCCATGTCATTTACGGACTCCAGGAGATAAACCTATCCTTATTCCCTCTGGTGCTACGATCTCTCCCACCACCCAAACAGGTACGGTTTTGGGGATGAAATGTCTGCTGTTTTATTTTTTTTTAACTCACACATTTGTGGTCTTAGGTTATTTCTTCTGGAAAATGATAACAGATACGGTTTAATGTCTCCGAACAATCTGTAGTCTACTTTAGTAAACTAAGTCGTGCAACAGACAAATGCACATGTGATTTTTTTCAGTTTTATGGGTCTTGTTGATTGCCAGATCATTCTAGTTAATGAGTTAAAACTACATCTTTCATAGGTGTGCCTGATAAAAGATATGCATTTATGTGGCTGCTAGTATATTAGTTCCAAACTTATTGTGTTTGCATCAATTATCTTTAAATAAAACATGAAGATTTCGCAAGTATTGGCAAATCAATTGATGGTAGTTATGGTTGGAATCTACAGAAAGTAGGACAGAACGTCTGCAGCAGTGTCAGGAGAGAGGAAACATGACTCATGATCATGGTAAGAACTTTGTCTTACATTGTTATTCTGAAGAACATTGGGTTCTGCAAGATGTCATCATGGCCTTCTTTGAAGGAGATCAGCATGAATCCTTGTTCTGTGATGTTGAGAAATTTTCTCTTTCCAGTTTCTGGTTAGGAGAGCAACATTCACAGTAATATTCTTATTCTGCCAAATAGGCAAATTTTAGGCAAATACCAAGAATTGCATTCCAATGATAAAAAAAAAATTCTATGCATCTGCATATGTATGATAGGTATATATCCCAATTGGTTTTCTCAGGACCCTACTAATACCTTGGGTCTCACCCTCCCATGTGGTGTGGGCTAAGATGTATTGGTAGCTAGGCATTTACAACTTGTTTTTCATTCCTTTGAAGTGGTTTAAGTCTGACAGAAGCGAAAAACCTAATATTATACAGAAAAAGGTTCTTTCCATAAGAAGTTGCCTCGGTTTCCAAAGTGATAAGAATGAACTTCATCAAGTGTGGTCTAGTCATTGCCAACAAGTCCTAGACTTTAACTTGTATATTTCATTCATTTCAGGGATTGCCCGTGTCATTTTATGATATTGTCTTCAGTGACATTGTTGACCATTAACCCTCTCATCTAGATGAATGATCCGAATGTTATCCTCTGCATCACTTGAACCAACCGTAAAAACTGTTTCCACAAGCTAAAAGCATATCTAGCACCATCAGCAGTACTTAGAAATTTTTTTTTTTTCCAACTTTTGCCCATCTTTGTGCATGCAGCCAATCCTGCTTTTTTTTGTTTCAGCAGGATTTTGCTCTTTACTCCACTTAAAAATCATGCTATTTTATCTTTGCCCTGCAGAAAAGCAATTCTGGTATTGTTCTTAGTTGATTTTGGATATTACTACGAAAATTGTGGCATGCCCTTGTAACACTTTGTATCTTTGCTTGTGATGTAGAGGGTCAAGCAAGCCGAAAGGTGTCATTACAGAGATACCTAGAGAAGCGAAAAGACAGGTACCTTAAGTAACTAAGAACACTCTGATCAAAAAATAACCTTGCATGTAATTACAGTTATTGTGCGAGACACTATTTCTTACCGTGGTGTTTCTCTGCATTCTACTTATTATTTTCCTATTAGGGGAAGATTTAAGGTCAGGAAATGTTTGGGGCCTACATATTCCAGCTTGGATGTATATTTGAATCATCGTCTGAAGACACATACATCAAATGGGCAATCAACCCTTAGCAGGACAAGGTCACCAGCCCAGCCTGTTGTACAACATGCCTCGTACATCTCTGCTGAAAATGGCGCAAAGATTGCAAATTTTTCTGTTGATCTGAATGAAGGTAAGCAACTAAATTGTTTTCCATCGTATGCTTTTATCATTTCAAAGATCCAACAAGAATATTTTGGGCAGAGCTTCAATTCTCGTCTGAATTTCGATGATTTGATGTCCTTGTTGATCCGTGTGGTCCTCTGCAGATGTCCTAGAATAATCTGTAATGTTACACTGCTGTATTGAATATATGGTGCTTGGATCTGAGTACAGAGCCCTCCTCTGAGAACAATCGTCATTGTGAAAGGACATAACTAATCTAGAAGCCTTCAAAATGCAGCCGTAAATGGTGAAATTTTCTTTCAGCAATCCGTGCTGTTTCGGGCAATCCTTATGAGAGTATTCCTTTATGATGTCTCCGGCTCATCAAATTTTGTACTATAATTTCAGTGTGCAGTATCATCTTGTTGATGCCAATGTATCCAGAGTTGAGAAATGCCAGCATGAGCAGCTAGCTATTGTCTATGCGGTAATGTAGAATTTAAATGTATTGCTTAATCACGTAACCTAGGATCCCCCTCCCCCCCCCCCTTTTTTTATTTGGAGCAATGTAATCTATTATCCTAGTTAGACTCTGGCCGTATCATATTCCGTTAAATGGTTCTTGGGCCCCTTATGCTTTTATGGCGAGAGAACCCCACCTGCGGACCATGACCGCCTGGGTTGTGTCCATAACTCCGGGGAAATGCAAGCGGAAACTCTTAACCTCACGGCTCCCCAACCCGAATTGTTAAAAACACTCGATGGTAGGTTTCGAAGCTAAGATGTGCGGTTCAGCGGTTCCTCGGCACGCGAAAGGCCGTTATCTTGTTAACGAGAAATCAGAAACAGTCGCAAACAACAGTCGACGGATAAGTCTACAAACGGGTTGATGAAAGCCGAATTTACCGAGACATCTTCCCCTGATGAAGGCATTCCTCGTTGGAACCAGGGTCACCCATAGGGACAGGGACGAAGAAGACTCCCGAGTTTCAAGTGACGCGAGAACACGTGACCGCTCTCACCCCTGAAATGACCAGATGCCCCCAAAACACAAACCATTCCGCAAATCGGTTAATCATTTATGCTGACCGTCGAACGCCGTATGTTGTTATTATTATTATTATATAAATATAACTGACTTATAATCTTATACAATATAATAATAATAATAATAATAATAAATGAAATTCATCTAAAATGAAAATAATAATAATAAATTAAATTTCTACAACTTGTTCGGCCTCGCAAGTACTACCACATATACCGAAACCGACATGCGAACACGCGCGACAAGGGGCATTATCGGCTTTCCGTTCTTCCTCATCTCTCGCGGGCGGTTCGGAGACGACGAGGAAGAAAGACACAATGGCCCGCTTCCCCGGGGAAGGTCAATTCGCTCTCTTTTCCGAATTTATCATCTGTGCTGTTTGTTTCCCAGGAAGACAGCCTTTCCATTCCAGAGGCACGATTGTGCGCTTGCGATGGAATCTTGTCGCACTGTGCGATATCTGTTTTTCGTTTCCTTCGTCTCTTCAAGATAGTTGGTTTTCTAATTAAGCGAAAAACACCATCTCTCTGTAGCGGATATTTGCAATCCCTAGCTCATTTCCTCGAATTAGGCTATCCATTGGATGATTTCAATTTTCCTTCACTTTTTCATTGTACTTTAGACGAGAAAGCTTTTAGATTTTTTTTTTTTTGTCTTTTTGTTGGGTTTTAGGCGCGATATGAGATGATTTTATTATTATTATTATTATTATTATTATTTGGCTTTTCGCTTTTTGCGGATATTGGATAGGTATAATAGAACCTCAAGCCCATGCGTGGCTATCTTGCTAAAACCCTTGGTTGTTGCTAAAGTAATTCCTTTCTCGGTGTAATCTTGGTCGGTTTAGGTAGTCATATTCAGATTTATGGTCCAACTCTTTCACTTATGCGCTGGGGTACTTAGTCTCAACTGTGTTTATTATTCTAGTAGGTTTCGGGATAAATTGTCCGGCATTGGAGCTAAAGTTGGTGACCTCGGTGGATCGTACATCTTGTATTGTAAAAGAGGGGAGCTTAGCAGTATAATGTAATTATTTGGATTTTGATAAAGAACTGCTCATAGAAATTCATTCCTTTTCGACTTCGTTGTAGGCTGCTACAAAAATTTGCTAATTCTAAGGTGCATGAACAATCAAATAATGATGTGGGAAATGACGTCCTTGCGTTGTGAATGAAATATGATGATGTGTGTAAAGTGGAAGTGAAACCTGTTGTAACCTAATTAGACTCCTGGAGTGAAAGTGGAAATTCCCTCTTCATACCCAATTGAGCAGATGCCAGTCCTTTCCATCATCTTAGTTATTTCAGTATGTCATCGCTGCTAACACTTGTGGATCCCTCACTGTTGTCAGCATGTCTATGGCGAAGCATGAATGCATAGGCCATTCAATCTTCTGCCTGCCAACCACTATACTGCTAGTAATCACCTTTGCAGATCATGGAACAAAAAAAGTGTGAAATGATAAACTTGAGCAGTCCTGCTTTCACCTTTGAATTGTTTACCATTTTTATCAAACCTGTCAACAGGGGCTAGCAGATCATAATGCACCATTTTTCAGCCTCATAGTTAGCAGCAGAGGCATCATAGACTATGAGATGACAACCATTCCTGCTTTCAGTTGTTTGAGCAATGGATAGATTAGACTTTGACTTGAATGGATTGATTAACTCTGTTATTTTTGTCAGTTTTCCTTTTCTGGGTTACATACGTACAATGAACTTGAATGCGCCATAAATCTTTCATTATTTTTCCCAGGATTTGAGGCAAGAAGTAATTCAAGCATGGTACATGGACAGCAGTGACGAAGACCAAAGACTGCCCCATCACAAGGATCCAATGGAGTTTCTATCTTTGCAGCAACTTGAAGGTAAGTTACTTGCTAGGCTTTTATGCTGATATTAGGCAAGTGTAATGGCCCTCGACATATTTTTCATCAAAATTTATACATATTATACAGGGATTGGAGTGCATAGCTGGAAACTAGATGCTGATAAGTATGAGACAGATGAAGACTTGAAGAAGATCCATGAAGAACATGGATATTCCTATGTGGTTAGCACCAGTATTCTATTCTGTGCACATAAATATTCTATCATTTGTGATCAATTTGTCTGATTTTGCATGCAAAAATTTAGTAATGGCTTTAGCTGTTGCCAAGAATTTTTGTCCATACAACTCCAAAAATTTCCTTTTGGGCAAAATTTTCATTGCTAAATTTGTTGATTGGTCGGTGCACTATATGCAAGTGGTGCATTCAGAATTTGATATTTGTGAGAATAGATCATCTGACTTGATTTTGGATGGTATTAACTTATACTATTCTTCTTCCTTTATGCATATCACTATTCAATTCAAGTCAATTCCTTGAATTTCGACTCAATGACTTGTTTATGCAATTGAAAGAATGAGTTCAACTTCACAGTCCTTTTCTTTAGGACTTGATTGAAGTTTGCCCAGAAAAGCTATCAAATTATGAAGAGAAAATCAAAAATTTTGTTGAAGAACATCTCCACACTGATGAGGAGATCTGCTACTGTCTGAGTGGCAGCGGTAGGCTAAATCTCTCTTGTTTCCCCACACCCTTCTCTCGGAGCACCACTGCCATGTGCAGTGCAAATGTTGCTCATCAACATAAACTTATTAATGTGTTGCACTAGGGCAGGTTATTTTGTTGTCAGGGATTGTAATGACTGCTGGATTTGTGTGTGGGTGAAGAAAGGGGAATGATTGTTTTACCTACTGGGATCTATCACCGCTTTACACTGGATACAGACAATTACATCAAGGTATTTGATAAGTCGCATGCGAATGCTTTGTATCTATATTGTGTGCTTGTTTGCATTTTCCTTGGGTCATGCATGATTCCCTGTTCAGTGGTACACAATGCAGCTCTAGTGTGGTCAAATTCTTTTTTATGTTGCAGACAATGTCGTGGGACATTCCTGTCTTGGACTTGCCTTTAGATCCATGTTCACCATACCTTCTACAGTCAAGCAAAGTTTTCCATTCGTGCTTCTCTGTCACCTTATCTGTTGAACATTTTTATGCTCTGTGCACGTAAAAATATCTACTGTACAGGCTCATATGAATTAGTTTCAATGAGACCTTATACAGGCAATGGGGCTGTTTGTTGGCAATCCAGTTTGGACTCCATTCAATCATCCACATGATCACTTGCCCGCAAGGTATAGTTCTTTGTCATGTTCACTATGGACTTGCCTTTCACATTTAGGGCCAGTTGAGTCTCCAAGATTGCTTCTTTGAGTCTTTGAGAAGACTGATTCTGCAATGCAGGAAGGACAACCTCCAGGCTTTTGTGCACAATGAAGCTGGAGGGCATGCTGTTGATGCCACTGCATGAGAGACCTGCTGTGGCTTCTCTAAAATGAAATTAATAGTGTATTTGCTTTTATAGAGGTGAGACTGCTTGCATAATTTAGACTTGTATGGTGACATTTTGCCCGTGTGACTTGCATGCTCGTGTACCGCAGCTTCTGCAACTGCTAGAAGCTTCAAATTTTATTTTCCCCAACATATCTACCGGTGTCTCGGTAGCTGCCTTGCCATTCTGGGCGTCTTAATCAGTATATATGCACATTGCTAATTAATCATATGACTATATCTGGTGTAAGTATGAGAAGTATATTGGTGGATGTGATGTTTGAAAGTGTTAAATTTTGCAACGAGTGGTAGTAGTGGTTATTCAAATTTGTATCAAAACTGACGGTAGGGAATAGAAATGCTAAAAGCCTATATACGATTGAGCAGGGAATCCATTGAGTCCGGTTTTGTGCGAGCGCGTTTTTGTTACGGATCTCCAGCAAATGAAATGGTAAAATATTTGTATGGTTAAACCCCAAAAAATAGCAGTCAGTTTGTATGGTTCCACGAAATTTCATGTTTCAGCGGGTTATGGTCAATTGATTATCATTTGGATTCTGAGCTGCCACGCCAATGGACTCGATTCACGTAACGGGCTTTCTAACAATTCATCTCTTAAGTTAAATTTAGACATAATCGGCAGTGTTCATTGTGTTAATTAAAGTCATTCGGGCCCAACCCCAGCTTGCAATCAACGTCATGCTTGTGCCTTTGGGAAAACCTCGCACGGATTCTGGTTTTGTCTGATTGTTATTCTGTTCTGTGTCCTGTCTGCTTCTGCGCTCAGGAAACTCCTTTCGAACTATTTTATTTCTAAAGACTAATAAACTAAAACTTGAATTAGTTTATTACATTTCTCCACGTTTCCGTCCGCGTGCCAATCAATCTTTGAATTGATAACGTGTCCCCACGGAAGCTTGGACACCCGTCAGTTGAAAGAACAATAAACATACAAAAGTCTTCTTATAAGCTCTCTAAAAGAGGTACAGCTTCGACTCTCATTCTAAGGTAATCTCTTACTGCATATTTTACGATAACGACTAAATTAAAGTTAACGGCTTCAACTCTAATATCTTTTAGTTAAGCTTTCTTTATTTTATTACTATTGGATCTAAACCTGAACAAAATTCATCATAGTCAAATTAGGTTATAAAGACTAAATTAGAGTTATTAGACATAGGACTTGGCCCCTTTAAGCCTCGCATCAAATAGACAAATTGAATTTCAATACCCCTCAGCTAGGCTCTCTAAATTCTACTATAGTTATTTATATGCTCAAAATCTCTATTATTAGCACCCAAGTAAGTAATATAATTCACTGAGTTGAGTGCTCTTCTTACATGACATATCTCTCACACTTCTTAACTCTTTTTATAATATTTTAACTCTCAAGTATTTTCTTAATTTAAGTATACTAATATTGGGTCGTATTACTAATATTGTTATGACCTATTAGATTTCAAGGCCTAACTTCGTTCAAAATTCACATTAGATGGTCAAATTAAATTTCAATATATCTTAACTAGATTTTTTAATTATAATTATAATTATTTATAATTTTAAAATTTCTATTATTAATACTTGAGTAAATAATATGACTAATCAAGTTGTGCACTTTTCTTAATTTTATAAATTAAAAAAAATTATGATATATATATTTTATATTTTTTTACTTTCTTTGTATTATTTTAATTTTAAAATATTTTATTAATTTAAATATCAAAGTTTTAATATTAACTTACAACTTAAAAGTTTTTAACTTTATTTTGTTTAAAAGATGTTAGATTTACAATTGAATAAAAATTATTTTAAAATTAAATGATAAAGACTAAATTAAATTTATAAAAATTTAACTTTCTTTATGAATTATATCAAATAATTATTATAAATTTTAATATTTCTTAAGTGGACTCGTTAATCGCAACTATAATTATTTATAAAAATAAGATTTTTACTGTCAGTACAAAATAAAAAATAAAATTTATTAAATGAATATTTTTTTAATTTTATAAATAAGATAATTTTTATTTTTTATAAAATATATATTTTACATGTTATGATTTTTTTTATATTATTTTATCTTTCGAATTTTTTATTAACTTAAATATCAAAATTCTAACATCAACCTCCTTTAACTTCTCTTTTATTCTGTAGGTGCTCGATCTGGACCCCAAATAAAAACTATCATCATCGTCATCATCATTTTACATTGGTGGAAACCCGGGACTGCGCAGGGGCGCAGCAAATGGTATTCATATGCGCGAGACGCAGCTCTTTCCAACGCAGAAGGACATGTTTGAATGGTTGGAGGTAAAACTTTGAGAGGACGTACCAGTTAGATATTGGGACCGTGCCTTTGAAATCGTTCGCGAGGTCGATCTATATAGATTAGGAGTGTCTCCATCTTTGGTCTTAATGCAGAGGAAGAAGCAGCAACCTCCACTACGTGAAGACTTAAATTCTATTTGACACTTCGTGAGAAAAGAACCCAAACAACCATCAACCATTATTTTATAGCCGGCCATCGCCATTGCAAAAATTGGTTTACGAGAATGAACTTTTGTGACTGACACCTGGGGCAATTGATAGATGACAGATCACCTCGTGTCAACTCGACATGATTGATGCGATTCAACCCCAATCAACTTTATAATTATTGAAATTAAGTTAAATTCATTAAAATTAATTAGTGGAATGTTATTCTTTATTATAATTTTAATATTAAATTAAAAATACATATTATTAATATTTAATACATAAAAATTACGCATCTTAATTTATTGTATAATTCGTAAATATATTAATTAATAAATAATAAAAGATATATTTAATTAATTAATAATAATAATAATAATAATATTATTATTATTAAAATTAATTAAATTATGACAGTGACATAACGCCAGTGAAGAATTTCATTACCCAACTTGGGTCTCTGAGGGATGGTGTGAACCGCAGAGTTTACATAATTTGAATTCGAATTGGCCCAATTCTGGGAGTGCTGCCCTTGTTGTCTACAGGGACACGTTTCGACAACTTCTCTCCACCTTGCGTGGCGTTACCAGAACAAGGCGACGTGGCCCATCAATCACCCAGATTCACTGCAGCTGTAAATGGAACAGGGGCGTCAAGTCCTATAAAGGTGAATCCAACTCCATGAGATGATGCCACGTAATGACACACTTTATGATCCATTTTAATAGTTCTCTCGAGGGCATTTCAATAAGATTAAGCTTCTTGGATACTTAATCCCCCCCCCCAACCCGCCGAAGAGACAGTTCAGCTAATAACGTAGTCCATGGACTATACGCCTACATAAGCTCAATTATTCTCTCACCTTATACGCTCTTGATTTTTTTTTTTTCTTTTTTGTTATCTTTTCCTTCAAGGTCGTTACCTACCAGTTGTAAGCTTTCATCGGCACAATTGACACAACGACTAATTATTTTTCGCCGCATTACATAACATAGTAAATTAAAGTGTTATTAATTGATGCTTATATATAAAAAATAATTTCATACAACAATCATGCATATGAAGAGTAAGCGAACCCTTGTGTATCATTTGGCTTCCTTCTCAGTTGGCTTTTGACAAAAACAAATGATGGGCAGCCAGTCAATAAACCTTCCCAGAGGGGGGACGGTAGCAAAAATATCGAGACAGTCCTTTTGGATCCTTCTGCGTCATCACCCTCTTTGAGCAGTTAAGAAATGGAAAAGGGAAAGGTCAAATGGGAAAAGAAAGGCAAAATCAGATCCCATTTACTATTTATAGGCTGAGTTGCGGATTTCCTAGTTCCTTCCTCCAGCTTCAGTCCTGCTTCTCGTGTCTCCTTGGAACATAAGATCCAAGCAACCTGTCCCTCTCTCAGGAGTCCTTTTTCCTCTTTGTTACTCGAACTTTGTACCATAACCAAGCTCAAATCTTTCTCCTTTTTTTGTTGGTTTTCCACCTAATGAACCGCCAAGGCCGAGTAAAGGAGGCCTACCCTGGAGCTAGATCGGGCTCTTCGCACTCGGGCATGGCATCCGTTTCAGTTCCTCAGCCAACGGAGGGAATCCATGCTGCTGGTCCTCCTCCATTTCTGACTAAAACTTATGATATCGTAGAGGACTCCAGCACTAACGATGTAATTTCTTGGAGCTATGGCAATAACAGCTTCGTTGTTTGGGATCCAGAGGCCTTTTCCACCAGTCTCCTCCCCAGATACTTCAAGCACAACAATTTCTCCAGCTTTGTGAGGCAGCTTAATACTTATGTGAGGGTTAATTTTAGCGTTCACAATTAAAAGTCTTTCTTTACTTATTTGATTTGAGGCCAATTAAGCTGTGATCGTTTAACAGGCAAAGGTCGAGAGTAAGTTCTGTGCATGCGGGTTCTCTTGATGTGCTTGCTTCCGTGTTCATGAGATGGCTAGAAATGTACTACATTGATATCTTTTTGCATTTTTGTGCTTTTTTGTAATTTTTTCAAGGGCAGTCTGGTTAGGCACTTTTTAGTTTTTATCCTCTCTCTTCAATGATGCGTGCTTAAACTGAAGATTTTGTTTGTTTAGTGGCTTGGAAAACAGATATCAAAGTGTAGGATATACAACTAACTACTGTCAGGTTGTTTAAGCATCTGCGCTCTGCAGTGCCCCCTTCTTAATTTGTTATCACTTCTATTTACGATCTTTTGGTGCATCGTTTATTTACATCCTCGTTTATTTTTCATGTTCTTGAGAATTCTTGTCTTTTTTGTTTCTTTCGCTCTTGGCTCTGAGTTCAATAGTATAATGAATGGGCGATCCTCTGGAACTTATCATCGGGAAGGGGTTTGGTTTATGTAGGGGTTTAAAAAGGTTGATCCAGACAGATGGGAATTTGCTAATGAAGGGTTTCTGAGAGGGCAAAGGCATCTTCTCAAGAATATCAGAAGGAGGAGAACGTCTACTCAACCCTTGGCTTCTCAGCAATCTCTAGACCCTTGTGTTGAACTTGGAAGGTTTGGACTGGACGGCGAAGTTGCTAGATTAAAGCGAGATAAGCAAGTTCTCATGGTTGAACTTGTGAAGCTTAGGCAGCAACAGCAGCATACTAAAGCTTGCGTTCAAACAATGGAACAAAGACTTAGAAAGACAGAATCAAAACAGCAGCAGATGATGAGTTTCTTGGCTAGAGCAATGCGGAATCCCAACTTTGTCCAGCAATTAATCCAACAGAAAGACAAGATGAAAGAACTCGAGGAAGCGATTTGTAACCAGAGAAGAAGGCATATTGATCAAGGCCCTAATCACAACGCTGAAGTTGAACTTGAAGAACTCGGTGTTGTTGGGGCCACGGAAACCTTGGTCAACATCGAACCTCGGGAGTATTGTGACATTTATGATTTTGAAACTCCACAGGCGGACCAACTACCTATTTGCATGCGAGGACTAGGAGGCAGCCAGCAGAAGATAGAGGAAGCACGCATAGAGAGTGCAGAGCAACATGGAAATATAGTTAAAGAATTTGATGAGGCGCTTTGGGAAAATTTACTGAAGGATGATATTGGAGAAGAATTGGTTGTACTGGGTGGTGAAGAGGAAGATGAAGAAGATATAGAGGTGTTGGTCGAACAACTTGGTTAGTTTGTTTCTTCCCCAAATTAGGAAAGCTAATAGCTAAAGCTCTGCTTGTTGCCCCGTTCTTTTTGACGTCAGCTTCAATCGGGGTTGAATAGGAGTTTATCCTCAACCTTCGTACCGCCTGCTCTCCGCATCTGTTTGATCAATTTGATGTAAATATTCAGGCTAAGTGTCATTCGGATTTTACTTGTTTTTCCATTGATGGCAGAATGCCAATACACTGAACATTCTCCAACGTAACCGTCCTTCTTTTCGAATTGACGAGAACCAAAAGGCTGTTGTTTATGGGGTTATCTGCGGCGAACATCACGCTCTACATTGTTCTAGACTATAATGCTTAGCTAGCGATATGTTTTATTTTTCTGACTATTCATCCGTGTCGTTATAGCTTCGAAATCTTTAGGGGGCTTTCTTATTAACGGGTTAAAATCGTGCTTTAGCTCCAAACCAAGAAGAAGATGTCCATGCGTATTCAACCACGAGAGAATCGGTAGAATATGCGGCAATTAACCGTCCGATTCTCATTTGACGCCAAAATTTGCACTCACGTCCACAATTAATATGTAAGCAAATCGTGCGTCTAAATATCCCCAATTGAGCGCGATTAAACATGGTCTTTAAACAAGGGCATGGCGACACTTTTTAGGCCGATCTTGATCTCTTTTTTAGGGGGGGGCCCCTGATGGATGGCTGGGAAGATAATTGTCTGCTGAACTGATAGGATTTGCACATGTTGTGCATGAGACATTTTAATCACTCGGCGTGGTGCCAAAGGGCCGACATGGTATGGGAACATGTACCACTTCAACGAAGGAAAGGCGATCGTCCGTCAACATCGTTGTAAAATATCCAACCTGCCGAGGGAAGGTCTATTATTAAAAAAACGAAATTTACTTTGTATTGAATAATGCATAAACAATAAATTTATTTTATTGAAAGTTTAAATCAAAATATTAATAGATAGTTTTTGACATTAAACTCAGCTTATAAATGTAATAATAAATATACATGCTCTATATATACACACACTATACGTACTTCGTTTTTTGACAAAATAAAAAGGTCGTACGGTTTGGCCAGGTGGCTCCAAGAAAATGCTTTATGGTATGGCAAGTCGACGTAAAGCTACAAAACTTACATGTTTATTGAAAGACAATGAGACAATTTTTTATTTCCTTTTATTTTATTTTATTTTAATATTTATTTTTTTGGGGGTCTTTGCAGTCAAGCAGTATTCGACTACCGGGGCACGCATTGTATGGGGAGATCTATAAGTTTCAACGATATGTTAAGAAATATGAAATTGTGAAAATCTTGTACATTCAATAAACTGAGTTGACAACCATCTGTAGCCACTTTATGCGCATTCATAGTAATGATACTCGTGACAGTCACAACTCCTAACCGCCAGATCAAATAACATACAGTGTAGCCCTTTAATCTAACGGTCGCTGGCATTCGTATCGTACCTAAACCCATCAACCACGGACACCGGGGGTCTCATGAAAAGAGAACGCTTACTCGGGCCTGGCCCATCCATCAGGCTTGAAAGGTGATGTTAAATCAAAAGTCCTGCTCGGCCCTCGGAACCATCGCAAATTTAATCAATAAACTAAAGAGCTCGCATGGGTGGGTAGTTGTTAGTCTCAATATATAAAGTCATTGTCTATCAGCGTACGTGCATATGGTCAAAGTCATTAGTTCGTCGATTTCTCAGTTCCATCTTTGAAGGCAACGACCCGGGACCTGATAAATTTAAAGGGATTACAGGATTAATGTACAATTTTCCAGATTCTTGTGTGTTTACGTTACATACGTTGTTGTATCCGTCACTCCGTGTGCGTATACGTATATAATACACGCATTCCAAATGGTTCATTCTTAAGCAAGGCAAATTTTATTTTATGTTAGAAGAAAAATCCTTTGAAAAAAAAGAAAAAAAAAGGAGGGGAGGGGGGGGGGTTGGGGTAATTACAGACTGCTCACATTTTTTTTTAAATTGGCAAAGAGAAGTAACAGCAAATCAAACCAACTTGCTAGTAAAAAAAAAAAAAAGCGAAAGATCATCCACGAAGTCGTTATTATTAGAGAGATTTTGTTTAATTAATTAATTTATTTATTTATTTATTATCCAATGAATTGTGTTTATTAAACAAATTAATAATAATAATAATAATACTTAAAAAAAAAAAAAAGGCCCCCGAATTCAAACTCGCGACTCGTCCAAAGTTTAGCCTCGGCGTGTCGTTGGAGCGCATGGTTTTGTTATTTTGGAGGATGCTTTCCGTTGTAACCCAATGGGCGCAGTTAACAAAGCCACCGACAAGGCGAGAACCAATGTCGTTTTTTTTTTTTAATAAAAAAAATTAAATAATTAAAAAATAATAATTATTTAATTAATTATTAAGCAAGTTACGTCATTCCTAGATCAGATAATCAATCTACTCTGCGATTTTATTTATTTATTTTTTAATTTATTAAAAATACATAATAAATCATAAATTATATATATATATATATAATTTTATTTTATTTTAATGAAATTTACGAAGAATTAAAATCTTATAAATTGTAATTATAATTATCAAAGTGAACCGGAAGAATAATAAGGGGAGGAGTGACGGTTGAGGCAAAATTTGGAGGTGGAGAGAAACTTCATTTTATTTGATCGAGTGAGCGGTCTCTTTTCCATCTCGAAAAAGTAACCGTTAGATAGGAATATTCAGAGATGCAGAAAATGGCCTCTCCAAAGTTGGCAGAGGCTCTTTTTAGACCCGCCGCCGGCGCGGCCCCGCTGCCAAAACCCCCGGAGTCTTGTTAAAAATTTTAATTTCGATTTCTCGAGAAGAGTCTAAGGTTGCCTTTACCACCGCTGTCGCGAACCGCTAATGATGAGAAAAATATACTATTACTATTAATGTAAATACAAATTGGTACTACTTGGAGGAGAGACTCTCTTTTTTTTTTTTTTTCTCTCTTCTTTTTTGGTTTATTTTTAATTAACATTTTTATTTTTATTTAATTTCACTGATTTATTTTTTTATTTCTTCGTTTCATTTCTTGTGTGTATTTTTGGGTAAAAACTGATCAGATCCAAAAACCGTTGGGCGTCATCCTCTCTTCGTTTCTTGATTGGCTTCTCTCCATCTTCCTTCCGCTCTCTCTCTCTCTCTCTCTCTATATATATATATATATATATAAATGCAAATTGTGATCGCCGGACTCCGTCTTTGAGCAGAGTTGACTCGACTCGGCCGCCGGACCGCCTACGAGTTCCTAATGGGCGCGGTGCCTTCAACCCCGCGGCAGAGCGGCTCCCGGCCGCAGGACGCGGCGGAGTACCTGATCGGATCGTTTGTCGGCGAGAAATCCTTCCCTCTCGGGTCCGATTTCTGGCGGAAGCTTCTCGAACTTCCTCTCAATGTCCACTGGCCTGCCGGCCGTGTCACTGAGGCCTGCGGGTTACTCGGTTAGCTCGCCTCCATCTCTCTAGTAATTATGGGCTTTGATCATCTATTATTATTTTATCCTTCGGTGTTTTTGACCTGATTGGCAATTTCTTTTTCTGCTATGATGTCTCTCAAAGCTGCTAACTAGTCTACTTTTTTTTATTTTTATTTTTATTTTACTTAAATATGTGTTCGGGATTGGGTGAAAGTAAGCCCCAAAGAATGATTGATTTTGGCTTGTTATAGGTATCGACATTTCAGTATGCTCCGATATATTGTATTGTGTTCGATTTTACCAAAATTAAATCGAAGTATTTTGGGAAGTAATAGTTTTCCAGCGTAAATTGCCGGGATGTTTGATAAAGGAGGAAGTGGAAGTGCTGAGGAGTGTCCGACGAAGGGTGTTGAGAGTCACTTTTTTTTTTTTTTTCATTTCATTCTATGACTTGGTGTCTAGTATTTCTTCTTTCACGCTCCACTTGTCCTTTTTGGAATCATTGGTTGTTGTAACTCATTGTAGTCCAGCTTAATTGCCTTTGCTAACCCGGTCATATTGCCTGTTGATTAAAAGTATAAGCTGTCCTTCTAGGTGAAATGGTGCATTAATGTACTAGGCTTGAATAAGTCCTTCACCTTACCATTTTATCACCCTGTCACACTACTTTTTCTTGCCAGTCTATGATCAGAATGATAATGCTAACATCAGCACGGTACAAGATATGCCAAAATCGTGATTTATGACCTGGTGTTTGATAACAGGAGCATAGTGGAAAAGCCTCTATGCTTGAGTGACTAAAAAGGACCTATGACAGATAAAATTACTAATATCTTCTATTGAATTTGAAGGAATGTGTGCCTTGTACTCTACGTGGGTTGCTGGGTGGGTTGGTAGGTTGTTCCAGTGATCTTGTCTATCTATTGGGTATGCAAGTTGTTTTGTAACTCAAATCCGAGTATGAAAAACTCTTTTATTTTTTTACTCTTAGGCTCTTTTTTTGGCAATATATGCTGGTGTGGCTTCTCTATTCTAGTTGTTACTTTTTTTTATTGGTTTTAACAATATCTGCATTTCCCCACATTATTCACTCTGCAGCACAAAACAATTGTTGCACCAGGCATCTGACAAAGATTTTGATTCACCTGACGTGGTGCTTGCAAGAGTCTATTTCAACTTCTGATGCACCATCCAGTGCTTACTCAAAGGCTATTAATGCTGTGTATATTTCATCTGTCTTTCTGAAGCACTTTATCGAAAATGGCCGAAACAACAATATCGAGGAGTTACATCTTTCCTTGGACACAAGTGAACCAACACCAAAGGATTTTGCAAGTGGTATTTTTCTTGTATCATACAGTTTACTAACTACCATTTTTCTGCTCATTGTTACTTGGTGACATGTAAATAAACAGATGGCCATAATCTATAGCTGATCTTGGAATGTGGTCTGATAAACTAGATAGTTGTACTGGATGCTGTAGTAAGGGAATTCAATTCAGAAACCACAACTCCAAGGAAAACTACGTGAATTGGAAATGGTTTTTGCTTTGGAGTCAACCAACCCTTCAAGGAGTTTCCTGTATTGTTGTCAGGAAAACCAATGTCTGTCTGCTGTAATTTGCTGCTATTTTTTCACTTTTTTGGTTTCTTCTGTCACTTTCGGTTTTTTGGGGCATTCCCTGGCAGGGGAATTACTGTTTTAGAGTGAGCAGTTGTTATAGGATTGTTATAAGCTTTGGGTAGCCATGCTTTGGTCCTTTGGTTAGTTTAGTTAACTCTTGATTTGTTTGCATTTGGTATGGTGGGTTCTACATATAAAGGAACACTTCATGAGTACTTTCTAGATGCGAATTGGTGTCAACTATGATTGTTTGCAAGCAAAATTTTTGTTAAACTATTTGGGCTGGGATTTTCAAGAGGTTTAATTTAGCTCAGTTTAATGATTAGCAAATTCAAGTTTCAAATGATCTGAAGAATTAGGCCCAGGCTCATGTGATAATACATCATCCAACTTCAACAGAATGAAGCTTTCTATTCTTTTCAGTTTAAGGTCAAAAATCTAGACACAGGTGATGCTCACAAACTAGTTTTCTCGGCCAAAATTCTTGTTTTGGATGTGATTTGTTTTCTTATTTGGTTACACCACAAAATATGTGTCTCTTGACTAGCTCATAAGCTGCCGGTGGTCACATTTACAGTGGTTTTAATGTGTTTCTCCTTCCTAGTTAGTTTTGTCTCATCAATGCCAGCTGCATCTGTGTTATTTAGTTGATGACTAAGTCCTATGCACTATCCATCTCTTTGTACTTCAAACTTTCCTCTTATAGATTTTGTATGGGGGTTCTAAGAGTGGGGGAGCACTTTAAATATTTGTTTGATGGCCATTCTTTCCAGCATTTGCAAGATCATTGGCTTGAAGTTTGGTTTTGTATGTGCAGATCAGAACATTGAGAATCTCGTGATGCATAACGTGCTTCTCTTTGTTGGCTCAGTAGATGTAAGGTACATAATAAACTTGTTGATATACCGTTTCCATTAAGATTTGTGTGCCTGTTTCCCTCAATTACATTGTTTTTGTCACCAGTCCAAACACATATCTCCTACATCAGGAGTTGCTTAGCTTTGTGCTTGTTGCAATGTCAACACAACTTCTTTATGGGCCATCTCCAGGACCGGCAGATATCAACCCTTTTATTGATGCAGCGATGGATCAGGTTAGAAGCTGGGATTTGGCTATGGTATCTGTTATCAAGTCTCCAGATGTTGCAGTCTTTCAATTGCTTCCCCTTCTAACATGCAGGATGGCTCTTTGGTTGGTTTGGTTGTTCGTAGACTGCTACTCAACTATATAATGCAACCTCGAGCCCCATTCAGCAATGCATCTTATCAAGTATTTTACGAAGGGAGGCAGCCTGGGGTTTTGCAAAGAGTGGGTTCTGCAGCTGGTATGGGTTTCTTATTGTTGCTCACTTATATCATCCTATGCTCATGTTAGTTTTTCTCTGGTGCACCTTCATTCTGCCAAAGTAAAGTTTTTGTCAAAGTAGAGTTGAAGTTTGAAGTGGTTTATCTATTTTGATGAGGAATAGATGATGATAGCAATAGTTATGAAGCTTCAAATGCTTATTGAACATTTTTTTTATGCTATATAGATATTTGCATTAGCTGAGGGGTACAATTAAATTTTGAGCTTTGTTGCTGCAATTGAGAGTGAGACATGTATTGTGTGTATTAACTTAGAGCAGAGCTGGGCATGGGTTCCTAGAGGTTTGTTCCTTTCTCAATTCCCTGGGCCATACCAGTGCATGTCTTATTCATCTTTGGCTGTGGGTTTCTCTTCACTAGTTTATCTTGGCACAGCACTTCAAGATTCTTTGCTCTTCAATGCTTCTGTTGACTTCAATTTCTGATCTGCAGCAAATTTTGTGTTGCTGCCATTCAGTTACTTGGTCAGTTCAAGCGGTGAAGGCTTAAGCAATTCACTGGCAGACTACAGTGTCCATGTGTTGCTTGTTCTTAATTATTATCATAAATGTGTTGTGGGTGATAAGTCCACAGCAGACAGAAGTGATGACAGTGCACCTTCAGATTCTCTTTCCAAAGTACATATGTATTTCTCTGACAATCCTTACTGCAAAGCCTTAGAAAATGCAAGGGACATTGAATGTGAGCTCCTCTTTTTTAGATTTGTTTCCCCTTTCCAAACTGCATGGGCACACTGTCCAGTCATATTGATATATTATTTTGCTCATTGCAGTCGATCATGCGGATATCGAGGGAGCTGTGCACCATGGATCACTTGTGAGGTTACCATTTGCGTCCCTATTTGACACTCTTGGCATGTAAGCATCCTTTCATGATTTACCTCCTCATTATTAGTATTTCCTTGTATTAGGTGAAAACACATGGGTTTTTGCATCCACAATGACTAATGTAAACAGATGAAAAGAAAAAGAGAAAAATAGAAAACAGGGAGAAGTCAGAGATTGCCAGTTAGCATCTACAATGTAGTTACACTTGTCACCTAATTCATAAACAGTGAAGTGTACAGGTTATTTTCATCTCTTTGGTGTCCTTGTAACAATAACTGGAATTCTAAGATACATGCCAAAAAGGACACCTAAAGTTTTTCCATACTAATTATTTCTAGAGTGGTGTGTACACCATTCATGCTGTTGTCTTGAGTAACAATGTGTATCAGTCTTTTCTTCACAGGTTCTTGGCTGATGAATCTGCTGTCCTGTTGCTTTACACATTGGTGCATGGAAACTCTGACTTTTTGGAGTATGTCTTAGTGCGAACTGATTTGGATACATTAGTAAGAATAATCAGCTTAACATCTCCCAGCTTGATAGTATGTTAATGTTTCAAATGCAAAATTATAGGCATTAATGTGGGAGAGTTTCCCCCATTAGGTTAGAGAAAGCATATTATTTTTATTGCTACCTCATTTTGCCTCATCAAATTTCAAGCTTTTAAATAGAAGCTGGCATCTCTCAGCATTTAGCCTTACCTTCCCATCATCCAAAGCAATCAAACTCTCTCTCTCACAATGGAACAATAAAATTCTTCTTAATCATACAAGCTGTCAAAATTTTGACAAAGGGTGTCAAAATTCTTCTTAAGAAAAAGAAGATGCATAACTATTTATATGGTGTTAAAGCTAGATAATCTCTTAGTTACCTAATCAACTCCTTAAGCTTCTCAAGATTGTTTTACAAATGAAGCACGCATATGGTGTGATGTGTATTCTTCTTCTTGAGTATTTGGGGCACATATTAGGGGAAATTACTTGCATTGGGCTTTTGCTGGAGTGTGACCTGATAATCCTTTGTTTTCCTGTTAATGAAAATCTGCAGTTGATGCCCATTCTGGAAACACTCTATAATGCTTCAAAGAGGACGTCAAACCATATATACATCTTGCTTATTATACTTCTTATACTTAGTCAAGATTCTTCTTTTAACGCAAGCATTCACAAGATGGTAAGTTGATTTCTCTTTGCAAATCTTTGTGGCCTATAATTAAGTATTGCACTGTTTTCTTATATTTTTCTCTCTTTTCACCTCTTTGGTCCTACAGATATTACCAAATGTTCCGTGGTATCAAGAACATCTTCTTCATCATACATCTCTTGGTTCCCTAATGGTCATAATTTTGATAAGGACCGTGAATTACAACTTATCTAAGCTCCGGGTATGGCATGAACTAATCCATCTTAGCTAGTGAATTCATATTAAAATGTTCCACAAATCTCTCAGAATTATTATATTTGAGTGTGGTAGCAATTTGCTCATGTCTAATGCCATACTCTGCAGTATGTGGTAAAAAAATTGATCAATGTGTGTCTGATCCAAAGAATACTATTATCAATCGGAAAAATATTTTTAATTGGGATGGGGGTGGAAAGAGAACCATTGTTTATGGTGAATTGTTAGTAGCAGTAACGATCCAATTTCTTTTTGCAAATAAACTGTTCAACCCAAAAATTTAAGTTGTTGGGTGAGGTCCAAGAATGGACTATATATTAAATTTTAACATGTGCCATTACATGCAAACCCATTGTGCTGAAAGCATGAACAAAATTTAAGCTCGCTTTGCGTGTAGAAATTCATAATTAAATGGGAAGAACGGGAGCAACATGATTGGAACTCGAGATCTCTCGGTCATTAAGGCTTCAATAGCACATTAAGAAACCATTCAAACCAAAAAGTGATATTATTTGGTAAGGCCAAATAATGAATCATATATTAAACTAACGCTTTTGCTTTTAACTTCTTCAGTACTGGTGCTTGTGATTCTGGCCTATTATCTAGTTCAATATAAAAGGTTCCAAACTACCTGTCATCTTACATGGATGCAAGTCTTAAGAGCAGTGGTTCAAAGCATAAAGTAATGCATGTATCTGAATTATCCCTTTTGAAACCTTTTTTATTGAACTTTAGGCCAACATGGTGTTTGTGGTCCTGTTTGTATTTATTTATCTTTTCTACATAGGCATATTATTTGGCTGATAGAACAACCCCTGTTAGTCTTCTGCTTACCCTAAACTGTGGGTTCCTTTTGGTCATCTCAACTTAATTAACCACCAAATATGTACGAAAGGATTGTTTTGAATGCCTTTATTGATGATATGTTGCTACAGCAGCACATAGGACTGTCACATTTGTATTGCTAAAAGCTCATCCCCTGTTCCCAAAAGTTTGTCCTGTAATGCATAGAAAGGTTCATGTGTGCCATAAGTTATCTTCTTCTGACATCATAGATCTGCCCCCAGCATTGAAAATGCCAATTTCTGGTCATGGATCAATAGCCCAGTAAAATTTTGATGTGTAGGCAATGATGCTGATCATGGTACCATAAATTTCCTCACCCCGCCCTCCCTAACCCAATATTTAAATTCTTTACAGGACCTCTATCTCCACACAACTTGTCTAGCAACTTTGGCAAACATGGCACCGCACGTCCACCGATTGAGTGCATATGCATCACAGAGACTTGTTAGCCTATTTTATATGCTCTCACGCAAGTAAGTTATTCTGACTCTCTATGCTGTACTTTCATGTTTTAAAATTCCAGCTTCTCTACATCTGATATTACATTACAATTTAGGTACAATAAACTTGCTGAGCGGATAGATGACAAAATAGGGAGGGGTGGCTCAATACAGCAAGACAGCCTTGCTGAAGATATGGTAGTTATTTTGATCTTTGTAGCCGAGATGGCTATAACAGTTTGGGGCTGTTAAGCTGTTTGATTTATCATTCCTTGTATGCTTAACTGTGTGCTGAATTGAGTTATATTTGTCTCAGTCGGCAGAGTTGCACATATATGCTGACTTTCTGAGAATTGTCCTCGAGATATTAAATGCAATTTTGACATATGCCCTGCCGCGTAATCCCGAGGTAATGTATATTCCACCGGCAGAGAGATTGCTTTTCCTCACAGACACAAATTACATGACACCTTTTTGTCTTTCTTGCATTTTTAATTTTATGCTTTTGTGCAGGTTGTATATGCAATAATGCACAGGCAAGAGGTTTTCCAGCCTTTTAAAAATCATCCACGTTTCAGTGAACTGATTGAGAATATCTATATGGTAAGTCCATGGTTTATAATAAAATTTGTCATTTTTTCCCTTTTGAAATTGCACCCAGAAGTCTCTTCAGAGAACATATTGGGGGTAAACGGGACATTGCATTGTCATCTGAGAAATGCTATTGTTATTGATTGTATGTAACGCTGGTGGCCTTGGCAGGTTTTAGACTTCTTCAATAGTCGCATGGATGCTCAAACACAAAATGGTGAATGGTCAGTAGAGAAGGTTCTCCAACTCATAATTAGCAACTGTCGATCATGGCGAGGTGAAGGAATGAAGGTGAAAATAGATTTTGTTGAGAACTGGGAGCCTTGCCCGATTATGTTGTGTCATCTTTACATATTTTTAAGAATTAATATGGTTTCTTTCCCCAGATGTTTAATCAATTGCATTTCTCATATGAACAAGAGAGTCATCCAGAGGAGTTTTTTACTCCCTACATTTGGCGCCTGGCTTTGTCTCACTGGTATGTCCTCTCAGCTCCTCCACCCCATGAATTCTCGCAATAATCGTTTAGCAACTATCACTAACAGCTGTGTTTTGTTGCCTGCCCCTTTCTCAGTGGACTTAGCTTCAATCACAATGCTGTAAATTTGTTTCCTGTTGATCTACCTGCAGAAGTGAGTATCTCTCTGGTCCAGATTTTCATTAAAGTTAATAGACTATAAGTAGCTCTTGTTAAGAGACATGCTCTGTGTCCTTTTCAATCTTTAATTTTCCCCCTAAACCTTTTCTTGCTATATATTGTTGGAGATGATTGACGGTATTGGCAGTGTGGTCTAATATTTAAATTTAGCTCTACAAAACACGGAGCAGAAGCAATTCCTGATTATGTCATTGGATAATTCGTTTAAATCTCACCCTTGGAAAATGACATGAATATATGGAAATTCTCGGACATGGCTTTCTGTTCGTCATTGGTTATGGTGGTTGGTACTTTGTTGCAGCAACTGGACAATGCTGGAGAGGAGCATGGTGAGCCGCATCAGAATGGTAAGTGAACACATGTTGCTTGACGTGTAGCGGTGACCAACATGTTGCACCATAGAAGACAAGAAGTTTACGCGCCATCAGTCAGGTCTGTAAATACGTGAATTAGTACAAATTAAATTTGTAATTCTTTTGTCCATATGCCCGGATCATTGTAATTTGTAGAGGAACTTTTTATCATATATAAGAATGAGAGATGATACTGTTTCATTAACAAGAGCCGGGTGCTAAGTTCTTGCTTCGAATACATGGTTATGAAAGAAACGCAAATGGGAAATTTATTTATACCACTTTGTTCGTGTTGCAGTGCATGCCAAGGTCTGCGCAAATTTGAGACAAAGGTCTCTAAAGAATTGTCGCTCGTGTGTCTGTTCTGCGATTTTCTCTCGTTATTTATAATTCTGAGTGTTGACAAATTGCATACGCGCGGCTATGCCATTATCATCTCAGTAATTAGGAAGGCTTTCCACGGGATAAATTAGAATTCATTACACCTTTTTTTTTGTTTTTTAATACTTCTGATTACACACCTTTTTAGGGGAGGGGGCTTTTCATAACATTACGCATCTAAGTAGCCCTTGCATCTACGCGTCAACTGAACGGAAGAAACATAAACTACACAAGAGCCCCGCCCTTAACAAACTCGGTGAAGGCCAAAGCGACTAAGCCCAACATGGCCAACCTTCCATTCCATAACTCGGCATCAGAAGTCATCAACCCTTGCGATTTAGACTCCACGCTGACTCCTCTAAACAATGGGATCAAGGATGCCAAGGAGAGCACAACGCTCGTCCCGAGGAACCATGCGACTCCACCGTCGGATATCTGGGTAAACACATCCTGACCTTTGGACAGCTCCACTGCCATCGCTGCAACAAAGCCAACCATCGCGAGCCTGCCGTTGATCCTCTCTGGTCCAGGCCCACTGAAGGCCAACACGTCCGAGAATTTTGTGCTGACCTGTCAACCATACGCTACATATAAACGCTAGATGTCTTTGAATTGAAGAATATAAAATCCTTTAAAATACAATTTCGAATCTGTCCCGTCTGTCCCAATCCATATTAGAATCCCATCCCATCCACATATAATTACAGAAACACGCACCTCAATATGATGTGACATTTTGATACCTCTTCCTCTTATTTGTGTTGGGATCCCAAATAATGGTCAACCGATTTTTTTTTTTTTTTCTCCTTAAGTTTGATGACGAGGACAGCTGTGATTCCTCACTTAAAAATGCTATTTGGAGATTTAAGTCCGAATTTATGCGCTTAACCCACATAATCTCAAATTGAGGGTAAGTAGACTGACCATAAATGGTTAGAGAACGTCAAGTTCGCTTTATTTTAGTTAATCCGACTGCGAAGATATCATTGGCGAGAGATTGCACAAGGAGATACCTTGGGCGCGGGGGTGGGTTGTGGTTGAGGAGGTGTGGTGACAGGCTGCTCCTGTTGATCTTTCATCTGCAAGGTCGAGACTTAAATAGATCAAAAAAATACCCCTTGCAGAAGCCGAATTACGAGCACAAAGGAGCATTAGTTATAGGATGTAACATAAGAAAATCAAATTCATCCTGCACAAACCTCGGCTTTGCATCCCACTGGCATCCGGACTTGTTTTCCTAGTCCATGCACTTGCACGGCAGGAAAATAGTGGGTCACTCTGCCTGATCTTAGTGGGTTTCCAAGGATGGCTTGCACTTGCATTGATGAAGCTGCCATGACTTCACTTCTCAGCCGTGAGCTCTTGCGTCTCTGGCTACCACTTCTGCAGACTGACTGAAAGATTTCAAAATTAGGAGTTTTGAGAGTATGGGGTAGAAGTTTTGATCACTTACTACTGACGCCAATCCACTGCTCTCAGATGCACCATGCAAAGGAGGGTTAGGTATATATAGCCATCCAAGCCACAATGTTGCTTAGCACCATCAAATTCTTTAAAATTACGAAAACTCCACCAAAACTTTGGTGTTTATTATATTCCCCCCCCCTCCAACTGTTTCTAATTCTTCATTTTGAACCTCCTTATCACTTTCCTTCTTTAAAATTACGAGTTTTAAGAACGAATTCCTCTGCGTTTCCTTTATATTAACAAATTTAAAATTAAATATTATATTGTTAATATAAATCTTTATTTATTAAAAACTTGAACTAGTAAAAAGCAACGGAATTAAAATTTTGCAAATAAGGAGAAGAGAGTAAAGGGTATTTTAGAAAGTGATTGAATCACGTGGGTTCCCTTGTCTACACACGTTTTAGCTGACCGACGTGGCCGCTTTCGCGTTCACTGGTTTGTGCCCACCGCACCTCCCCAAACCTGAGGCCAGTGTTGTTCCGAGGTTAAAAGACTTTTCGGTTTGGTAATGTCCCACAGTTAGATCTAGAACTTGTCACCCAAAAAGGACAAACAAAAAAGAAAAAAAAAAAAGAAAAGGACTAGATCTGGAACATTCTGGGCTTTGGTCGCAAAACCGTGCCACGATTTCCCCACATCAGTTCGACACGTTTAGGACGTTAGAAGGAAGGTCCCAATTCTCTCTCTCTTTTTTTGACACTGAAACTTCTTGGGCTTTTGTGGAGATTGATATAAGCTCTGGTGCCACCCCGCTCTCACATTGGGCTTGAATTGATTCTCGAGGCCTACATCGAATTCTGGTTCACTCACCTTTCTTTTTAGTTTTTGGGTTTTGATTTACAATGTAGTTCACAGGCGGGCATGCAAACAAGTGCGCGTCAACCCAAAGATCCCCCCTTCTCTTTCTCACTCGCAAGCCATAATTGATCGAAACCTCGGATTCACACTGACTGCAATCCCATCTGTTGTGACTCATAATGTTATTTCGTTTGCATTGGAACATTGGCCGTATAATTTAATGGAGAGGACCAGTGTGTGTGTGCACTACTTGTTTTTTTTTTTTTTTTTTCTCTGCCCCACTTCCAAGGAAAGTAGAAAATATACATGAGCACCGCAGCACGCAACGGAATTCATTGATGGAGTTTGAATATCAATGATGCATCAGTATCGTACACGTTAACTATTTTTTGCGGACTGAATGATATGTTTCTTTTCCATCATTTACATCTCGCCAAAAAACGTGTAAATAAATGTTGTTCGCTATAATAGACACCCCTATGCTTATTTCTTTGAAGGGGGCATTTGCAAGACTCCAGGGATATTTAGCGATATGGTGGATCTTTTGAGCCACTGACTTCACTGATGGGCACAGCATCAGTAATTTCTCTCATGTCCTCTTGCGTTAGCTTGACAGCCACAGATCTGATATTGTTATCAAGATACTTAAGTTTGGTTGTTCCTGCAAAAATCCAACATTCATGGTTACCAATCACCAAAAAGCTCATTTGGGAGTGAAAACTACATTTGCGAAAACAATGATTACAGTGAGAAGGCTAAGAATAAGTTTGTTCCACAGACAACTGATATATGACAAAACAAGACCATGAAGGGCTGCATTTCAATTTGAAACATGAACTTTAAACTGCCCACCGGGAATTGGGACTATGCTATCTCCCTGACGGAGAAGCCATGCTAGAGCTAGTTGAGGTGTGCAGCCATGCTTTGTAGCCAAGTTCGCAACTCTTGGGTAGAGAGCACTTTGTTCTTTTCTAAGTTCTCCCCTGCAAACTTTGGATGCATGAACTTTGGCCAGAACACCAGTTTGCATGCGCAAGTAGCAAATTATACAGTCAGATTTGTTTTCATTGAGTAGCAATAGTTATAACAGCAGCATGGTTTAATGGAAAGCAGTTCATGTGCGTCTCTTTTGTGGAACAAACTTTGACATAGAAATAGTGGTATCGGACCTATATTCTTTCTCGCATACCAAGAGGCTTTCCTTTGGCAAGCTCTCCACAACGGCCTTTCCAGCAAAGAACCCAATGCCAAGAAGGACTATATGCTACCATCCCTATGCCGAGTTCTCTGCAAGTACAGTAGGATTGCTTGGTTATTTTGATAAATCTGATGGGTCAAAAAGTCCGAGACTACCGACAGATAAAGTAGTTGCACAAGGAGTTTTGTAAGGCTAAATGCAAGGAACAGAGTGTGACATAAACAAACCAGCATAGAGGAATTATATCCTCTTCAACATCACAAGTCCACGGAGAATCCTCCATTTGCAGGGCAGTGATGGGAAGAACTGCATGGGCTCCTCTTATTGTATCTGCACTTGCTTCAGATAACCCAATAAATCTTTTATCTTCCCTTCATTTACTAGTTTCTTAAGCTCCTCCATCTAACTCAACATATTGATTTTAGCAGCAACGATGTCCCATATAGTCAGTACATTTGTCATATCATAACTCAATATTAGCACAATATATAAGAACAAGTTGTAGTCATACTTATGGTATCTTCAATTGGCACTGAAGTGTCCAAACGATGTTGATGATACAGATCAATATAGTCCACACCAAGTCGCTTAACACATATTCAGGATCACCCCAGACTCCAAATTCACCTTCTTCTGATACGAATGCTCCAAATTTTGTAGCTAACTGAACTTTCTCTCGAGGAAGCTGCTTCAGAGCCTGAAAATGCAAAAAACAGTATTGAAATATATGATACTGTTTCTTGGGATGTTTTATCCACAAATGCCTGTTACAAGAGAAAATATCATTCAAGATCATATGAACATATATCCTTCTACAGTCAAATTATTGGCATTTGCTTGTGCCAATCCATCTGCAAGACTGCAATATCTTCAACTATTTGGATGTAATTATTTTGAAATAAATCTGAGTTTGAAATATTAGTTAGTGCATATGTGATGATCAGGAGTACATTTTTGGGGATGGAAGATATGAGTGAATGCAGAGATTAAGTTCCTAAAAAATCAAGAAACTTGTACATAAAATCCAACCTAATGTAATATGGGAAATGTGAGTTTAGAGAATATAACGAGTACCTTTCCAACCACGATTTCATTATTGTAGTTGTTACCATAGACATTAGCTGTATCAAAGAAGGTAATAGCCTCTTAATAAGCTTCCTTTATAGAAGAACATCCATCTTCATGGGAGAGAGGATCATTCAGCAAACCAGAAAGTCCAGCACATTCTAGTCCCAATATAGATACAAAAGGAATAGTGTTCTTCCATTAGCTAGTGCTAATTAACGAATGGAGAGTCAACTTATTGCAAAATTTGACGGACAAGGACTACTTTTTTCATCAAAATCAGCTTGCCATTTCATCTTGTAGTTACACACGAGGTTGACCTCTGAAGCAGAGTTCAGGTTCATGTTCATTTTTCTAGAAATCGTATCGAATGAACCCAAATTTAGCTTTTTTTGGGTTTTTTTTTTTTTTCCCTTTCGTCCTCTGAGTTTTGATCAATGTAAGGTGCAGAGCATGTATTGATATTCACTTGTTCAGAAATCTCAGTGTAACAAGCAATCTCTTTGTTTCTCTTTTCTGTCACTGAGGGACTCCATCTCGGTGAACATACCCCAACCTAAAAGGACTCTGTTAATGGATGGATCGCTTGAGTTATGCGTCGAAGCCAAAGCAGGTACCTCAAAACAGCTAAACTGAAATATTGCTTTGCTGGATCTACTTGGTCTGCATTTTGATGAACATCTAAACCCCCTTAGGCCTAACTTGTTCGAGAGTCATGAAACTAAACTTTGAATTCAACAGCTGCAACTTCAGTTTCGAACCCATCTGGAGTAGCTCCAAACACATTTTAGTATCGGTCCACTTCACCGTCACCACCTTTCCATGAAGTTAAATTTGCACGGGTACCAAAATCAAACTTGATAAGGCTGTGTTGTGTGCGTAGAATTCATTTTCCCAAATTCAATATAAAAAAAAAAAGCGAGGACAGAATTAAATTAACAACAGCCAAGCCAAAGCATGAAAATGGAAGCGACACACACCTCCGGGCCTTGGTTCCTTAGTTTCACCCTTGGGATTCGAACATGTTGCTCCTCCATTTTCAATCAAGGTAACTTTTGTCCTTTTCTTTGACGACTCTGCTTCAGTTCAATGCAAGTGATTCAACGTATAGGTAGGAGTTAGGACAACTGAACAGCCAGAAACACACTCGTGGAAAAAAGAAACGACAGCAACTGTCTGACGTGGACTTGTCTCTGACTTTTATGTGAGACGGTTGAAAATGGAAGACGCCACCCTTTTGGTGGGGGGAAGAAACGGCATCGTATAATAAAATACATGCAAACGACGTCGTTGGCATGTTGAAGCCGTTTAATTCACCGAGGACTCAATTGTTTTTCCGAACCAAAGCGTCGGGCGTTTTCTAGGGATTTCTGAAATCGTCGAATCCCCCCAAAAAAATAAAGCAGAAAGAGAGAGAGAGGGAGATGGAGAGAAGGCAGATCTGCGTGGTGGCAGCTCTGTTGCTGACATTGGTAAGCCAGACGGCTTCCCTCTCCGTCACCGTACACGACGTCGAGTGCGTGGAGGAGTACGTCCTATACGAAGGCGACGCCGTCTCCGGCAACTTCGTGGTGGTCGACCACGAAATCTTCTGGAGCTCAGATCACCCCGGCATCGATCTCACCGTAATGTCTAACTCCTCTCGTCTTCACTCTCCTTCGCTTAGTTACGTCTTTTTGTGATTCTCGCGTTCCTTTTTTTTTTTTTTTTTTTAAATTTGCAATCTCTCTATCTCTCTCGCTCGCTTGCTCTCAGAATTGTAAGTGGGGATAATTCGATGGATTATGAGCATCTAGGATGGGCAAATTAGGTTCCGTTTCATTGTCTATGTTTAGTGGCGTTTGGTTCCCTAGAAAATTGAGGTAAATTAAAACAAGGAGCCGATTTTATGATTTGTTTCAGCTTTTCTTTGATTGCTTCTGATGGTGACTCGTTGATGAGTTCTATCAGATGCTTCGATTTGATGACAGTTTGCTATATGTTGGGAAAGTTGTGTTTGTGTGAATGCTCGTTTTATCCATGACTCTGTGCTTGATCTTGGTATAGAATTTGAATTTCAGTGAAGCTCTGTGACTGCTTGACTCAACATTTTTGATGTGTTTTTAATTACTTGAAAGTATCGTTGAAAGATTGGCATTTATAGAGTATTTGTCTACACAACATTGCCTGGAATGAGAGAAGGTGAGGAACTTTTGAGCGGTGACTGAATGGAAGACTCACCTCTAATGTTCTTCAGTGTAGTGGCTTCACTGAGATAATTGGGACATTTTCCAATATGAATCTGCTTTTACCGTTTTTATGGGCCTCCCAAGTAAGATTGCCGGGCAGCATAAATTGGAAGCACCCTGGGGATGGGATTGTGTGTGGGGAAAAAGTGCTTGTTATTTTTAGTTAGCCTCTTATTGTTTTTCTTTCTGAAGAATGATGCGTGAAGCCCATAAGTCATTTTACTCAATGGCGTATGAAGCACAAAGTGGTTTTTACAGGAATGATGATCCCCACTTGTTTATGTTACTGGAACTTCAATGCAGTAGATGTCTAAGTCTATACTGAGAAGAAATCCCAAATTGCAAAACTTAACTCTGTCAACTGAGAAATCACTAGAATCTCAATCTTTTTCAAAGAATTTTGCCACTAATATTCCAGATGAAATGACCTCAAGAATTTAGATAGTAGGCTTTTCACCAACCTTTACCTGGTTCTCTAATAAAAAGCTAAACCTAGCTGTTTGAGTATTGTCTTTTGTCTTTTTCTACCATTAATTACAACCTGTGTAGTTGCCTTAGTCACTTTGGCTCGGTTGATGCTGTGAGGATTTTCTTTAATAAAAAGTTGATTATGATTATCCACTGGATATTTTCTGACAGGTTACACAAGCCATATATTGTTATTGCTGGTTGGTCATTTCTTAATCTTGGATTTTGGCTATCATGCAGGTGACATCTCCCGCAGGCAACACGGTGCACACAGTGAAGGGCACCTCTGGGGACAAGTTTGACTTTAAGGCTCCAAGGAGTGGAATGTATAAATTCTGTTTCCATAATCCCTATTCAACACCAGAGACTGTCTCTTTCTATATTCATGTGGGCCATATACCCAATGAGCACAACCTTGCTAAAGATGGTTGGTTCCTTTCTTGGTTATTAATTTATTGTGATATATGGTGCCCAGATATTAACTATTTTACCTGCTTGTTGAAATTAAAATCTCCCTGCTAGTTCAACTTGTGGCCAAATAACATGTTTCTGGCAAATGTCCATTAGAAATTTCCCAATCTGCTGTGATTTTGACCTTTGTAATTTTGTCTTCGCAGAGCATTTGGATCCTGTTAATGTCAAAATTGCTGAACTGAGAGAGGCATTGGAATCTGTTACAGCAGAGCAGAAGTATTTGAAGGCGCGTGATGCTCGACATCGACATAGTAACATTCTTCTTCCCTTCCTCCCCTTCTCTCTCTCTCTCTCTCTGTCTCTCCACACACACAGTGATGAAGCAATGATATCAACGATCTAGAATCTCAGGGTGCAGATTGTTCTTTAACATGCTACTTGCTATTTATGCAGCAAATGAGAGCACACGGAAGCGGGTCATTGCCTACACTGTTGGAGAGTACATTTTGTTGGCTGCCGTTAGTGGTCTTCAAGTGACATATATTCGTCGCCTCTTCAGCAAGTCCGTGGCATACAACAGGGTTTAAGGCCCTTGATTAAGTTATGTGCTATTGACCGACGACAAGCTAAACTTTAGAGACGAAACCAGAAAGATTTGCCCTTGCACAAAAATGAAAATCTACTTGTTTAGACTTGAGGTTTTGTATTTCAAATATGTTACGCATGTAGAAAATGGAGGTCCTCAGCAATTGAGCAAATCTATTTCGTTTCGGCTCATATTTTATTTCGAGACTTGGGCTACCGCATCAGTCGGCATTGCCTTGACTGAGGTCGATAGACTGATGCATTCTAGATCCATGTCTGCATAATAGTTTAGTACTTAATAAATATATGGGTAATTCCAAATTTACAATCATTCGCCTCCGAAAATCCAAAATTTGGAAGTGGAAATATTACACGCAAGTGGATGGGTGGGATAATATGGGATAGGAATGTACATTACATGTTTTTAATCCTGTAATACAAGAAAAATATAGGGTTGTTGTGCATCACAATTTCCGTATCTGTGTATTGAAAAGAGGGAGTGGGCCGAAAGAAGAAGGGAGGCCTGTAGGAGAGCATCGACCGGTTCTGGTGCACGAGGCCAGAGGATTGGGAAGTTTGGTTCGTTACAGAGTGCGTGCGACCAGTGGTTTGTAGCATATGATTTGAGATCCGGTGTATCTGGTTTCTTGATACAAATCACGAAATCTTGGTAAATGAAATTAAAGAATTCACGTAGTCACGTAGACATGTAGTGGAGGGGGTAGGTAGGGGGCTGGTGTTGAGACGGTTTGGTTTGTAGACTCGTGGTCGTGTAGACCGTAAGCCACCTCCCTAAAAGCACGCTGAGTTCATAATTCTCAAGACACCAAAAAAAAAAAAAAAAAAAGTAAAAAAAGAGGCTTTGCGGTGTCTACTCTGTGGATAAGACCGAATAATGGGGTTTGTTTGGGTTTATAACTATTAATTGTATATATGCATTGAAGTAATACAACAATAATTGTTCAAACAAAAAAAAAAAAGACTGATACAATATATTGTGGGAGTGAGACTTTCCTCGTCGCAAAAAAGGACAAAATTGGAAGTTACTTCTCAAATAATTAATTAACTAATTAAAAACGAAATACTTTGCCCAATCTGCAGAGTATTCCTCTCTCGAGCTTCCGCTTTTCACAAATTTTAATAGGCAGGCTACCCAACACTAGCTTCTGTCTCCGTGATCCAGAAGGTGAGCAGTGCAAAATCACCCCCAAAAAAAAAAAGAAGAAGAAGAAGAAAAAATGTTGGCAGTATTCGACAAAACGGTGGCCAAGTGCCCAGAGGCCCTGCAGAGCCCTCACTCTGGCACCGTCACCGCGCTCAAAGATGGGTACTTGACTAAGAAATTCGGGTCCGAGCACCCCGGCTCCGTCATCGTCAATCTTGGGTCTGCCGGTCTCATTGCTTACTCTCTCGAAAAGCAAAACCCACTTCTTCCCAGGTGATATTAATTGCTCTACTCATGTTTTCTTTTCTTTTCCTTTTTCGGTTTTTTTTTTGGTCTGGAAGGAAATGGGCGCTCAATGGCCCAATTGGTTTTTTTTTTTTTTTTTTTTTGCTTTTTTTGGGCTTACGGGTTGTTTTCTTGTGTTTCTTTGCGTTGATCTGATGACCATCTTTGTGGTTTTCTTTTCTTTTTGGGTTTTGGGATGTTTGATTGATAAGAAAATCACTGAAAATGGAACATGAGCAAGTCCGGAAACAGATTTCTCATGCAGGTTATTCGATAACATCTGATCCTTCTTCTTTATGGTGGCTTTTCTATCGTGAAATTGACTTGTTTGGTGATCTGGGGTATGGTAGAATATCTTAAAGGGAAAGCAAAGTGATTTACTTTCATGATCTGGTTTTATTGATTTCATGTGATCTTGGTCTAGTGGATCTTGTTCATGCTTTGAACTCTTATTTCCTTGTTTTCTTTCTTTTTTAATCAAAGTGTGTCAGATTCGATGCTTCTAATTTGTTTGAAGTTTCTGCAACCAAATAGGACTTGCTTTTCCTGTTCCCTTTTATTCTTTTTTCACTTGTTTTTTTGGTAGATGTATTTAGTTTGGCTTGGGGGACATGAATTTCTTTGACATTGGATTATTGATGACATGGTGTTGCCATGACTTGTAATCCAGAACTCTGAAGATGGGAAAATTTTTGATGTTTTGTTTTGATTATTTGGTAAAGACAAAGGTCAGATTCGGTTCTTTGGCCATTCTGTCATTTGAAGTAGATTTTACTGTTTCTCCAGAGGCATGTGAGTGTTTTACTAAATGGAATAATCTTACAATGTGGTCCATCTCAGATCACACTTTATGTATTATTTCAATACTGATATTTAGGTTTTATGTCCTGACACTTGTTTTTGACTGCTATGTTGTTCATTCTATGCCAGAAGGATAGCATGCATTTTGGTTGACTGTTCAAAAGTATGTAAACATAAGATGTTTGACAATCCAATTGTTGTGATTTGTTGAGGACTGCTGAAATCTAAATCTCTATTTTGCTTAGCCGCATTTATCACTAACTTTGGTGTCAATCTACTCCTCTCTTACTAGATTATTTGCGGTTGTGGATGACATTTTCTGCTTGTTCCAAGGCCACATCCACAATGTTCCTGCTCTTAAGCAACAATATGGCCTAAACAAGACTGCAAATGAGGTGATCATTATTATTGAGGCTTACAGAACTCTTAGAGATCGAGGCCCTTATCCTGCTGATCAGGTTGTGAGAGATCTCCAAGGGAAATTTGCATTTATCTTATATGACAGCTCTTCAAAGGCTACATTCATAGCCTCTGTAAGTAAATGTCCAGTAGAATCCTATCCTATTTTATGTCTCAGTGATATCTTCTACTAAATTGACAGATTATCAGTAGTTTGAATCAAGCTTGACTTTTCCCTTCTCTGGTTCAGGATGCTGATGGAAGTGTACCTTTCTTCTGGGGAACTGATTCTGAAGGCTATCTCATTCTTTCAGAGAACTCTCAGATTGTGAAACAGGGCTGTGGAAAATCTTTTGCACCATTCCCTAAAGGTAAGTAATGTTTTGAATCTTGGTTGGATCATTTGCTAAGCAATAAGAAGGGAAGCACCCAGATTGGTGTCCAAACATCCTTGATTTAGATCTAGGGCAGCTGCAAATGGCATTGTGAAGTTCCCAGCTCTTTGGAATTGCAGACATACTTGTATAGTCTTTTGTTTTTTTTTTATTTGATACATACAGATTTCTTGATCACTTAATTTTATTTCTCCTTACCAACTTCTTGGGAAATTTTGTTTGGTACATGCAGATGTCCTATTCAATTTCAAGATGGATGCATTATGGTTCAAATTATTCCTTTCTAATGTTTTGTGGTTGTTGTAGATAATTGATTTTTTTTTTTTTTGTTTGTTTGTCTTTCTCTTATTTTATCTTGTGTGTGAAACCTGCATGATGAAAAATCTTCTTTATTCTTTCACTTCATTCTCTTTTTGTCTCTACCTTAGTCAAGTAGCTTTTCTCGTATTATGCTTTCATGGTATGTTGTGGGTTCAGAATAGGGCCTTGTTTGCATTCTTCATGATCACATGATGTCTACTCCCTTTCTATTAAGCCTTATTCCCTTGACTGTTGGATTGTAAGTTAAGTTGGAATCTGGATTATATATAAAAAAAGGGCTTGATTGCTCAACCTACCAGTTTCTGTTATTTGTCCCAGGATGCTTCTTTACATCCTCTGGAGGCTTGAGGAGCTTTGAGCACCCACTGAATGAATTGAAGCCGGTGCCAAGAGTGGACAGTTCTGGTGAGGTTTGTGGTGCAACTTTTAAGGTTGATGCAGAGACCAAGAAGGAAACTGGAATGCCACGAGTTGGGAGTTCATATAACTGGTCCACAAACTACTGAGCTCAGGCCATTGTTGGAAGGCCTTTTCTATTTATAGGCTTTCCATTGATTTGCTGATAAAATTTCCTTTTGGTCCATCCCTATCCTAACTGAATTTGCTGCACAATGTGTGCCAAACCTATATTATTGTTAGTGTTTTCCAGAAATGAGACAAAATTTATGCAGCCGAATATGTTGCTACCTATCAAACTAAACCCCTCTTGAGGGTTATCATATAGAATAAAATTTTACCTGCGCATGAAATATTTGTAGTGTCCCATACTTGCTATTAGATTATTATATGAATCTCGAGTGCTTGTCGAGATTCTCTTCTTAACACACATGTATATGCGTAAGTGTGGCATCTTCTATTTTGTTTTTCTTTCCCTGAAATGGTGTGCAGTACCAGGCCTGCACTTGTTTGAAAACTGAGTAACAGGAATATGGTTAATGAATGTCCCCATCGGAAGTCCTGCCCATACGGATTGCACCAGCCAGCTATTTTACGTTGATTACAACATCTGCAACCAACACACGGGCACTCAGTTATAGTTTCTTTTGTAGTTGATGCAGCTATTTGGTACCTTGTCAAACCCAAGTTGGAGTAGGTGTAGCTGCTTCTGACTAACGGTTACATTGGATAACTATCTCTAAAAAGTTAAATTTGATCCGAATGATGTATAAAAGCAAGGCATTAAGCTCTGCTCCGCAGAAGAGCACGAAGAAGTGATGTTTGTTCTTAGTCCTTTGCATCCGCAATTCCTCCTGGTGTTATCTGAAACACGTGCCTTTTGTCAAGAATAACTTTTCAACAACTTTGAAATCCAACTATGCGTCTATCTAAACGAGGGCTTTTTGCTCATGGTAATTTTTATGGAAAATGATTAGGCCAACCAAAGTCAAGAGGCAATGCATAAATATTTACAATAGGACTTTTTAAGGATATTGCTTCAGCCTCGGGCAGGTTTGGGGCATCAAATACCTTGCAGACACGTTGTTCACCTTTGCCCTTCCTGAACATTAACCTGACCGTGGCTGCATGAGCCAGCACGTGTCCTCCCGCAGGCTTTTTCGGATCTGATATGAACACGCCACCTCCTGGGTCTGCTATAACTGCAACCAGTGATCCGGCAACATTGAGTTAGCAATGGACCTTCAGAAAGCCATGCACGACAGTGAAAATATAAGTCGTCCTGGCAGAGCTATGATGTGAAAACTTGCATGCTGATATCCTAGTCAGAGACCTTTAGCCACGTAAAGGGGAAAACATGACAGCAATGAAGTTGAGTATTTTATGGTCAATATCTTTAATATGTGAGCTGTGACGCTTCCTAATCAAGAGGTACCTTGGTTGGTCATGTAGACCGCAACGTTAAATTCTTCAGCTATCTTTGTCAATCTAGAGAGCATCTGTGCCAATTTTTGCTATAAAAAGCAAGTGGGGCATGTCAATGAAACAGGACAGTCACTAGCAAGTAGGTGCTGCAAATCTTAGGCAGAGCTCACCTGGCGCTCTGCAAGTTCTCCTCTTCCAGTGAAATCCACTCGGAACAGAGCAATTACTGAATCCACAATCTGGTATCGTAGAAACAGAGACTTCATCCCACCACACTCCCTAATACTGGTTTCTTGGTACAATTAATTGCCAATAAACTCACCAAAAGTCTGAAAGGTTCTTCTGACATTTTTGCAGCCAGACCAAGAAGCAAGTTGTATTGATGCTCATATGTGTATGCACGAGCATAAATAATCTTTCACAATCATAGAGAAATATGTTAGATTCTGTATCCGCTTAATAATTTAATTGAAGATGTTTGAAAATATTAAATTTTACATTGTCGAGGACAGCTCCAGGATCCATGCCAAATCTTTCAGCAATCGGCACTATTCTATCGGGGCGGCTGCAAGAGCATATGGTTAAGAAGAAACACTGGAAATACGGGTGAATGAACATAGGGTAGTTGGAAAAAAAGGTACAGATGCACTTCATATATTTAGATGGAGGACCACAAAGGATACAATGTTCCTTCAGTATCGATGTAAGCAACCTTCCCATTCCCGCCATGCATATTTGTAGGTAGCTGCAAAGGCAAATTGGATGGCCACTATTGCATGACTTAGTGTACATATTCTACCATTCATAGAGCAAATCTATTAACAATCAAGGATGATACAATTCATCAAATCTTTTGATAACAAGCTGCATTCATTCAAGAGCTGCTAATCAGAAAAGCATGAGATATTTGGATGTGAAAGAGATAGCAGTGAAAACAGAAAAACCTGTGTAGAAACACAAAGAGTATGGGCAAGCTGTGTTTTCCCAGACCTGGAGCAACATAAGCAATCGGTAAAGGATTTATGTCCATATTTAAAAATGGAAAAGTGGAAAAATCAAGAAAAGATATCAATAGAATAAAATGTTATAGAAAACATGCTATTTGTTCTCACCGGAATTCCCCAAAAGCTTCTGTAATAGCCAAAGTTTCAATCCCACCTTTTCCAAAGCAATCGCATCAATTATATGGAAACAAATTGCAACACATAGATAAATGCCTTAACATCAATGTAAATTAAAGTCCAAGATTACCTCCTAAGAGTTCATCAAGGGCTTGGCTTCCGGTTGTGATGTGAATCACAGACTTTCTCTGGGAAAAAGCAAGAGACAGCTTTGAGATAGGTCCAGAAATATATCTAATCTCAACAATTTCGGCGATTTTCAGGTTTCCTCTTGATGACAAGTGGAATCAAAGGGTCCAAGTAATTAAATCAGATCAGAAGAGCCAGATAACCATGAACTTACCCTGAGCAGAGCATCACTTCCAGTCATATAGCCAAAATTCTGGCGGTAGAAAACAGACACAAAATGATATTTTAGGTACAGAAAAAGGATACAGGCTATCATTTTGATTGCCATAAGATGCGAGTACTAACCACTATCTTCTCAGCAGCTTCACAGATTTTATCAACTTTAGCCTCAGATAATCCTTTGATGCCTGTCAGGTGCTGGAAAAGACATAAACACGGTCGCAATCAGATGCAGTTCAAATTTCAAGAACTGGAAAGACTCGAACTGAGAATTTTTATACCTTCTTAGTGTGCATCATCAAGCCGTTGCACGTGTAAATCCCCGCATCTTGAAGTTTCTTTACATCTCCGGCATTGATGCCCTGAGAGATCACTGCAAGAAATGCACACATGATAGACAATCGGACGGAGCAGTAACACATGTATAACTAGGCGTACAAGACAGAAGAGCAATCTTCAAGTTCATCGATAACCAGGATTCAAAGAAGATTTTAATCGTAAATTAAAAGAGCTAATATCACCTTATTTTAGTCAACTGCCAAAAAAACAAAAAGGTTATCAATGCTTGCGGAAACAAGGTCCAATCAGAGTGCCAAACAACATCTCAAATCTAAAGCGTTTATCGTGAATAAAACAGCGTATACAGAAATAAAACAAAATTTGAAGTTCTCTGCATTTATACAAAAACAGAGAGAGTGAGAGAGAGAGAGAGCACTGTTTACTTCTTGGACACAGAATCGCAGTCAAAATCCCTTTGATCGAATTAAACGTCCACTTTAACATAGAGAAACCACGGAAAAAGCGGAGAGACACCGAGAATGAAAGATCAAGAAACGAAGCAGTCTCACAATGTCAGAGAGTACAAATAGAACGCACAGTTTTTCCGTGAAAACAACAGAATGCGTAATCGAACGCGTGAGAAAAGAAAATCCAATTTTTTTTTTTTTTAAAAAGAAAAGCTGAGAGTGAAAGCTTATTGTTATTGCCGAGGCTCACGCTTATCGATCGCTTCGAACAAGTACTCTTCATCGTCAATTTCTTCTCGTTCCACGAGCTGCAATTGGCTCTGCTCTTCCGCTCTGAGAAAAACAAATGCACACAAAAAATTCAGAAGGCCGTTACTTCTCCGATCGACTCCGTAGCGCAGCATTGAAATTGAATTCGCATGGAAACATATTTATAAAAAAAAAAAGAAAAAAAAGAAAAGAAACAAAAGAGCGTAAAAATTAAAAAACAAAACAACAGATTTGCTAAAACTTACTTGAGACTAGCGATCATCTTCGCTGTACGGTAGAGAAAATCTCACGAACAGATTGGAAAGATGCGTTTTCGGCTGCTTGTTTGGGAAGAGAGAGAGATTTTTGAATTGAAATGTGGCGTGTGATACAGCAGTTCGTGAATTTTTATAGGGCGGGAATTTGGAGGGCCGCGATTGAGTCAAGTTGTTAAGCTAATGCAATTTCGGGTGGGATATCGTTCGGTGACGTAGGTTGGCCTCCGTACCGGTCCCGATGTTGGCACGTGTCATTGGATACCGGTGGGGACCACGGGAAAGCGTCGGCTCGAGTTCATGACGCGGACTGACTCGGGACGTGAAACCAGCGTCCGCAACGATTTGGAAAATGCTCAATTGGACCCTTTAGGTTGTGCTGCTTATTTCTTCGTTACCTACTGTCTTTTAAGTTATTTTGACGAAAAAATTGCAGTTCAAGTCGGCGACAGTGCCAGTGGATTCTGCCGACAGCTGGACTCGGTTTCCCAGAAACTTCATGCGTTAAGGATGAAATTAGAACCCCAAAATCTGATAAACCTGATTTGAATGGTTTTTTTAAAAAAAAAAAAAAAACTTTGCATTTATTAAAGCATATGATAAATATAAAAAATGATAAAATAAAATTTATATTTATAATATTATTTATTTAAACAGTAAAATAATTATAATTAATTTACATGTCTTATATTTTTCGTGTGTTTTGATAAATATTATTTATTTATTTATTTATTTTTGGGCCTTTTTGCAATCAAGTGATGTTCTGCTCCACCAATCAAGAGAACGGGACGGGGCGACGTTAAAATTTAAATCATTGTCTGGGGATACCCACGAAGTTAAGAGACATAGCCCGGTTGCCTTATTTTGCAGCGCAACAGGGTAAAATTTGACCCAAAGGCGGAAGAGGAATTAGCATTCACTGGTATTTATAACTACGCACACCACTGTTTAGGGCATTCAATTTTGCCTCCTTTACGGGCAGGCAATCTTTCTCTTCAAAATAACTGCAGGTTCGGCATCGATAGATTTTAGGGTTTTCTCCTTTCTCGGACTAACGTACACAAACGCAAGAAGGTAGCGATCCCAGTTTCGTCGGTTCTCTTCTCTATAGACGCCGCTCTTTCTTTCTTGAATTTTCCCTCACTTTCCCTTGAATTTTCCCTTGCTTTCTGGCCATCGTTGCTTAAATTTTCTTTCCGCCCAAGCAGCCCCAAAAGATCTCCAATCTTTCTTGAACAATGGGAAAATAGCCTAAACCCTCCAACCCGACGTAGTGAAGAATCCCACAACTTGCGTTCCCGATTCCAAAGACCCTCCCAAACTGCAATATTTTTGTTTTTGTTTTTTTTTTCTTTTTTAAAAACTTCTAATTTGACCTATGGAGGTCTCTAATTCTAAAGAAAGCAATTCAAATCCCTACGACAGCCCCGAAAGCCCTAGATCCCCGAAATCTTCGGTCGAGGCAGCCAAGTCCACCGCAGCCCCCACGTCCGGAATCCACAGCAGCAGCGTGCAGACAAGTAATGCCTGCAGCATAAGCAACAACAACAACAGCAGCAATATTAATGTCGAGGACGAGTTGATTCTTGATATTTCGGAGAAAAGATTGGAGATTGACTTGTTGGAGAAAGCGGATGGTGGTGTGGAGGAGTTGTATTTGTACAAGAACGCGTTCAGTTTGGTTCCCAGTTCGGTGGGCCGGCTTGGGAGGTTGAGGACGTTGAAGTTTTTTGGGAATGAGGTGAATTTGTTCCCCGCGGAATTTGAGAATTTGGTGGGATTGGAGTGTTTGCAGGTGAAAGTGTCTTCCCTGGGTTTAAACGGATTGAATTTGAGTAAGTTGAAAAAGTTGAAGGAGCTTGAGCTGTCGAAAGTGCCACCAAGGCCTTCGGTTTTGACTATTTTCAGTGAGATTACTGGCCTCAAGTGCTTGACCAGGCTCTCTGTTTGCCACTTTTCTATAAGGTATATATATATATATATATTTTCAAATTTTGGTGTGTTTTATATGTCTAGAAGAATTAGGAATGGAAAATGGAAATTTATAAGAGGGTTTTCCACTTTGAGATCTATGCAGTTGTGAATGTAATCTAAAATATCATATGGTTTTATTTGCTTCGATGTAGCAATCTTGTTTTTGCTAGTTTACCGAAAAGAAAGATATCTGTGGTATGTTGAAGTTGGGCATTTTAATGTTTGGCATGTTGAAGAGGTAATTTTTTCCCCTCCTTTTTGGAATTGGGAAAAGTTCCTATTTATATTGAGCTTATGATTTTGGAATTGTTGGTTTATATGCTCCTTCAGGGCTCATAATAGTCGGAGGGGGTAGTGGATGTGGGAGATTGATCAAAGGAACAAAAGGTCTTTGCCAGTTAGTACGATTGTTTTCTTTAATTTTGATTCCACTGCTATATGCAACTGCCATTGATAGAAGTTGCCTACATATCTAAAAGATACAATTTCCAGCCAAAATTTGTACAAAGAAGATGTTAACTGGAAAATCATTGTGTCATGTTGAAAAGATAACTTTTTCTGGATGCGAATTGACTATGCACATTGCATTTTTTGACGTGTCAAACAAATACAAGTTTTAATCTGATTGACCAATTGCATCCTGGTACTTTGGCAGTTAGCCTGTGTAGAAAATGGTCAGAAAGTTTAATTCAGTCTAATTAGAGCTTGAGAGCAACTTTAGTTTGTTGATTTTTGCATATCTATATATATATATAAATTGAAGTGTGGATTTAGGTTTCACAGCTTCCATTTCATTTGTCAATTTTATGGGATTTTATGTTTCCTCAAAAATGGTCTGAGTTATTTACATGTTAAGATCTCCTTAGTGGTCTCACAATTGTAAGTTTCTGGGATTATCTAACAAGATAGAATGACCAGTACTTATAGCAGCCAATTAATGATTCTTTCCATTCGGAAGAAAACATTGGGAATGGAGTCAACCAGCAGTGACAACATGTGTAAGAAAATTTGATTACTTCTGAATGCTGGACAGAATTTGATTGATGATTTCTATAGTTTCCCATCTTAGTAATGTTAAGCACCATGTGATCTGTCAAAGACTCTCATGGAGAAACAAAGAAGCAACCTACCTTTAAAGTGATTTTAGTAATTAGGATTTTATTTAGATATTGGGTCTTTGATATTAATCAGAACAAGTTGGTTAAGATTTTTACTAAGTGGTATTAGTATCTTTAGGATGTCAATTAGACAAATACTTTATCAATTCCTATTATGTTTTTTATTTTCTGGCTAGTTCATGCCCTCCAATCAAATTAGAGGTTAAATCTTTGTTAGTGATGTAGTTCATACCCAAAAGTATGATGCTTTTCTGTGTTATCAGGAAGTCCTGTGAATGGAAATTTGAGTTTTATGTTGTGTTCTCTTTTATGTTTTCTATTCTGTTTTTTGGTGCTCTCTTGTTCTTCTTCTAGTTAATCAGTATACCTCTTGCCTCTCCTTCATCAGGAACAATACATTAGTTTAATCCATTTTCTTGATGAATTGAAGGAAACTTGGATTAAGCTTATACATCTCACCTGAACATTGTCTTCATTAGAATCATAAACTATGTTTGTGATTTAGTTGAACTTAACTTCGCAGTTCTGAGCAGCTACATTGTGCCTTGGTTTTTTTAAGCAAACAATCTGATGATGTTGTACCTGATGATGCTTCAATATTTCTGGCAGATATGTTCCTCCAGAAATTGGCTGCTTAAAGAACTTGGAGTACTTGGACCTTTCCTTCAATAAGATAAAGAGTTTGCCATCTGAAATTGGTTATTTAGATGTGTTGATATCATTGAAAGTTGCTAATAATAAATTAGTGGAACTACCATCAGGTTTGTCCTCACTGCAAAAATTGCAGAACTTGGATCTGTCAAACAACAGATTAACGTCACTGGGTTCTCTCGAACTCAGCTTGATGCATAGCCTCCAGTTTTTAAACCTTCAGGTACTTTTCTGTGGCAAATGAAAGTTCTTTCCTTTTCATGCTTTTTTTTTATTTTTCGGCATTTTCTGTTTCAACCATTGTCATCATCTTTAAATCATCTCTGCTTTTGGGAGGTTTTTATCTGTTTCTTTTTCTTGGTTGAATGGTTTTAAATTTCTTTGTTTTTCTCACACAACTGATTGATTCCAGCATTTGATTTCATTAGTGTCTGCCAAATGCCATGTTTGGTGTTTTGAAAATTACTTGCACTAAATGCAATATATGCATTTCTGATCTGCTCAACTTGTTATCCACTCTTCTAGCAGTTATCCAAGCTTCTATAAGATATCCAAGCTTTCTTATGAGATTGCTCTTGGTTTTATCTTATTTTGCTTATCCAAGATGCTTCTGTGAAGGGAATAATTTCTTTAATGTTGGGCAGTGTTGTAAATGGAATTACGTGGATACTTCTCAATGTTAACTGGTCTGGAGTTGTGCTTGAAAAGATCAATAAATCACTTTTTTCTAATTTGTTGATGGCTATACATAGTTTTCCTCAGTAGAGTTGTAAGACTGAGTAATTTTGACTTGTTGTCTCATTGTCCATCATATTTTCAATGTCTGGTAAACCTTGTCATCTAAGTGGATACTTTGCAGTTCATTCTTTGGCATGTATACTCTCTGCTTTCATTTTTACATCTCTGAATCTGACATTTTTTTCAATCTTCTACATTTGTGATTCTTCAAGTACAATAAGCTTCTTAGTTGTTGCCAAATACCTCCGTGGATATGCTGTAGTTTGGAAGGAAATGGAAAGGACCTTTCCAATGGTGATTTTATCAGCTCTTCAGTCGAAATGGATGTGTATGAAACCCCCATTCAGGAGGATGATGGAAAATTTTCATGTATGGGTGAAGATACTTTTGTTACTTTCTCTTTTGTGCACTTCTCAGGGATTTGTGAGAGAAATTTCTAATATATTTTTTGTAGAGTCTATGTTTTTCCAATTCTAATCGTTATCATGTATTGGTGCAGGTTCTAATCACTCTGCATTGAGCTTATCAATTGGATCTTCATCCAGCAACAGATGTTTTGCTGCCCGTAGGTCTTGTAAGAGGTGGAAGCGGCAGCACTATTTGCAAGAAAGAGCATGCAAAGAACGTTTCAGCAGTCGTGCGAAGCGGAAAGGTGAAGTGTGTGGTGAATTGTTGGCTTTGAAGGAAACTGGCAATTCCAAATCGGACAACCTTGATGTAACGCCCGAGACTCAAGCAGAATGTGCTTCAGACATCATTGGTTTTGAGGGTGATGATGATAAAGAAGTACTTCCTGGAGAAGTTGAAGGTGAAAGTTTGCACATTAGTTTTGAGGGTGAGAAAATCAGTTCAGATAAGGGGTTCCACTCAGAAAGTTGCTCATGCAACATTGAGTCAAAAAGTAAAGGGAGGGAAGTTAAGTGTTGTGTGCCCAATCAATCTTCAACATCCATCAGCAATGGAGCTATTGAGGAAGATAAAGTTTCATCTTCAGAATTAGCAAAAATCACTTACAAGTCCAAGAGGCATTCTGATAGGGATCTTGATAATCCAAAACCATGCAAGTGCAGGAGACCTATGGAAGATAGCTCAAATACATCATGCAAGTATAGTAATTTGTCATTTTGTAGCATTGAGGACTGCCTACCAGATGGATTCTATGATGCAGGACGTGATCGGCCTTTCTTGCCTTTAAGTAGTTATGAGCAAATATTGGATCTGGACTCACGTGAGGTCATCCTTTTGGACAGGTTAACTCTATAGACAGTTCTGGTTTTTCCTGGCCCACTAATGCTACTCTTTGTTTAATGTGAATGACTGATTGCTTTTTTTCCTTAGGGAAAAGGATGAAGAGCTGAATGCAATAACTCTTTCTGCTCAATCATTGATCTCCCATCTGAAGAGATTAAATTGTTCCAAAGGGAGGAATAAGGCGATTGATGACCTGCAGATTGCATCATTGCTTGCACTCTTTGTATCTGATCATTTTGGTGGCAGTGACAAAACTGCTACTATTGAAAGGACACGAAAAGCTGTATCTGGTTCAAACTACCGGAAGCCTTTTGTTTGTACATGTTCAACTGGCAATAGTGACTCTATTGCCAAATTGACCAAACAGAATTTGGCCACTACGGAAGATATATTTCTTTCTGATCTCTGCGAGAAGTCTTTACGTTCTATTAAAGCAAGGAGAAGTTCTGTCATAGTTCCTTTAGGATCTTTGCAGTTTGGTGTTTGTAGGCACAGAGCCTTGTTGATGAAGGTAAACTCAAACATGTGCCAAATATTTCATGAATTGAATTTTTATGTTACTTGCATTACCTGTCTGGTTACTATGTTCTAACAAGAATCTTAAATATCTGCAGTATCTATGTGACCGGATGGAGCCTCCAGTACCTTGTGAACTTGTCAGGGGTTATCTGGACTTCTTGCCTCATGCCTGGAATACCATTCTTATAAAGAAGGGTGGTTCATTAGTTCGCATGGTTGTAGATGCATGCTCTCCGCTTGATATTAGGGAAGAGACAGATCCAGAATATTTCTGCAGGTTAGTTCTGTCACCTGGTGTTCATGGTAAATACGTTTTTGGCCTACATCATCATTCATCAAGAGACACTGAATTTGGTAAAAATAACTTGTCTTCATTTTTCAGGTATAATCCAGTGTTACTATCAATTTAGTTTCCATTAGCTGATTCTTTTTGACGTTTGAATTCATATACCTATTTTTGGAATATTTGCAGGTTCTTCTGGTAGTTTAAATCCTTGTTTCCATTTTCTGACCGCATGAGCATAGAAAAAGAGTTAGTAAAAGGAATAGAAGAGAAAACCATAAATTATACAATCATTTGATAGACTGATGCTCATGCTATTAAAACAACATTTCAAAGTCTTTGCCTTTACTCCATTTGATGTCCATGAGTGTAATTATTTGATTTCTTCTCATCTCTTGCTAGTCTCTTACATGTGTTTAATCCCTCATGTCTCTGGTGCCATAGGTACATTCCCCTTAGTCGGACTAAAATTCCTCTTTCTAGCGTGGGCATTGTGGGCCCTAGTTGTTCGTTTCCTTCTTTTTCGACCTGTAATGAGATTGAAAAGGCCGCTTCTAGCACTCTCATTCAATGCAAATTAGGAACTGTCGAAGCTGCAGCGAAGGTATGTTCACAATTATTTCAGGCCATAATTTGTCGTCAAGTGAATATTGAGGTTCTCTTCATTTTTCTCCCTTTTCAATCAGAGTTAACTTGTAAAAAGTTAACTTGTTTTACAATTCATGTTGACTGTAAACACAACGAATGAGTGCTTCTGTATTTTCTTGGGTCTCTGTGTTGTTGGATACTGCAGGTACATACTCTAGAGGTTTGTGGCGCATCAATGGATGATATGAGGAAATTTGAGTACAAATGCCTTGGCGAAGTAAGAATTTTAGGTGCTTTGCAACACCCTTGCATAGTTGAAATGTATGGACACCAGATATTATCAAAGTGGATTTCTTCGGAAGATGAAATCACAGAGCGTCGTATATTGCAGTCTGCAATTTTTCTGGAATATGTTAAAGGAGGATCTTTAAAGGTATTATTACTTTTTTGTACTTATACTATCATTCAGCATGTGGTTAATTGATCTTTTTCCATGGACATACTTCACTTCATTGAGCAGAGTTATTTAGAAAAGGTGGCGGAAACTGGTGATAAGCACTTATCTCTGGATTTGGCATTATGGATTGCTCAAGATGTCGCATGTGCATTGGCAGAGCTGCACTCAAAACACATTATTCATCGTGACATAAAAAGTGAAAATGTACTGATCGATCTAGATAGTAAGAGGGCTGATGGAATGCCCGTTGTGAAGCTCTGTGATTTTGACCATGCTGTACCACTCAGGTCTTTCTTGCATACGTGTTGTATCTCACATAGAGGCATTCCACCACCTGATGTTTGTGTTGGAACTCCCCGCTGGATGGCTCCTGAGGTGCTGCGGGCAATGCATAAAAGTAACCTTTATGGTCTGGTATGATTTTTTTTCCCCTCTTAGCATCACAAAAATCTTTGGTTTGTTGTTTGCTGTATTTCCTAAGTCTGGTGGTTTAAGGCACATAATTTAGTTTCCTTCTGTTATCACAATACACAAAATATTGTTTATCATAGCAGGAGATGGTCACCTATGTTTATGGCACATTTTAGATGTGCGAAAGGCTGAAGTACATGATTTAGTGGGTATTCATTAACGATTCAGAATTTAGTGTGTTTGACCAACTTCGGCTGTATGAATTGTAAAGCATTCTCTTGTATGGTTGTAGGAAGTAGATATTTGGTCATATGGATGCCTCCTGCTGGAGTTGCTGACTTTACAAGTCCCTTATTCTGGATTATCTGACTTACAAATACACGAACTTCTTCAGGTGCGTGCTTGTCTCTCTGAACTGGACTCTCTGCACAAATTTAGTCCTTGGAACAATTTTGCTAAGTAGTAGCTAGTCCCACTCTAAGGAGTTTTATTCTGCTTTCATTGCGCCCCCAGTGATTCTCGCCCCCTCTAAAGCTTATTTTCCTTTTGATCCTGAACTAAGCAGATGGGCAAACGACCACCATTAACTGATGAGCTGGAGGCTCTGAGACAAATGAATGGACCTACCTTGACTCAATCCAGCTTTTCCTCCGAAGGAACTGAGGTTGAATCAGAAACACTGAGATTCCTTATTGATTTATATTGCCGGTGCACCGAGGAAAATCCAACTGATCGTCCATCAGCCGTAGATATTTATGAACTATTGCTTGCGCACACAAGCACTTTGACCAGTTCAAAGGTTTAGGGGTACGAGTAAAAAACATTTATTTTAATTTATCTGTAGCCCCTAATTTGTATCTCTAGGGTGCGACATTATGTCTTTCATCTTTAATTTTTATTCCTTCTGGCATCAAATATTTGGATTTTCCCGAAGAGTAATCACACCATCATTTTTTTTGGTGGCTGGAACTGGTTCCCATCCCTTGACCGTCTTCTGTACGATTCAAGTGGTTTGTAACCTGCTTGAAACCTGTAATATTTTGGACAGTTCCGCTTGTGTCCGTGCCATGTGTCGAGGCAAACACCGGCGATAAATGAGAAAGAAAAAATCCCGTCAATTTTGATATGCAATTTGTGTTTTCCGAGCTCCCTCTCTGATCATGTTCCTGTTACATGGATGTCTCGGCAATTTTTCTAGCATTTTCGAGTAATGATTTGCCTTGCGGTTGCTGTGTCCGTTGCCGGGCCCAGCTTTCTGGGTTATTTTTCGGAACATGGTCTAGTTTTCTTGGGTCCATATGCTCTGGATCTAATCCTTCGGTGGATGGAGGTCAGTTATGAGGGGGGGTTATTGTGTCGGGCCAATTTGAGCGTCCTCTGGTCACACTTTAAGTTTTTGCAGACCTGGTAGGTCCGTGGATCTCGTTTTCTTCAACGAGAACAGTGTCATTGCGTTGAAAATTAATTGGTGCAAGTGCTTAGTATAAGACATTACGTAATTTCATTTGGATTTTTTTTTTTACTGGTCGAAGAAATCGGCTATATTTTCAGATTCCAATCTAATTATTATCGGAGATTAAAAAGGCATGAACGAACAATTGCGGAATTTGTAGACGGGGGTGCGTTTCGACTTTGTTGTAGGCATGTGTTGTAATCATTTAACCAAGAAAAAGGCTTCTGTCTTTCTTTAGTGATTTTTAAGGCTGCTTAGAGTGGAGGGAGTCACAAATGTCGCGTTTTTTGTTTTTGTTTTTTTTGTATGATTTGCAAAAACTAAAAATTAACTCAAAATTAAGAATTCATCGTAATTTTAAATTGAACGGCGTGTGATGGAAACAAGTTCAAACCAACTTCGGCATTAGCTACGGCTTATCTTATTCGTAGGTTTCACTTGTGTGCGTACGCCTAGCAAGGAAGGAAGAGTTGGGTGGGGTACCTTCATTTGTGCTTGCACGTTACTATGCAGAAGATACCCTTCTGCAGACATTGTAGAATAATTAATAAGGCAAAGCACCCTGCAGCTGCTTTATCTTCCTCCCTGACTTATTGTGTTGCACTTTAAGTGACTGTATAATGTAATTGGCAACGGATGGTTAAGCTTGTTGCACAAGGAGAGAGAGAGAGAAAGAGAGGGATGCTCCCCGTCATGCAGGGGACCAGCCTAGCTGACCCCTTTATGAGAACCTTCAAGATCTGCTCAGAAGGACCAGATGTACCAGAGCCTTTAATGATCTAGGTAGGCTATGTGGGTGTTGTTGGGGAACACACAACTCTATGTATTCAAGATCAAAATAAGCAATAGCGGTAGGACATCACGCCTGAGAACCTCGGGTCCCTTGTGATCAAACACTCAATTCCGCCGGTTACACGCGTGCTTTAACGTATCCCGTGGCATCATATGCTGCACGGACATTATGTGCCATTTGGTACCATAATTCTATTATGCAGCTGAGACCTTTTGCTTTAGTATTCTAGGTTTGTTTTTTCGGTATATAAAATGGAACAGGAGTGGTGACCACAAATCCGCTAAAAAAGATTGCCTCTACATTGAGTTGACCCTCTTACTAGACCCACTTAAGGGCCATCTTTATGGGTCTAATAAAAACTAAATACCCTCAGAACAATTTGTCTGCCTAGAATACTTGGCCCCTCTCACCACTTTAGCGACCTTACACGGAAAAGCTTGAGCTTCCATCACTAAGCCACAACGTTTGGGCATTGTATTCGACTTTGCAATTTCCATAAGCAGTCTGAGGAGTGGGGGGTTGGGGCATTATCGAGTTGTAATCCAAAATAAATGCCAGTGCCATTTTAAATAGATTTGTAGGCTTCCACTAAAAAAAAAAATAATAATAATAATAATAATAATTGTATGCTTTAAATATACTAAAACTGCAAAATAAAAGCGCGTCTCATTGCAGATAGAGGACCACGCATAACCATTCTCTAGAAGCACGAGGGATATGCAAACGTGAGCTGCTCATCTCAGGCGGCTTCGTTGCCTCGCTGCCGATCGGCGGCACTCCCTTCATTGTCCGAGGGGAGGATTCAAGACTTGCGCGAAATCAAAAGTAGTAAATTAGCAAACTCAAATTATGGATGGGGCGGAGTCTAATTAATCCTACAACATAAAAGTCTGAGGCCTACATGTATGGTTAGGTGGATCCAATTTCTACACCTAATTGTGGATATCACGTCCCAAGTCCAACATGGCCGACTATTCATGCCGAGGCAAGACATTAGAAAAATATGCAGCTGAATTATTGTTCCACATTTCGTAACGAGAATTCACTATATGTTGCATCATCTATTCGAAAAGTGTGACGGAGGTTTAGCATCGACTTTCACGTAATAGAAATACAAGAATGGGAATCGATTTCCGAGATTAGAGGGGGACGTGGGAATTGCGTGAAACCAAGGAAGAGACACTCTTGAATTCACGCACCATTCTTGATATATCATGGTTTTAGTCTTCTTGGCAATGCCTCTTCATTTTGGAATAAATTCTGCGTGATTATTTTACTTTGCTATACCGTCCAATTCTTACTAAACAATATAATATTGCAAGCTTTCTATAACAGCATTTTTTTTTTTTTTTGTTTGTTGCGCATATTGAGGGATAATTTAAGTTGGAGTGTGATTTACAAAGGAATTAAATATGTTAACAGTGTGAAAATATGGCATCCACAATCTTGCAGCCTTATGCTTTTCATTATTCACACACGTACGTACCCACAATACCACAGGCAAAAATCGAGAGCAGTTAGGCTTGTGATTAGATGGTGTACGGATTATTATAGTAATGCATCCAAAGGACTCGGCTCATGAATGTTATATCACCAAATGTAGAAGACATAAAGATGCTTTTAAGGTTTGTTAGCATGTATGTAAAGCAACTTTTCTGTGTGTGTTTTTGGTAAGGAAGCAGAGAAATGAGATTCTCCATACATAGGTTTCTCGGTGACATTTTCTGTTCGCAAGGGAATCATTCTTTACGCTTTATAAAATGCAACTAGCTAGTTACAATACTACCAAGTCTAAACCCACCAACTACCCGACTCCTAACTAAGCAAGTTACATAATGGATTCTCCTCTGCCCTGTTCTTTAATAATATTCTTTTTTTTTTTTTGGTCAAAGTTCTTTAATAATATTCCTCTGATAAATTTGCCCCGAATTCCAATCGTTGCATCTCTCTCGCTTTTGTTCCCTTCCCCTTTTAAACGGGCGTATGAATATGGGTCAGTGAATGTAAAAAAACCTATTTTCGATTATTAATTGCACATAATAATAAATTTCACTTATAATTATCACTAGTCACAATTAACTCTATTGATATTTAACTCCCTATCCCTTAAGAAATACTCTAATAATTAAAAAATTAATTTTTTATTTTTGAGATATTGTATTCTAATTTTAAGAAAAAAAATTATAAAATTTATGAGAGTAGAAAAAATTATATTTATAATATAATTCACAATTTAATAAATTTATTAATAAAAAATAAAAAAATTAACTCACTAGAATACTCTAATAATGTTTATGTACATGAATGTCCCGCTCGTTATAAGTTCAAACTACTCAGTTTAGCAAACTCTACGTGAATTATAATACATTTATTCAAAATTATAATCAAAATTATGAAGTGTTTCTCTATATTTTAAGTTGAGGTTCTTAGGTAAGTAAAAGCAAATATGCAAATGCACTCGAATGAGATGGCTACATATCCAGGCAAGGTCTCATTATCATCAACTTTCGGGGGGTTGAACAACATGCCAACATCCATCTAATGGAGAAAGTTCAAAAACTGGCAAATACCCGAAATTAAACAACAACGAAACAATGATCTATTTTTAGTTGTGAAGTTAATTGTGTAATATATATATATATATATATATATATATAATAAGTGAAGACTTAAGATGAGACATTTTGTCTCAATTATCAGCTTTAGCCATTAGGCTAGGTCTTTATCCCAATGTAACAATTTTGCAGTGCACGTAGCACAGAGGAACAGCATCACAAGCATCAAACAAATTAATTACTTTTTTTTTTTTGTGTGACATATATATAAACGAGTTGGTGGACTTATTTTAGCAATTTTAAGATAAATATTACTAAAATAGAGATAAGAGACAAGAGTCTCTTATTATAGGAGAGTCAAAGGGACCTATAGCTCCCCTATAATAAGGAGTCTCAATCTCCGTTGTAGCTTTGAATCATATTATGCAACTGCAATTGCACCCTTAGGCTTGTATGCAAATGATGGTTGCCCTAGGGTTGCTATAGCCGCTCAAATTAGGACCGCATTAACTACATTTTTTTTTTTTGACATTTCAGAATTAAAGCCCATTTTTTTTCTCTTTTATTTGCATTTGGTCGCAATTGCATTTACATTAACTGTAAATGACAGTAATTAAAGGCAATTATAATGCAAAATTATTCATGAAAAAATGCTCGGGAATTAAGAGCAGGCGATGATTTAAATTTAAAAAACAAAAGATATAACAACAGGGGCGAACCCATGTCTCAGTTAACAGAATTGTTACGTGCTTGTTGGTCCACTGCGCAGACTACAGTACACAAATGATGTTATCATTGAAGTGGTAGGTGTCTATTGGCCCAAAGCCAATACGATTACAAGTACAGTGAACTTCCTCAACACAATACAAGCCGATGTCTTTCAGGGAATATGACGACCAGTGGAATATATGCTAAGAAAGGAAATTTTGTAATATACCACACAATAAATTAAGAAAGAATGTTACGGCAAGGGTGTATTATAAGAATGTAATGATCAAATATTACAATTTAATAATGAAAAAATATTTATTATCATATTAAACATTATAAGTTTGATTATCTTTTAAAATATTTAATAAAACTAAATAGACACCAACAAAATTTATTCTCTTAATAATACACAATCTTCTTTTACGGGATTGAAATATTGCATCTACCTTTTCATTTCTTTTAGTAAAAAAAGAAAAAAAAGAAAAGGTAAGAATGTCTAAAAGGGAAACATATTCCATATGAGATATGATATCAAGCAATGCAATGATATTTCAATAAAGTTATGCAAATCTAATCAGGGTTTGTTTACTGGCAAAATGTACCGGAGATAATTAACACAAAATAAACACAAGACGATATGATAATGCGGACCATCTAATGATATTTGTGTGTGTGTGTGTGTGTGTGTGTGTGTGTGTGTATCTATATAAACATATACTTAGTAATGGTTTAAAGTAACCGTTAAGTTTTACGGAATAAACACATGAATGAATTAAGTATTTAATTAATTCTGGCTAAAGTTTTTTTTTTTTTTTAATCCTCAGCTATTTGATTCTGTCCATTTTCCGTGGCGAATAATATTGGAGATTTAAATGGAAAATGTAAGAAAACACAGTAATGCTGACTAATGCAATACAACATAAGGCAATCCTGTACACCGTAAGTATCTTAATGCAGCCTCACGAAATTTTACTCCAGAGGGCTGACTCCTTGCTCATAAGTTGGTTCCATCATCATACCTAGCTAGTCCAATGCAACAAAGGTAAACTAAGAGGAACCAAAAAGTTTCTAAATAACAGGAAACTTTGAAAGAAAGCTAGTCATTTTCTTGTTTGTCTATATCAGATGTTGCTCACAACTACTGAACGTGCAGCTGGCGCGAATCAGACATAAAATAGGCAAGTATCCAAGATATGGCAAGTTTGCAAAGAAAAGGCTATCATCATGTGAACAAGGCAAAGATGCTTATACGAAATTGGACTAATTACACATCACATAAATAGAGAAAGAGAGAGAGAGATGGAGTCAGAAAATTTTCTTTTGGTTGAGATGCTCTTTCCTTTCTTCTTTATGTGTGACTGTGAACCTTATGCGAGAACCCATGAACCCATGCAAAATGGTCCCCTCATATATGTCCATAGCCGTCGTTTTACACTGTTTTGGCTCATGGCTGATGCTTTATTTTTCACAGTCACACAGAGATGTCAAGTGTCCCCCACTCCCACAGGGCCCAACTCAAAAAGTTATTAATGCTCTTACAGTACATATAGAAACTGTCAATAGCTCCGTCTGCAAAACTGCATGGTGCTCTAGCCTTGGCGTGACAATATTCAATTTGCATCACTAGGGACCACTTCTTACATCTTGCATTCTGTTTTCCATTTTAAAATCTTTTGTTAGCTTTTTCATAATCCTAATATATTCCATATAAATAAATTAATTAACAAAAAAGCCTACAATCACTATCCTAAATCATCTATTTAAACTCCTTCATTCTCTCATTCGCTATATTACCATAAACCATTAAAGAGCACTACAACGAACACCCTATGGCTCTATGGATTGAGGAGTGAGTTTGATTATCGTGCACCACTATCAGTTGAAGCTGCCAGCATGATCTTAACTTCCCTCTTCATAGAGAAAAGATCAGATCATGTGGCAGTTTCACCCGTTGTTGATTGCACGAGAAACCCCTAATTCTGTACGAGAAAAAGAAACCCTAAGTTTCCCACTCCCTATCGTGACCTCCCTGACAAGATCTTCAAGTGGGTCTTCCTTGTTCAATCCCTAGAAAATGTGGCCCGGTTATATTGTTCTATTTGATTTAAGGTTATGTGGGGTTTCATGGATTTCCCTTTTCACCGCCAGCGCTATTTATTTGCTTATTTTGTGCATATAGTGTGTACTGATCCTTGTGTCTTCTATCTTTCATCCTGAGAAGCTCTGGGGAATTTTAACTGAATATATAGGTTTCTGTTAAGGGTTTTTGGTGACAGGAATTTTGCAGTTCAAGGATTTCAAGATCTCCCTGTTGGTGCTTTGGTCATTGAGCCCTGTGATTCCTTAACCTTCCGTACTGCCTTTGTTAATAAAGTGGTATGTCGTCCTGTAGATTATTTCACCTGTCTCGTATCTCTCTCTTAGTAATTAGTACTGATTGTTTTAGGGTTTCTACAATACCGTTATGATTCTGGCCTAGGTATTCGGGAATTTTAATTTCAGAATGATGGCATCTACTTGATTAGGGTATTGATGGCAAACCCATTAGATCTCCCTTCATCTTCAATTTCTTGTTGATTGGTGAAGATAAGGCATGAAATCCTAACCTACAAGTCTTTGCTAGGGTTTCTGCGAGGTGGGTAAGCTTCTCGGATAAATCGTTATCAGCTTGTAGATGTGCTGATCCGGCCATTTAATCCCCCATAAATTCTTGAATCAAAAGTGTTTTTCCCCAGTCCCCCGGTACAACACTTTGAAGGGTTTTCCCTTTCTTCGTTTCGACAGTTACTAGCAAAGTGTCTGCCTTGCTGAATTGAGACGGCATGCAAGATATGATCAGTGAGTATTTGATTGAGGTTGAATAAAGGATATAAAACTGAAATCTGATTTTGGGACCTGGATCATCGAAGTGATCATAAAAACAGCTGAATGGAGAAATTTAATTTACTTTTTTTTTTTTTTTAATGAATGGAGAAAATGATTGAAGCCAGCCTAATGGAACAGTAAGATTGTCCTGTTGCTACATGAAGGTCGCATTGACGTTACGACAAGAAGGCGTGTCTCTCTAACTAATGAGGTGGAACATAGGGATACCGAAGTCATCTTTACGGTTGGAGGTGTTGAATTCAAATCTTAGCCAATTGATTGAGAGAAAAGAAAAAAAGAAACAAAAAGGCATTAATTTGTAACCATGTGATGGGATAGTGGTTGAGCATTTTGCATGATCAAGGTACAATATTCCATCATGCGACGAACCACTAGTAGATTTTATTCATATTCTCGTCAAATATTAAGATTACTGTCACTTATCCAAGGAAAAAGGCTGTCTTGTTTGAAATGTTTTCGCAGCTAACGACAGAACAGATCATCTATGTATCCATTTCTCACCCTTGACAATGATTGAAGCGTGGGTATTCCTACAGTCTTTAATTTATGAGTACTCTTTTGTGATCTACTTGTGGTTCACTTGCTTGTGTTTTTCCCATGTTTGGTGTGGAAGAAGAAAATAATAAATGCCTATTTGGCGGTAAATGTGATAAAATGAAAGGAGAACTCAACTTTGTTATCTTTGTTTTCTAGACAATAAGCATTAGTTCAGGTATTTTCAATTATTGCAAGAAGGAAACGAAATGACTACTGATTACAATGCTGATTCGATTAACATATATAAAATCGAAGTAGGAACTTAACTGCGTTTTACTCCATTTCCATGTCTCATCTCCAATTTTTCTCTAAAAAGATCAAGGATGTGATGTGATCCTAATTACAAGATCCTGAAATCTCATGCACTTGGGGTGGAACTTTCAAATCACTTGATAATGAGATTTGCTAGCCTATGTCTTAATTAGCTATAGCCAGATGTTAGATTGAGTGTAATATCAGTGCTTGTCTTGTGGCCCCTATTGTACACTAGTTTAGTGTATTTTGTGGCTGCTACCTTTGTAATCTCTCGTATTCTTTGTTGTTTTAGCAATAAATTTTCATTTGTCAGGAAAAAAGAAAAATCTTGTTATCAGTTGTTTCTCTTTGCAACGATCTTAATTCTAAATAGGAAACTAAATTGAAAGGCATGCAAGTTCCCAAACATTGCTCATACATAATGGCATTGCTTGATCTGTAAGTTCTGGTGACTAAAACCAGGTGCAACAATAGACATTTGTGTGAGCACCAATAGAGGCCATGACTTAATTTGAAGTAGTTTCCTAATAAGTTATGCCTGTATTCATTCAGATTCATTAATGCCTCATGTAAGTACTGAATTTTTGGAGCTCCCGAAGTAAAGACCATCATAAGGTACATTTTTGGCAAGGTACAGTGACATTTCCTGCACTTGAACCTAGTTTGTGAGAAGTGAACTTGATTCCTTTTTAGTTGTTGTAGAAGTGCGACAACAACTTCAAGTGTAATCAATTTCGTTGCTTTCCAGTCATGGACATTGACTTGTAAATTGGTGACCACATCTGCTCAACTTGTTCAAATCCTACTCGCCTGCTGAGCTCCTAGTGTATACAAAGATATGCACGTTGTTCATCATACACACAGATAGGCGCCATACGTGTTTATGAAGATGATGGGTTTCTCTCTAGCTACATTGGTGGTTGGAAATCGGAAGCTCTCTTTTGGTGGGGAGCTCTGTGTGGACAAGATTCCATATGGCTTTCCTTTTCCCTGCTGGCTACCCAGAGAGGCAAAAGCCTCGTTAGCTTAGTTCTCCCAACTCTTTCCGGGGCTTGCATTTGTCTGCTATCATCAATTAAGACGTCAGTCAGGCTTAGAATCCATTGAAAAGGGCTTGTTAATATTGCCTGCCATTTTGAGTAGCTCTTGGGGAGCTTCAAGTCATAACGATGGATTGAAACTTTTTTTTATCTTCCTTGGGCCTCGGAGCTTCAAACATTAATACAGAGAGATTAAAAAAAAAAAAAACAAGAAGTTGCTGAAAGAGAGATGCGAGTGACAAAGTTATATGTGTTAGTGCTAAAAGGGGTTGCACTTTAGCATGATAATAACAATACAATCCCAAAAAACAAAAAAAAGAAAAAAAAAGAAAAAAGATGATGATAATGATAATAATAACATCAACGCCACTAGAGAAAAATGTGTGTGAATATGGATGGGATATTCGAATTACACAAAACACCTTTTACCACGTAATTTTGTAGAAAAATTTTAAAGAAAAGGAAATTAAAAAGTCAGCATTTTGGATGTTGAAGTTGATGGGCATAATGACTAACCACGAAAATGACTTAATTAGCACATTTCAGTTTTTCTCCTAACAAAATTTCAACACAATCACAATAAAACTTTAGAATTTAGGCTATACATCTCATCGAAATTGATGCTGTATTAGCCATTGGTAATAGTTACATAACTGCTTCTGCGTTATAAGAGATCAGGTTACCAAGTCACTAGTCAAAAAAAGTGAGTCATTTATTTGAATAATTGATTTAATAAGGTGAGATTATGTGTGTGTGTGTGTGTGTGTGTGTGTAATAAAATTATAATATAAAATTTTTAATTAGAAAAATTCATAAAAACACAAAAATAGAATGTAAGACAACTTATTAGTAAATTTTTAATTTTTAATTTAAACAGAATATATTAATATAACAAATTAAACTTATACTAATTAGTGAAATTTTAATTTTTTGAATTGTAAAATCATAATTACTGGTCAAAAAAACATGACCCTCTTTTTAAAAAAAAAATAAAATTCAGATTAATAATATACCATTTTGCGTTCCAAGAAAATTTCTATTTTAGTAAAGCATTTAGTATTTAAGGGGTTATGAGTTCTCTAACGATTGGTCATCGTTAACTGTGTTTAGCTAGCAAACGATTCAGTTGTACTTGATACGTTGCTCCCCATTATGGAACAACATATCAAATTCATTCGTCACCAAGACGGAACAAGATGGCCTATCCAATCTTAACTCCTCTACTCCTCCCACCTTTAGCCCTAACTCTGCCTCAAGCAAAAATGTCCTATTTGGTACATCTTGATAGTACATCGTTTACAAGGAAAAAATAAATTTATCATTACATAAATGGTTGATTGCATGCTATCCAATATAAAACTTGATATAAATGTCAATGTCCTTCTAAATCTCAATCATATTTCACGTAAAATATTCAACTAAGGGGATATTTGCTTTCATATGTCATCCTACCCCTGACAACTTAATCTTGGCTATTATTAGGTAAATAGATATAGAAGGTATCCAAAAGACAATCTACGTGAATTACAGGGCATTGCTTCTGGCTGATACGGTTTATATATGACACCTTAACAAGGTATACGTGAGACGTGAGGCCAATTCACTGTTTTGGTGTTTAATGCAGTCCCCCCGCCCCCCCCCCCCCAAAAAAAAGCTGATTGATCATCGACCCTCTTCTTTTTCGTTTTCTTTTTCTTCTTAATTTTAAGTTTCAGCTTCCCCCTTTTTTTTTTTTCTCTCTGCTTTTAATAATTCAAGATTATCTATCGAGAATTACTCATATATATGTACATGTCCACATATTGATCTGCTCCTTCAAATTCGACTATTCTTTGAGCCTAAGTTGGAGTTAACTTAAGCCCAAAAATGACCACAGCCCACTAACCAAAACCTATACCAAGCATAAATTTTGATGTCTATATTTCTATGTAAAATAAAAACTGAAACATTGAACTAAACATAACTTTCAGAAGATAATGGGGTCCAAACTAGATTAGATGTCCATTCAGCTTCATGCCATAAACAAACATGCATTTGCCCTGTGTTTTCAATAACCCTTTTGATCAATGATTGTGTTACGTGAAGAATTAATGAAACAATGCTAGATTAATCTTCAACAAAATCCTGGTCCTTGGTTCGTCGATTTTAAATTCATGCTCGACTCCCTTGTATGCTTTGACCCAAGCCCTCACTGGCTCATGGGGGTCCGATAGAGTTTGACACCACAACGGATGGTCCCCTCCCCCCCCCCAAAATCGTCGCTTTGCACCCCGAAAAACCCGCGAAGCGTGGGCTTTGAGACTCAATATTTTTCATCTGGCTGGGCTGGAATCTTAAAAACTCATTGGGGACTAACATTATTTCTTTTTTTCACCTAAACATGGACTAATATTTACAGACTCAAGTCACTGCAGTCCGTGAAATTAGCTCTGGAAAAACTCTCCAGGACTCAGCCTCCTGACATCCAAAGGGTCATTTTTCTGATGGGACAAAATTCCCATGTAACAAATTAATTAATAAGTGAACATTTTCTTCACAAGGCCTACTTTGACATTCTTCCCTTCGTGCACGTGAATTGAGGACTGATGCTCTCAGCATATCAGCTACGTTTTGAGTGTTTCTCCCACATTATGAAGGACCCGTGACCAAGACCTTCTGGACTTCAAATCGCTGACCCAATCGAGCTGGTACACATGATATTATAATGACAGCTTCTGCGCACTACTATTGCCAGAACCCTCCCCATCTCTAACAATAAAACATTACTCTTTTCACGTTCTCTTTCAAGGCTGGCAATGGGCGAACACCAGATTCTCCTGCAGCCCGCGTTCCCTTTATGCCATTAACCACACCGCTGCATGTAGAACCATTTTCCTGCATCTCTGGTTCCATGTAAAATCGAGCACGGAAAGCAGCTAAATGTGCATAATATGCTGGGGGAACTGCCCAGAAACCAATAATAAGATCCGAGTTACTCGACAAGAAATACAAGTACATTGGGTAAAAGAGAACTGACGGTTCCAATTGTTCAATTCATTTGGTCACGTTGGCCATACCCTTGTTGGCCAAAATTTGCTTGCATTATCAGTCTAAACTTCAACCAAGTCAAATTAACATTATTTTTAGCATCTTTATGATCTTGCTGGGAAGGTTGTTGAAAGAAAGTTCCAAACACAGTTGCATCTCATCTAAATTTCAAAAGTCTTGATGTCATTTCAAGTTGATCTCAAATTAAAAACTAAGATGAGAAGTCTATAATAGCCATGTATCCTTCATTCCTTCCCAAAATGGGAGTCTATAATTGCCTTGTATTCTAAGTTCTTTGGGAATGACATAGGAGTAAACTAGCTAGCAAATGCATTTTGATAATAAGCACAGCACTTACCAACAGAAACAGAACGTGTGCATCTGGCATATGTGTAGCAGAGATTGTTAGTCAGTGACTGGATCCCATCAGCTGTAAAGTTGTTCTCATCCCACAGGACATGGTAATGTGCTGGCCTGCTGGTCCCCTGGCAGACGAAAAGGGAAAGAGATTCACTTCTTCCATTCAAAATCAGAAGGGCTAGAAGTCCAGTGCATATAATGAAGTAGCAACACACAGATACAACACACAATCCCCTCAATTCATTTGCCTTGCATTCAAAATAATCTCTTTTTCCATAAGCAAATTGCTATGACCTTGTCACACCAATGGTGAGGATTTGAGCTTTATCCCATACGAACAGCATCAGAAAATACAATGATTGTCAAATTATATGCTTTACAGATGTATTGGCAATTATATGATGTGATAGGTCAGGACAAAGTACCATGACCAAAGAAGGTGGAGAAGTTGGAAGAGGTTCTACCTGAATACCAGCATGGCTACAGAGATAAAAATCAAATTCTGTTGGATGACAGATCTTAGAATCAACCACAGTGCCTGGAAGAAGACAAAATGAATCAGGAAATCCAAAATTCACATTTAAATCTGAAAACTGAGGAAACAAAATTGCACATCCTAGAGAGTGTATATGGACATCAAGAGTATACTCTACCAGGTAATATGTTCCCACTTTTGTCTATGCTACTCCTGTCCCTATGATTGTTAGCAAACAATCTAGTGTGATGTCGTTTTTGCACAACAATAAAAGTCACTGGTGGTTGATAGTTTGGTTCTAGGGAAGCACAAGCCTGCCAAAAAAATCATGTCAGAGGCACATATATCTTGTTCAGCATTGTTTCAGAGGAACTTAGAGGTTATGATTCTTACTTTCCGTACTGCATCCAACTCATAAAGCAAGACCTGATAAAATTGTCCCTCGCTAACGCCATCCCTGTTCATAAAATTTTCCATTACTGGGATTCAAGTATAGAAGTTTTGACATGCACATTATATCATGGGTCCATGTGTTAAATTTAACAATCATACTTGCATACAGATGTATAAGGATTTGTGTTTGGTAGCAGGCTGAGCACAAATGCCATGTGCAAGCACATTTGTAAGAAGCTATGCACAAAAAATAATAGCTGCTACTGAACATAATGGCTAAATAAAGCAGCAGTAAGTTGCTGAGACTGCGAGAGAACTGCTAGCATCCTTGTACCCATGCCATGTCACCATGCACCATGTTACATGTCCCTATATTGTCATGATTTTTCACGGGAGAAGAAGTCACCTGTAGAAAATAATCCTCAATGGCTTCTGTCCTGTGGCCTTCCTAAAGGAAATAAGAAGATCTCTGCAAGTGAAGATAGAGAAATATTCGTTGAGATTAAAATACTCTTAGAGAATCCTTCCATATTAAATAAGGATTTCATCAGCAGAACATGTTATCTGCCAATGTGAAAGAAATTTGTTAACAAGAGATCCTTCCACTACTGCAATTTGGTAAGAAAGCCCTTTATCAGTCATGAAAGGGGAACATCGAGGAAACAGAAAGAATTACAAAGCAGTCTGAAAATGGGAAAAAGACAATCAAGAATTTGGGGGCCATGGAACTTGCCGTAAAGCACTTGTTTTCACAAAGAGGCTGTTTCAATGCATAACAAACCATGAAGAGGAGATTTATGCTCTAGGGCAGCTATTTTAATTTCCCAGCCTTTGGCAATGTCAGAGCCAGAGGACCATGAGAACTTGCCGTAAAGCACTTGTTTTCACAAAGAAGCTGTTTCAATGCATAACATACTATAAAGAGGAGATTTATGCTCAAGGGCAGTAATTTTAATTTCCCAGCCTTTGGCAATGTCAGATCCAGAGGACCAAATATAAAAAAGAGAAGCAGGAGGATTGGTGACAATTATGTCTGAAGCACACCCTACCGGATCATACCACCACTGACAGTACCACGAACAGGATCCTGCCATGTTTTGTAAAGGTCTTGTATGAGTTCCTCTCTGTGAGCTTGAGCACAAACTAATCCAGCATATTTTGTCACTTCAGGCCAGTCCTGAGAAGCTACTACCTACAGTATGATCAGTTTCTATCATCAACCAGATCTTGAGACACACGGGAAAAGAGTTTCAATGAAAGATGAGCCTAGTAAGAGACTTTACGGCAGCTATTGAGGGGCTTGATTCCTCCCCATTCTCTGGGTGAGTCACATCTGCTCCAAATATTATGGTTGGTATGTCACTAACCAAAGGTATTCTGCAGCTGATAGCATCTAAAAGGACTGTGTTTCTGCCACCCATCTGCACCAAAGATTCCGAGAAATTTAAACACATTAATTTTCTTTGGCCACAAAGAATCAGTAATCAACAAATTTCTAGAATCATGCAGATATGTGCAGTGGTGATTCTAGTAACGTTATCAAGTACTTTCCAGCAGAAATTCATGCTCATTATAGATGCTTCATAAGAGTCCAAGCTTCTTCAGAATTTAGTTGATATAGCAGTAAATCTAACCTTAACATTGATTTTAAGGGATACATTGGCCAGGTAATGCTTGCTGATCTTAAATACATGCTTTGTGAGACAGCATTGTGATATTAAACCCAGCTCGGTCTCACATATTCTCTTGAGATCACCTGAAAGAGGCAAAATCATAAATAATTGGAATTAGCATTGGTCTCAATTTTCTTGTCCATTCAAGCATCCATCAAAGGGGACAATAAAAATGAATACACGAGTAGTGGCAACATGAACAATAGGCACCAATTCTAAGCAAAAGAATCATACCATATAGTGATCCATTATTATCAGGTAGAATAGCTAATAGAAGGTCTAGTTCCTTTCCTTTGGTTTTGTTCATGGATGCATGATAAACATGCTTCAAAGCTTTTTCCACTTGCTCAGGCCTGGCATTATATATTGGAAGCACAGGCTCTGGATCGAATTCCTGTAAAATGGCACATAAATGAGAGGTTGTGAGAATAAATAGAAGTTTTGTCCAAAAATAAGCAGAAGTGAAGCTAATGAAAAATACCATGCCAGATACTTGGCACATTTGAGCAAGCTCATTGCAAAACCCACAAGCAACACTATCTTGCACGCTTCTGGAGAAGTTAATACATGCCCACCGGCTTACAGTCATCCCATTGATCATTTTCTGCACATTTAAGAAGTAGAAGAATAAGAGATTGGTATTACAAGCCAAAACAAGAATAACAGTAAAACAAGAAATGATTAATGAGATGGAAATCTCATCCGCAATATTGATGTCATAAATAGAGAACGCCAGAATCCAGAAAGGGGAGTAGAACTTCACAGAGAATACTTGAAGAAACAAGGCAGTACTCATGCCAGCTTAAACAGAGAGATATCATCAGTTTCACCACAAAACAAAATAAATAAATAAATGCAAACCAAAGATACCTTGTTCATCATGTTCCATTGACCAACTTGAGGCAAACAATCCTTTTCTTTTCCAGTTTCATGATATTTAAGCTGCAGAATAAGATGCATAGAATGACCAATAGCCTTTTGCTGAAATGAAACAGAAACTAGAAACTGTAGGTGCACTACATTACCCACGGAGCGGGGAGAATTCGAGCCTCAACAGAAGCTAGCTTTTCACTGATTTTGATCCCAAACTCCTTTGCATAAGGATCTTGATCATAAGCATTATGTTGGACTGTCTGTTTGAAGGCACCAACAATTATATCACAGACTAAGTAAAACCCCAGCACCAGACAAAAAAATTAACACAGTATATATAAACCTGCTTCATGTGCTAATTCCAGGTAATATGTTGCCATTGTTCAAGAAAAACGTATGCAAACGTAATCTTATTCCAATGCTGTAATGATTCACAATGTCCATTCATCCAAGTACCACTTCAGATCAACTGAGGATGTTTCAAAGTTCTAATCTTTCGATCTTAAAGAGGCAAGAACTTCAAGTTTTGATTGCAAGTATATCAGCACGTTTCAAAATGTGTTTATGAGATCCCATTTGTGTTTGGTAAATGTTACAGGGAATTGAAGCACAAAAGATTGCTGATTTTCTTGTATTTCTCCCACAATTGGGTATAATGCAAAGTTTGATGTGCCCCGTGCATATTATACCACGTCCACAGACCTCAAATTGTAAAAATTGCACAAAAAATGTCTATTGTTAGGGAAAAGATCAATCACAGATACCTGCAAGATATCATTCTCCCGATCTCTAGGCCTTTGGCAAGTAACTTTTAAGAGGGCAGTAATTTGCTTCTCATTCAATCGTTTTGTATACCGTTGCCCCTCTACAATTTTACATGCCTAGCAAATAAAAGCAGATAGAGTTACACCAACCGCAAAGGAACTCAAAATTAAAACAACTCGTATGACAAAATAAATAGTCAATCGCATCAGCCTACCTCCATGGGAAGATAGTTTGCCTTCTTCTGGTTACCTACTTGAAGGCAAGGTAGATGTGTATGTTGGATGGTGAAACCATACATCTCTTGGAAGTATTCCACCACTGACTTCATTGTTGAATTGTCATCAACGGGGAAACTAGACAAGAAGAATAATAATAATCAGAGCAGCAGTAATGGTTAGTTAAGAATCTTTCAAGAAGAGATACAGCTTTAGCACTTTTCTTTTAATACATTGGACCATGCACTGAGTAAGCTCAAATTATTTATCTACTTTGTGTTCCATCAAAGAATTATGTTAATCTACTTTGTGAATGACAAAGTAATCATATGCCTGGAAAAGGACATACAAGAAAGAGAACTTACACGAGTTCTCTGGTGGGCTGAGATGTCAATCCTGACACACGGTACTTTCGTCGTACATTCCCTCTGTGTGTTACTTCCACTTTTACACCTCTAAGAGCCTTTTTAATCTATTGGGGTTTTTAAAAAGTTGAGTTAAACTGAAAGTCAAGGAAATGGAAATGACCTCTATAATAACAATGAAAGCAAAGTGTACCTTCACTTGATCAGCATCAGAAAGTGGCCTAGATAGTACATCTTTCCCAAGAAGCTGGGCAACAAACTCTATTACCGGGAGAGGTTCAATGAATGCAGCTGAAGCCATATCTACATAACAGTAGATAAAAGAAGAGAGAAAAGAAAAGAGAAGAGACGTAAATTGAGGGGGATCATCTAAAAAGTGACCAACAATATTTCATTAACTTGTTAAAATTTTTCTACTTCACATACCAATGTTCAGAGACAGGCCCATTTGAGTAGGCCTTATACTCTGGTAGAAGCCACACCAAGACTCCAAGCCTTCACCAAGCCTCTGTGGTGCTCTTACATCAGGTGAAAAGAAGGATCTTCCAATGGGGCAATACCTTCACATAATTTGCAAATATTGCAACATACATGAATTTTTAGTGTTAGGAATTGAGAATTAGCAGCAAACAGGTTGACAGGATCAAGAACTGTGAGGGAACTTACCTCTTTGTTGAGAGCTCTCTCAGTACAATGTCAAGAATTTGTAGAGCTTCCTGTGGAGCATCAGCACGTTTACCAGCTAAAAACTGAGCTAAATGATGCATATTTGCCCTTGCAACAAACTTGATCACCACTTTGTATTGTTTCTCTCTCCTAAAAATATTATAAAGTTGGTCAATAAAAAACCTACACTGTGTAGAGATTATGAGACCAAGGCAAGAGGTAACATGTATTGAAAAATTTGCAACAAACAGGGATCTCTTTTTTAAAGATTTCGAATCATTAAAGTTTTACTCATTCTTTTGAACTGTCAATAACAAGAATCTTCAACTAAGTTGGTGATATGAAGTAGAATCCAGTCAAAGGAGGGGGCAAAAATTAAAAGGAGATAAAGCAGAGAGAATAAATACGCACTTGGGACCATTGACGCCATCCTCTTCATCAATAAGCTTAATAGTGAACTCCTTCCAGGCAAAGGGAAGCTGACCAGCTGTGTAAAGGCTCTTTCTGCCATCATAAGCAGGCAGTCTCATTCCTAAGTCAGATTCTCTGTACAGCTTCACAAGCTCTGCCATAATAGCTCTGTTCATTGTTCTTGATGCCAATTCAGGAGTTATGGTAACCTGCAAGGATCAGAAGGACAGATGGTGTAAAAGGGAAACAAACAATAAGAACAAAGGCGATGACCAGATTTAACACAGCCATAAATGCCATTAGAAAAGGGAGATGCGCAGAAACAAAAAAAAAAAACCATATTCAATCTTATCTGCAATGCAACAGCAGAAGATGAGTAGAAACAACAGCATAAACACGTCCACTGTCAGATAAAGAGCCACAAAAATTGGCGCTGAAATAAATTTTATTCAACCAGAAAAGAAAATATGATAATAAAGACAGAAAAAAATGAAAAAGGAAATAAAAAAAAAAAGAGCATATACATGTTGAATGTCAGATTAAGGGTCCCAATTTGTATACCAAAAATCCAAAGTGAGACTTAATGAACTGACGAAAGAAAGAACTTTTCTTTTCCCTTCAGACCATTATCAGGATTTTTAATGTAAAATTCCAAAAGCCCCCCAATCAAGTGGAAGAGCTTACATCATAGTGGTTCAAGTCCTTGTCTGGTAGCTCTGCAAAGAAGTGGTTGGCCTTGACAATACATTTTGTCCCAATTTGACCATAACCAGGCCTAGAAGCAAAACTCAAAGACTTGCTGGAGGTAGGGAACCCCACACCCATCTCCACATCACAAAAATTTCCGGCATTTCCTATGCACCCATTTGGAGAACTAGCCAAGAGATGACCAGCCGGATTCACAGGCTTATCTGCCACAGTACAGGGCCTTGAACTGGGTCTCATACAGGCATCTCCTTGATCAGACTTTCTACCACCTCTGCCTCTTCTTCTTCCTCTATTTTTTGTCGGAGGCGAAGTTTGATTCTGGAGCTTGCTGTTGTGGGTATCCTGGGATGGTGGCCCTTTGCCATTTTGGGCAGTTTTGTGGTTCTTTTGAGGCTGGCTCATTGTATTTTGCAAGTGGGTTTTTATCACTAGATGTTGCAGGGAGCCCTCTTTCATCTGCCTTACAGGCATTGCTAGTAAATTTCTCCTTTTACTCTTCTTCACTGAAACTTACATGCAAATAAAAATAAAAATAAAAACTTGTGGTTTTAAACCAGTCCAGTTTCACCAAATGGCACCGATATACTTTTATCTCTTCTAGTCTCTGCACATTTATCTCGCAAATTTGGGACTCAGGAACATTTCCCTGGCAGAAAAAACACAAAAACAGACGAGGGGAAATGCATGTGAACCAAGTGACCAAAAATTCCAGACTACAAAAAAAAAAAAAAAAAAGAAGTATTAATGATGATGATGATTGATGTTGGAAGAAGGCTGTATACGCATAGGAAAAAGGTAAAAAAGGCCAAGTCTTTTGTTACGAATTGCAAGCATTACTATTCCTTTGCAAAATTCGATTTACCTTCGATTCAGTATACCAACCCCAAAAAACCAATAAATTAATGCATATTCACGATTGTAAAAGCAATAAATCCAATGCCGAAGAAACGAGAGTTACAGTTCCTATCTGACTGTTGAGATGTTGCAGAGCCGCTGAGTGGAGAAGAGAAAACGCAAGTACACAAGAATAAGGATTTAATACATGGACATATGTTATTATGTATTACTTTATGGAAACTGTAAACGTCTATGGAAAACTTGTCATCTCACTAACCGTGCACAAAATCGGAAGGAGCATACAAAAAGGAAATGAAGAACACGCACGAAACCCCAAACGAAACCAAGGAGCTCAAAATCAGGCAGGCAACTCCTTAAATAATAAATGTAAGACAAAACTGAGCACCGAGACCCAGGAATCAAAAATCTTCTATGGATGGTTCTATTAGCAACCCACTTATTGACCATGGATCATAAAGACGAGAACAAAGAAACAAAGTGGGAGCTGGGAAATGAATAATAAAAAGAAGGACTCTAGTAGAAACTCAAGAAGCATAAATACCCACGAGACAAAAAATATTCTGAAGCTTGTCTCATCCCCAAAACTGAAAATTTGTGAGCAATGAAAAATCAGACATGGAAGTCAAATAAACACAAGCAGATAAAAACACTGGCAGGAGCGAAGCCGAAGAGAAGAATAAAGCAGTTATTTTTATAAGAGAAGATTTAGAACCACAAGACTACAGATAGAAGAAAACAAAAGAACGAGGAGGGTATATCCAAAGAGAAGGAATAAACTTTGAAAAGGGCAGTGAAATCACTATCTGAAGGATACCCCCAGAAGAAAATTAAATAAAAATTATTGCCTGGGCAGCAATGACACCACAATAAATACCAAGTCCAGCAATTAAAAACACTCACCAAACAACTAGCCTAGCTAGAGCACACACATTATCGGTTACCATGAGAAACACACCCAAAGAGCTTTGCAAGACGTTTTTAGAAGATGGGTGTTAAAGAAAGTGTGAAGGGACTTTAAAAGAGAAGGAGCGGAAGCATAAAGATGGGGATTTTTCCGTGAGAGATTCAAGTTTGCTCACGTTAACGCCGCAGAGAGAGAGAGAGAAAGAGAGATAGTTATAGGAGAGGGATATGTAGATGATGATGAATCTTTATGCACGCATGCAAGAGAGCTTTTGGTGTTTTCTTTATCACGTGTAAAAGGCTTGCGAAGCCCCCCTGTCCCCCCCCCCTTGCTTTTGAGTTCTCTCTCTTTGGACTGGCCGCGCAGCCTCGAGGAAGTACATTGATTATTATTATCAACTTATTGATTATCATTATCAACTTATATTATTATAAAGACCCTATCTTTGTGAAAGCAAAATGTACACACGCATGTGTTAGAGATAGAGAAACCTGTACCTGCGCCTGGAGATAAAGAACAGATAAGGTAACGAAAAAAGAAGGTGTTGTGACGGGGGGTCTGCATAACTAGTGAAGGGATTTAGTGCTCATGATTCTGAATCGAAACGTGTGTTCATTAGCCGTCAGATTGAACATCGTGCGCTACAGTCATGTGATTGAACGGTACATGCACATGAGAGCAAAATTCATATGATTCTATACGTGTAGTTCAAAAGAACTGTGAAATTTAAAAGCAATTAGACATAGAAGAAGAATAATTCGAACTTGCAGTGCAGTCCCCTTCTCTCCCCCGACTTCATTTTTTCTCTCTCTATGCTAGGCGGTCTCTGTGCACATGACTTCTGAAATCCTTTTTATGTACTCGACGCCTCACATCAAACGCACCCATATCCACCACCTTGGGCAAAGGCTTTAACGGTCGATTCAATGGGCCTTTTAGGACTTAAGGGGTCCACTTTTTCCCCTCCGCGGGTCCCACTCGGCTTTTTGTATTAATGGTCTGAGATGATCTAGGGGCATCGTAGTCTACCGTGTTATGTTGTTCCCTCCATGGCCCACGTCAATTTAGGGTCTTAGTGAATTAAGCTAAAAATTAACACATTTGGGTTGCTTTTAGGATCATTGGTGGCAGAAATGGTCATGATCATAGGGTAGTTAGTGGGCAGTGAAGTACTTGATTTTAGCCTCTAGATTTTGGGTCCTTGGGATAGAAGGTCAGGACAAAAAAAAAAGGACTTTTAGTGGGGTGGGGAGTTGGATGGCGATTGCGTATAATTAGGTTTTGGACTTGGGGAAGGAGAATTGGGTCTAGGGCATCATGTGCCTGGTGGGAAATCAAAACAAGCTTCGATCAAATCCCACTCATTATAGTTTTGGACGGTTGTGATTGGTGCTCTGGAATGGTATCATTGCCTCGTTGACCACGTTTGAAGGTAGTGTGCAAGTTGTAACGCTTTGTCTACTTTTCCATCGTTCCAAGCAATGGTGTGGACAGCAAATAAATAGCCATTTTTATCATATGTAGATTATACGCCCAACCAAAAAAAAAAAAAGGGTTGTTTTTCATTTTTCTTGTTCCTCTTTCTTTTTACATGAAACAACACACAGAAAAAAACTTGGTTAAATCCCAAACCGAGAGGTCGAGTACATTGTGGGAGATATCGAGCCAAAGAGCACCATGTGTCTGACACGTCGTAAAGAGCAAAGATCCTATGTATGAGGTCAATTAACTTAGATCTTAAAGGGAAGGACCAGAAATCGGTTGAGTCCCATGGATTGTTGAAGGGCAAGAAAGTGAACCAAGCATCATCACAGGATCTTTGTGATGTAGGAAGCCGGGTCCACATGAGCATCATAAATGAAGATGTACCATTTGTAGGACGGTTTTGGGGGCCATTGACACATAATTCCACGATACCATAAATGCACCAAATCATTAATCCTGCAGAAGAAAAGCCAAGGAGGTATTGGGGTTTCATTTGTGAAATTTTCTTTTCCTTTGCCGAGAGATTAAAAGAGGAGTACTTTGAGGGGCTTTGGGAGAGGGAGAATGCGTTGTATGGGTTTGTTTTGTTTTGATACGAGAGGGTTTTGGAAGTAAGGTCTGGAATGGAATAGATTATGGACACAACTGATACTATGATAGATGGGCGGGGTTTGTTTTGTTGTGTCTCCAAATAAAATAGTGAAAGGGTGGGTGCATTGTGTTGTGTGGATGTTTGTGGACAAATTAGAGGCATATTGGAGAGCGGAGGTGGCAGTGGGCTGGAGTTTCCCAAGTAAATGTCTTCCCAGGTTGACAAGAAAGAGAGAGTGCGTGTGGCGGGTCCCTTCACCCACCACGTTACACATATTATAATAATAATAATAATAATACTATGTATGATATATAAGTTAATTTTATATTGTAATTGTCTTTTCATTTTCATGCTGGGAAAAAGAAAAGACATTCCCTTTTTTAACTTATATATATATATAATAGAAAACAGGCTTGACCCATGCTCAAAAAGACCAAGGGATACAAATGCAGATTAACATACTGTATACATCCATCAACAATGCCAAAGATTATAGGTTGAGTTCATATCTCATTTGCTATAACCTGGAAATAGTGTTATATACATCTTGCAGTTTCGTATTAACAGACACTTATATCAAATATCGAATTTGTTCCTCTAGGTATAAATAAATGTATGTGATAGTGGTTTGATTGTTAAAATTATTCGATGGTCTAATTGTTCTCCATTTTCAAAGCAAAAGAATAACACATTATTAGCACATACAGAACATAGCTGCCGTACGCTCCACCCTTCTCAATATCGGAGGCCGATGCAACAAGCAATCCAATCCTTGAAGATCATGTGGAACTCCACCAATCATTAAAGGACATGTTGCTTTCATGTCAGTGAGCCCCATTTACTGCAATAAGTGGTAACCTTAATGGTTGAGATAATGAGCCTACGATCTCTAGATCAGTACTTCTTGTTCTTTATCGTCTTGCTTTTTAGTCTTTGAAACAATGGGTGATCATAGAAAATTGATTAAGTAAGAAAAAAAAAAAAAAGGTGCTGCTCATAGAAAACACCACAGCCCCATGCTTTAGACGGTGTGAAAAATGATCGCATGGTGCGAGATTGGTAATATGATTATGCGATGGACCCGCAAAGATACATTGTGTTGGTTCAAAAAATACTCAAGTATGGGTGAATTAGGTTATAAAAACATGTGAGCTCAGTATAAATTACAACTGCTACGTAGAGACGAGCATATACTAAAAAAAAAAAAAAAAAACCAATTGTTAGATAAATAATAATTTTATATCATGTAATTATAATTTATAATAAAAAATCAAGAATATAATAAGATATGGAGATTTATAAAAATTTAAGATTTCTTTTAACTTTTTTTAAGTTTTATTTTTTTTATTAAATTCTTCAATTCAGAGAAAAATAATAACAATAATACACACGAAGATTCTTGAATTTTCTTAGATCACTTTCAATATCATTTAAAATAACACTTACTCTTATAAACAAAATTACTCTTTTCTTCTCTTTAATCACACAAAATTCAGTATAGTAATAATAATAATAATAATAATAAAAGTTTGGGAGAGCTTAATCTACTGTATAAAACGAATTTTATGCGACTCGGAAAAAATGGAGACGTTGCGCATTTAATTGGCTTGATGCACTGGTATCTCAAAAATCACTAGAATTACTGCTTAAACTAAAAAATGTTTTCATAGTGGATTTGCCCGGCAAGTAATTTTTGGGGAACTTTCAAAAATGACAGAACTTGGGTTTCAAGCATTCTCTTTTGGGCAGAGGTAATATTTCTCAATTAATAAGTTTACCTCATAGAGAGTAATTTAAATTTCTCGAGTTGAAAAATAATTTCAGCACAAAAATTATTCCAGTAGCTCCTTCAATCTTGATTTGCTTCCTTCGGTGAATATCTTTTGAAATTTCTCAGCACACAAAGGAAGAAGTCTTGCACTACTTTCTCGTTTCAATATATAGCTGCACAATCCCCCTGAACAGGTTAACGATACAGTGAAAATAGATATGGAAAAATGTCACCTTAAGAGAGAAGTATATAAATGACCGATTGCCAATATCAAGAAGACCCAATAATCTTGTTTCTTACCATACAAAGAAGAACGATTCAAATGCACCGGCCCATATAAATGTGTACATAGAACATCAAACTTCACATCTCGTGTTGCCAATACAAGACCTCGTAGTCTTCTTTATTTATAAAAAAAAAAAAAAAAAACTTTACAACATAGACGGCATAATAATCAGCATAGGAGAATTTCCAACTCATCAAATGCAACAATAATAAGAAATTAAATAAGCATGCGCGACACACACGAGAATGAGGAACAATTTATATTAGTATAGCAAAACTTAAAATAATAAACACATGATCTAACACATTGAACGTTGAACATGATAAATAAATTAACAGCACTTGGTATGAAAAGTAAATTACTCCCCCCTCCACCCCCCCCCAAAAAAAATTGCCAGCATGTAGTCAACTTGTAAAAGGCGGATCTCAAAAGAAAGATTTAAAAATTTTAATCAATGAATCGACGAGATTATCCCTTAGGAGAAATTTTTTGGAGATAATGGACGTAGATTAACGCAAAAACTAACCATGTTTTTGAAATCCTAAAATTATGGCGTTCGTCCGCATGCAGAGCATTTAGCACAAACATACAACTTAACTAATCCTCTTTTCTTTATTTAAGAACAAATTATGGGAAGGGAAACGAGAATGGATATTTTCTACAGAAGAATGGGTGATTTCTTGATATGTGGGAGCTGGGGTCACACTTGCAGTGGTATGGTCATTGGAATTGAATAACGCTATAACAATGTATAAAATATTTGTGTTCCTTATAAAACAAGCTGCAGGGCCATTATAACTAGGTCATGTGCCAAGCATTTATAACTAGGTCATTTGGGTTATGTTTATTGGACGTGCCATGCGCGCGTCTATCTTCGTTGGGGTTGTTTAATTGGCGCTGCCAATTGTCACTCATTTCCCTCGTTGGGTCGTTTTGAGATGCACCGAGTGGATATGCATTGTGTGCTCATATCGATCGAGTAGCAATTCCATGTAATTTATGGGTATGCTATGTTTGGGTCCCACAGAGGTATGATGGGATTTGTAACCAATGACCTAATATCTTCTGCTCGTCCACCTACTTCCCTTTTTTTTTTTTCTGGTTTTTTTTTTTAATTTTTACCAACAAAAAATTATGGGGTCATTAAGATTAAGAAAATTATTGAATTTGGACTACTAAAGAAGACATAACTTATTATTTCTTTCTTTGTGTGACTATTATAACAGTTCCTTCCAGTTTTAATCATACTTATCTAGTTTCAAAACTACTTGTGCACTTAAACATCCATCCTGCCTTGGCTTTAAAAGTAATATTGACAAGCATCAGACAAAGTTGTAGATTAATTATTGTGTGCTTGAATATGCTCCATGCTCTCTTTCATTCTTAATTATTTGTCTTCGATGGCTTTTCCAATTCTTCCCGTCCTTTGAACTCCCAAGTGGGCGCTTGACCGGCACTTTTGTAACTCAAAACTTCCCACTAAAAATAAACAATGAATTGATGCATAAAATCCGACTAGCCAATCTTTACTTGCACTTTTTTTTCTCACATGTTTTTTTTTTTTTCAGTTGGTATTGCTTATATTCAAATTCGAGACACTAGGTCCAGAGATTATTTTCATCATGCGAATCCATTTCTTCTATTTAATCCTTTCAGTTACGTTAGGAAACTAATTTTTCCTCTCTATTGAATTTTCACCTGTCTTTTGCACGGTACCCTTTATTACTTTGTTATTTTTTAGTTGAATGGATTATATTATAGCGAGAGAGAGAGAGAGAGAGAGAGAGAGAGAGAGAGAGAGAATGAATTCTATTAAAGGCAAAAAAGAGGCAAAAAAAGAAAAAGCGATGAATAGTGTGCCTTGCTGAAATAAAGCAATCCACCTAGCTGTATGTATTAGTGAAAGCTGCTGCCACGGACAGGTGGCTGTCATATTATATAGCCAGTACAGTGCTATTATCTGCTTCATAAAGTGTGTTTAGGGCCAGAAAAGTGGCAAAAAGAGATGGTAAGTGAAGACATAAAAACTAGCTTTATTTCTTTGTGGTCCAAAAAATATTTCTTTTATTATTATTATTATTATTATTATTATATTTTTGAAAAAAAGGAACTCTTTTCCGTTTGCAAGACTTTAGATGAAAGTAGTAAAACTGCCAAAGGGGAAAACATTTGGCTTTAGGGTAGTGTAGTGTCAGTTTTCGCCTAAGCAGCTAAAAACTCTGCAGAGCTGCCACAAGGACTTTGTCCAACACCCCCCCAATGCCACTGCCAAAACTCACGTCCTTATTTTGATTCATCTCCATCAGCTGCCTAAAAATCCGCCGCGTGTACCAAGTGGGCTCCACCGAAGATTGCCAAATGCTGAAAAGGGACAAAGAAGCTGGTGTTAGACAAATTATGTCAAGAGTGACACACGCTATATACTAGCTCAGGCCCAATCTAAATTGTCTCAATTAGCTACTTTGGGCCACACCAAGAGGTCTCAGTGACGATCACAGGATAGGCAGGCAAGCTTCATAGGGTTCCAATTATGAGCAAAAAATAATTATCTGAACCAAGCCAAACTAGGGAACATTTAGGCAGCATCCACTGGAAATGATTGCTAGAACCCGTATGGATTCACTCTTTACCATTACTAAGGGATGATGCATGCCAAATTTATATGCCCCTCTCCTTCAAATCCAGCCCCTCCGGAAAAGAAGAAATGATTAAAATGGCAACCAAAGTTCGTTTACCCTGCATTTGGTTCTCGTGCCCAGCCCTATAACTGGGCAAGGAATGGAAAATGACGAAAATTTTCATTTTGTGATATCACCAGCCTTCCCCATTAATGCAATTACGCAACGAGCTTCATCTGATGGGAAGATAGGGAAAAGGAAAATTTGTGCTGATATTCACTCGCCTTTTGATGCTCTGTCCTTTCTCGCACACCAACCAGATCATTTTGATGCAATGAACCAAAAGATGCAACAACTCTTTATGAATCTCTACGGTATTGTCTTCTCTACGTTGGTTTCCCATTCCTGATAGGTTGCTATTGATTTAGCAATAATGTATTGTGCCTTTTCCACCCAAGATCATCAAGCAAAGCACCTCGAGAATTTCTTTCATTTGTCATGATAAAGTTGATGGCATTTTTGTTTTTTCAGCGCAAGCTTTTTCAACTTTCGACAAGAAATTAAAAAAAAAAAAAAAAAGGTATGCCTGTGGACAGCATCGAAGGGCACCAAACCTTTTATCATCCAGCTAAAAGCAGAACAGTCGGAAATTTATAAAAAAAATTAAAAAAAAAAATCATGCAAAGTACTGTTGATATCCCGCTTTTAACCACCTTACCAGATTCACGTATTATACTTTGTAAAAAGCATGCACCCAAAAAAAAAAAAGAAAAAGAAAAAGAAAAACTATGTGAAAAGGCATTTTGACCGATAAAAAGTAGCATCATGAAAAATTGAAAATGAAATGTAGAAAATCTTTGTCCTGTACCCGTATTATTGGGCCCCACAAAACATCCCAAAGTCCATGGATTTGTGCATGTTTTGGTGGGGGCCCATATAATCCTACCCCGAGTTCGTACTAGAAATATATGGGCTATGTGTGTAACTTTCAAGCATTATTTTTCCCTTTTTTCGGTTTTTCTTTTCTCTCTCTCCCTCTCTCTCTCTGGTTTTTTTTTTTTTTTTGCACATTTTCTTGACTGATTGATATATAGTTGAAACTTGTGCTGCTTTTGACCGGTATTTCGCGTTTCCAGTATTTTGAAAGTGATACATCGGCTAAGCAAACAACGATATTGCAGAAAATGCTCTTTTGCTTTTGTTTTTGGCCCTTTTCAGTGTGACCGTTCCCAATAATTCAATCATAAAGGTTTAAATTATTGTCACATCATTTTCGTCAAAAGTATTGTTGTTTGCACGAAGGGGGTGTTTTGAGTTGATAGGAAAAGGAATACACTTTCACACTTTCACTTTTAACATTTTATTCGATATGACAAATAGGATAAAATACATCTTTCATCACTTAAGTTTACACTAATTTACGAAGATATCACCATTCAATTTACCCTCTTTCCATCTCTTAACCATAATTAGTATTAATCTATCATTTTCCCTTCCTTTCTCGGAGATTACCCATGGCATTCCACGTGACATACAACTAAAATTCCCTCCTCCTCATGGGTCGTATGCTTCCCACGTGATTTTACTTTCTTCCAATTTCATGGGATCATAGGTCCTTGTTGGCCGCAATCTCACGGCATAATTAACTTCTTCGCTCATTGATTGCATCCCTCTAATGGACCATTACGTTGGAGGCACTTGATTTTTCCTCCTCTAGTGTTGACGTGTCAATTCAATGTTTATATAGGAAATTGTCGATACGCTTGTTGGGAGAAAATTTAAATAGATTTTAAGTAATTAATAAATTTGTAGATTTAATATTATATTTTAATTTAAAATCTCAATATTTAAATAGAAAATAAATTCGTAAAATTAATATTAAATTTTAATTTTAAATTTTAAATTTATGAATATCTTTTGTTTATATATTACTTACTTTTAATCACACAATTCCCACATCCGCATTTAAAATTTTAACACTTGAATGCACGCATGAGTCGCGCCGTACCATTTTACCCTCTTCTTCTTTTTCTTTTTTTAGTAAATGTAATTCATCCCTTACTTAATAATAACAATCATAAGAAATATACATCATCCATATTTGTCTTTTTATGTAATGATCAATTGATATTAAATTTATAACTTCTTATAATTTATATATTACTTACTTTTTTTTAAACAATATGATTTTTTTGATTACATAATTTACATATTTATATTTAAAAGTCTAATAATATCATCTTTTTGTCACGTGTTACTAATTGAATTTGACAGAATGATGATTTAACACTAATAGTGGTTATAGGATGAAAATGCAGTAAATTGAAGCCGGGTGAGGACTTCGCAAATTAGTGAATAGTTAAGTGATAAACAAATAAACAATGTATTTACTTAAACAAAGGCGATCGGTTGATAAAATATGACAAAAGGTGAGTAATTTCACACGAGTTGGCTCAATAGTTCAAGACGATTAGGGACTAACATAATTTAAGCTCCAAAACTCTAGAATTCGTGCTTTAGAGTCGTATTTAATGACCCTAACTAGTTCGCTTGCTCGACGCGTACTGTCCAAGTCATTTGTATGCATTTGAAATTTCCCATAAACCATACATCTTTCTTCCAAGATTTGAAGATGAAAGCTCCTAAATGAATGTCGTTAACTCTTGTGATATCCATAGGACTCTAAAATAGTAAAATGGTTTTCTCATCACCAAAGGACAAAACGCGACCACTTGTGTATTGGGACTAACAAGACCCCAGAACGGGCACATTCGATGTGTTAAAGATCAAACATTATCCTTTTGCTTTTTCATGACTGGCACCCGTCCCATTATTATACTAATATACTACTTTTATCTTTTCTTTGCATTTTTTTAGTGTAAGAATCTCTATGCGTGTGCACATTATCCCAATTTTTATACTCCTTTCAATGTTCTTGTCCCCCACAGATCTCATATATATATATATATATATATACACTCTTTCTTTTAAATCTTTGCCATGCATGCTCTACACTTGGATTTAAACGCTAGGAAGCTGTATTTGTCATAAATCGTTCTGTTTAAATAACTTCTGTTAGGAGAGATACCGACACTAGAGCTTGCCTAAGTCACCCTTCTGTCTTTTCTTTTTCGTCAAAATACTAGGAATTAACTGGAGGGTATTGAATTATGTAAGGTTTTCGTGTGAAGCATGTCTGGAATTTCAAACCCAATTTTGGAATCAGCGTCAGCCAAGGTTTGATGCAATCAGAAGCAACATCAGCGTGAAGAACACAGACATGCGCATTGAACCTCGGGCTAGTAGATGAGCCATAAGATTGGCATTTCTTTACTACCTCGTTATGTTTTACTGGTTCGGTTTTTCCATCTTTGAACAAGTCCCGACACGGCTTTTAGTAGACAAGATTAATGCCCTGCCTTTTGCTGATGAATTCTTAAACAGAAAATAAAAGGAATGTTTCAAAGTTTCAAATTTCAAAAGACCTCCGGCACAGCCCCCAGTACTTGTGTGGCTTGAAATTGCGAGTCTGAGAGAATCAGCTTTTACATCCAAAATGTCGGTTACAGCTCCAATTCTACTCTCTCTCTCTGTTATTTATTTATTTTTTTGGATCTATAAAGGAGATGGCAAGTTATTGTAGGGAAAAGGGGAGGCGATGAGGGAGGTGAACCTCCGCCTCCCAGCGGAGGCACACTGCCTCCCCCATCGCGGTTAGGCCGCTTTCTCATTCCACTCTCTTTTATAACAGACCTTAAGTATTGATATTATTATTAAGTGGGCTTCGCCTAGCCCACCTGAAACTGTCCTTGACGACTCCAATAAGCAATTGTCCCACCCAAAATAAGCTCACTCCAGCTTTAACCAAATAGAAAATCCAACAATATTCTTCTACAGCATGGGGCCCAATAGTGACACTTATCCATCTCTCTTCAAGGCCTGCACTTCCCATCCATGGGTACAACATGGCCTGGTCCTTATGCCTATGCGCTAAAGTTCCTTGAACCGACATATCATAACTACGTTTAAGCCTCATGCAAATCGTGGCAAATTGGGTGTGTGCTAGATAATTGTTCTAAAAATTAGCGAGCCTGAATTGGCCGCTTAGACCCCATTTTAGTTGCTTATGCTCGTAATTCTAGTAGTGTCGGTGTAATTTGCACTGAAAATGATACTAGTTTGTCCGTGGAGACCTTGTATTTGTTCAGGGAAATGAAAAATCCCCAGTTAGGCCAAATGAAGTTACCATGTAGCTCTAATCCGTGCTTCTGTTAATTTGGTTGCGATGTGCTAAATGCTAATCTTAGGCTAAACCTCTTTGCGGGTACTGCTCTCCAATTGAGATGCATTCAAAATATGGATGCTCGGGGTTGCGGCGGGACACCCTAAGTTACAATCCACTGATTGGAGCGTTGGCAATTCATGGTTATGGCCACGAGGCGGCGGGCCATCGCGACGAAACTTTTAAGGCTGGTCCCCACTAATGCGACAATTGCTTTCACAGTGTGCTTGCTCAAATGTGCGTGATTCGTAGAGGAGAAAGGCTCGCAAGATTTTCGAATCTATACAAGAGGTGTACGGTTCTGAGCCAACGCTTGAGCGCTATGGATGCGTGAGGTAGGCAGTAACATTTGCTCCTATGGTGGCTGGCGCCAGTGCTCCTATTAGAATAATAAAGAATCTCCGTGTTTATGGTGACTGACATGCAAGTACTAAGTTCATATCACAGATATATGCCAGAAACATTATAGTAAGAGATCGAAATAGGATTTTACCATTTCACAGACCGAACTTGTTCCTGCTTGGATTATTGGAATGCTTACACCACATCTACGATGTTCATTGCCGTCCTTGAAGTTGGAATACAATTGGAGGGGGGGGGGATTTTCGCTTGTGCAGGGCAGCAGGGAATCTATTCCATATAAAAATAGGCTACGGATACAGCAGAATTTTGTTTGGTTGGGCTCATGGTGCTGGGTCAAATCAATCAGGACGACTCAAAAAAGATTGGGCTCTGGGAATTTTCTAATTTCATCACCTCCTTGAAATTTGGACATTTCGAGATATTTTATTTAACCATTAAAATTTGCTTTTCCAGTTAATTTGTAGGCATCGCTCTGAAAATAATATTTTAATTGACAATTTAATATGTTATATTTTATATTAATTTCAATTTAATTTTTTATTAATATATTTTTTAAAAAAATTAAATTATTAATATTAAATATATATATATATAATTTTTAATTAAATTTAATTATATATTTTTTATAAATAATATTACATAAAAATGAAAATAAAAAAATTTTAATTTTAATTTATAAATATAGTAATCCATATGTGTTTATTATATATATATATATATATATATATATATATATATTTAATTAGAGAGAGAGAGAGAGAGAGAGAGAGAGAGAGAGAGAGAGAGATGTGAAATAACTTGTGGGTGAAGCTAGAGTGACGTGGAAAGATAAGAATGAATTAGGGGAGATGAATATATAAATTAACTTTCTGAATTGATGTTAGTGGATTACATTGAAATTTTGTCGGGACACTGGTAAATTTTTTGCCAATAATAACGCACAAGCACGTCCCTAGCAAATCGAGCGATTTGACCTAAAATGCACCGGTGTTTATGTTGAATCGTAGACCGGTTTAGATCAAATTTAAATATTCAGGGCACCCAATTGCCAGAGGAAATTGCTCGTCTGGTCAATTTAATTAGCCTTTCTTTTCTGCGTGTTACGATTGCTTGAGTTTGGTCTTTTCGAAGGGGCCAACCGATGGGGGTCGGACTCTACAAGCTGCTTTGACCTTTCGTTTTGTTTTTACGTTTTATTTTATTTTATTTTATTCTTCTCGGCTGCTTCACTTTATACAACGGACCATGATCCATCGATACATTATCATCCCCGAATATGAGGTCCAACGTTAAAAGAGGGACCCGGCTCAATTTTCCTCCATATTTTCAACGTGGAACTCACGGTAGCTGTAGAATTTAATAGGATTGGACAAGAATACATTGACACGCATTAGCAATATTCATGTTTTACGTGCATTTTGTCAGTCCAATTGTGTTGACTCTCTTCGTGATTCGTGATAAATGCACACTGTAGCTCACAAGCTAATGAATTACAAGACCGATTTACTGGGGGGGGGAACTAGGAGTTCAAATTCAAGCTCTGTCTGTCAAATTGTCACTCCATATCTGTCAAGTTTTATTTATTGTTTCGTTTGTTATAAATTATTCACCACTTTGATTTGAAAAAAAAAGAAGAAGAAAAAAAAAAGGGGGAAATGCAAAGGAATCGCTGATGTGGGCATTGTGTCCAAAATAAAATCATACGGTAAACAATAAAGAACTGTTATTATTTTTATAATTTATATTTTAACAAACTTTTTAATAGATGGGAAAAAGAAAAAAAAAGAGTAAGACGTAACGTTGCAATGAGATACCTTTTAGGGTTGTTTTTACCAATAATGGCGGAGACTTGTTTTTAATCACTAAAAAGCTAGAAATACAGTACACCGAAACTGGTATGTGTTACTATTTAAATTTTTAGTATTTTTAAGCCAACCATCTTAAATTCAAAAAAAAATGGGTAGTTTAGTTTTTCTTTTTGTTCGGTACGGCTCTATTCTGTGCCAAATCTCGCCGTGGTATGTTCGGAGTGCATCGGATGCATTTGACCATGTCATTAATATACTTTATGTCATGTGCTCAAATTCGGAACGAAACTGGGAGAGACGTGCCAAACTCGCATCCACTTTTACTGATTCAACGTGGACGACTGTTTATGTCAATGGAGAAATGCAAGTGAACGGGGAAATCTTTCTTTAGAGAATATAGATTTGATGCAATTGTCGTTTTCCATGTAACGGCGATCAATGTTAATTGTGATCGACACAACTACTCATTTGCCTTCCACACATCTCGAGCCGGTGGCTTCTGAACCTAGCCAGAAATGCGGCTACCATTCAGTTCGGACAAGGATTCGTTGCTCCGCGCCGCGACATGGGCCGATGCGCGTCCGCAGGAGATCAACACGTGTCCCACAGTAAACATTATAATATTTATTCAATAAACGGCAGCGTCTTTGGTGCACGTTGGAATGGAATTCAAACTGGGAAGATTCCTGGAAGGCAAGTGAAGATCCCGGCGGTCTCTTGGTTTGCTTTTGCCGCAATCCCGCTTGTGATCATGTACAAGATGCTGGCGGGCTGCGCGCTGGATTCTGGGACACAATTGGCATAGTCAAAGTAAACTCGTGATCCGAAAGACTGTCGAGACAATCATGGCTGCTTGGGAGCAATCCATTAAGCTTGTAAGGGCTTACGTAACAAAACAGCGAGTGGGAAAGCATAATGGTGTCCAGGTTCGTCCTCCCAAATGAACCCCCCGCTTTCGCCCCCTCACCCCTCCTGTATAAATGGAAATTCCTGTCAGCCTCCTCAACTCAGACCAAACAAAGACCAAACCAGACAGTGTCGTTGCTTATGTTTCATGCTTTCATCTGATCAAGAAAACCAAGAATCCCCCCAAATTGTCCTCGTCTCCATTGTTTGACCAATCTTTTAAAATATAACCTCTCCTAGCCTCCATCGTCAAAGGGAACCCCCGAGTGAGACCCGGCCGCGGGTTCTCTCCACCAATGGCTTCCATGTCCTCTCTCTCCTCCAATATTCATCACCCGACCCGCTCGATCCCCAAATCCTTCAATACCCATTTCCCGCCTCCCTTCAAATTGGCCGTCCCCAAGAAGGCCAGCCGGGGAATTGTCCGGGCTCGGGCTCGGGCTCGGGCCGGGCTCATCGACCCGGATGGCGGGAAACTGGTGGAGCTCCTTGTTGAAAAGTCCCAGAAGGATGCGAAGAAGAGAGAGGCGGCGTCGCTGCCTAAGGTGAGGCTAACCGAGATTGATCTCCAGTGGGTCCACGTTTTGAGCGAAGGGTGGGCCAGTCCGCTCCGCGGGTTCATGAGAGAACCCGAGTTCCTCCAAACTCTTCATTTCAACGCGCTCCGTCTGGATGACGGATCGGTTGTCAACATGTCGGTGCCGATTGTTCTCGCCATCGATGACTTGCAGAAGCAGCAGATCAGCGAGTCCAAGAGGGTGGCTCTCGTCGACTCCGACGAACATACGGTTGCGATTTTGAGCGAGTAAGCTACTACACGCATGTTTCATATTTATCCTGTCCCTTTAGACTTTCTATACTAAATATTGAACCAATTGTGTGTGTGTGTGTGTGGTCTGCTGCTGCACCTTCTTCGAGTGAGAGGAAATTTCCAGTTAAATTTCATATAATGTTCCATTATTTTCCCCTACAAAAAAATTAAATTTTTTTTTTCCACAAATGATGTTGATTTTAATGGGAAGTAAAGAATTATATTGCTTTTAACGGTTCCATTAAATTATTTCAGTTAACAGGCTTTAATGCGTTTTCAGAACTTTGCGGAGTAGCCATTAGTGGGTGATTAGTTGCGCTTTTAGTCTTTTGTTTACATATGTTATAGACCCCACTTGAATGCAATTCGAGCTAAAATATGCCGGACTCTGTTAGAAATTAGAAATCTAGTTGCGCTGTGCATGTTAATTTTATACGAGAATTTGACAGAGATGACAAGGTTGTAATCCACTAAGGATGGATGGGTGTTTGAGTCGGAGCTAGACCTTTAGCCAATGGTGATTGGTGACATAGGACATGGCAGGTCCATTTCAACCGCAGCTAGTTGATGAGCATCGTGTGTTGTTGACACAATTGAAATTTTTGTTTATTCTGATGTTTCTGTGACAATAACGTTTCTTTATATGTTTATTTAGTTGACTTCATGTTTGAATGTTCCTGGGATGGCTCCTACATTGGGAGCACGGGTCTGAATACTAGTAGTCTTCTATGCCATTCTGTATCTTATGAACTTACCGTCTGATTTTTTGTTTTTTCTTTTCAAAAAAGGACATGTAATCAACTTGATGTTTTGACCTTTGAAGTTGCAAGTAATTCCAAAGACTGTTTGAGGACAAGTGTAGTAGAAATAGAATTTTCCAGATGCATTATGTTTTGTTCTTGCTGTTTGACACATTCATTTCTTGTCCTGATTTGGAATTTTCTTGAGTTCTTGGTTTCTTTATATATTTTTCCTGAGATTGGGTTTAACAGGCATCAATGTTGTTTTTGCACTTGAAATTTAAAATTGTTTTCTAAATAATTATGTCATACTCTTTTCCCCCTTTTGAAGATGTCGGTTTACTGCCATTTCTTTTATTGTGCTATAATTGCTTTCTCATTTGTGATTACTCTATTATGTATGGCCAGCAATGCTCATGCTGAGGAAAGCCTTCTCAGAATTTAGGCGTTTATTTGTTAAGTTATTTATTTTTTCATAATATTCCAATGTCCTGATTCCTGAGTCACATGTTCCAGTATTGAAATATACAAGCATCCCAAAGAAGAACGGATGGCTAGAACATGGGGCACTACTGCCCCTGGTCTGCCTTATGTAGAAGAAACTATAACCAGAGATGGGAACTGGCTGATTGGAGGAGACTTGGAGGTTATAGAACCAATTAAGTACCATGATGGCCTTGATCGTTTCCGATTATCACCTGCGGAACTCCGTGAGGAATTTACAAAGAGAGATGCAGATGCCGTCTTTGCATTCCAGCTCAGAAATCCGGTGCATAATGGCCATGCTTTGCTCATGACAGATACTCGTAGGCGACTTCTTGAGATGGGCTACAAGAACCCGATCCTTCTGCTTCATCCGCTGGGAGGTTACACAAAAGCAGATGATGTTCCACTCAGCTGGCGAATGAGACAACATGAGAAGGTAGGTATAGTCAACCTCTTGATGTGATGCCTTGCATTTCTAGGCTATATTTTGTTGGTTGATTTGATCAATGAGTTAGGCAACAATAAACTGTCACATTAATTTTCATAATCTTGTTTCTTATTGTGGTATCAAATATTCTTCCCAGGCACCCCCTCATTCCTATTTACAAAGAATAATATATAGAATTGCTTTAGCCCAGTAATTGTTTTGTTGACAAGAACAGCATTTTCTCAGGTTCTTGAGGATGGTGTTCTTGATCCAGAGACAACCGTGGTTTCCATATTCCCATCTCCAATGCATTATGCTGGTCCAACCGAGGTGCAGTGGCATGCAAAAGCTCGGATAAATGCAGGAGCTAACTTTTATATTGTTGGTAGGGATCCAGCTGGAATGGGCCATCCAGTTGAGAAAAGAGACTTGTATGATGCTGACCATGGGAAGAAGGTGCTGAGTATGGCTCCTGGACTGGAACGGCTTAACATTCTTCCATTCAGGGTATGTGATTATCTGGCTCTCATCATGTCTTTTGATTTTGCTTTTGCCAACTTAAAGAAAATTTGGAAATCGTATCATTGAAATGACCCGCAGGTGGCAGCATATGATAACACTCAGGGTAAAATGGCATTCTTTGATCCCTCAAGGCCACAGGACTTCCTCTTCATTTCTGGCACCAAGGTATAAATCCAACTTAATGGTAATTGAAAGATAATAAAGAAAGGAAACTGGAACAGAGAAAAAAACAAAAAAAAGAGTTAATTTTTGAGTCAAAGAGACTGCATTTTTTCAGGTATATTTACTGTTCATTGGTTCTGAAGTGCGAACAAATACTTACTCCATTTTGCAGATGCGAACACTTGCGAGGAATAAAGAGAATCCCCCTGATGGGTTTATGTGCCCCGGAGGCTGGAAAGTGTTGGTTGAATACTACGAGAGTCTGGCCACATCTGACAATGCAAAAGCCCCCCAACCTGTTCCAGTCTAGGTGGAATCTGCCGTATCATCGATTGTTATAAATTTGGGATAAACCATGGAACATATATATCTCCACAGTCGAGGCCAAGCTCTGTGATGATATTCTTGCCCAGATCTTGAGTAAAATGATGAGGTACTGTATGCAGGGGCATAAAACTTGTCACGGTCTCTGAACAGGATAACTGCTGTGTAATGCCTGTTGGTGTGCCAGCATACAGGCGCATTTGTGACATAAATTGCTTGTTCTTCAGGAAAATTGCAGTTGTTTTGTAGAACCTTCTGATATTCTCTAGTTTCCTACGAGTTTCAGAAGCTGTTTGTGAGAGTAATCAAACTAATCTGCGAAAGCCACACTGCGCAGTGCGTGTGCATGTGGTAGGTATGTGGAGATGTTTTCTACGATTGATCTGCTGCATTGCTTGATTGGCGGTGAGCCTGTCACAAGCAGCTAATCCGTATCCACTGCCAGAGAATGATGACTTTACTTATATTCCAGCATACTTGTATAACTTTAAATCTATCTAGTTGATTCAGGTTCTACGTGCGCTTGAATGTGGTTTGTTACTTGCCCTGCTTTGGTCTTCCTGCTTGTTACCATAACTGCCGCCACTACTCGAAGCTTGTTTAGTCTGGCTGGCAGTTAATAGTCAAACAGCTAGTGACTAATAGTTCTAGTCGGCGCAAATCGTTGACAATTTAATTTGATGGTCTATAGCATACCCGGTACATGGTACAAGTATAGCTACTGAACAATATCTTTTTGACCAATTAATAACTAAATATGATTTAATTTCCGTGTACCACTAAATAAAAAAAAAAAAAAAAAAACCTAAATCAAAGGGGACAGTGTCTCTCAAAAAGAGGGCCAACTAGTCCACCAAGAGGACCATAGGAAAGCCCATACATGAAACTCTAGTGTGAAATTCTGAAATAGGATTGCAAGACAAACCACCAAAATGACCAGAATATGACCAGAATATGGGCCCATACATGGAAATGTGATGTGAAACAAGATTGCAAGACAAGGAAGTGGACCTATCATTTTACTAGTCCCCTTATAAAAATTGGTTGACAATGAAGCGTGACGAAAGAACATTAAAAAGTTCTGTGATGGTTGGCTAATAAGTTCCGTGTTAGAGTCTTCATCGGAGAGAACAAAAAAAAAAAAAAAAATGAAAGAAGAGCTTCATGTATGTTAAAATCCAAGTCAAAGATTTACTTCCCGTCGGTGCTAAGCATTAATCAAACTAGCTGGTTCGCTTGACCTCGCGCCAGTCCCTTTTCCTTTTCAGGCCCAATTGACATAAGCTAAATTGTGGCTGCTTGGTAACAAGCATCTACCTCCATTAGACCCCCAAGCCGCAAAGTCTAATCAGAGCCTGAGGATATCAGGATGACCGCGTCGGTGTTCACTCCGCCACCGTCACTTTCTAAGGCAATGGGCAGCGGCTGGGCTTCCTAGCCGTAATAACGGACTACTTTTGCATCGGTTTTTATAAGTCCGCCGGACTTGGGGATGTTTCGCTTTTGCCTATGAGTCGGCTGGTCGCAACGCACCGTTTTCTGTTTGCGAAGGCGGCAACACACGCCGCACAAAAAGGATTGTCCCAAAATGCGCCTCGGTCCAGTCAATAGGAGACCAGAATGAACCCAAGTTTTACTCCTAAATTCTTGCAGTTCAGTTTTAGGCAGAATTTTGTTCCAAGTTTGTGGAAATTATACCAAAATCCTTATTGGTTAAGTCTGCTGACAATTACAATTTGTTTCCATACCATTTAGTTCATAATGGTGTGGTTCTTTTTGTTTATTTATTTGTTATTTTTTCGTGGGAGTTCATAAGGTCAATTCGGCACCTACGCGGCACTGAAAATTTTATACCTTGGTAGACACGTTTCCAAGCACGAGAAATAAGTCTCCTTTTGTGGAGTGTGCCGAAAAAGTAATTTGATATCATATTCCCCAAAAACGAGGGGCATACCTACCATTCAAGCATCTCTGCATCCCAACCACCGCCTCCACCGCCGAAAGGGCATCCGGCCAAATTAAAACAAAGTTTCAAACAGTTGTTCCGTCAAAGTCAATAATTGTGGCTGAAAATAACAGATCACAGGAAACCCACTAAACCACGAGACCGAAGACCCACAACTTCTGATAAGCTCTAAACATGTTGAAAAAGGCAACAGGAAGAGAGATGGAAACCCACCGATACAGGATGGAAAATCAAGAAGAAAGGCAGAAAGAATCATGGGTCTATACATGTTTATCCAAAACACGTGAGAAAGAAGGAGAGAGGGAGAGAGATGAACTGGCTTGTCGATAAGTCTTATCGGTTGACAGCACGAAAATTTTCTCGTTGGACATGTGAGAAATTCTCGTAGCAAAGATTAAAAAGGGAGCATCAAATGGACTGTTGCTAGCATTGCTCTTTCCTTTTTCGTCCAACGATTTCTCCCCCAAACTGATTAAGAGATTCATAACACCGCAAAGATGCAAACGCATAAAAACAACAATACAGCATAAATACCATTGAGTCATTGTCAATAAACCAAGAACACATGTCCCACATAAGAGTTTATTTATTCCAGTGTAGTATTAGAGACGAGGAAGAGATGGACCATATCCATGCAGTGGGGGCAGATTGATATCTACAAATGATCGATTGACACGAAGAGAAAATGAGACTATCTCAGAATGTATGAATATGGAGCTCTCCTTTCTTTTTAGTATCAGCTCATGGACACGGAGCATTCATTACAAATGCAGTGGACTGGGTATTTTACGAGAAAGTATCGTGTAAGAGAAGATCAAAAGCTGCGGCGACGAGTCCACCTTGCCCACCCAAAGCAGTTCCGAATGGACCTCCTTTTGATCTTTTCTGAGACTCGAGCATTTTCAATTTCATTTTTCCTCAGCATATCCCACATAATCTGCACATCTTCATAAGCACAAGCCCTCACATCACGCCGCAGCTTCAACAACCCTGTTTTCCTCGAAATATTTCTTGGGTTAGACAGTTTCAGAGGAAAAGGAGAACAAGTTGAGACGCATACTAATAATTCACTTAAAGAGTAGTAAACGAGGATCTATGCTACACCTTTATTTATTGACTCGAATAAATTTTCATTCAAGTATTCTACTAGCTACTCACTACCATCTTTCACTTAGCTTCAGAACATTAAATGTAAATCTGATATCAAGTCCAATAACAGAAGCACGTTGACCGAAATTTTCATTTTGCCTCTTTTTTTTTTTTTGGTTTTTCAGGTCTGTTAGGAAATCTGTTAAGACTGCAGGCTACACAAAATGAAGATTGTCCTCTCAATTGCTTTCATTCATCTAGTACTTAGAAAGTTTGAATCTAAGACCTCTAATTTAGAAGTTCAAGATCTCTATTACAAGAGTTTCAGGATGCTTGGTCAACGACTCAGAATTCCTTTTTTTTTTTTCTTCTCATTAATGCTAGCCAATGTCAGATCGCACAAGAATAGCATAGAAATGCAAGAGAATAACCAAAAGTAAAAAAAGAACAATTGTAGTGACCGCTATACAATTGGAGGAAGAAGAAGATTCCAAAAGAAATCGTAGTCCCAAAAGAAAGGAGCAACGGAAAACCAAATTCAAATTGGGCAGCACAAGAACAGCTGCCATAATAGCTGCAAGCGTCCGTGTCGCTTGCTCACTTGAAAATTATTTAGCAAATAAATAGCATCCAATCGATGCTTTTCATCTTCCAGATAACCCCATTTGGACGTAGTTTGAAAATCCTCAGTTGTCTAAAAGGAAGTGAATTGAATTAGCCGAAAATTCTAATAGGAAAGAAAAATTCGTTTCCTTTCTTTTCTTTTCCTTTTTTTTTTGTTGGGTTTTTATTTGTTTAAGAAATTTCTGGGGGAGGTGGGGGAGGGGGAGGTCGGAATTGGTAAAGCATAAGGGAAATGGAATTATATCAAAGTGATCTGAATTTGTCATCTTTTAGTACAGAACCAATAATTAGACAACCTCAACCACCGCACCAACACCCAACCGGTGACATCAAAAGTTGTACTTCAAACCCATCCCCACCAAGAAAATCGTCTATTTCGCTATCCAATTACAAAAATTGTAAGAAACTGGTGGTGGTGATGATGATGATGATGTAGAGTGATTATTAGCCTACAACAGAACAGGAGGCAGGGACAGACATACCGTGGTTGCGAATACAAAGACGCGAAGCGACGCCGTGCCAAACTCTCCTCGCAGGAGGCACCCTCTTATCCCACCAGTCCATATTTTCCCAAGACTCCGGAGTCACTACTAGTTACCCTTTGTCCACTGCTTCTCCTCAGCCAAGCTGGAGAAGAGATGAAACAGAGAAATCAAACCACGAGTAGGAGACTTACTGCGCTCGAACACCCAGAAATGAAAATATGGCCTCGAATTAGAAATTCCCTTAAATTGGAAAAGACAAGAATTAAAAAAAAAAAAAAACTCACAATCCAAAATAAATAAGGAATAGACTGGGAATAAAGTAAGAAGAGGGCTGAGGTGACAAAGCAACCGACTTGCCTCCTTTTTCGCCCACCGCCGCCCCCCCCTCTCTCTCTCTCTCTCTCTCCCCTCCTTCCAAAGTGAGTCAAAAATCACTGATCGGCTAGCTCACGCCACCGTGTCTTGTTAGGTCGCCACGTGTCTGTTAGAGGCTCAGAGCGTTCCGCATCCAATGTTCGAAAGTCGGGTACATTGCGACCATATTTTTAGCACGCTGATCGAGACGGCGGTTGATTGTCCACCCCGTGCGGAGGATGATGCTGATACGAGGTCCGCGATCGTACCGTCTCGGTCGGTAGAGTTTTTGCCTCTGTGGGCCTCCCCCCTTGCCGCCTCTGCTTTTCAAAATGACGCCCCCAATCTAACGGTATAAACCGGAAGGGACCCACCGAGCGCCTCTGAATCCAAAACCCGAGCTCGTTTACTGCACTTCAGAACAGGACCCACCGAGTTGTGGCAACGCCCCATGGAAGGGACCAGACCGATTTGTGGGAATAGCTATTCGCCAGTCCTCTGAGGTCACCATCGATTGGTTCGGAATTTCAATTTATATATAGTTATTCTCTGTTTTAAATATTGTTTTAAACAATAACAGGTAAATTAATTATTTCAGATTTTTTTTTTTTAATGGAAGCATTGATTTTTAAGCCAAGATTTGGATTCAGTTGTATAATCAGTTATATTTAAATTTATAGTTGGACTTTTTTTTGGAGAGGGTGGATCGAGTTGGTGATCCAACTCTAGATCGGTCCGGTTTCATTTTAATTCCGACAACAGTGGTGACGGACTGCGAGGCAGCAACGTGGCCTTAGAATATGGGAAATTACGTCTGCGGCAGTTTACAAAGGAGGGCACTTTTAAAGGTTGTGATTTTTTTTTTTTTTAATCTTCCTTATTTTAGTAAAAATAAAAAAAGTTGTGGATGTTACTTACACGTAGCCACTTACGCAATGTATTGCTCACTATTTTTTTTTTCGCTGACCCCTCCACTTTCGTTTGTTAGATTCTTAACTCGTAAAAACCTCTCTTTTTTAAGCACAAGTTTTTCCCTTTTCTTCGAGGGCACTTTTTTTTAGACTGCTTCTGGTTTAATTTCCTGGCTTTGTCTCTAAAATGAGTTCAAATTTCAATCCAATTCGAAATGAGAACAACCTTATGTATTTTTTTCACAAAAATTACTGGGCAAACAAAAAAAATATATATATATATTCATCTTCGTTTTCTCTACGGTATTTTATATCTCACACATTCAAAAGTTCCCATTGAAAATAATTGTCACACGATGGGTCTCCCTCAAGACTTGTCATTTCCTTCTGCACTTACAAATAGAAATAGCTTAACGTACACCAGGTGGCGTGCACACGTCCACTATATTTCTCTGCAACACTTTGCTCTACTTTTTCATTAATTTGGGTGGATAAGACTTCGATTTTTCGACGGCAGGTACGCCATAAACAAAGCAAAGGGGGACCGCTCTTCCACCAGAAGAGCAACAGAGGAATCCATTCTCAAATCTCCGAGGCTCATTAGTAGGGATGATTAAAATGGGGTGAGATTAATAACAGTTGTCCATTGATGACGAGGATGGAGGAATGCCAATTTTCTTAAAATCAATGTTGTTTAGTAAAAATAACTAATACAATTCACGAGGAGTAGATTGAACTAAGCACTTGAATGAGCAGATCATAATTTGATAGTACCAATCAATGCTTGCATTCTGCGTATGTGTAACTTTTGACGAGTTAATTGCCCCCACAAAGAAGTAATCTCTGAAAAATATTTGGAAACCTACAAAGATTGGGTCTAAGCTGCCGTCCAGAACCAGTAGAATGATTGCGAGCAAAGAGGGTCCGGCCTTGATACTAATGAATAAAGCCATCCTAATCTCAGATCAGCCTATTAAAGCTGCGCACACCTCTTGAATCCTTGTCCTCTTTAATGAAGTAACGAGAGAAGACTGGAGAAACTCAAAAGGATCCAATTTGTTCCTGATTCTGAGTCAAAAGCTTAAAAACTAAGTGACGCTCACTTTCTTTAAGCTCGCCATGTATGTTAAATAGATTGTCCACAAGTACGCACACGCACTGTTCACCAATGGCTGCCAATAAATTATGTAAAGCATCACGCTTGCATTAGTGAAGCAATACCAAAAGGCCCCAAAATTCAAGCTGTAACGTCAGAGCTCTCAAGACTCAAATCCCACACAGAATGGGAAGGGAATGGAAGGAAATTGCTTGAATGCAATACCTGCAAATGAACCGGCACAAATTTGTATGTAGCAAAATCACAGATTGGCCAATACAGAAGACCATTTACCAATGTTGGAAACAGGTCTCGCTTCAATCTAGCGGCAATCTCACCACCATTTTCGCCTGGGTTTCACGCCAAAATTTAACTAATTAGAGAAAACCCAAAGCATAAACAATGCATCATACAGAGATAATATGAGAAGCTGCTGCTGCATGTAGGTTGAAATGTGCTAGGAACTAGAATGATGACTGATCTATGCATTATAGCTCCATTATTCATGTAAACAGATGGAGACAGGGAAAATAAAAAAAACCCCTGCCTTTTTTTATTCCAAGTTTGGACTGATCTAAAAACCAGTGTGGCCGGATGCTTGAGCTGAGGACATTTGGGGCTGTAACAACCATCCACAGCTCAAGCTAGCCAACTATATCACTGACAACAAGCCATTAGATTCCAGCAGAAACCTTATTACTGCATGGCCTTGATTATAATTACTAGCATGACACAGAGCCAGCAAACAACTATAAGGGATGGCTAAATACACGGCTGATATCCCTGCAGCTGGAGTCATAACAAGTACTTGATCCTAAAGTTTGCAGAACAGACACCGAGGGGAAGCCCCGCAAGTACTCAATACAAACTTGTCCAGATAATGGATGCTTATAAACTACTCCACGTCAATTATAGGCTAACTGGTGGCCTATTGACACACCAAGGTTGCATGATATTGGCACCACCTACAGAATGCTGCCGTAAACAGTAATACCAGAAGGTAGCTGAAATCAGAAATAGATTTGGGAGACCACTAATAAAATGCAGCATAAAATAGCAGCGCTTGAAATCTGCGAAATGCAATTAGAGCAAAATTTGTATACCTTGTAAAGCTGCATTATAAGAGAAGAAGAGAGCAGTATTTGCAGGACCGTATATAGCTTGTCCCAGAAAAATTTTCTTCAATGTACTTGGTATATCACGTTTTGGTAGAGCTTTTGAGATAGTATTGAACCACAGATGCTGTGATGGCCCTAAAAATAGGAATCCATATCCAGCCATTCGTAATGTCCTTATGATATCCAACAAGTTGGTTGGCGAGGGAGTTATCATCTAAAATTACACTTACCACAAAGAATTAGAGGTGAATGAAACTCAAAAGAAAACGCCTCGGTAACTGCAGATTTGAAATGTAGATATCTAGGTAGCACATCATAAACTTGAGAACCAAATTAGTAACAAGTTCTAAAATTCAATGGACTAAAGATGGTAAATTTAAGTATCAACTTGGATGAAGCATAACTAATCAAACCAGTGTTTCCACTTATACGCTAAGAATTACCGAAAGGATCAAACAACTGGAGGAAATAGGAAATTCCATACTAGAATGAGCAATCTTACAGGTACCCATCAACATAAAGAACAAAAAAAAAAAATAACAAAACAGAAATACAGTCTTTCTAGAATGCTTGGTACATGTAAGACCGATATGGTGCCACCAATTTAATAGTCCGTCAATCAGGATTTCTTTAAGCCAATTGGGGATCAATAGAAAAAGAGCTTTCTATTAATTGATTAACTTGACCGCGAATTTAAAAAATTGGGCTGTTTCCATCGAACGGTACGCAGAAAGCAACCAGAAATGTCTTATTACCGGTTGTAGCAACCTTCCCATCAAAACCCAATTGACAATTTGATTTGAATGATTTTATCGTGTAAACAAGATACAAAATTTAAGAAATTATGCTTGCTAAACTAACTGCAAAAAATGAAAAATTTAAATAACGGGAAATCATTGGATTCCAGCAACAGAGAACTACAGGAACCGTGGAAATTACGAAATACCTGAGCGGTCAAGTCGGAGGCAGCGTAAATAAAGGAAGTCGTGATGGTTTTCGTGGCGGCTGGGTACGAATGGAGCTTGCCCAAATACCATCCTACAAACCCAACTTTTGTTTTCGAATTTGAGCGATTGTACGACGAGAATGAGCGTGGTGGTGGTGGCGGCGCATAAAGAGAGCTATAGGACTTGGGCTCTCTCGTCGTTTTGATGACGGGTTGGCGCGGCGCATGATTGCTTGGATATTTTTGCCATTGATGCTGGTGGTGTTGGCGGGTGTGATGAAAGGGAGTTTTACTCGAAGTGTTGGCACGGAGGTAGAGCTTGGCAGCGTTTCTCACGGAGAAGGAGCCCATTTTCATGGGAATACAGAATAATGTATTGGGCAAATTAACCGGCAGCTTGTCTTTCCCGCCGCCTGTCGTCCGGTCAATGTTCAGCTTGCGCCGTTCTGTTTCTGTCGTCGTCGAATGCTCGAGCCTTGGTCGCCT
>CM034046.1:3974117-4003348 GCA_019804595.1 Bruguiera parviflora
GTTGCGAGTAGGGTGCAATGCACCTATCTCACTTAATGTAAAAAATTTGAGGAAGTACTGAGATTCGAGCTCATAATTTCGCTCAATCTCAAAGGCTTGGGAGCCCCTTGAGTTCAAGTGGTTGCCATTATTGTTTCTTCGAGGCAATGAAATATCGATCAAGAGATTATCGACCAAAATTTATGTGAAAATTTAAGGGTTTTGATACGCGTTACTAGTTGGCACCGACTTGGGGAAAGATACGGGAGCAGGGAGCGACATTACTCGTGACATCGGACCCTACTAGTTGGCTTGGCAGTGGTTGCATAGCAGGTGGGTTATTTCAAGAAGTGCGGTATATAAATTAATCTTCAATTCTGTGTCTTATAACAAATTTAATTTAATCTTTAAGATATAAAAATTTAGTCATCGTAAAAATAAATTTAGACTTGTTATTTTAATGTGTTTTATCAACTCAAGTGATGTGTTAAGATAATGTGTTCAAATTGATGATGCAAGAAAAATTAATAGTTCTAGCATGTTATGTTATGTCATGTCATGTAGATTGATAAAAATAAAAAAATATATTAGTAAATTTTGACATTGAAGTGGATTTATAAAAAAGTATATATATATATATATATATATATATATATATATTATTTAAAAAAGTGAGATTAGATTTATTATAACTTCAAAATTGAAAATTTATTTATATACTAACTCTTTTTAAGAATATAGATAGCTTCATTAGGGCGATGGCCAAAAAAGCTCTGGCCTTCGTTCCTGTGATGCGAGCCAAAAAGAAACCTAGTTTCCCTCCGACGTCGAGGGAGGGGTGTACATGGGTTTGGACATAGCTGGTGTATTTAATATGCTTTCATTTCATTGTGATTTATGGTGTTCTGCATCGGAATAATGGAGTAAAATAAGGGTTTTTTTTTTTTTTTTTTTTTGTAGCTTTCGATTAATTTCTAACAAGAAAAATATGTCGTGATATGCTTAAATTTACTCTGACTTGTACATGCCTCTCAAGTGAGTGAATGAATTTTGGACCTTTGTGATTTACATTTATTTTATCATTACCACGCACTTTCGTTCGATCGATCGGTCGATATCCAGCGTCGGCAATCAGGAATTTATCTGAAAAATCGACCAATCTGAAGATTTCCACCGTTGTGAGTCTGTCGTATAGCCAGTTACGTTTTACAACAAACAAAACAAAAGGGCTTTGTATGCATATTTCCGTGGGGTCGAATCGGACCTGGCTTGATTTTACAATAAGCCGTGAAGCTCAAGAAACCCAAATTGTTCTCATTTTGTATAAGCCACGTATCTATAATGTACAAATTTCTGCGCAGCAAGGGAGGAGGTAGGGCACCAATTGTGTCATACTCGGGAGTCGGGTGTAAAACAATTTTGGGCTTGAATCTTAAACATGGCGCTACCAATCATGTTCGAGTGATCCAACTCTAGTCTAGAGCCCTCACTGCCATCCAAATGTAGAGCAACAGATGGTCCCAACTGTCGCCGCCTCTGTGATACCAGGCTAGGCTTCCCAAAATCAAGAATTTGCAAGTTGCAGAGGGCTGGAAGAGTAAGAAGACTGAAGTGGGGCTAATGTATGAAAGTTGTGTCGCAATTAAGACGATGGGGTCTGCTCATGGATGAGACCCTTCATCTAACCGGAAATTTGAAAAAAAAGAGAGGCCCCACCCGCCATCAAAGGTCAGCTATAACCATGTTCATCTGTGATGAATTAATGGAATTGGAAAATGACATTCATCAACGTTAGACCCTTCTCTCCCCCTCCCCCTCCTCTCCCAACTCTTCCCCTCTCCGATGCGGTGAGTTCCCATATTTGGGTACGTTATGTTGAAAATTCCTTTCATGCCAGTCACAGAGTTTTTATTTCCTTTTTCCATTTTAATGAAATATCATTGAGACGGTGAGTTGGGCAACGAAAATAAATCCGACAATTTTGTAACCGTAAATCTCATCTCTGCTCATCTAGTAAGTTTGATTAACTACGGGAGACCATAATATCAACACAATAACACTAGCATTTGTAACAACTTTTTTTTGTTTTGTTTTTTTTGTTTTTGTTTTTGGGAAGAACAGAGCCAATATTATTGTATGTATACGGGCGAATTTTCGTATATGCTACAATCTTTGTTCTGATTAAGAGGACTAAATCCAAAAGGGGGATGGCCATTGGTGGCTGATGGTTTGATGGGACTAATTATCGTGTTCCACAAGAAATTTTTACAAAAGAAAATTATCCTATATAAATCATATTGTATTTTCGGTTCACATATGACTCATACTCTATTGAACAGATTTTTTATTTTTAAAAAAAAAAAATCTCAACAAATAAGACAAAATCGTGCAGAACAGGATTTTGTTTTCTGATCTATTACCATGGAACTAAAACGAAGTCGGGTTTTTGAAAAGCTTATTTAACTTTTTTCTTATTGAAATTTGAACACGATATATATCAAGTTGTAGCGTTGAAGCTAGGTTTGACTTAGATTGATTGGAACAGTGTAGACGATGGTTTATAATTACAAGTTATTGTGATTAAATCGTTACTTAACACGAATATTTTTGTAAACCTCTTCTATAAACCTGAAGATTTATACATTTTAGAAACCCAAGTTAAAGGATGTAGGCTTCATAAAAATAAAGTGAGAATTATCACTTATTGTATGACTTATAAATCCCTAAATTTCTCCTGCAATTATCAACAAAAATAATGGTTACTTATCCTATCTATGAGCCAGGCCAGGCAAATTATTCCAAGTGTAATGTACGACCCACTTGGCTCTTGAAGTCGGAGCTAAGTTACACAGCCCATTTAACTGTGTGCTTAACCCTCAAATCTAAGCAAACTGTGAACTATAGCATGACAAATTAACATGGAATACAAGTGGACGGTTGAATTCTATAAAAGCAACCTATAAAAAGAATTTGTGGGTAAGTCTTAGGCGTCTGCAAGTTAAGATAGAAGGGAGAGAAAAAGTTAAGATTGAGCTTCAAGTTACTAATTAAAAGTGTAAAAAATCATTTGAAATTATGAAGGTGGGGCCTTCAACTGCAATTCTTACGAGATTACAAAGCCTGAAACTTTTTCTCAAGCCTCCAAAAGTAATCCACTGTGGTAGGACTACAGCATATTTTGTACCTCCACACACTGATTACAAGCCCATGTTCCAAAGAAAAAAGTCTTTTAAAGAGAAAATCGTGAGGTTTTAAAGAGATTCCATGATTTCAACAGACATCATAAAAAGAAGGTCACTAAAGTGGCATCAATGGTCTCAGCACACTAAAGTCCCAACACAGAGAAGAGGGATGTAGACCCAACGGACTAGGGACACACATTTAATCTATGGAACACGATTTTTGTTTCACTACTTGCTAAGCTTTGGCTTTTGATCACTCTAAGCATGAAGAAGATGCAAAGAGTAGTTGGCACTGCACAAAAGATTTGCATCGCCAGGTCCAAGTTGGTGTTTTGGCAAAGTAGAAATTTGGTCTTGGTACTTCAACATTTTAGATTTTTTTTATTTTTAATTTTTAGATACAAGTTCAGAACAAAATTAAAAATAATAAAAACAAAAATTAGAGTCAGATAATAAAATTTAATTGCCTACAAGTTCAGTACAAGTTCAACCATTTGCAATAAAATCAAAAAGTGATTCGAGATTTTATTTTAGAAAATTTACTATTATTTATTTATTTATTACAAATGAAACTTCATTTCCATTGTAATTATAGTTATCGTTTTCCCCAAACAAAGACTAAATCTTTTGGGAAATTTTTGGACTTGAAGTCCCACCGACTTTGTTACAACTCGGATGTAATTTTATAATAAAACTAGAGACTTTGTAAATTGAAAAAAAAAAAAAAAAAACGCTTCCTTGTTAGAAATTGTCACTTCTCAAAACATATAATATTACGGAAAAAGGTACACCATACAAGTTGGAAAAAAATAGGTTAATTTCCACTCACCAAAGGCGGAATCAATCTTTCTCTTTTACGACAGTAGATTCGGTTCGTTCTTTTATAAAACGATAGTATTACAACAACAATCACCGTACCCCACTCTCACGAAAAGAAAGAAAGAAAAAAAAAATCACTATGCCCCCTTCGAAGATTACAACAAAGTAGCATACGATGATACCGCAAAATAGTATTTACAAAAATTAAGAAATGAGACCTAAAAATCCAATTATCTTTAACTTATGTATCATTAATGCCAGCTAGACACAAGACTGCTTTCGTGGTCAATATTAAGTGAGTTCTAGCAATAAGAATACCGGAAAGAGAAACAAATTTAAGGACTTAATTCAAACACTCGATATCAATTTTATCCCATTTTTCAACTTCAATAAGGCATCAATTCATTGTCGAGAAATGGGCAAGCCAGTAAGCCAAGGACGTGAAAAGTCTACCCTTTTACCGTGTTTTTTTTTTTTATTATTTTTTAGCTTCAAAGTTACTATCCCCTCCATTGAGTTTTCGACACGTTATAATTAGGTTCTTTGTTTCCGGAATTTTAAATGACAAAATTGATTTAATTTATTCCCACAAGAGTTTCAAGCTTATAATTATTAAGCATAGTCTAATGATCAATAAATATAAACTTTGAGTACGAGAATTGGGCGTTCAAATTTCAAATTTTACTCATAGTTAAACTTCCCTTTTTCTCAATCAAACTATAACCAAAAAGAAGAGGAAAAAAAAAAAAATCTTATTTGTTACCGAGGACTAAGAGCCTTTATTTTTCCTTCTAAATTAAGAAAGAGCGCTCTCCGTAGAAGTGGAAGATAATATTTTTAGTTTTTCAAATTCAGCTCATCCAAGTCAAGAAATAGGAGTTTTGAAATCTTGTAATCTAAGAGTTAAAAGTTGACCTCACAATTTAAGATATAACGAAAATTGTTATTGAATGTTTAATGAGTGGATATCATCTTGACCAAATTACTTTTGACCTGGTCCATGCCCTCAATGACCCATACACGGCTTACTTAAAGTTGATCAAGAGCAAACTAATTTTCACCTATATATATATATATGTATATTTATTTATTTATTTATCCTGTTTGGTCGTTGGGGATATTTATTTTTCCTGGTAAAGCTACGGATCTAATCATCCTAGACAAGTAGAAGGCATAGAGGCAATAGGACCACATATTATTTCAAGAGTCAAGTCAAAACAATTAAAGCCTCTATATAAATTTCACCATACGGTCCAAATCACATCTATTTATAAGGGTTTCCCATCCGCCATGGCAACTCCTGGAAATTTCTTTTGATGTATACATTTTTTTCCAGCCCGTAAACGATGAGAATGAAGTCGAGGCCTTAAAGAGATCGAAAGCATATCTGCACCCCACGATAGGCACTTCATGATTGTTTATGCATCGATGACCATAAATTTGATGGGAATTAATAAATGCAATTTGTGATTCTTTTAGCTGGTTATCTTTTGTCCTATATATATCACAATTTAAATTGAGGGGTCAGTGTCATGATGCAAGTGTGGAGCCTTCTAGGTCCCGAACAATAACCCCACCGGGGAGAAAATTATTGTTCTCTCACTGGTACTCACCAGTGACACTGTGGCGTTTTTGTTTTATATTCTACATAACTTTTCATTATTTTTTGTGTTTTCTTTTTCTTTTTTCTTGAGCTAGCATTGTTTGTTTTACTCCAATAATTTTGAGCATCTTAAATTAAAAATCAAGCGGTTAAAAAATTCGAAAAGGAGCGATTCACTGAAATTATTTCTGTGGGGACTGCAATTTGGTGTGGGAGCCTCATCGTGATTCTGACATGTACCATGTTAGACATCTCAACCATTCAATTTGATCCATTACTTAACTTAATTTTATACATTATTTTTAAAATTTTAAAATAATAATAATATATTTTTTTTTTTTTTAAAAGAAGAAGAAAGAAGGGAGTTCGATTATAAACATATAATTAGTATATGCCGGAGTAATTATTAGATGGACTTTTGAACTATCAGTGCCCGCTGGTAAAAATTCGGTGAAATCGTATAAAAGGCCAAAATGCCGAGTCCATCGGCAGGAACTTTTTTTTCGCCAATAAAATTTTTCTTTCTTCTTCTTCTTCTTCTTCTTTTTTTTTTTTATTTTTATTTCTTTCCTTCTCTCGATTATTCAGTTTGAAATTTGCACCTCTGAAGGAAGAAAAATAAAACGCAATGTTAAACCCAAATTAATCTGAGCAATTGGATTTGTACAATGATATCAACATCTATGTAACAAAAATTGTGTGAGTTTGAAATTTCTGTTTTTCAAGTTGTGTGGCAGCCCAGTACTCGGAGCACAGAGTAGGATTAAGGGGAGATGGATACTGAGATATTCATGAATGCATTGGTGAATAATATAAAAAGAAAATTCTTGAAATTATGCATGTTGGCAAATGGCAATTAAAGAAGTGCAAATGGCGAATGGCAATTGTTTTCGCCCCCTAATTTTGCTGGGATTCAAATGGTCAAGTACAAACACAGAGAGCATTTAAGCAGTTCTTCGAAGGTAAGGTAACACTGTCCCGAGCTTTCCATTTAAAAAAAGGTCCTACTTATTTTTTTCTCTCTTTCTTTCTGTCCTTTTTTTTTTTCTTCTGGGGGGGTACAAGTACCTATGTAGGCTTTTTCTTCAGTTTCATGTTACCTTTTTTTTTTCTTTTTTTTTTTAATAATAGAAACTTTAAGCGATTTATCTTCTTCTTTTGACCTTGTCCATTATAGGGTCGATAATTTTAAATTTTAAAATTTTTTAATCTGTAAAATGAAGGCCTTCTTTAGGCTGTCCACAAGAAAGTGAAGAAACTAATGTGGCCAAATGCGTGAATTTTAAATCCTTCTGGAGTCCTTACTAAATGCAACATTGTTACCCCTTTTCAACTAAATATCCAACTCCAAAAATCTAAAAGAAACAAACAAAAGTAAAGAAATTGAGAATTGAAATTCTAGTGTTGAACTAATCGAGCGACTGTGGACCACAAAAAAATAATTTAAAAAAAAAACTAATCCAATTGCAGTGGTAGGTATATATAACATGATCAAACATAATTTAATTGTCCACATCATCTAATCAATAATTTAGCGAAGATCACCACATAAAAAGAATATTATCTTTATCTAAATTTATTAGTCTCCGGCATGTTGATCCCACCTAGACCACTAGTTTCATGACGGGTATCTTCTAATTAACTTAGTTTCGTGAAAAGCAATTTACGGTATAAGAAAAAATTCAAATTAAAAAAAAAATAATAATAAATAAATATATATATATATATATATATAGCCAGCGGTAACCAGACGCGGAGGGATGGAGAAAGTAACGGAAACATCGACCAGCATGCTACGTGGCGCACAATGTTAGGCGATCGCCTCTCCACAAAAGACTCCGCGCTCTCACGCCTGTTCACTCCCACGTTTCGCCTTCGAAATTTCACCGTTTTGTCCAGTCCGCGCTGTCTCCTCGTCAAGAACAATGAAGTGTGAGGGTATTTTAGTCATTTGAGAATACGAAGATAATCGTACGGAACACGAGTGGCGAGACACCCTCCACGCGGCGTTCGATCACCGGGGACAGAAAAAGCTTAAGTGGGCGTAACGGTTGCTACTGTAACAGCACGGGAATTGGAAGGGGAGGATAAAATTTGCCACGTAGGACTCCACGTGACATTTTCGATTCCCAGTCAGCAACGCTCGGATCGCACCTCCTATAAAATGGCCCCCAGAGCCCCCCCCTCCCGTGGATTATCTGCACAGCTTGCACCGTCTCACCCTCTCCCTCTCTCTCTCCACCTCTCTCTGTCTCTCTCTCTCTCTCCCAACCAAGAAGCAACAAAAAAAAATAGGTCTTTTCATTTCCTTCTACTCTCCGTTTACTTCAGCCGGCGGTGAGAATCTCGCCGGAGAAATGAATATTCCGGCGACATTTATTCCGTTTCCACACGCAATGCCTGTGTTTCCGATCATCCTCGCCACGTCTTCCACGAAAAAATCCTGAGCTGAAAACCTTCGTCTCTTCTGTTTTGCATACTCTCCAAGTTTCTCGATTATTGGGGGTAGATAGCCGATTTTGCTTATACCAAAATTTTGGCAGCCTGCTTGTTTTCTTTTCGCTTATTAGTTTGTCTTGTGGCCATCCTGTTTGATGGCTTCGTTCTTGAGATTTTGGAGGAGGAGGCTGGCGGTAAATTTGAGTGAATTGGGTTCTTCGGCCAAGGCATTTTTGTAGAATGTACTAGCAAGAATTAGGATCGGAGTGAGTCATGGATCAGTCACTGTGTGAGTCTGTAAATTCAGAGTTTTGACCAGAGCCAATCAATCCTTCCAGCCTTTGGCCTTTCGCTTTTCTCTTTCTGGTTTATAGTCTCCCAATAGACGTACTTATGCCTTCGACTATGAAAATACGACCGATAGTAGATGTTGACTCCCAGATGTGGGTCCCGGTTCCGGCTCGGCCGGAGCCGGCGAAACCGGTGTTAAAATCGCGCCTTAAAAGGCTGTTTGACCGGCAGTTGAGGATTTCATCGGTGGACAAGCCGATTGTTGCTGAAGCACAGTATGGGACCAAAGACAGCGGAGGAGCTATGGTGCTGGCGGCTGACTTTGAGCCGAGCTCGGTTTGTTTGGCCAAAATGGTGCAGAATTACCTCGAAGACAGCAACGAGAAGCAGCAGCAGCAGCAATCTCTCCGCGGCCGCCACCGGTGCAACTGCTTCAACGGCAACAGCAATGACAGCTCCGACGACGAGTTCGACGTGTTCGGTGGCGGCGGTTTTGGCGAATCCATAGGCAACTCTTCATCCGGCTTCGACGCCTGCGATGTTCTCAAGGTAAAAATACTCCGGTCACTTAAAAAAACAAAAAAATCATTTAAAACATACAAAGCTCAAAAGAAAAAACGAAACGATCCTAAGAGAAATGCGTGCGTTTGGCTCCAACAGAATCTGATTACTTGTCCGACCGTCGCCGAGAGAAATCTTTTAGCCGATACGGCGATGATCGTCGAGAAGAACAAGAATCACAAGGGAAAAGGAGATTTGAGGAAGAACGTGGCCGTTGGATTATCATCACTCGGGTACGATTCCTCCATTTGCAAATCTAATGGGGACAAGGCCTTCGCTTTCCCTGCCGGTAATTATTAACCCCCACCTCTCTCGCTCGCTCTCTCTCTCTCTCTCTCTCTCTCTCTGTGGCTGTTCTTTAATTTGAAAAATTTATGCAGAAAACATGGGAAATTTTATTTTATTTTTTTTATTCGACTCTCAGGTAAATACGAGTACGTGGATGTGATCATAGAAGGGGAAAGGCTGTTGGTCGATGTGGATTTTCGATCGGAGTTTGAAATCGCTCGGTCGACTGGGGCCTATAAGGCGATGTTGCAATCTCTGCCGTTCATCTTCGTCGGGAAGTCAGACCGGCTCAGCCAGATCGTGTCGATAGTGACAGAGGCGGCGAGGCAGAGCTTGAAGAAGAAAGGCATGCACATCGGTCCGTGGAGGAAGTCGGAGTACGTGCGCGCCAAGTGGCTCTCTCCCTACACCCGGCTGAGCGACACGGTCTCAACCGCCGAGTCCGAAAGCAGGGAAGACGAAACTCCGGCCGTGACGGAGACCGAGGACTGCGGAGAACTCGAGCTGATCTTCGGCGAGGAAAAGGCACCGGCGGACACGGTCTCATCATCGCGGCCGGAAAAAGACATCGGGGAGGATGCAGACCATCCGGAGACAGAGGCGGTCACTTGGCAGCCACCGGCTTCGAAACCCAAGCGGACTGAGAGGGGGGGACCCGAGATGGTGACCGGATTAGCTTCTCTGCTCAAAGAGAAACCATAAAAAAATTTTGGATTTTTTTTCCCCCTTTTTTTTTTTTAATCGAGATATAAAAAAGTTATGAGTATATAATATAAAAATAAAAAAGAAGAAGAAGAAATATGTGATGATCGGATAATGGGACAATCTCTTTTCTTGTTTTTCTTTTACTAGTTTTGAATTTTCGATACTTTACGGGCCGTCGTCTCACATCAGTAGACGGCAAGCAAAGACAAAGTAAAATGTTCATAAAAATTAATTAAAAGTGACAAAATGTTTTGTGGCCCGGGGGGGGGGGCCGGGGCGAGGCCTCTAGTTTCCAGATAACGTGTTTTTAACCGTCTCGTTTACTGGTACCGAACCTTTTTTATATTTATTATTATTATTATTATTATTATTATTATATAGAGGGCAAATCCTTATAATTTTAGACGACGCGCATATTTTATTCGGACTCGCACGGCGATTGTATTTTTTAAGCCTTGTTTCTGAAAAGGAAAACAGGGGAGGATATGGATATGGAGTACTTTGCTTTTTGTTAAATTTCTCGTCTTTTTAGGCCAATTTGTTTTCATATTTTAATACAAATTTTTGTAGCATATGGGTTTTTGAAGCGGAGGGGGGAGGGGGGAGTGATGGGATGTTTGGGTGGTGACGACAGTGGCTCGTGGCATCTCGAACGTCGTGAGATGAGGTTCAGTGTTCTTCACTGGGATGGCGTGATATTCTCCTTTTCTTTTCTTTTCTTTTTTACTTTTTTTTTGTTTTGTTTTGTTTTCGGGTGTTTGATTTTTTATTTTTGTCGCCTGTTTTTTTTTGTTTTGTTTTGGGGAAGTCCTGATGGCAATTAAAAATAAACCCATCTTTTGCTTAGTTCAACAAACCAGGCTCGTTATTCGTGAATCCATTGATTTTTGTTTCTTCTTTTCTAAGTTTCACGGCCACCGGCGAATTTTTTTTCAGCCTTTCTTTCTTTGTGGATGGTGTCAAAATGTGTGAGCCTTGACTGTGAAAATCGTGGAGGGTACAAACCAGGACGATGCCTCAAACGCGTGCAACGGACAAAAGAGTTACCAGAATGAGGCAAATAGGGGAAGATTGGTTTTGACCGTCTTGGTCCGTGGCTTCTCTTTATAGACCAAAGCTATGGAACCCACAAACCATTCTTTACCTTGAGGACCAACCGGCCTCTGGCTTGCTTGCTGGGGAGCCTGGGTTCGCGTGTGCGTCCATCACACCCACGAATGAGTGCACCAAATTCAAATCCTTTTTTGGATTTTACAGGGGAAGGAATCTGAGCGGTGGGAATCCGAAGCAATGCATCGCTGTTGCTTATGGTTTTGAAAAACAAATGGGTAGAGCCTAATTCATGCAACTAAAACTCCTGGTTCGGGGGGTACCAATGGGCGCACTGGGAACCCATTATTTATTTTTTATTTTTTTATTTTTTTAATGAAGGAAATAATTGAGTCCCTGTCGATTCTCATGATTCTGATGGTAGGGACATTTTGGTGGGGTGTAGTACAGGAGCCCATTCATTTCTGTGAAGGAAATAATTGTATTTGTTCATAATTTGGCCTCATTGTTTAAAAGCTTATTATCTTAAAATTGTACTAACGTCATTAGCAATCACTCCGTATGCCGATCAAATATTGTGAGACAAAGTTTAAGCCGGTTTAGGGTGGATTAACCTTAAAAAAATGGCACTTATTCAGCCTAGTGTGCCAATTTTGAAATTTATTTGGCTAACACTGCCTTATCTGCCTTATTGAACAAACGTACCGGAAGGATATTAAAGAGCCTTGATTACAAGAGACGGTCAAAGTCCTAAGAAGTGCAGGGAAACGACACGGTAATTGAAAACCAAGCCTAGCAGACTGCCACTAATATGCCCCCCCCCCCCGCCGCGCCCAAGGAACCCATGTTCACCGAAACTCTTGCGTAGGTTCCCCATCACCCAACACCCAATAATGCTTGCTAATAAGGCAAAATGAAGCACCCTCTTTCCCATTTCTTCATGTTGGATGTTTTATCTATGCCTTCCGTTTTGTTTTGTTTTGTTTTTTTAAAGACAAAAAACACAAATTTTCTCACAATCATTGATGTGGGGTACATTTTGTTCCACTATCCTCTATGTGAACATCATATTAATTGTACATTTATATATCCCTATTATGTTATTGATGAAGTGAGTAAGGTCGGTTACATTTAGAGGAGGGGTTTGTGGGGTTCCTTCCTTTTGTTATGCGTTTGGAGGATAGGACTGGCTGGTGAGGTGGGGCCTTTTCCCCTATACAAAAAATTATAAAACCAAATTTGCCCAAAGTTTTGACAATCATAATACCTTTATCTTTATGAAAGCAACCCACCACCCAGTCTCTCTCTCTCTCTCTCTCTCTCTCTCTCTCTCTCTCTGTTCCGTGAGATTGGTATGGGGATTGCTTGTGGGATGTAAATTTGATTCGCTCATCTTTGCCCGTTCTTCACGAAATCAGACGATTGATAGTGGATAATGGATAGGCTTTAGATTTGCACGGCCGTTTCAGGTTGAGGATATTTTTTTTATCACTCGCGGCTGCATTAACGAGTGGAAAAAAGCACACGTAATCACTCGATTTGAGAGTTGGACGATAAATTAATATATGTTTTCACATAATTTTAGTTTAAATTTTTTCAATAAAAAGTTGAGTGTTTGCTTTGACTGAAAAAAATTATAAGGTGTCAAAAGAATTTTAAGTTTCTTGATATAGTTTGTAACTTGTAGGGTGCAGAGCATCGCTTGGCCTTTCTACTTCTACTACTAGGACGGTGAGTTCGTGCTATGAAAATAATTAAACGAAAATGTCTAATAAGTGATTTTAATTTTAATTTATAATTATAATAATTAATATTTTTACAATACTTATATATACATATATATATATATATTAAAAGGGAAGCAATGGCCATTCCCACGTTGATAAATAAAGTAATACACCCACAACATAATTGTCTTGACAAAATTTACGAATATTCTGTCTTACCCCCTATGCTCCCATCACAATAATAATAATAATATTATTATTAGTATCATTATTAATGCAGATATAAAGGGCTGAGTCCTGATATGATGCAAAAATGCTTCGTTAACAACACAAACAAGCATTTTAGTCCTGAGATTTAAGTGTCTTATTCGATCACTCAATCCACCAGTACAACTGATGCTTTTGATTTTCGTTATAAAGCTGAAATCTTGCGACAACTCTCTCTCAAGTCTCAACCGGAGTTGGCGTAGTTCAGCTAACCCCCTTCACGTAAGGGAATATTTATTTCTGGATAATTTTCTTTGCTGAATTTGATTTCGATATATTCCTTTGTCTCTTTTGGACTCACCATATGCTAATAATTAGTCACTTTTATTTCTTTTTTTTGTTTTTTTTGTTTTTGAGAACTAAAGAGTATCAGCATTGCTCTCAGGAAAAAGTGAATGTTCTTTGACGGTGTAGGCAGATTTGTGCTTTTACTTTGGGCACAAGCGGGCTAAGGCGAGCAGGGGGGGGGGGATGTGTCCCTGCCAAGCCACGAGCGTGCAAGAGCGTCACGAAAAGTATGGACACATTGGCCTAACATCCAATCATGATTCAACATGTCTCCCCACAATCCCCCCCCCAGTCTTTATTCAAAGCGTTTGTCCGTTATGATGTGGACTATTATTAGATGACCTCGTGGTCCAGTTTTGCCCCATTCTGCTTTACCTTTCTTTTCTTTTCGTTTCTTTTCTTTTTTTTTTCTTCTTTTTTTTTAATTTTTCTTTTTTCCTGACTTTTTTCCACCTTCTATTGCTGTTATAATCCCCTCGAATGCACTAATTCTCAGATGTACGGTTCTCTCTGAACCGGACAATCATGCCATCACGGTGATGGTTGTATCGAGGGTTTGATTTTGGTAGACGAAAACAAAACCCGCATCAAGTGCTAAGCACACACATGAACTTTGATGCAATTGGGTCGAGGACGTCAACTTAAAATCCCTGAGTAAGTGAACTCTTGACCCTCCGATGGGTCTTTGCTGTTCTCCATCAAATAGTCACTAATGGCAGCCTTTTGATACCTCGGTTCAGCGAATGCGAAGCAATGCCATTGCTTTGCTTGCTAGTTATTGTGTCTCAGTAGAAATCAATTAACTTTCTATAAACACGTCAAATCCCAAATTAATACTCCATCTAAGGACAGGCTCCATAACTATTTATAGGAAAAGATCATTAGCAATTATTAATCAGGAATGGGACCGAAATCATCTTCCTCTGTCTAAAGATTAATGTGGAGATGCTGCATTTACTAGCCTTGGATTTCAGCTACTATATAGCTGAAGAAATTGCAGAGGGCCACTCATTTTTCATACTGGCAACATAAATGAAATTTGCAGTTTTCCAGTGTGGCATTGGATACTTGTGCAGATAGAGATGCATAGAACTATAAACAAAATCAAGAAACACGCAGCAAAAATTAGTGACGCAGCAAATGTGAATAAAAGGTTAAAATTAAATTACAAGCGCTAATTCATCTGATGTTTCAAGCTAGGATGATTAACATTGACATTTGTCAATAGCTGGCGGTAATATCATCTGTCCAAAGGAATAATAATGAAAATAATAATAATAAAAAAAAGAAAAAAAAAAAAAGATTTCAGCCTGGAGATCCACTGATGTTTGATTGCTCCACCTCTTCCTTTTTCCTTCTGAAAAAGAAAAAACAAACAATGGTTACCTTGATTTGTGTCCCACAATCAATGACAATCCTTTCCTCGTCATCAAATTGACTACATCAAGTTTATCCAGCGTACATAACTATCAAATATATATATATATATAATGCAGTTCGTTCGTGAAGATTGAGGAATATTCAATATCCCACTGGACTATGCCAAAGCAAGAGAAACCATGCCATCCATAGAGAATGGGTTTCCAACATGGCAACCTTCTAAGAAGAGGCTTCCTAACCTTCTGGTACTTACATTGCCCTCAGGTCTAAAACACAGAGAGCCTTGAACACGCAATGTGATCAGATTGTTAGTCCAAATCTTTTATTTCTTTTATTTTTATTCGCTTTAGTCCGCACTTCGTAACATCAATCATAAAAGAAATAAGAGTTCGAGTTTTTCGTAAAAGAATTTCATATTTGACCCCTCCGTACTAAGAATTAATCATCAACGAAGGTACACACGAAAAATCTGCCTCTTGTAACAGTTGTAAAGCACTTCCTCGCGCAAACATCATGAGGCCGATGTGTGCTAGGTAATATAGATCACAAAGTCACAAGCAACTATTAAAAAAATGACACTGGGCATGAAGAAGAGAGAGAGAGAGAGAGAGAGAGAGAGAGAGTGGTATCAAATTGGGTGTCGAATTATTGTGACATCAAGTGGCTAACATTAAAGAAACAGTTTCAATTGTAGCTGTTGGATTGGTTTGAATTAGTTTGTTTCAAAGGATTTGGACTATCATTTTTGGAACCAAGAGGTGGTTGACCCCAGCTACCCACCAAGACCAACAGTAAATATAATTTTGTGCATGTATGTTATAATTACCTATAATTGGTCTCATTGGTTCATTCGGCATCAAAATTTGATATGGCATTGAACAATCTTACGTTTTTGTTTTTGTTTTAGTTGGATAATTAATTGATCTCTTCAACCGGCACCCCTTTTCAGACTCCTTTTTGAGACTTGTTTATATCACATTGTTGGCTAATGATCATCATTTCCCAAGTTGGGCAGTTACAATACCTAACCTCAAGATTAGTCCAATGAAACAAAGAATCTCGGTATTTGTTAAATACATAACATTAATATTAAAAGATGGAAATACATAATTTATAATAAAATTAAAATTTAATAAAATATAAATTATAATTCAGTATGTTTATTTTAATATTTTTAAATTCTAATTTATACGAAAATTTTTCTAAAATTTTAGATTTTTATGAATCATATTATGACGTAACTTTGATTTATTGTAATTCATTAGGCTTTTGGGTCCATGGTTAACACAACCACTGTGTATGGGTTTTGCATGTGCTATACATTGAATAAGACAATCACTACAATTTCCCTTCACCTTATTGCTTTTATTGTTTTTTTTTTTTTTCGAGGGTATTATCCTATACGAGAGTTTATTGATAGCATATGATAAAATCACATTATATATAACCAAAATACTGATGATCAAAACGTGCATGAAAGTATGAATCCCCATGCTAATCAAGTTTAGGAATGTGTACCTTCAGTTTCAGTGTCTTTCAGACGTGTGCGGACTGGAAGTTGGGGTTGGACAAAGCGAGCGCTGATCAAACAGTGGGCACAGACCAGAGTGGTACGTACAACCTCTTTCAGATTTTATATTTTTTTCCCCACTTTTCTAACAATTGAGTCTTTATTAATAAGGTGGCTACATCTATAGTTAATTAATTGATATGAACCCAAAAAAAAAAAAAAAAAACGACTTGACGGGAAGGGAAATAGCAACTTGGAAATTTTCGGCTTTCCAAGTGTTTTCCCATGCCCAGATTCGGAGTAACGATACCAAAACGGCTCGCTCGGCATTTGGCACCGTAGAAATAAGGAAGATGAGATCCGAACCGGACGAGGTGATGAGGGTGCCTCTATCCACCAAAAACTAAATATAAATCTTCATCGGAGAGATTGGGAAATTGAACTACCATTAAATCAAATATTATTATTGCTTAAAATGTAAGGGTATGTTACTGAGGCCTTTGTTTAAAACTTTGGGCCTCTAATTGGGCTCAAAACATCCTTGTCCCTGAGCTTAGCCCACCCGTCCGTACATCCAATTGAAAGACAAGACGAACGTAGTGCAGAAGAGGGACCAGAAAGCAAGTCCGGTGGCTCAGCCGAAGCGGGGCCACAGTCCCATCGGCCGAGAGAGGTCGCTCCTTCCACAGCTGAAACTATGAAATTACTCTCCGTATAAAATTTGCTGATTTGGAAATTCTTCGTTGTTGCCTAGCAGACTGGAACAACAAGAGGATAGTTTAGAATTTCAGGGCAATTGATCGATTGTTAAAAAGTGATGAAGACACCACATCCAAGAAACCATAAACTGGCTCTGACCTGCACGGACGTTGTCTGGCAACTTTTCTAAATGCTAATTGGGTGAGTCGGGCAAAAGCTGAAGTCATTATTCTCTTACTTATTTGTCTGGTTGTCTATTGAAAACATGTTTCTTTTTTTACTTGAATCTGTGTCATTGCGCTGTGTGTCTGCTCACAATCTTTTTGCAATGGGATCAATATGCACGGATGATACTTCTTATTTCTTATAGTAGGGATCACTGATGGCTCCTGCTGTCATATTAGATTCCAATTACGTAATTTGTGGCACATAAAAATGGTAGGTTTATCAACCGGTACTTTCACAAAAATCCACCTCTCTTTGTTTTTGCTGGTACATCTCGGTAGATAATGCTTCTTGTTTCATATATAGTTCGCTAGACTTGTGAGCGTAGATTTTTCAAGAGTAAAAACGATGGAGGGCCTCATATCCTAGCATTTCTCAACATAGCATACGTTGTCAAATGCTACCTCTCGTATCAAAAGCTCACTCATGCAATTTGACGGGCGCAAGAAAACAAATTTGGTTCACACATTAGTTAGTAATGGTAGTAAGAATACTAAAATGTGTAGCGTTACCCATTTTTATTTTAATGATCAACTTAGTATCCAAAGACTACTTCATACCCTTTTTATCTGTTAATTTTCTCGAAACTAGCTGCAAGGGCTTTCAGCTCTTATAATTGTTGCTCTCGGGCTATTCTATTTCTGCGGTTTCTTTGAATAAAGTAAAAATTTAAAATTTAAAAAAAAAAAAATCTGTAGTTTTTGGCAGCAAATACCTTTCTTACATATGCTTGAAGATACAAGTTCTAGTGGTTTGTTGACCTAAAAGATGACTAGTGCCATTCTGCCCCTCATTATTATTTTTTAGGAAGCTAAACATAAACTAGAAGCGTATTTTTTTCTCCTTCGTTTTTTGTATGGGGGCTCATTCATATCAGCTTTTGTTGCATATGGGATGTTTAGTACACTATGGGGTGCACCTTAGGAACATAAACGGGAAATCCACCAATCTCATCTGCCCAGGGGTTCATCTCTTCGGCAGGATTTATAGTCCGTGTAGCTCGCCACACTGCACTGTTGCACTTGAATCCGGAACCAAACCCTATTTGCCATATCCTGTGACCCTTCTTGATCCTTCCCTTGGCCTCAGAGTAAGCCAATTCATACCAAAGCGAACTACTAGAAGTATTCCCAAACCTATAAAGAGTCATCCTGGAAGGTTCCATGTGCCATTCGGTGAGCTTCAGGTTTTTCTCCAGCTCATCTAACACTCCTCTTCCTCCTGCGTGTAGGCAGAAGTGCTCAAAAGCCAGCTTAAAGTCGGGAACATAGGTTTCTGCTTTTATTTTGAAAACCCTTTTTGTTATGAAGTTTAAAAGGTATAGAAGTTGCTCCGACATCGGAAGAACAAGTGGCCCGAGGATGGTGATGTTTGCTTTAAGGGCTTCTCCGGCTACAGCCTTGAGGTCTTTTGACAGGGATATGCCGACCTTTTGTGTCTCGTCCTCTTGTTGCATGACGCAGTTGTAGCACCTATCGTCTGCACCTTTATTGATACGTAATGTGTGGACAAGTTGATACTTGGAGCGTCGACGGTCGCAAGATCGGTTGGACAGGAGGATGGCTGCTCCTCCCAAACGAAATAGGCAATTGGTGACAAGCATGGATCGATCATTACCAAAATACCAGTTCTTTGTGATGTTTTCGGTGCTGACTACCAGGGCATAAGAGTTGCGGTGAACCTGTCTCAATAACTCATTTATTAGAATATCGTGTGAAATTTTATTGATTAAAAAACTGTCCACGACAAGTCAGATGTTTTTTTTAAGAACATACGTATATATCAGTTGGTTTCTGTGGCAAAAGCTACTAGACTTTGTTAATGGGATCAAATTCCACTTAGTTTTCAATTTCTTATTCATTTGACTGGCAATGCACAAAAAATAAATTCAAAAAAAAAAAAAAATCAAGAATTCTTAACAAATAGACAGAACTAACAAACCTGTAAAAGGTGTCTAACGAAGTCTATGGAAATAAGTCCAGCACTGCAGCCCATGCCCCCAAGATTGTAACTCAGAATGTCGTCTCTAAGCCTGTAATGGTTCACAATCGTGGCTGAGAGAGATGGGACTGGATTGAACAAGCTGCTATTGACAACAAGTATCCTTATATCTCCAGTCTTCACCTCAGTTTTAGCCAGTAGCTCATCAATTGCTCCGAACATGACCAGCTCTGTCTCCTGCCAACACCCTGGCAAAGAAAGGGTTGGGGGCGTCTGCATCAACCCCTTCGAGACATATGTCATCTCACCATAGTCTGATCTCTCCAAGATTTTCTTTTGAAAAGACAAACTTTGTTCCGAGAACCGCCCGGATTTCGCTGACAGGCGCATGAAAAGCTCCCTGGTGAGCTTCTGAGCCGGTTCAGTCTTGTAACATGCAAAGTCCACCAAGTAAACTTTTCTTGGCCGATCTATCAAGTAAGTGTTAATTAGAGATATGATAAAACCTAACCATAACACAAACAATGCACACCGGAACCAAAGGTGGATTGATAGGTTCACGAAATTTTCGACGTCAAGCAGGAAAAGGTGCACAGAAACAATGCTCAATAGCAGGATAAGCATTAGATAAACGGCGATAGACATTGGTTTTTGAAATTCCTAGGCCCTTTTTATGAACTTATCAGTGTGCCCCTCCCTGATGGTAACCTGATTGCGGTTGTGACCTTGAAGTAAGGTTTCTATATATATAGCTTGAACAATGGCACCTAATTCATAATTCATAATGCACTTCAATCATTATCTTGTCTTTTTTGGGTCCTACTTCAATCATTATCATTTAGTTATCAATTTAGTTATTTATTTTGGCAGATGGGTTACACTAGAGCAATGGGTTTAGCTGTATTTCACTTAATACAATTTTTTTTTTTCAAATGTGATGAAAATTAGCTAGCTTGTTTCCGATTCTACCTACTGCAATTCCTATACCCATTCTCATTTTTTAACCATGAACTAAACAATCCTAAATTATTACGTTGACATTTCTTCTGGGATTTATTTGAACTGAAATTTCTTTCTTTTTTTTTTTCATCAACATAACAGTTAAGTAGGCTACATCATAATCCTAAGGAGAGACATTATGTTTACCATCACTATATAAAGTCAAGGGAAACTCTTACTGCGCTTGAAGTTTAGGGTGCTTTCTTTAATGGAGCCATATAAACGACACAGAAAATACTTAAATTCTCAAACTCTCATTATTCACTTAAAAAATTTTAATTAATACCAATGGCTATATGCTTTTGGGTACCGTAACAAAGTGCAAAAAAAAGTAATACTGTCTAAGAATTGGCTTAGTTAATGAGTAAATATATTTTTCATCTAAATGACTTAAATTTAACTTAGAAAATTTAGCCTATTTCATAAAGAGAAATATCTTTTGCTTATCAATCCAATTTGGTCATTGTAAGAGTATTCCAAGAGTAAAATCTTAAATGCATCGTGTCAAAAAATTTTTAAGATTGAATACGAAGTAATTTAAAATTAATTAATAATACACTTTAATAATAAAGAAATCGCTAGATTTTAATAAATTAGATCTAAATTTTAAAATAATTTTTTATCTGAATAATTCTCTTTGAATTGTACTAAAAAAAGAGAATTAACGTTCGTAAATTTCTGAAAAGATGAACAACTTTGTACCAAATTCGTTAACAGCTGTTAAACGTTTCATCCTGAAACCCCGGTACTAGATGGAACGTAACAACAAAGTTACTCCACCAGAAGGCCGCATGAATGGAACGAACTCGGCTACAGGCGCCAGATGGTTCGCCTAACCGAGATGCAGACTCTTGTACAGTACCATTGCTTCTCTCAAGTCTCATCGTCTCAAGTACTTCGAATAAAGATTCCAATTACACAAAGACAACTAAACACCAAATACACAAATATATATATAAAGCTCAAGCAGCAAAACATACATAGTTTTCGTGAGCTCAACTCAAGGTTCAGAACAGATTCCCCATGTCCATTTTTACTTTCTGGTCAGTAGAAGAAATGACCAACCCATTCTAAAAGAAGGGAGGTTGAGGAACGGGGCGAGGGTTCGCACCCCACGGTGGAAGGCACAGGCGAGCCGCGTCCTCTCCCCCCATGTCCTTTTTGCCTACCAAGTCTAACTGCCGAGTCACAATTAGTTCGATCTCATTAATTTTTAGGCTCAAATGTCAAGACCTACGAACTATTACTGCCAAGCGCGCGTCCTTCACCAACTTGTCCTAAACTGAGTTTCGTGCCGACATGGTATTCGCTAGGCACAGTAATACCAATTAATGCGGGCCATATATAAATGCCGCGCCTCCGTAGCTGAATGAGGTGGGTGGGGGTTGGGGACGCCACAGCTACAAATTCACCTCTATGAACGTGAACTGTCCAAGGATCCGTACAGATATGACACGGAGATGATCGGGGGCTGTCTGCCGTGTCCTGGTTTTACCATGTGGAAAGCAAGATAGTAATGCATAATTGGAAATCCCATGGTTCGCCACTGCCAACAAATAGTCCTACGGTTTCCAAATAGTCCTACGCATTGCTGTTGTGTTAAGAGGAAAGGAGACTAAAGGGTTGAGACTTCAGACGTTCTTTTTTGGTTCTTTTATTTGGGTCCTAGGGAAGGCTATTACACCTGAAAAAGAGTGAAAAACTCAACTAGAAACACAAGCCACAGGAGCCCCGAAGCGAGGCCAAACCACGCCAACCATGTTCTGTTCCAAAATTGTTTGAATCCAACAGACATTCAACTCATTACTAACGAGAGGAGATGACATTTTGGAGTTTGGACTAGAAGCTCGATTGTTACCGGAAGCTATTGGGCCGAAATCGAAATTGTGTATAATTCCTTTTCAATTGGGCCGAACCCAAATATTTTCTATGGGACGCTTCGGACCTTTAACTCGGGACCCCAGTGGAGACGTGACAAGAGTTAGCAACCAATTACGGACGCCAAATCAAGTGTACAGCGTTCCAAGTTATTAAACTTTGACCGTAAGCACCACTTTTCGTCTATTGTCTTCCTATGCTGGCCCACACCGCAGAGAGGATATCCATCTTATGTCTTTTGGTGTCCAATGTGAAGCTCATTTAAAATTTTTGTGGTCTTGTAGAACATGTTCCAGTACCATTTTGTAAAATATGTACACCGGCATGTAGTTGACTGAGGTTCAATTTTATTTTCGTGCCAAACCGGATCAGTGGAGTCTTATTGCCTTCTTTTATGACAATTGGGATTATTAAACTACGAGATTAATAACATGTTCCGCCAAACTTCTTTTTTTTTTTTTTTTTTACACTTGGAAACTTCCTTCTCAACTGGTGTTGATCATAGCTTAATTATCATAAGAAATTCGCTAATCTTCAATGAGAAATTATGCAATTCGGCTAGGATTATTAATTTGAATAGTTAGGCAACCTCCTTCTTGTACGTGAAGAACAGTAACACAATGTTTAGTAGGGGAAAGAAAAGGCTACCAAAAAAAAAAGAAAAAAAGAACAGTCCTCCTCACTTGACTTTATCTATCAAATATAATTTCTCAAGAATGTATTTTATAATTGTCCATCCATTTCCTAGTAGTAAGCAAATTAATTGGCATAGATAACAACAACCCACCATATGAAAAAAAAAAAAAAACAAAAACAAAAAGACAGAGAGAGAAGAGAATCGAAGCTTGAAGAAGCAATGGATGTATGATGTAAAATCGAAGTGTGGAAAATAGAATAACCAAAGGTAAACAATTGATTGAAATTTTTGAAGAATTTTAAAATTTACTAAAAATTTTAGATTCTTTTAAATAAAATAGAGAATTTTCATGGATAATTTACCTAAATAAATTTGACTCTAATTTGATAATTAACTGGACCTTTAACTTACAAACTTATTTGTAACTAAAATCTATAATTGGCAAAATAAATTCTTAATGACCAAACAAAAGTGAAAAGGAATAGAATATTCTATATTTTAAAATAATAAAAAAATATATAATTTAAAATATTTTTGAAATATCTTTGAAAATATTCCTGAAATATATTTTGGAACCAAATATTCGAAAAATTCTTTAAACTTCTGACAATGCCTTCGGTCCACGAAGCTTTCAGTCAAATGCCCCTGAAGGTGTGTCCTATGTCCCCTAATGCCACTTTAGGCACGTGTACAAAAAATTCGTGAATTTCATCGATCCGAGTGTTCTTCTCTTTTGCCGGGTTGACTGTCCTCAATGCACGCCACACGGCACTGTTACACTTGAATCCTGAACCAAAAGCAATCTGCCACAGCTCTATCTCCCTTCCTAATCCTGCCCATAGCCTCCGAGTGAACCAATTCAAACCACAGAGAACTACTGGAGGTGTTGCCTAACCTATAAAGAGTCATTCTTGAAGGCTCCATGTGCCATTCAGTGAGCTCAAGATTTTTCTCTAGCTCATCCAGCACAGCTTTGCCTCTGCATGGATGCAGAAGTGCTCAAATGCCAACTTGAAGTCTGGAATGTGCGGTTTGATCTTCATTTCGAAGAACTTCCTAGCGACTAGAGTTGCCAAAAAATCTGAGTTGTTCAGACATGGGCAGGACCAATGGGCCTAGGGTAGTGATGTAGGTTTTCAGGGCATCTCCAGCAACTGCCATAAGGTCTTTAGACAGCTAGACTCCAATTCCCTTGGTGTCATCCTCCTTTCGGAGCACACAGTTATAACATTCGTCATCACCGCCTTTGTGGGTGCGACGGTGTGGATTAATCGGTACTTTGAACGGCGGCGGTCGGATGACCTGTTGGAGAGGAGGATAGCGGCACCACCCATCCAGAACAGGCAGTTCGAGACCCACGTTGACCGGTCATTGCTCCAATTCCAATTAAGGGTGATGTTCTCCATGCTCACCACCAAGGCGTAGGAATTTGGGTGCACCTGTTTATTGCAAAAAGAGAAACGTCTAGGTTATCTCATCTATCATCACTTGTTATGCATCTAACCAAGTAATGCGGACAAAAATGTATCCGCCAGCTAATTTTGGAAATCCACTCCAAGATATGACAAATAAGTTAATTAAATTAAATTTGACAAATTTAAACTATATTAATTTAATTTTAAGTTACTCATAAATTATATCGTGTTTATTTATAGACTTTTTTAAAAAATATTTTTTTATTATTCATAATTTTTTATTTTATCATGCATTAAAATATATAAATTATAATATTACATTTACACATTATATATTATAGATAAAATTATATATCACTATTATTATTATGTATATAATATATGTTTGTGTACGAAATATATATTTTTTGTATATAGTATATATATATATATATATGTGGATAAAAATTTTAAAAATTATAAATATAAAAAATTAAAAATAAATAATTATATAAAATAAATAATTTGATATTAATATAAAATAATTAAATATGTATTATAAATAAAAATTATATAAATTAAATACTATATATATATATATATTTTAAAAAAATAAATTTAAATTATTATGAGTCAAATTATTTATAAATTAAATCACGTTCAAATTAAATTTTTTAGTGGGATCGGGTGAAGTTCTGATGCCTTCACCCTGCCTGCTCCTCTTACTCGCTTCACGTGTGCTTACTCGAGTCACTTTGTTTTATTTTAGGTGTGCGTGTGATGTGATAGGAAATAAAACCAAAAGCTTTGCCCAATGGCCAGGAGTATTAATGAGAAATGGCAGACTCCCACCACTCACTGAAGCTGGACCGATTCTGCGTAGACACCCCATCCGTTCCGAGGTACTTGCAAGGCGTGCGGGAGTCGAATTATCATTTGTCATTCAAACCAGAACTTCCCTTTCCCGACTTGACTGCAACTCCTATTTCTCTTTCGGCAAAAGATTAGTGATCAGAAGACATTGGCAAAAACAGGATTTAATAATAATAATAATAATAATAATAATAATAATAAAAGATCAGAGTGTGAGTCTTACTAGGTATAAAAATAATTTTTTTTATTTTTAAAATTTCAATTTTTTTGTGAAAATAATAAATTTACAACTAAAAAATATACAGCTAATTATTACTTAATAATTTTATACTTCGTTACACTTTATTTTTTTAATTATAAACTGCAATATTTTAATCGTATATTCATTAATTTGTTATGAAAATTTTAATTATTTAAAAATAAAACATAATAATTTTTTAGTGTAAATAATGCTGACGTCGCTTTAATCATCCTCCCACTTAATCATTTGACCACGTAAGAAGACTCTTTCTCCTTTCTACAGAACCTTGGCAATGGAAGGTAAGATTACTAGCATCAATAGTAATCACCGGCTAGACGCATAAAGAGGTTGTGCCTCACAGCCAAGATTCTGTTTTCCCGCCAGACAAATCTCCTTGTTTTTTTTTTTTTGCTTTTGTTTTTTTTTTAATAATTTATTTTTGAGCAACTCCACCCCTTAAATTCTTATGTACATTAGGTTTGTATTTTACACGGTAATCTGAGTGATTGCTGTTTGAAAATTTTGTATTTTGCGTGAAATGTAGATATAATAGACTAAGCCTTCCTAATAGATAGTCTGACCAGACGGTCTCACTATTTGTATCCAATGAAAGCTAACTTCCACGTTATATCTTTGACTATTTGATTGTTACAGTTAATGATTTGTGAGCGAAAGGAACCGTGTGCAACTCACATACCTGCACGAGCAGTTTGGCAAGGTCAATGGAAATGAGGCCAGCACTGCAACCCATGCCACCAAGATTGTAGCTCGATATGTTGCCTCTAAGCTTGTAATGATTCACCACCATGGTACATAAAGATGAGGTCGGGCAGAACAAACTGCAATTCACAATTACAATGCCAATATCCTTAGCTTTGACCCAGTTTTGGCCAATAGCTCATCCGTGACACTCTGAACATCGTGGTCTCAGCTACCTTCCTCGCCTCTGCCATGCAAGGGTTTGGCGACACCCTCAACACGGCCTCGGCCAACGTAGCGAAATGGCATTTCTTTAAATGATTAAACCCACACGAGTACCGATGCAGGGAGACTTTTTAAAGGTAGAATAAAAACCCCCAGGTGTGGCGTAGGTGAAAATGACTAGGGACGATAGAAACAGCCGAAACATTCTCCAACCAAGAAAGATTATTCATTTATTGAGATAGAATCCAGAGAGTTTACAGCAGCATATTATACATGGTATCGACTGGAACTGATGGTGTGAGGCAGTAAAGCCAGAGGCAAACTGCCACAACTGTCAGTCACCACCAGGATCAAGCATTCTTCCTCTCCCGAGCTAATTGTCGTGCCATTTCCCTGAGTTCCTCCGGCGATGGTGGCCTTGGTGCTTCTGGGGGATATACTATGTATGAGCGCTTCGTGCCAAAAAGAACAACAAGAGAATATCAGCCAGCAGACCAAACAAAGAATCCAAAAGTTCATCTAAATATAAGAGACATCCATCCCCAAATATCATAAAATCAAGACAACATTCCAGAGGACAGTGCCAAAAAAAACAAAAAAAAGCAGCTGAAAACACTAACAAGCAAAATCTGGACACAACACCAGATACTGTTGCGTAAACACATTTTGCTCCATCTTGATGCCAACTGACTAGCAAAATGATTAAAATGTATAAAAATGTGTCAGCTGCATAGAACAGGTTATCCTGCTAACTGGCATTGCTCACCCTCTTGCAAAGGTCAACAAAGACTGTTTTTTAGAGCCGCATGGCTGACTGGCAACTACTAGAGATTCTGGCTTCATGCCAGTGAGTTGCAGCCCACAATCCAAACTGAGGATGGGCTTTTTGGAGTTAGCTCACTTTCGTGCAATTGCAACCCTTTGTCCCGGCCATTGTAGCACATGTACGATCTAGGGCATAAGGGGCATGATGACTTTACGTCATCCTCACCTTCCTTCAGCTTATCACTAACAGTTTGCTCAAGGTTCCTAAACTCAATGGTGGCAATGAAACACAAGGGTTGTGCTCATTGTGGGAATTAACCCAACACCTTACAACACAAGTTGACAACAACGATGCACTGCCTATGTCCACATTTCCAGAAGGCACCCTCTTTCAAGAGGATTCATGGCGTGAACCTTGTATTTCTTCTAGAAAATTTCCTAATTGTTCCAGAGCAACTAGAAAGAGATTCCTTAAACCAAAAGAATTTGCTTCGTGTGTAGGATACTTGTCCAAAATTTTTCACGACTCATGTATGATAAATGTCAAAATTTATGTTTTAAGAACAATATACAACAATTAACCATTGATAACAGTAGTACCTAGCAACCAACTAGGGAGCTAAAGGCAGGAATTCAGCCACTTGACTTGATATATCTACAACGGACAATCTTCTCAATTCATATTTTATTAAAAAATTAATAAGTCATCATGGATATTGGCTCAGGAGGAATGATACAGACTATCAAGCATGATTTGTTAAGAGGGTAAGAATGAGATCCAAGAAAGAAACCATCACTTATTCTCTGTAATCAACGGTTTCCACAAGCAGATGTGCTCATAAAACCACTGCATGTGCAGCACCAAGTAACATGGTCATGCCTTTCCTCGCCAGTTAATCTGTGGCAGAATTCAACACTCAGCTCCATCCAGATACTCCAGCAGAATTGCTTTTCCTTACCAGTTACTGGTCCCTGCTCAAACCATTCTCTAACATATAATCTATAATCTAACCACCTTCACCAGGAAAAACGCTAACACTGCTTAAGCGAACAAAAAAATTTTAGACAATAATAACAACACAGCTCTTTTCACGGAATACCCTCTCAAGCAACTGAAGGTGTTTTTTTTTTTTTTGGTCCCCTTTTACACTAACTTCAGCTCACAGAGATCGTCTTAAATAGTTTTGCTTAGTCAATTGCCAGCTAGCTTAACGGGAGTTCAACCAACAAGCGGTACTCGCAAGTGGCTACATTGGCCCGGGATTCACCGGCGACAAACCCAACCCCCAAAGATTCCGACTTTCAACCACTTTTCGCCCACCAGCGACTCCCGCCCCTCACCCCCCCGGGGGAAGTGAAATTACAGGTAAGTAATAGCATCTCAAAAATCTTAATTTGCAATCTCACATAATAAAAATTATACACATAATAGCGAGCGAGCGAGAGAGAGAGGGAGAGAGAGAGAGAGAGGAGAAGGGTGTACATTTCCCATGAATTTCTGGAGATTCTTGGTATTGTTGGCGAAAGTGTACATGAGAATGATTGGAACGCTCACATACACGCCGAACTTGGCGATCTCCAAGATTCCCTTGCCTGTCCCCAGCGACGACATTTTCCCCCAAAATTTCTCCCTGCGCTTTCTAACGGAAGCCTAAATTGGATTGAAGGGTCTTCAAAAATTTCCCTGATTGGATTGAAAATCCACAACCCCCAACCGGGGGCTTTTTTCCCCAAAAAATAAAAAGGTTCATCCGACGAGTCGGTTGGCAAATTTTTAATGCATTTGTGGGAAAGAAAAGAAAATTGGTTTGAACAAAAGTTTTTCTCCGAAAAGTGTGACGGACGGACGTATGAGATCCGTTTCCCATATCAAATAGGAAGAAGGGGATCTTAGAGTATATAAACGTGAGTGCTACACACCTTAAAAGGTTACCTTTTGGGGAGAAAGTAATGACCGCATGCCAAGTGGTATCAGAGGCCGATGTCTCCTGGTAAGCGCTTCGTGTGGAAGGAGTAGGTAAAAGGAGGTCCCGATTCTCGACAAGGACATCGATGGATTCGGTGGGGGAGAGTGTGACGGACGGGTGTATGAGACCCGAGATCTTGGGACATATAAACGTGGGTGCTGCACACTTTAAAAGGACGAAGGAGTGGGCAAGCAAGAGGAGGTCTCAATTCTCGACGAGGATGTAGATGTATTTGGTGGGGAAGAGTGTGATGGACGAGTGTATGAGACCCACCCGTCTCCTATATCGGATAGGAAGTAAGGGATCTTGGGGCTGTGAGAATAGTAATGAAGTAAGGGATCTTGGGGCTGTGAGAATAGTAATGACCCTTGACAAAAGTGACTGGGAAATAAGAGGGTTTGCGAGCGCCGTTTTTGGATATGAGCCCGGCCCCATTAAACTTTATCGGCATTATGGGCCAAAACGGTTGCAGTCTTCTGTGTTTTATGAAAGTGCCTCTTCCCCCTCTCGCCCAAAAATATTTCAACATTAGATTACTAGTATTAAAGTCGCGAGTAATTAAAAATAATTTTCTTTTTTTTTTTTCATACGAGTTGCAA
>CM034046.1:4003358-4038667 GCA_019804595.1 Bruguiera parviflora
ATTGCATTTTGCACTTTTCAAGGAGGAGAATTTTTTGGCATACGTTTCCGGACAAACTGGCGCGTTGATGGCGGAAAGAATTTGCAGTTTGGCTGCGGGGGCACCATTCTTGTGATTTCGTGGACCATGTCCGAACTCCGAAGACAATCCTTATTAAAGTTTAAACTTTGTGTTTTTTTTTTTTTTTTGGTTGGACAAAAATCAAATTTTTTTTGGACCAGATTTCTGTATTAAATCGCAGAAAGTACTTGGGTGCCACGGCATCGAGCAAAGACTACAACGCAATTAAACCGAAGGAGACCTTGACCCCACATATTGTGCTGGGGCGACCGACCGCGAGCATTGTTGTCGGGCATTTGATTTTTATTTTTATTTTATCTTTTTGCTTTTTGCCATAAACATTATTGTTGGGTCGTTTTTTTTTTAATGGGTTTTATAAATTAAAGCTAACCACGTTATCAAACTCGCAAAAATTTTATAACCTTAATGATTACTTGTTATCGAGTCAAATTCTGAATAATTGATTCAAATATAAAAAATATTTATACTCGCAACTTAATTGTGCACTTTAAATTCATCAAGATAAAATGATAAAGCAATAATTTCAATACCATCATCATTTTCATGTCAAGCGAGCCAACTTAAGATTTTTTTTGGTAATAAGTACATATTATCGTTTGTTCACAATGATTAACAAAAAAAAAATATATATATATATATATTGTTGCGTTCGTTTTATCCCCACAAAGCTCTTAGTGGCCTTTCCCCTCTTGCCATAATGCAGACAACAGCAATATATCGAACATTTGATAATTATTAGTATTAAATAATAATTATCGATGTCCAATAAAGTTTATAACTGAAAAATACAAATATTTTTTCATTTAAATTATTCATATATCCATACGCTTATAATTTTGAGTGAAAAGAAATTAATCAAAATAATTCTCTAGTTATAATAATTTATTATTTTTTAAACAAATATAATTAGAGACCTTAGTAATTAATAATTCGAATTATCATCAGACAATAGTTTCTAAATCTAAATCTTAGGGTAAACTCATTTCGACTTATATGTGCCGAAAAGTTGTTCACATCGGCCTCACCGAATTTGTCAAACCCGATCTTATTTTCATTTATCATAAAAAATAAAACCTCTAATCAAGCCAATTAAGCTTTGAAATTAAGTTTCTTGCATTTTTTTTTTCCTTAAATTTTTGCAGTATCGGATCAAGTTATGTAGTTTTACTAATCCTTTTTCTTAGGCCAATCAAAAGCATGCCAGCCGCCGTGGTTCCTAGTCAAGAATTCAAACTCAATGAATTTAGGGTTGAAACTATCGCCGCAAAATCTCAAAGTTGATGCTCATTATTGTATTGGACTGTTTAAATGAGATATTTTCACATTTGAAACAATATTGTAAAGTTTAGCCAAAACATCAAATAACTTTGATTATTGAATTTATAATGCATTGAAATTTCTACCGAATAGATTCGAGAGTGGTAAATTTGAATAGATTTAAATTAATTTTTATACAATATAAAAATTAATTATATTTATTATTTTTAAACCCATATAAATTTTTCCCTAATCGAAAAATCCGGCCAGTCGAGAGCACTGGTGTGAAAAGAACCGATGATTTGTTTGGATCCAGTTTTGGCCTGGAGCCAATCACCAGAACGACAACTCGTTTGGTGACCCTTGTGATCATGATCATGCATGTCGGGCATGCCTGAACCCAATGCAGACACTTATTTTATTAGACGACAAGGAAATATACTTTTCCTCTAAAGTCCATTTTTTTCTTAATGGGGCATCGCGGGAGTCGTCCATAGTGCCTGGGTCTATTATTGAGTGGGCATCGAATGGACTAGATGCTCATTGACATGGTCTCCGTCTCCCTAACATTTTCGGTTTTTGTAAAGTCTGCATTTTTGTGAGACAAAGCCAACCAGCTTTTCTATAACTATTAACTGTGGATGCGCCATTGAAGATCAACATCACAGTACACGTGGTTCTGGGGTTTTGACACCATCCAATTTCGTGACAAAACTTGAACAATTGTCTTGTTTTGTTTGTCCGTCCGATCAGTCGGATCATTGGCTTGGAAGAACATAATGGGAGGGAGAAAAGTGGAAGACATTGTGAAAATTGGACTCGCCCGCCCATCTCACCACAACCTCCCTCCGGTTCCACCTTTTCCTCTTCAAGCAAATGTGATCTGGAGTCATTGAAACTCGTATGATGCTCTCTATACATATTATATTATAAATATCCCATATCAGGGAATTGACGGGGGACCCCTTCGGTATTAAAAAAAAAAAACCCCGAAAAGAGACTTATTAGTATCTTTCCAAAAACGACAACTTTCCATTTAAAGATAAGAGTAACTTGGCAATTATGTGAGCTATAATACAAAATAATAATAATAATAATAATGAGGTGCGTTGGGTAGACTTGTTTCTTGCTCGTTGGAGGTTTTTTTTTTTTTTTCTTTTCTTTTCTTTTAGTTTTTTTAAACTCTCAGAGTGGGGCCCACGTCGTGCCCTGGAAAGCCCGGGGCCGTCAATTAGATCCAGCAGTGACGCAACTGTCAAACACCGTGACAAGAAACTGCCTCGTAGGTCACGCTACTCGGACCAACAGGCTCAGTCTCTAAGACTATTGGTCCACCGGTTCGGCGGTCCGAAGTACCAAAAATATCCTTTTGGGTCATTGTGGCTCGTGAATTTTGATCGTTATGCGAGGTGAGAGCTCCCAAGGCAAGCAAGCAACAGGCAATTGCAACCATACATTTTTCTTGGAAAATTTTGAAGTTGGGTTTCTTGGAAAATGCCTGTAGGTTGCTCTTGCCGCCAATTCGACAAAAGAAAAAACGAGTTGCACTATGATTGGGTTTATCACAATTAAGGGAAAGCTCTCCGAGGTGTTTGTGAAAGTGCTGGCCAGTTGATTCGGTGAGGATTCCGATTAGATGCTTCGCACATGCCAGTCAATAAAGGCAATTGACTCTCGTGTAGATTCAGGCGGTTGCAATTTTTTTTTTTTATAAAAAAATTTCTTTTAACCTACTAAATTCCCAATTAAATATACTAATTATTATTACTTTTCTTCAAATTTTGATTCAATATATTAAATTTTTAAAGAAAAAATTCTACACCAAATTTATTACGTCATCCAGTCCTCGCGATACACCAAATTCAAGGCCACGTAGTCACGCTTAAAAAGGAAATATTGGATATCTCTCTATGAACTTATTTTGACCTTAAACTTTTTTTTTTCTTATAAATTTTAGGAGAAATAAGCTTTCCGAGCAGTTATGAATTATTTTAATACTAATTCCTTAAAACCATGAAATTTATATAGATTATGGAAGCATGAGGTTTTCACAATAAGCCAATGTTATTACAGACAAAATATACAATATATATATATATATATGCAATCAATCAAATCAAAGTACATTAAATATACGAATTGGACTCACTACTTCATGTGAAACTTACTGTGGCACATGTAGTTATAAGACATATTTGTATACAAAATAATTTTTTCTCAATATCATATGCCCAACGAAAAAATATTACACCCTGAAAATAACAAAATAATTTATAAGCTTTGGCATATACTAAGTTGATTTTTAAGTGTTAAATATACTTGAAAGATTCTTTTTTTCGTGTTTTTGTTTTTTTTTTTTTTTGGTCGCAAGCAAAATGAGTTGTCTGGGATCTCGAACGCGCTAGCAGCTTACATTTTAGGAGAAAAATAATTAAAACTTCAGAGAGAATACTCCACCGCCATAGATGAGAAATTAAAATTAAAACCCCGTTCTGTAGACACCCGTTGTGACAGCCGTTAAAAACAAGTTTGGCTCTCCCAGCCAGGCCACCAAACAAATAGAAAAACAAACAAGGGAGGCAGCGGAAGCACCGAACACCGAGCTGAGGGGCGTTTTGGGAAACACACCAAAAAAAAGTCCAGCCTAAAGTGATTATAAAGCCCAAAAAACCCCATCACGTGGGAGTTTGTCTGGTGGGTGGAATTTCACTGATAAGCGCTTTCCTTCTCCATACTCCATCGCCGCAGCTCTTACGCCGGACATGGAACCACCCCGAGCACCACCACTCCCCCTACGAAGAACCGCCTCCGCCCCCACCGCCAACACCCTTCTCAACAAATACGAACTGGGCCAGCTACTGGGCCGCGGCAGCTTTGCCAAGGTCTACGTCGGACGCGATCTCACGAATGACGCCGCCAAGGACAAGCTCGTGGCAGTTAAGGTTATTGACAAGACACGAACTGAAGCTGCCATGGAACCTAAGATTATTTGTGAGATCTCCACCATGCGCCGCCTCCAGCACCACCCGAACGTCCTTAAAATCCACGAAGTCATGGCCACCAAGACCAAAATCTACCTCATCATGCAACTCGCCTCCGGCGGCGACCTCTTCTCTAAGGTTGTCCAGCGCGGAAAGCTTAAGGAATCCTCCGCCCGCCGATATTTCCAACAGCTCGTCTCCGCCCTCCACTTCTGCCACCAGAACGGCATTGCTCACCGCGACGTTAAGCCTCAGAATCTTCTCCTGGACGAAAAGGGTGTCTTGAAAGTATCGGATTTCGGGCTGTCGGCCTTGGCCGAGGGAAAAACAGACGGCGGCATGCTTCACACGGCTTGTGGGACCCCGGGTTTCTCGGCGCCGGAGGTGATGACGAGGCGCGACGGCGGATACGACGGTGCCAGAGCCGACGCGTGGTCTTGTGGGGTCATCCTCTTCTTCCTATTATCCGCTTCTTTGCCTTTCGATGACAGCAATATCGCCTCTATCTATAGAAGAGTTTACAAGAGGGAGTATCAAATGCCTTCTTGGATCTCAAGGCCGGCGAAATCAATTATAAACCAGCTTCTTGACCCGAACCCCACGCGAAGAATGACCATAGAATCGCTAACGAGACATTCTTGGTTCAGGAAGGACATTGAATTACCAAATCGAAGCGGTTTATTAGCGTTGGACCATGTTGATTCTTGTAAACAGGAAGGATCAGTTTCGCCTGTCAACGCATTCGATATAATATCCTTGTCTTCCGGGTTGGATTTATCGGGACTTTTCGAAGCTGCAAATAAGAGAGCGAAGAGATTCACGTCGAAGGAGACATTGGACAGAATCAGGGGGAGAGTGAAAGAAGTTGGAGGAAGATTTGGGTATAATGTTCTTGAAGGAAAGGGCATTGGGACTATTGGGTTGGGGAAAGGGAGCGTGGTTTTTGTCTTTGAGGTGTTGGAAATTGCAGAAGGTTTTTTTCTTGTGGAGGTGAGGGCGGTGGAGGCTGGCGGTGGATTGGAGTCCGAGGAGGTTCACTGGGGTGAGTTGAAGGATGGACTTGAAGATCTTGTGTTTCAATGGGACAATGATGCTGTGTAGAAGAGAGAGAGAGAGAGGGAGAGAATAAAAATAGGCTCTATGGAATGGAGCTAGGCCCTGATTAATGCATTTGGCGAATTGCGTAGGGTAAACCTGGGCTGATCTGCTATTTGTACATGGAAATGACCTTTTGTTTTGATCTCACATTGTAGCATTTAGTTTGTAGTTGTGTAACCTTTCCTCATCTATGCTTGTAGACGTAATAATAGTTTATTTTTATAAGGCTTTCATCGTTGGTGATGCGTTGGCAACTTCCACAGAAAGCATCTGTTACCTCATTTGATAGATAACCAGATGACAGGCAACTAAGTTGCAGCTGGTTTGATGAGGTTCCAAATTCGATTTCTGTGCTGGAAAAAGTTCCTGAGGTGCATGTAACTCATCCTAGAGCTCCGGTTCGTAAGGCGATATGGTTGCATTTGGGTCTTCGTCGATTCCATCCAAAGAGTTGGAGCGCAGGCGATGCAAGCTATATTCGGTTTAAGGGAACGAATGCTTGCTTCTCTCCAAGGCAGTTAGTTAAAATTGCGAGCTATTTAATCCCCTGAAACCGACTTGAAGCAATTAGGATTCCATCTGTTTGAGAGTGCCGAATATGTCATCCAAAGTTGACAGAATTTGACTGATTTAAACTTTCTGAAGATTGGGCTGCAAGGATGTTTGCACAATACATATACTACTGCTTTTCTAACTTTACAAAATTGGGTGTCAACTGCAGTGTTTATGTGACCTCATTCGTCTACATTAAAGAAAATGGTAATAATCCACAGACATGCTCTTGCAGGATTTTTATACTTCATCATCGTCGTAGTCTACATCAAGCACAGAGGAGAGAGTCAACAACCATGCCTTCAAGCCCCTGTGAACATCCTTCTTTCTTGTTGCTTCTAGCTTGCTAATGGCCTGCTTTGATATTCCACATTTCAGTAAAACAATTCCTAGAGACTTGAATGTACAGTCATCAGGTTCAATGGCAGTTTCCACCATTTCCCTGAAAGTTTCAACTGCATCTTTGAACCTGCCATCTAATGCGTACAACCCAAGCAGATTATTATAGCTCAATAAATAGGTCAACAGTCCCAGTTCCCTCATCTGTTTTGCAATACGAATGGCTTCTTCTAACATGCCAACTCTTTTGTACATGCGCATAATCATTGCAAAAGTAAACTCATTTGCTTGCCCCTTTCCCTTCAAGTTTCCAAAAATATCTTCTGCTTGTTTGATCATAGATCGCTCGGTGTAGAGGTCTAACATGCAATTTGAAGAATATGCATCTGGGCCTTCATCTGAAGATACGAGGAGTCTGTACATCTCTTCTGCCTCTTTCAAGTAGCCAACTTTGGTATAAAGCTTGATCAAGGAGTTGCAAATTACACTATTCCCAGGCAAACCCGCCCCTTTCATTGCATCAACATAGCCGGTAGCCTTTTTAACGCTTCCAGCCTCAGCAAAACCATTTATCAAAACACCATAAAGTATGATGTCTGGCTTCACATCAGAGCAAATCATCTCCTTGTACAATCCCTCTGCCATTTTCAACTTGCCTAACTTCACAAAGCTTGAGATTACAGCACAATATGGGACACAGTCACTAACCAGTCCCACCTCTTGCATCTTCCTAAGATAGGGTTTTGCTCTGTCTGGCAAGTCAGCACTAGACAATACCTGTATCAGGGAACTATAGGAACATTTGTCTGGAACTACACCATGAGTTTCCATGCTATCAAACAATTGACATGCCTTATCATAATTCTGTTCTAACCCATATTTCTTGATCATCACATTGAACACAAGGACACTCAACTTCTTCATCTCCAGGCAGCAGGTAAATGCTTTCTCAGCTTCTAAAGCATAGCCACGCTCACAATATGCATCAATGTTGGCAGAATAACACTCAGAGCTCATATTGCCTGCAATGTGAAACCTTCTGAACCATAGCCATGACTTCTCAAGCATCCCAGATTCAATATACATTCTGGTCAAAGCTGAATGGGTGTATTCATCAATCTCAAGACCCTTTGAATCCATTTCCAAGACAAGTTCTTCGGCTTGCACAACCATATGCCTTATCGAGAATGCATACAGCAGGGTGCGATAACTCACGAGGTCAGGCTCTAGCCGAGCTTCCTTCATCCTTTTAAAGTAGCCCTTTGCCAGGTTTATATCATCATGCTTAGCATAAATAGAAATAAGAATATTATATGTCCTGGTGTCAGGTGGGCATCGATGCTCCTCCATCTTTTGTATAAGAGAAGCCACTTCGTCAAGCTGGCCATGGTTACCACATATGTGAATCATTGTATTGAATGTCACTGTGGTTGGAACAATTCCTCCTCTAAGCATCCGTGCAAAAGTCTTGGATGCTTCTTTAAGTTGCCCTGCTTTCCCATATGTGTCTATTAAGTTGTTGTATGTGTATGAGCTCAAGGAGACATTCACTTGAAGATCATTCTCCTTCCTAGCACTTGCTTTACTGGCTCCTCCATGCTTTAAAGATTCACCCAATGACCACCTCTTGAAAAACTCATCAGCTTTCTGAAACTCCGCCGCTTTTTTGTACATTTGGACAACAATACCCATTGTCACCTCATCAGGCTCCATTCCTTGCTCATTCATCCTCTGAAGCCAACGGAGTGCCTCTTTTTTAAGGCCACCTTTGCTATAAACATCAATTAAAGTACCATACGTTGAATTAATAGGTGAAATTCCTCCAGCATTCATTTCATGCCAGAAACCCTCAACATAGCTCCATTTCTGTGCTTTCCCAAGAATCCTAAACATAATATTATAATGAATTACATTCAACTCATAACAACCCTTACCCTTAAACCACTCAAAAATCTCCATAGCCCTCTCCCAGCTCGACTGCTCCTTCAAAATAATGCTCCTCTCTTTGTTGCTAAGAGTATCCTCCCATGGCTGCAACGCCTCGTCCAAGTCCTCAATTGTATCGAGAGCTCGCAAGATTGACGGAATAGAACCTCCATATGCTACGCATTTTGTCGAACGCTTGGTCCGCGCTGTCTTAACAGAGCCCTTACCTTCTACCACCTTCAATTTCACTCCAGAACTCTTGTTATCTTCACCTATGGCCCTCTCCCACGCCTGTTTTCCACGTTTCCCATCTGGGTCTTTGTCGCCGCCAGCAGCAGTTCTCTCGTAGCCCTGTTTGTAAACTACCTTGTTGAAGCTTTTTGCAGGTCCGTTGATGGTGGAGACTGAAGCAACATTCTCAGGAGGAAAGACTGACACTGATGTGTCAAAAACGACGTGTGTCGGGGCCTTGTTGGAACTGAGAATGGGGAGACAGCAAGCAGTGTCAAACTGAAACCTCAAAAACATTGTTTTCCTCAAAACTCGGTTTCTTTTGCCTCGTTTCCTTGCGACGGCATCAGGATTTAGACAGCGGGACTGTCTATGGAAAACACTGTAATTAAAAACGACACGGTAGTTAACAGTCCTTCTTCAAAACCTTGGCCCGGAGACCTGATCATATTGAGAGGCTTCTTCTTTACAACAAATGGTAACTATGGATTACCCATGAAAACTCACATAGCCATCGAGTCTCTTCGAGATTTGAAGTCTCAAAATTTTAAGTAAAGTCAGAACCAATTATTTATTATTATTATTATTATTATTATGTTAAAAAAAAAATCTATCAAAACACTTAATAAAATTATTTATTTTTTTAATATAATAAAAATGTCATCTTAAACTATATTTTTTATATTTTAATTAAATTTTATTTAAAAATTTTATTTTTAATATATAATATTAAGTTAATATAATTAATTCTTTAAAAAATAATTTTAAAAAGATTTTCAATCTTTCCAACTTTTTATGTGAAATTAATTTTAGAAGAAAAATGCTTTACAGATTGAGATACTGAGATGATTTTGCAATATTTTTAAATATTTTATATAATATAATTGATACAAGTTAAAAAATTTCATTTGTAATAAATATCGTTGTTATAATTCACAAAATTCATTAAACAAGGGGAAATTCTTTTTTCACCTCTTATATCATTAGGAATAATATTGTGACGAAATAGAGAATTTACAAAAAAAAAAAAAGAAAAGAGAGAGAGAGAGAGAGAGAGGTATAGTTGAAAATTTTGACTTTGAAAGACAACAAAAACATTTCCAGCATCCCCACGAATTTTTATATTTGATAAGAGAGTTTTTGACACGTGCCATCAACTTGGATAAGGGAGGTGCTCTCCGTCGTTCAATCTCGAAAGTTTCAGCCAACAGCCAAACAATCACCAAAGACCAACAGAAAGACGCCACATTGACTTTAACGTCGATAGGTCCAACTTTTACGGGACACGTGTTGCCGTGTAACCGAACATTCGCCTAAAATTCCTCAACGGACTGTTTAACTAACACATTATCTTGTGCCTTCTGAAACCAAACGAAAACAGAGGCGGGCAATTAACAGAAAAAGAAACAGAAATGGCTGCTGCTACTCTAACTGTTCTCTGCACGAATCCATGGTCAAAAATCGGCTCAAGAAACTTGGAAAAAAAGGACATTGTTCCAATTCCGAGTAGGAGGAGCTCTGTTTATTTCGAAGCTCACGAGAATTCGGGGTCTTGTGCCAGAAATTGGTCAAGAACAAGACCAAATGCCGGATTGACAGAGATTGAGCCTGACCTCAATGAAGATCCCATTGACCGTTGGGCCACTCCTGGCATCGACCCTGTACGTTTCTTCCTCATTTTCTACTAAATAATGCAAAATACACTTTTTAAGGAGACCCCATTTGCGTGTGTGCGTGTGTGTGTATTGGAATGATATGTTGCTATAATTGTTTTTATCTTTATTTTTATTCATTTTCGCTCCTTTTTGGGCTGATGATTGGAATCAGGAAGACTTTGAGTATGGAAAATATGACGGGCATCACACTTACTTCGAAGGCGAGGAGGATCCGAGTAATTCTAATTGATCATATTTTTTGCTTTTCTCTCTCTCTCTCTCTCGTGGCTGCTGTGTTCGTTATCCAATTGGTTTTTTTGCAAGCCCTGACATTAATCCTTCGTGTATTGTAAGCTTCACAATAATCCCTCAATTAATGTTCATTGGATTTTTTGCCCAATGCTCTTAAAACCTCTTTACTCTCTCGTTACCATAGGATCTGGGACATCGTTGACCGTAATGTCGAATGGGCTTTTGTGCTATTTTTTCTACTTTATGGTAGCATTCAATAGACCAAGTTATACGCCCGAAGAGTTGGTTGAGTGATTCTCACTTTTGTTTTTTCGGCAAATTCGACTCGTGGAACCGGGGGTCCGGTTCGGTCTCAAGGTTGATGATTTGCTTTTGACTGGAATGAATAAGTGAACTTCATGTGGCGTGTGTACAAGTTGACTGTCATACTATCCGACTCTCAAAATTAAAAATGAATAATAAAAAAGAAAAAGTAACGAAGACCAATTTATCTAATTTTGGTATTTGATGGAGCGCATACTTACGGTATAACTTTTATCTCAGGAACTTTCTGGGAATTAATTGCAGCAGATTTTGAAGCAGTGGGAGCCCCTACCGGCTTTCAGGGTATGAAGTATTACTTTCTTAATATCTTGATAACTTGTAAACCCGAATTATTGCTGTTAATGTTTGTCCCTTTTCTTTTCTTTCTTTTTTTTTTTTTCCTTCTTCTTTTTCTTCTTGGGCTTCATTTATTATTTTTTTTTATTCATTTGCAGGGTTTATTGCATGGACCTTCCTTCCAGCAATTGCTGCCGGGATGTACTTCAATGTTCCTGTAAGATCGAAGATACAGTTTTGCGTGACTTATCACTAAAATCAGAGCTTATGAAAGAGAGTGAATGCTTCACTTTTCACCGTGACCCCGAAATATTTTATGTCATCTTCATCTTGTATAGGGGGAGTACTTGTACATTGGAGCAGCAATATTTGCAACCATATATACCATAATCGAGCTGGATAAGCCGGATCAACCGCACAACTTTGAGCCTCAGATATACAACATGGAGAGAGGAGCTCGGGACAAACTAATCAACGACTATAACACCATGAGTATATGGGAGTTTAATGAGAAATATGGGGAGCTATGGGATTTCACTATAAAGAGGGACGACCTAACAAATTTATAATCTCTTCATTACTGTATAATACAGTGTTTTGCACCCTAGAAATGAAAGGTGTTGCCTTTTTTTTCTTGTTGGTCTTACCCCAAATTCGATGTCTCTCTGTTAATTGTTTTCTGCACATGCCCTCTTTAATTTCCATTTTTACACATACCGAGAATTTGGTAATAGCGAGAGGGACAATTCATTGGCCACCGTTAACTTATATATGCCCGTAGCAAGGAGTTCAAATGTGTAGATATGCACGGTTAGATGTCCTTTCGTTCTAGTTCTCTTGATCCTATTGATTGATGTTTTCCGGTAGTATGTGAGCGTGAAAAATATCATTGATTAAAAACGAAGCAAAGTCTTCTTTCTGATCACAATAATGAAGTCCTTACAATTGCGCGATTAATTGTGCAACGGAATGGTGACCACCAAAATGGATGTTTTCTCATTTGGGTTGGTTTTGCTTGAGCTTATGTCAGCTAAAGATGCAATTGCCGAAGAGGGTAAAGTTTTGTGGCCAATGCTAATGGGATACTGGAGGGAAAGGAAGAGATGAAACTGAAAAAATTGAAAACATGGATGGAGAGTGGGCTTGTTTTGGACGACTAATGCCCAATTTAAGTGTAATGATTGTAATGGGTGGCGTGGTCATTCCTTGCATGCATAGAGATCCTTCGAAGCAGCGTAACGTGGTGGTTATTGTTTATGCTTTGTGTAAGAGTGACGGCACCTCCGAAGATGGATTATCGACCCCCTTATTGTTTATGTTCGACAGTTTCATTTTCTATGCCTTCAGAGGGCATGAGAATCTCTAGCATACAGTTGAGTTGGGTTGATTCCTCTCTGCTACCAATTAGGATACATTACTATATACAACATGTAAGAGCTTATGCTAAAATCTTTGTTACGCTGTTTGTGTTATTTGTAACCAAAACCACAAGATGCCATTTTGTCCTTAATAGCATTTGAGTGTGAGGTCCTCTGTGCACCTTCCTTGTTTTAACCAAAGAGGAAAGAAGATGCCTTAATGTTATAGCTCTACGGAAAGAACAACCAGGGGCTCTTTCCAGGTGATTATCGTTTGCTGTCGGATGCTTGTTGGTTATGGAGACACAAGAAAAAATATCTATAATTTAACATGCCCAGTTATGTGATTCGCCTATACTGAGATGCAATGTTTTTATGGTCAACTCTCTATTTGCTATCTTCAAGCGTAGTGTTTCCTTTTGTTTGTTTCAGTTTACCAATTCAACGTCTAAACAATCCATTCCGTGGATTTTTTCTCCTTTCTGTTTTAAGACTGAAGGGTAAGAACAAAGAAGAGAATTTAAGAGCGATAGTTTAGGAAACCAGGGCTGGAGACATGTCAATCCAAGAATCATGATGAGAGAATAACCTAGTAAGGCGGTCCACAAGATCCACAGCCATGGATGAGAGAAGTGAAAAATAAGCATGCATCTTGAGTTTCCACTTGCACTTCCTTGTTCTTGACATTGAACCACCAGAATATCGATCCATGAACGAAGAAAGGCATTTGTAAAAAGAAAGGAGAATAGAACTGCGCCACCAATGCCGAAGAAATGGAAACCACCAAACCCCATTTTGTCTCTTCTCTCCTCTTCTTTCTCCGTCACGACCTTTTTCTGCACCATTTGCATGCCAGACCTAGCGCCCACGGCACCTGATCTCCTTTATCTGAATCTCATTGGTGATGTTTTCTCAGTAACCCCCTACACAATATCAAAATCAAGTGGCATTTCTTCTCCAGCCGCACCACTCATCCCCAACCAATCGCTTTTGATCCCTTTATCATGTTCTTGCAACACCATCGAAGCCACATTTAGCATATCTTATGCAAGTGTCACTTACACAATCAAGCATGAAGACACTTTCTACTACGTCTCAACGGGTGAGTTCCAAAATCTCTCGCATTGCCAGTCTGTAGAAGCTCTTAATCCCACATTTGTCCCCACCAATCTCAGGATTGGCCAAAAAGTGATCTTTCCGATAATCTGCAAGTGTCCTAATAAAATACAGTTGGAAAATCCGGTGAAATTTTTGGTATCTTATGTGCTTCAGCCTTCTGATAGTTTATCATTTGTTGCTTCAAAGTTTGGAGTTGAAACTCAGTCTATTGTAGACGTCAATGGAGATAAGATATGGAATTTTGAGACTATATTCGTGCCACTGAAAAAGTCCTAATTTGCCAAAGCATTATGGGGGGACTAAGAGGAGAGGCGCGGTTAGCAGAATGGAAACTGGGTTTGGAATTGCTGGGCTTTTGTTGGTCTCGGCAACTGGGGCTTGGACTTACAGGAGGAGGGAGATGAAGAAGGATGTGAAGCAAGGGTTGCAATGCCACGGGGAAGATTTTGGGTTGAAGGATTTGAAGGTGAATGTGTAGGCAAATGTTTCGGAGTGATTGGACAAGTATAGGGTCTTTAGAATTGAAGAATTGATAGAAGCCACGGAGGGATTCAGTAACAATTGCTTAATTCAGGGTTCTGTGTATATAGGGTCCATTAACTCGGAAGTCTTTGCCATTAAGATGATGAAATGGACCGCCAGTGAGGAGCTAAGTATCCTGAAAAAGGTACAGGATTTTCATATACGCAGTCATACTCCATGGCCTTTTTTGTTTGCTTGATCTCCAGCTGTACGGGGCGAGAACATAATCCTAATTCCATTTTGTCAGGGGATGCAACTGGAAATAAAAAACATGAGAATGGGGCAAATTGATGAAACCTTCGAGTAAATCAGGATATACTTCAATCGGAACAGAAATAATAAATGTAATGAATTGATGCTTAGTTATTGTAACTCGTCTGTTTCGTATATTTTGTAACTTGGGGTATCCTCTGCTTAGCTATAGCCGTTTTCCTTTTCTATGGATTGTCTTATTTTGCGGAACTCACCAAAACCTCTTAAAACAAGTAAAAGGATGATTTTTAGCCACTTAGCATAACACAAATTAATAGCTTCAGATTAATTTGTCAACAAAAATCCAGGGCTGACCTTGCTAATTGATACCTTGAATAAAAACAACATTTAAGCAAGTTTCAAGGTTTGTAACTCCGCTGATGTTTTTCCTTGTGTTGCGGTAATCGTGTCTCTATTCAAGAGGGAATTGCTTACTTTGGATCTTAATTGACGAAAATTCACAATATATTTTCTCTGCCAGAAGGCTTTTGCGTAGACCTTGAGGATGGAATTTGCTATCTGGTGTACGAGTATACGGAGAACGGCTCTCTACAATCATAGCTACATTAAGTAAATCCAAATTTATCCTAAATTAAAAATTAATATTTAAATAAAATTAAATTTATAAATTATAATTTTTATATTAAATTAAAAGTAAATATTTTTATTATAAAAATATTTGAGTATTTTAATTTATTGTATAGTAGATAAATATAAATTTATATTATTTTTATATATTTTTTATTAATATACGACATTTATTTAATAAAATTATTAAAAATATTATATTCTAATAATGATGTTAAAAGTATTGGACTCTAATAATAATATCAAAATTCAATTTACAATCATAATATTTAAAAATTTATCTTTTTAATTTTATTTACATTTTGATGCAATGTTATTAAGATATTTTATAGTTTATCTAATATTGGTATCTGAAGAATTGCGCTCTGACAGGAGCAAGACTGCAAAACTAGATTGAGAAACAAGGCTACGCATTGCCACTGACGTTGCAAACGGCCCGCAATACATCCACGAACACACCAGACCAAAAGTTATGCACAAGGACATCGACAGCAACAACATTTTTCTGGAAACCAAAATGAGAGCCAAAATGGCCAGCTTTCGACTAGCGAAATCGGGCTTCAATGCCATTACCAAGCACATTTACGGCACTCAAGGTTACGTTGCACCCGAGTACATAGCCGACGGGGTGCTATCCACGAAATTGGAGGTTTTCTCATCCAGGGTGGTCTTCCTTGAGCTTGTTTCTGACAAAGAAGCCATTGTTGATGAAGAGGGAAAGTCTTTGGCTCGTGGACCAAAGTAGTATTGGAAGGAAAGGAAAAAACAGAGGTAGATAAGGTCAAGGCTTGGATGGATGAAGTACTTGTTTTGGACGAGTCATGCGCAATGGAGGAGGCACTTATTGTGTGGCCATTGCCTGCTTGCAGAAAGATCCTACGAAGTGGCCTGGCGTTAGTCCCTCATTTTTTTTTATTTGAAAAATTTGCCCCGTGACGGTTGGCAAGGTGGACATAGTCTATGCTTTGTGCAAGAGTGATGATTTGTTCTCTGACATCTCTGAAGATAGTTTATTGGCACCTTAAAATTGCTTGATTTTGAAAAGCCGAGAATAAAAATGTAAAAGAATTGGGAAAATTGGGAAAAGGTTTTTTTCGGCCAGCCTTCTCATTTCTAATTGCAACTTACTATATTATATAAAATACAATATATATCTTAAATTTCGTAATTTTAAAATTTCATAATTTTAATTCTAATTTATGTAATTACTAAATATAAATATATATTAATATATATAAAATAGTCAAAATTTTAACTACCAAATATTTATTCTAATACTCTCTCAAGTTGGAGTATAAAAATAAAAAATATCCAACTTATAAACAATAATATCAAATAAATATCTGCTGAAAGTTTTGATAAGAATATCAGTTAGTTGTTGAGACGAGAATACATATTAAAGAAGAATGATACTATAATGAATTTCATCACAAATAAAGTGACAATCAACCTCGATATATTTAATACATTCATAAAACATCGGGTTGTGAGCAAAATGAAGAGTTGACTGATTATCACAATAAATTCGTATAGGAGACGAGTGAAGTATGTTAAGAGAAACTAACAAACTCTTGAGTTATTTCAATTCACAAGTTGCATAAACAAAAAATCGATATTCTACCTCAACTAAAGATCGAGATACAATATATTATTTTTTTATTTTCTAAAAAATTGAAGAGTTCTCAAGAAAAATAAAATATGGCGTAAAAAAATATCGAATCAAGCGGCAACTCTCCTAATTTGTATTACACTAAACCGTACGATGAAGGGTTTCGTTTTTTTCTTTTTGGACACTGGACTGTGGAACATTGTCCCGGAAATATCAGTAAGAAGATCTTAGATGAAATAATAACCCTATTAAATTTGAGACCAGCTCGGAGATGACGCTAGCAAATACATGGCAAGATCACGAAGATGGGTTCATTAATTAGTTAACCCCTCAAAAGAAGTTGAAATGCTTCTCGTATTTTTCATGGAGAGGTTACAGGCAACAATGGCGGATCATTATTTCATCATTTTTTACGTTAAATACACGGTCAAGAGTTACTCATGATTTCGAGACGCCGCAAGTTTTTCCGCAGGCCACAAGCACGGAGTACATTAAACTGGGACCCAACAGGGCGTGCCTGAATAAAACAATTGGAAAATACGGGGTGGTCCATTGAGACACCCAAAAACAAATTAACAGTATTAAAACTTTACTTTTTTATTTTTTGTTCTCTTTTAATTAACGTTGAATAAGACTCGAGCGTGTGAGACTGAGATTTTCAATTATGAAAAACCCAAGGTTGGAATTGAACAAGCTATCGCGTTTACCGAAAGTGCGGTAGGGCCCACATCCAGTTTACCTCGGAGAGAGGCGGGTGCCGCCACTGGCGAATCTCGTCGGGGGAAGGACAGTATCCCCAGGTCGTCATGTTCCGTCAGCCGTATATCTGACCACCAGGTCCACCACGTTTCTCTGATCATCGGAGAGGGGTCCCATGGGTATTTTTGTTTTTTCCAAACCTTGACTTGACAGCACTGTCAAGGTGTTCTTCACGTGTCGTCGATGGCCGATGAAATTAAAAGATTCAAATAAAAATGTCTCAAGAATTATATTAAAAATACAAGACACACGATTAGATTAGTAGTTGTCCGGGAAGGTTTCATCTTTTCCCTCGAAACAATAATAATAATAATAATAATAATAATAATAATAATAATAATAAAGACACCAATCTTAAAAAAAAAAAGAAAAAGATAAATTGATAGGGAATATGACTCGATTTTTATTTTTTATATTGCGAACAACTTCGTACAACTAACTGAGTTTATTTATTGATTTCGGTCAAAGTTTATTAATCCTCATTATTGAAGAGATTCGTACTCTTTCAATTAGTCAACTAGACGAATCGTTGAGGTTAAAATCGATATTTTGTGATCTTATTATGGACATGGAATGCAACATAATTCAAATTTAATTTCGTAACACACACAGTCACGCCCAGGACCAATGAGGTGGCATCGTTAGGTCTCCTAGATTGTTTTGTTTTTATTTTTTTTTATTTTTTTTATTTATAAGAATTAAGATCACTACTTAATAATTTATACTTGAAACTAAGAATTTGAGTAATTGTCTTACAAAATGTCGGGTATGCGCATGGTATTATTCATTCGCATATATTTAACTCTTCGATCAAGAATTCAATGAGTCAGTTTAGAAGGAGGAGGAAAGTTGGGAGCATCGAGATATTATATTGTTTGCGTGGGGAATTTATTTTTCAAGTAACTCGCTCCGCTCCCATGTTGAAACAAATAATAAAAAATTAAATTTAAAAAAAAAAAAAAACAAAATAAGAAGTTGATTAGTTCAACGCTCAATTCCTTATCATTAGACGCTACTTTGGCTTTTACTGAATAAACACCAAATGATTTTAGGAGTGATTGTTGTTATTTCTCGGAGTGTGGTCGTCGTACGCAAAATTGGTAGTTTCTCTCCAGCCAAGAATATGGTAATTATGTTATTATGGTACGTTATGACGGCCGAATGTCTCTGACCGGCTAATAATCAAGAATTAATAAAGGTTTAAAAAACAATGCTTTACACTATAATCCTAATTATTTTTGTAACATAATCGATACAATTGTGTTTTGGGACGCTCGGAATTTGTTCTATATGAATTTATAAAAAAAAATTAAAAAAAAAAATCTGGAATCCTTCACACGAGTCATGACACAGGAAAGCGTTGGTGAGTTCAATCCAGGTTTGGAGGGAGGAGGGGGGTCCACGGTCCATAACATTTTTGTCTTTGTGACGGCACAACTAAGACAACTCATCGTGGATGAATTTTTCATGTTTTTTACTTAAGGATAAGTTATCTATGGTTGACAAAAAAAGAAGACGAAAATTTTAAATTTTTAAATTTTAAATTTAAATTTAAAAAATATAAAATTTATCGAAATTATAAAAAAAAAAAAAAAAAGAATTGTCTTCGTTATGCAGTTAGAGTGTTTTTAATTGAAAGAACCATTGTGGCGAGAAATGGGGGATGATTCACATTAGGCAGCGAGATCAATTAAAAAATAATTTTAAAGTTTTTTAATATTGTCTTAATTTTTTTTATTTTTAGTTTAATTTTAAATAGTATTAATTATTTTTAATATATATTATTCTGAGAACGAAAATTATATTTAATTATTAATATAAAAATATATTATTAATTCACATTTCAAACATATTTTTATATATTTATTAATTTTTATTTAATAATAAAATATTTAATTTATTTTTTATTTTTAATTGAATCACATAAAAAATAAATAATAATATTCATAATTAAATTAAAATAATAAAAAGTTTAAATTATATTAACAAAATAAAAATTATTTTTTTTTATCTTATTCGGGAAGCGGTCACGATCCACACGCGAGTGCAAGGCGTTGGAAGAGGTCGTTCAGCTGGGCCTAATGGCACTTTTAGCAGTTGGCATATCTATGGTCCACCGTCCACTCCTGGCAAAATCGCCCTTCGTTTCAGGGCGGGTCACGGTGACCCGCTCCTCTTTTTGTCTGTTCCATTGTCATTATATTCTTCACATAAAAAACAATAACAGCGCCAACCGGTCAACCCAAGGAAGATCAGAGCCTTTCTGCCCCCCCTCCCCCTCTCTCTCCCCGTGCTGCCCTCGGAGTGCTTTCTTCAGACTTTAAAGGTTCAAACTTCAAAACTTACACACACGCGCGCGGGGAAGTAGGGAGGGAGGGAGAGAGAGAGAGAGAGAGAGAGAGAGAGAGTTAGAAATGCTTTCCACTCAGTTTCAGTGCTCTCAGCCATGGATTTTACCTTATTCAGTTCCCCGACTTACTCTTTCTTCTCCTCCTCCTCCTCCTCGTCCTTCCTGTTCTTCAAGAAAGGGGTCTTTACATATATCCCATCTTTCTCATATTTATTGTTTTCTGCTCTGTTTATCTGTTTTATTTTTAGTTTTATGTGTTGTTTGATTAACATCCCACCTCTTGTATTGTTGAGTCTGTTGCTCCTAAGTGGATGTACACACACATATCCACCAACACACACAGAAACACTAAAAATAAATGCACTGTAAACAAACGTGGAGGTTGAGACTCTGCAATAAAGATAGTGAGGCTTATTGGCGGCTAGAAATTAGGAGGGTAATTTGTTAATTCAATTTATTTATGGATTAATGAGCAAATATGACATTTGTGATTGGAGGCTTAAGCTGTGTCAGCCATTGCTTTTCAATTAGCTCTGTGACTTAGGCATGATCTCATTTATAAAATTCCAAGTTGTCTCTGCTTTGATACCGCGTTTGTAAGAAGTATATTTTCACATATAGGAATGAGTTCTGGGCCCAGGAGTGAAGTTTTGCCATTAACACATAATACATTGTTATTAACACGTGATTAATTCATTGCAGGTGCTTGTTTTTAAAGAATTCTGCACTGACACAGAAATCGTTTCCTTTCCACTTTTGGTGGATCAAGTCTTCTGCTTTACGAGGGCTTAATTTGAGGGTACGCAGCAGAGGTAAGATGGGAGGAACTTACGTTAGCTAAAAAGTTTGAAGCTGCTCTTGATGAGGTTATGTGTGGGAAGATGCAATGCTCATGCTACTGTAGTCATCTGATGAATTGGATGATCCTTGCATTAATTTATCTGGAAGAATACACAAGCATCATGCTATCCTCCGTTACATAATCATGCAACATGGTGGGCACTGTTGCCCTTTCTAGATGTTACTCTCAAGTTAAAACTCTCCTATAATTCCTGAAATTTTCTTCATTAATGGAGCCTCATCACTTGACAAGTTCTGCCATTTTGATCTCCACATCTGTTTTTTCCTAATTGAGCTTCCACCAGAAAGGCGGATCAATTCATCATCCCCCTCCCAACACCCCATCTCCAAGATGGAGTTGATTTTCTCCCTTTTCTTGTAATCTTGTGTCGTGTGCATCAACCTTGGCCTTACCTTCATGAAGCTTTTACTGTACTTACAATGCACTCTTCACATGAATTGTGAAATATTTTTTCCAGGAAATTGGGAAGCCCTCCCTCCAGGAAGACAAGCTAAGTTGGATTCTGCCACGTGTGCTGATGTATCAAATTGTTTAAATACCAGGTTCCTTTCAATGAGACAAAATGACAACCCTCAGGTCAGTGTTTTTTCGGTTAACCTGAATAAAGAACTGGGATAGATGCATACTTTCTTTTCCATTGAATGGCACTCCAAAGGGGAAAATGGAAAGAAAAATTGATAATAGATTTTCTTTTGCTGCCAGTATTCTAGATTGCATTGATATGGCTGTTATATATATATATACATGTACATATGTATGTATGTATGTATGTATGCATGTATGTATGCTGTTGAAAGCATGGTGATCCAAGTTTATATACAAGCATGCTGTTTGGCTTCCTGTCGAATAAGTAAATGTATTAAATTGCTATATTGAACTATTCTTTTGCACAAATACATTAATACAATTCATTATATGTGCAGGATTGTCATGCAAAACTCATTATTGGATCCATTTCATGGTATTGCATATTCAGATTAACACAGTTACAGTTTGTCAATACATTGACATGGATCATCCAGAAGTTACTTCCCACATTGATCTGTAATTCACCTTTTGCTTGTATATCAAATTCCTCAAATAAGCCCACGCCTCTCCAGTTGGATGTTTCCTTGCCTTCGTTTCAAGAATTCAGGTGGATGTTAGCACGCTTACTCTATTTGTTCAATATCCAACTCGAAAGAAATGTTGCAACGTAAGTAATGGTTTTCTTCTTTCTGATTTATCAGTCTCTGTATTTTCTTGTCAACTGTTGTGTCACTTTTCATATGCCGCTCTGTTGAGTCCATGGTATTTTGAGAGTTTTCCATTCACTATACATTCTATTTTGCTTTAGCTATCAAATGATATGATACCAGGGAGAGATTGTAATGTGTGCAGATACCGTAAAAAAAGAATATTTTGTGTCTATTCTTATCCTTAGAAAGCTTCAATCTTGCTATGTACTGAATTTTAGTGCTAATATTTTGTTCTTGGGGAGGACTTGACAGCTTCCATTGCAATTTTGTCCTTTTGCCTTATGGTTGTGGCTGTCCTAGTGACTGAGTTGGATATCCCAAGAACCCCAAGAAGGACAAGATCAAGAATGAGTACTTAAGGCTTTGTAAATGTAAATGGGTACACTGTTAGATCTTTGAGGTTCAAAAACTATCTTTAGGGAAATTGACATGAGTACCTTGCAGAAAGTTTTGAAAAGGATAGTTTATGTTTTGGGTACTATGTCTTTGCTGCAGTGTAAGTTCATGTAATTATCAGTACATACCTGCTTGCATTTTGGCAAGGTGTACAAAAATAACTCTCTTTGATTATTGTTTGGTTTTTCTTTCATTATTTTTTTTGAATTAGTTTTTTTTTTCTTTCTTAAAAAAAAAAAAAAAAAACTATGGCTAGAAAGAGGTCATTGTTTCCCCTCATTTTGCTAACATGGTCTATGATGCACCTTCCAGGAATATAATAGTTCAAAACCTGCCAACACATTGATTCACCTCTTGGCTTTTCTGTTTTCCTTGTTGTTTGCGTACTTGATCAATGTCTTTAATCAATTTCAGTGTTTTATGATTCATGGATTATATACATACACATGTATTTTTTGCAGGATCTTTGCAGTGCTCCTGGTGGCTTGCATCTCATTCGTTATAATTGGTGGTTTTCTATTTTTCAAGCTTAGGTAACCTACCAATTGCTTTTGTTAGGCAACCTGCCAAGCTTAGGTGCATACACAATTTTGCTGCTTTTCAATTTCATGCATGATTGGCATGTTATGCTCCCTCTCATCAAGCTACCAACTTCTCTTGCCCACTAGTTTCAAAATAAATGCCAGAAAGCTGAGAAGTTTTTGCAGGGAGTAGAACTTGTCAGTAGAAACATTGAGAGGGTGGTGGTATGTTATAGTTTGCCCAGACTGAAGAAAAAAAAAAAAACTCGTGGGAGTTTTCTTGCCTTAGTTGTGGTTTTGCCTCTAACAATATGACCTGGTGTTCAAAAGAATACCTTACATATATATAGACATCAAATATTGATACTTTGATATAAACATGAGTACCCTATAAATCTTTGTCTTTCATGTTAACACTTTTTTGCTACAATCCTTCTCCATCAGTTATCTCTTGGGCATATTGGTCATGGTTGTGGTGAACAGACAGTTATTTGCTTCTTTTAGATGACTGTTGCTCTGCTCATATTTTGTGCTCCTTTCTCTGGTAATTTGTTATTTTCTTTGTTCAATGATACAGGAATAGCACACAATCTCTGGAGGACTGCTTCTGGGAAGCTTGGGCTTGTCTATGTTCATCTTCTACTCATCTGAAGGTGCATTCATGCCTTTCGAAGTTTATATTCTTTTACCCCTAAATTTTACCACTGATCTCATGAATGCAGATATACAATCATTGTGGTGTAACTCACTCTATTTGGAATTGCAGCAAAGAACTCGTGTTGAACGTGTCATAGGCTTTGTTCTTGCCATATGGGGCATACTGTTCTACACTCGGCTGTTGAGCACAATGACAGAAGAGTTCAGGGTTAACTCTTGGAACGTGAAATACATGTGAAAATTTGTTTCATTTAGATTGCTTGGTTAAGTTTGTTGTTTGAACAGAATAATATGCAACGGCTGAGGGAGGGGGCACAAATGCAAGTTCACGAGAAAGATCATATAATTATTTGTGGAGTAAGCAGTCATTTAGCTTTCATACTAAAGCAGTTGAATAAGTATCACGGGTTTGCTGTCCGCCTAGGTACCGCTATGGCTAGGTAATTGATTGTAATTCTGCCTGATGGATTGCTGTGTCAGTAATACTCACTGGTGTACTGGTGCCTTCAATTAATCTTGTATATGTTTTTTGTAGGAAGCAGAGAATTCTTGTTATGTCGGATATTCCAAGAAAGCAGATTGATAGGATATTAGAAAATATTGCCAAAGACCTTAACCATATTGATGTCCTTACCAAGAGGTGCATGCATTTAGCATTCCATTCTACTGTTTGCATTATTCCTTGCTTTAAATGTGTAATTCTTACATTAGAAATGGTAGTTGATAGCACTACCCATGGTTTTCACTTATCACTGTCAACTGGAAACTTGTTCCTTTTTCTTTTGTTGGGTTCATCTGCTGCTTGTGAGTCAGAATAGCAGGGGAGGCATACATGCATCAAACAACTTCTTTTCAAGCATGTCTCACCTATAGCCTGCATGAAATTTAGATTGGATGATGCTCTCAACACATACCATGGATTATGTATGGTCAACATTGGATATTTTATATACTGAATGCATGCAATGTAATGAGTGTACATCTTGATTGATTGTACATAGATGAATGGTAATTTAAAGAAATACACAACTGCTTCAATAGTTTTTTTTTTCCCAATCAGTTTCTGTTTTCAACAGGGCATTTGAAGGAAAAGAAAAAAGAAAAGAGAGAGACAATTTGCGATATTGAAATGCGTAAAGAGATATGATTTTGAAACACAAAATGTTCTTAGAGTGGTGAAATTGCTTGCACACTTTCATTCATAAACAATGCTTCCCTATATAGGACACTTACAATAGAGAGCATGCTTAGTTTGAATGTTGGTTGCTTAAAGAGATTGCTTAAGCAGACAGAAAACACAGCTTACTTTTCAGCTAGACTAAATGAGCCAATATCAAGTCCTAAATATAGCTAAATTATAAGCTAACTAGGATTACATGGAAAAACAATATACACAAGATCATTGCTTCAGAACTAAGGTTTGACATCTGCACTTTTCTGGCAGCAACAGCATAACAGAAAATTGAAAATTTTGGAGGGAAGCTCAACTGAGAGCTTGATTTCTTGATGATGAACAACATTGAACTTAAAGGAGTAGTGTCAAGCATCTATTTCCAACAGCATCCTTTTATATCTATATTTAATTTCATTTTTGAATTGGCCTTCACTTTCTTTGTATTTATTATCTCTCGTCTATCTATATTTTCTCACTTTTGTCAATCTTTTGGGCTAAATCAATTTGCGTAAACTTCTTTCACTTTGAGTGTCCACTTCTACAGTTGCAGTCTTAGCCTAACAAAATCGTTTGAAAGAGCTGCAGCCAATCGTGCACGTGCCATCATTATACTATCAGCTAAGGGGGACCGGTAAGAACTTGAAGGACCACTTTCAGAAATTTCTGCTTTTTTTATTGATAAATCCACCCTTCTCAAAACCCACAGTGTAGGAGCCTCATGCACTTGGATGCCTTTTATTTTTTTCTATTATTGATAAATCAACACATATCTTTATACAAAATTGCTTGCCTGTTTTCATGGAACTTTTCTTGCTATATGTGTCAAAAGTTGAAGTTGCTCTGTTATTCATGGGGATCGACTACCATGGCAGGTGTCATTGTGCCCTACAATTGTTAGCTGGGATTGGGTTGATTTATCAGTGTCATCATCATTGTAGTAGTTCAGTTCATTGAATAGTAGCTGCAGGGATTATCTTCCATAATATTTATAATACTCTTAACAGTCAAACCTCTCGGAGAATTGGCTTTCTGAATTATATTTGTCTCTTTTTGTATCCTTTTCAACATTATATTTTTCCTTCAAAATTTTGCTAGAGCTGTCAGTTTCTTCATTTCTTATAGCCTCCACATTGCCAATTAAAGCTGCCGCAAATTTCATTGGATCTAAACAGAACACCGATTTGGATTTAAACAGAATGGCGACATGCATGTGCCATAAGGGGAAGTGTGAGAACACAAAGGATTAGTCAGGGTGTTTGGTCAATGGGACCAAGCGCTCCACTTGAAAAAAGTATCTTGAACTAATAGCGAAGAATCAGCTGAGATTAAATGGCATCTGATTTGTGCAAATAATGAGGTTGACTTGTGGGTTTCCCAGTATAATAGTCTGCATCTTGGATATATTACAGTCATCAGAGTTTCATGCTCCATGTCAATACTAATGTTCATTTTGCATCAAAATATAAAGTTCATTTCATGTCTTCAGCATAAAAAAGCCAGATACATATTCATTACAGATCTTCAATTGATTAGGTATGAAGTTGACACCAATGCATTTCTATCTGTGCTAGCCCTTCAACCCGTGACAATGATGGAGGCTATTCCCACCATTGTGGAGGTATGCCATTAGTGGATATTTTTCACCCAAATGGCATTATGATTTTGTCCACGCATAAAGTTGAGTTGGCTTGCTCATTTCTGAACTGCAGGTTTCTAATGACAATGCATGTGAGCTCTTGAAGTCAATTTCGGGATTGAGAGTAGAGCCAGTGGAAAATGTTGCATCCAAATTATTTGTTCAATGTTCTCGACAAAAAGGGCTTATAAAGATCTATAGACACCTGCTTAATTATCGAAGTACATAACTAAACTTGCTTAATTGTCAAACTACATTATTTTCCTTACATGGTTCAATTCTCAATGCTATTTTTTTTTCTGCACATGCATTTGTGAGAGAGATGGAGAGAGTGAAGTAGCATCAATGACAAGAAAACAACATAAACTAAAATAAACTGACAGAAATTGTCATTGTTGTCTACAAGTTGGATCATTTGTAACAAAACTCTTAATTAACACCTCAAGAAGTTGCATTTGGATCAGCACTTACATTTTGGTTATGGTAGAAAATCATGCCATTGTATGGTCTAGTCTTCCTTTGAAATTCTTTTCCATCTTTTTGGTTGTGATTTCTATAGAAATGCTAACTCCTGTTGTTTGCTTGTTGCAGAAAATGTATTTAACCTTTTCAGTTTCCCTAATCTAGCAGGAATTAAGTATAAACAAATGAGGCATGGGTTTCAAGAGGTAATGCTATGTAGTGGATACATTTCCACCAGAAGACACTTCCAAGCAGTTTCAAGTTTGATTTCTTCATCTAAATATTCTTCTTTTCAGGTTGTTGTTTGTGGTCTTTATCGAAATGGAAAAATATACTTTCACCCAAATGATGATGAGATCCTGCAGCAAACTGACAAGGTAAGAAGGGGTTGTTGATTTCCAGACTGCCACATTCCTCTAGATGCTCAGTCCATAGACTTGTTTTTGAATATATTGCAAGAGATACATCAGTCGAAATTAAAATTCTGACAGGATTTATTAGTTGGACAATTAAACTGGTCTGGATGCAGACTACAAAGTATTGATGTTGTAAGGGATACTTCCTTGCATTCAGGTTGAGGAAAATGTTACTCTTGCTACTTTATACGATCAAGTTATATTCTGAGTGATAACTCGTTTAACTTAAAAGGCTGAGCATTTAAGGGTCTAATACACAACAATGGTCCAATGGATTCATTGATTTTGAGCGCACACAACAATGTGCCATTTGTGATTGGCCAATAGACGTTGAATAATTGGAATCAGATTCCCTCTGCCGGCAAAATGGACAAATTGCAAATTGCACCAGGTTTTATGTCACATAGATGAAATATCATGATGCAGCAGAATCCAGAACTCTAAAATATTAAATACACTATGGCAACTTGTTATCTGAAGTTGTTATGTTGGATCATCATTTGACTTTGTGATATTCACTGTAAGGGGCTACTTTTTTCCAAATAATGATATGGTTGGTCACCAGTTTATTGTCACAAGTGTGCTGCTTTGCTCATATTATTTAGCTAATTAAGGTACTTTTTTGATCCTATCCATGCATTTCCTGATGAGTTCACTTTCCTCTTGCAGATTTTGTTCATTGGACCTGTTCATGGAAGGAATCCTCAAACTGCCTATTCTAGTGTTTTTAAAGAAGGAAATTCTGCTTTTCAGAATCAGAAACTTTTAAAAGATAATGGTGACAGTTCAAATCATGCCACAGAATTGAGGAAAACACGACTTGAAAGTATTGTAAGACGTCCCAACAAATCAGGGTCAAAAGTATGTATTATAGAAAATTGCTCAAATGATTGCATTCTGTTGTTACTTATTGCTCAAAGCATGTAGAAGACTGCAGAATGATGTTGCCTGTGATCACAGGCATCAGATGGGAGTCCAGGACCAAGAGAATGCATTCTTTTACTTGGATGGCGCCCAAACATTATAGAAATGATTGAAGAGTATGATAATTATCTTGGACCAGGAAGTGTGGTGGTATGCTCCTATATTTTTCTTTTGTTTTAATACTTATTAATTAAATCAAACCTCTTCAATTTTGGTCTTAAATATGGTTCTGATATTTTTCAGAAATTATATATTTTCTTCAATTCTGTTTTCCTATTCCCAGGTTATAAAGTTAAAGTACAATCGAAGTACAAGAGTGCAATTTAATACAAGCATTGCTATTTAAAAATGGCTTGGCTACACCCTACTAGTTATCATTTCAGGATTGAGACTAGGGATCCAGGACATATGACTCATAAAACCATTGAACTGGAATGTAAAACTGAAGCAAGAGTGAAGGCATATAGAGAACTAGGACAAATAATTGATGAAAATAGCATCAGTAAAAAGGCTATAAGTCAATATCAATTGAATGTGCTGTGTATGATTGATATTTCAGATCATTTACAATTGCACAGAAGTATCATTGCTGTATGTCCTTGATTCTGTTCAAAAGTACAAATGATGTATATCTCTTTAGTTTAGTTTCTAGGTCAGATGAAGGTTTTCCTCATTATTTGACAAGCAAACAATTTTATCCAAAGCTTGATTGTCATTCTCCATTCCATACCGGTTCTTCATTTTCAATTTGGTCAAAAACTTCAAGTCAGAAGTTTCGATTTTTTCATTTACTACTTCTTCCAAACTAGCTCTCCACCTGTGTAAGCAATCATAACCTAACAATATAGGAAATTTTACTTCTGATATGATAAATGAATTGATGTAATAAATTTGTAACCCGATGCACATATGCTGACTATTATAGAGCAAACATGCTTTGTTCCATGATTTAGTATTCATTTTTCCTATTACATGTGCAGGAAATTTTATCAGATGTAACATTAGATGAGAGGATGAGGGCAAGTATCATTGCTGGTCAACGCAAACTGAAAAATGTCCAGATTTCTCATAGGGTACTGTCTGACTTGGTCAACGACTACAGCCTTTCGTTTCTGTCTATTTTCCTGTTTTTGTTTTAGAGATTTTTTTCTTTTATTTTTTGTAGTATTACTTTGCTCTCCACCTAATTGTTTGCGGTCTTTCCAAATGCCGCAGATTGGAAACCCCATGGATTACAATATCTTGCAGGAAACCATAGTTAATTTTTATAATTCTTTCAGGAGAGATGAGGGGACTCCCTTGTCAATTGTTGTGATATCTGACAGGGAATTGCTGCTTGGAGGTAATGATGCTTAGTATCTATTAAGTGAAAAGTTGCCTAGCATTAATTATTCTCTCTTCAGATCCATCCAGGGCAGACAAGCAATCCGCATTCGCTCTTCTCCTTGCTGAAAATATCTGCAATAAACTTGGAGTGAAGGTGATTGTGATTCATCAAAAATAAAAATGATCAGTGCAGATCCTCTATTTATTGGATTTTGCTTTACTAGTCCAGGAATGCTACTTTTAGCATAAATTTGTCTTCTAGAGAAATAACAATCAACAAATAAGAAAGTATCTTGCAGGTACAAAATCTAGTTGCAGAGATTGTTGACTCAAAATTAGGCAAACAAGTAATTCATCCTGCTACAGACTCCAATCCATTTTCTAATGTGAATATCATGAACTTATATGGGAATTCACTGATCTCGTCTGCCTGCTACAGCTCACAAGAATCAAGCCATCCCTCACATATATAGCTGCAGAGGAAGTAATGAGCCTTGTAACAGCGCAAGGTCTTGAATCATTGTCTTTTATGCTTGTCCCTAGGTACTTATTATTGCCATGTTTGATTTTAAGATTAGTTATCTATCTGCATGACAGTGGCCGAAAACTGGGAACTGAATGAGGTGTGGAAAGACATCCTAAATGCAGAGGGTGATGAAATATATGTGAAGGTAACCCCTTCTCCCCTGCACCTCGGTCTTCAGGTATTCTCCAGAATATCTGCTTTACCTATTGTAGCTGCCTGCAAAATTTACTTGGCTTCTTTCTCCGACAGGATATTGGCCTCTACATGAAAGAAGGGGAAAACCCTTCGTTCTCTGAGCTCGCAGAGAGGGCATATTTGCGGCGAGAAGTCGCCATAGGCTACGTGAAAGATAACAAGAAGGTAAATAAGAGTCATTGAATGATACATCCGGCTGTGAGCATGTTTGCTGCTTGGTTTTATTCATGCTTTTTCTTTCTAATTTTTATTCTTATTCTTAACTTTCTCAGGTTATTAATCCAAATCCCAAATCAGAACCCCTTCACCTGAAATCGACGGACTCTTTGATTGTCATATCTGAACTTGAAGGAGAACAGCCTGTCATTGTTAAACCCGTAGATTCGTAATCTTCATGTCTTGGGTTGGTTTTCTCTGCATCGTCTTTTATTGTTGCGGGGCACAGTCGTTTGCTCTCATTTTCCAACATACATTCATTCAAGCAGAGGTGTGTCCCGCCGAGTCTTCCTGTAAATATGGAAACAGTTTTACTAGTGCAATACATAAGTAAATTCGCAGGCAAATCATAATCTCCATCCCCATCACATTTACCATTTCTGGGTGAGTCAGTTTTTGAAACTAAATGTCTCTGAATTAAAAGCCTAACTATGTATGTACAAAATCCAGTTTTTGGTAGGTCTCGATTTGCGTTTACATATACATCACTATGAACAAGTGGAATTGAATAAAGAACCTAATTACACGATTCTGAAATTCAAATTCAGTGGTGTTAATATGGTAAGTTACATGTATTAAAAAAAAAAAACGCATAAAAAAATTCGGAAGTGACATTAAAAAAAGAGCATCAAAATCTAAAATTAAGAATCATATTGCTGCCCAAAAAAGAGAAAAAAAAAAAGAAAAAGAAAAAGAGGGTGTAAATCCAATTTTTTTTTATTTACGAAGAAATTAAAGAGAGAAGATAAAGAAAATTGTAAATCAAAATCATGTTGGCCAAAAAGGGGAAAAGGGAAAGGAGATTAGAGATAAAAGATTAAAAAAAAGCCTAGGGAGAAGCCAAACCAATAATGACACGCTTGACGCGACGCTACACGGGACCCTACGCTTGAGGCGGCGGGCGGCAGTCGTTATTATTCAAAAAAGGTAGCCACGGCCGCCGCCCCACTGCAAAAGCCAATTCTACGCCCCCTTACCCTCACCCTTCCCCTTCCCCTTCCCCTCTGGTGGCGCTAGTGGCGCCGGAGAATCATGGCCCACGGTGGCTACGGCAAGCGACGTGTCGCCGAGCGCAAGCCCCCCGTTGGCCGGCGATCCAAGGGACTCGGCGTCGACAAGAAGCCAAAGCCGAAACCTAAGTCCGTCTCCCTCAAGAACCAGATTCGCTCCGTCGAGCGCATGCTCCGCAAGGCACAATCCCTCGCTAATCCTTTTGTTTTCCTTTGGTCTAGGGTTTGATTAGACAATTAGATTATGAAATTGAATTAAAATAACAATAAATTCCTTCTTCTAGGAACTTCCGCCGGAGGTCCGGGAGGCGCAGGAGCAAAAATTAGGAGGACTCAAGAAGCAGCAAGATATCCACACGCGTTTGGCTTTCGAACGCAAGATTTTCTTGCGCGACCGGAAGATTAAGTTTTTTGGTGATTTCTTCTTAAAAAAAAAAAAAATAATAAATTAAAAAAATACATTATATATATATTTATAATCCTGTGTTTATTCTATCTTGCTTTACCAATCAATTTGCGATTTTCGCGCGCTCGCCTTATTTTAGAGAGAAGAAAGATTGAGAGAAGAATAAGGCGACTGGAGAAACTGCAGCGCGGCTCGTCCGGTCAGGAGCAAGATGCAGAGGTCTCCGAGCAACTGTCTAAGTTGAAAGAAGATCTTGAATATGTTAGGGTAAGCTGCCATTACTGTGCGCAATTTGTGCTCGATCTATTTTTCCTTTATTACTGTGTGATTTAATATTTTGCATGTTTTCAATTGATTTGGCTTGCATTTTAGTGTCCTGGAATGTTGGAATTTTTTTTTTTTTATTTCTTTTGCTGCCAAGTTTAAAGTTCCCTCTTGCAGTTTTTTCCCAAGACAGAGAAATATGTATCTTTATTCACTGGAGGTGATGATACAGACATAGTTGATAGGAGAAATAGATTGCGAAAGCAGATTAAGGCCAATATAATTGCAGCTGCTGCCAGCGGGAAGGACTTGGAAGGTATCTTCTTTTCTTTAATTTTTCTTTCCATCACTTTTTCACTCAGGTTTTCCAGCAGAGATTCATGATGGTATATGCTCACTGTTTAGTTCCAAAGAAAAAAAAATGGATGGTCTCTGTTGTTAGTGCAATGGATGCGTTCATGGTAATTGTTGACAAGACAACAGACTAATTATTGGGCTCTTCATATAGCTTCCACCTGTGATACCTATACTTAATTGTTGACGTTTGGCTTCCTGTAACCTTGGCAATGTATCTTGTGCGTCTTTCAACAGAGACAGGAAGTGAGGATGATGGGCTTCTGGATCTAAGTGAAGATGATTTCTTCTTGGCTGGAACCTCAAGTGATGAGGCAGATGCAGATGATGAGTGGACAGACAAAAGTCTGAGGTATGTATTAATGTGGGTAAAAATGCTGGATTCACTACTGCTGTAGTTAGGCAGAGATTTTTTCTCTTGATTTGATGACTTAATTTGCATTCCTACTTGCTTTAGTCAGTCATTTTTAAGCCAGATGAAATAGTAAGGAGAGAATGGAAACATGTGATTACTGATTGTCCGCAAGTTCTTTCTCAATGTCTTCATGGGGAAATATATTTTTTTTTCTATCCACATAATATTGCAATTATCTTGCTATTGTATTACCCAATAAATTATTTTATGCTATCAAAAACATCGGATATTAATTCTGTCTCTATTCCAGGGAACAAGCTTCTAGTACTGCCAGCAGAAGTTTCTCTTTTTTTATCTATCCACATGATATTGTAATTAACTTGCTATTGTATTACCTAGTAAATTGTATTGGATATTAATTCTGTCTCTATTCCAGGGAACAAGCTTCTAGTACTTCCGGCATAGCTGCATCTGGTATGTCTAGTGATGAAAGGAATCAGGTCATACATCAAATCTGAGTATTGCACTGTCATTTACATTATTACATATGAATGCATTTTTTTTTAATACTTCTCTCCTTTCAACACTGATGTAGAGACGGATGTCAGCTAGAGCTCTAATGCCACCTCCCTACCCTTCAAAAAATTCACTTTCAAGATCAGTGCGTTCTCAATCAAGGTTCGGAGCTTCATCAAGCAAAAGGTCATGGATTCAGAGGGCTGAAATTTCCGCATCCAGCAATACATCGAGTAGCAGAAGTGAGTCCTCCCTTAAAGCAGGAGAATCTTCAAACATGAGAACAGGCCATAGTAGTAATTTAAGTTCAAACTCTGAAGCTCACAAACCTCGCCGGAAGAGGAGGCGAAAGAAGAAGGAACAGGTCTGTCAATTGTGACTATTTTTGCCTTCAGCATTTCCAGTTTGTTCATTTATCAAGAATTTTGTCAGTTGATCAATCATGTATTTTGGAAGACTAACCTGTCTTGGGAATCATGGGTGCTTGCATTCTGGATATATCATTTAATGGATGATGCCGATCATCAGTTCAGTCACAATATGTTAAGTACTTGGACTAGTTGTGTTGGGGGAGTGGGAAAGGACATGGGAGAACTGGACAAGGTGACCGGTGCCTTAACAAAAAGTAGATGGCATGTGGTGCATTGTGTAGGTAGCTCAATAATGAATTATGATCTCTAAGATGGATTGATTATGGCTACTCAACTAAAATTGATGGAAAGAATTGCAGCTGAGTTTCAAGGCAGCCAATTGAGAGAATACAACTGAAGGACAAGAGATAAACAGACCCCTGGTCCAGGCATACAAATGGGAGAATATAATTGGAAGTACCTTGAAATGATGGTCTACAATGCTTTTCTGGTTTTTGGTGTCCAAAACTAACTTAATAAGTCAGTTACAAAATGTTGCAATATATCCTTTATTATTATACTATATTATACATACAGTTTATCATTACATTTTGCCTGTGGTTAATACTTCATGTCATCGCATGCTGTCTGATAGTTATGTTATATCAATTTTTGCTTGCACATAACTTCTTTCTAATCCATTCGCAGGCGTGATCTCAATGAACTCAGAAACGATTCAACTGTGGTATAACCGGTTGAAGTAGATAACGATCTGTATAAGAATCTTTAAAGCTTCTGTTTTGATCATCAAACACTTTTTTAGTGGTTTAGTCCTCAATGTTGAAGTGACCATTTACGATTCATCCATGGTGTGAGACTTACTTAAGAAATTTTTTCCATAGGTCACTGCACTATGAATGAAATTAAGATTAACAGAGAATTTTGACTTTTTTTTTTTTTTTTTTGAATTCTTTGAAGCCAAAAGCGGACACTGCCCACCTTCTTCTCATCAGGTTATTATTTGAATCTTTTGGATTTTGTGGTGTTATTACTTGAATCTATTTTTAGACGATCACAAGGCATCCAATTTTTTGATCATTGGACTGTGGACGCTAGCAGTTCCTATGCATACTGATCCTGAACACTGGAGCTTATGTCCAGATGGTTTACCCGGTTCTCGTCAACCCACTTGATTTCTTCAGGTTTGGCGTCAACCTTCTGGAGAATTTGAGACTTTCTGTAATGATCTATTAAATTAGTCGATGGTTCTCGTTATGGATTTCTTCCGTTGAAAATTTCCACGGACGTTGTAAGTCCCCATCGAGGAGGGCACTGGCAGAAAGGGGGAGTTCGACCCAGTGATGCGGCAATGTTGGATCTCTCTTAACCCTAGAAGTCAAATACCGGTATATTTCTAATTCACGGGGTAACGGAGGATAAAAAATTGAGGGCAAGGAAAATCGTTTTTCTCGCTTTGCGTTTGTGAGAGTGGAAGTAGAGGGAAGGGAAGTAGAAAATGTCGAGGAAAGTTAAATATTATATGAAAATGTGGACGGAAAATCAAGTGTTATATATTCATCGGTGCCCCTCTGAGTGGAAATTGTCCGTTACTACGCTTGGATCGAAGTTTTAGAGGGTGCTCTCCAAGTCAAACTCTTGGGAGGATCAAGTTGGTGGGTCATATTGTCGTGGAAGAAGGCTGTATTACCGTAGTTGTGTCTCTCCCTCGCTACGGAGGCATTCGACAAATTACGTAAAGGGGAATTTTCAAATTTTTTTATTTAAGAAATAAATTAATTTAATTTAATTTTCAATATAAATAAAAATCTGTTGGTAAAATTTAATTAGAATAAAAAATAATTAAATAAATTTAAATCACATAGAATTATTTGTGTATAAGTATATATCTTTTCTTAAAATTTTCTTTATTTTCTAAATAAAAAAATACGACCATTATATATATATGTTTTTGTTTT
>CM034046.1:4038767-4067864 GCA_019804595.1 Bruguiera parviflora
ACAAAAATGACGGTATAATTATCTCTCAGATATGTTCCTTTACAAATACGTACCCTTGTTGGCCAGTAAAATTAAAAGCCGAACCCAAAGACAAAATTGAAAAAGCGAAGTGCAGACGACAAACAAAACACAGAGACCCGGGGGGGGGGGCAAAGGCAGCAAAGCCAAACTGGGCGTACGTCTGTCGTCGCCTGAAACCCAAATCCCATAGCTCTTTCTCTCTCTCTCTCTCTCTCAAGTGCGAGGGAGAAGAAGAAAGAAGAAACAAATGGAAACAACGACGACGACGACTGTGAACCGTTTGGTGCAGCTCTTGCTATTAGTGTTAATAATATCCGCCGGCAACAACAAGAACATAATCCTCGTACGCAACATTCTTGCCGATGGCGTCACCCTCGAGGAAGCCAAGCTTCTCCGAGACGAGGTAAGCAGCTGACTCCGTTAAAACCTTGTCGTGTTTTACTGACCCTTCGGTTCCAATCGATTTAGTTCCTTTCGTCTTTTTTTTTTTTATTTTTACTTTTTTTTTAAATTTCAGTAGGCTGGATCCGCCAATGATTGTTCTAAATTAAAGTGCGTTTTTTATTCTTGAATCTTGGATTATTGAAATTCTTTGTCTTCTTTGTGCTGGCATTGGAGAAATTTTTGTTTTATAACCTTTATTAGAATCTTTGGCTTTCTTTACGAGTTTCTTGGATTTAAATAGAGTAAGTTTCTTGACCTTTTTTGTTTTTCTTCATTTTCTTGAATTCTGAAATGTTGAAATAGGGGAAGCTTTTTTAACCCTTCTCAATTCCAATGAAATTCAGTTCTTTCTCTTTAGTGGTTACTGTAGCTCTCTCTCTCTCTCTCTCTTTTTTTTTTTTATTTTATTGGATCCGCCATTGCTCGTTCAAGAATCATCTGGATTGATTCTTGAATTTTGAAGCATTGACGTTCTTTTTGTCTTTTTACTGGAATTGGAAAAATCTCTGCTTTGTGTAAGTGTCGTTCTTAGAATCTTTTGCCTGTTTTGTGTTTTGTGAATGGAAATAGAAGAAGGTTTTTTACCCTGTTTTTTTATATTATATTTCAATATTTCATGACTTTTTAGTTGATAGGTAAGGCTAAAGTCAGTGTTTTCTGGAGATATATGTCTCTAGTGCTGTGAAAACATAAATAAGCTGCCTTGTTGACCAAGAATTAGTATCATGTTAATGTGTTTGCATAATATTCTTAGATTGGACATTGCTGTTTGTCTGCTTTTGTCAAGTGCAGTAATGTGATGCCATTGTTTCTTTCCTGGATTGCTGCTATTTTTGAAATCTGTCAATACTTATCATGGATGGTTTGTTATGACATGATCAATGAAATATTCTTTCTGTGCTGTAAAAGTAGATTAATTTGGCAGTTCCATATTCTGCAGCGTAAACAGTCATCTTATGGATGGTGACAAATGAAGTAAACAAGAGGACAAGTATTGAGAGCTTATGGCAATTTTTAATCGGGTGTGATGCATTTCTTTCCATGTTGTAGGTTCGTGAAATGTTCTATCATGCTTTTGATGGATACATGGAAAATGCTTTTCCACTTGATGAACTAAAACCTTTGTCATGTGAAGGAGTAGATACGCTTGGTGGCTATGCCTTGACTCTGGTTGGTAAATACTTTTTTTCCATTACTTTATTTCATTTATTCTACTAAATATTGGTTTAAATTATGATAGTGACTCACTGGCACTGTCTCAGATTGACTCCTTGGATATGCTTGCTCTACTTGGTGACAAAGAGCGATTCACTTTCTCTGTCCAATGGATTGGTGAAAATCTTCGGTTTGATATAGTGAGTAAGAATTTTTTCCCCCACTTCGGGCTTCACATATTTGGAACATAATGCAGAAAGTTTTCCTACTTTAATAGGTTTTAATCCATTGGATTGTTAGCTTTCTGTTTTGTGAATAGATCCAGAACCATAAATGCCTCTCATGTTAGCATTCTCTTGGTAATCAGTTTTAATTCCCCTCGTCAATTATACCTTGTCTTTATATTATATTGTACGATTGCACTTGGTGCATTTGGCCTTTCCCAAACCCTACAATGTGAGAGCATCATGCACTGAGATGCTTTTTATCTATTTATTTCTTTATGTATTTTTCTATTACACTTGGTGCACCAAATAGTGTGAGATCTTTTGATTTCCACATGAAGAGGATTGGGCTTAAGTTCAACTTTCCCTTGGCATCTAAGCTTCTGACTTATTTTCATTTCTTGTGCATATATTTTTATATCAATATTAATTTTATTGTTATAATTAATTTTTATGCTTCATTGTTTCCTTTCCTTTTTGTCTCTGTATTGCCTTAAATCAATGGGCTAAAATTATTGATTCGACAGCTGATTTGAGGAACATGATAAATTTGGTCTATTGTTAGTCGGTACAATTTATACTGAACAATCCATTACCATATTTGCAGAATAAAACAGTATCTATCTTTGAAACTGCCATCTGTGTCCTTGGAGGATTACTGTCTCAATGGGCTAAAATTATTGATTCGACAGCTGATTTGAGGAACATGATAAATTGATCTATTGTTAGTCGGTATAAGTTATACTGAACAATCCATTACCATACTTGCAGAATAAAACAGTATCTGTCTTTGAAACTGCCATCCGTGTCCTTGGAGGATTACTGTCTGCTCATCTCATTGCTAGTGATTATGCTACGGTATTTTCATTGTTTACCTCTATGAATCTTTTTCCTTGCAATTTTCTATCCTTGAAAAGCTCAATCTAGACCTAGTTGGCATTAAGGGTGACAATTTTATTGCCTTTCACATTGTAGGTAATGATGTATTGCATGTGAAAATTAAATGCTTATCTGAAAAGAACATTACATGTTTTTAGCTTTTGTTTCACCCCCCTTGTCCCCCCCAAAAAACACGCACACACACAGATGCATGCTGATGGGTAAGCATGCATGCCAATTATGTATTTCATAATTTAGAAATTTTTATGAGCTGAAGTTAAATTCTAAATTATATGTTCACTTCAACTGAATTTTGTTTGTTCTGCATGGTAGTATTTTTCGGTGCATACTGCACTGGCATGATCAAACTGGTAATTTCCAGGGTGGCATCCTACTTAGTGCTTAAAACTTGACATGCCATTGTGTGAATGGTTATATTTCCTTTCTCTGTTGGACCTGGAAATAATTTTGGCTGCAGGGTATGAGGATTCCATCCTATGAAAACCAATTGCTTAATTTGGCAGAGGATCTAGCAAGGCGAATGTTACCTGCATTTGACACTCCAACAGGTATGACTGCTGGCAACTGAATCTTCCTGCAAGCAATAATCTGTCTGATGCTAAATTTTGGGAGCTTGGCAATATTTTGACCTGGACAAAGAAGTTGCTTGTATCTTTGTAGCCTTTAGAAAGGGACTTGAAAATAAGTTATCATTGAATGCTTATATCAACTTCAAATTGGTGGTCACATGAATTGGTAGAAAGCTTTTGCATTGGTTTTTTTTTTTTTTTTCTATGGATTGCATGGTTACATTTTGAAGCTAAGCTTTAGGAAAGCTTCTTAATTTTTGATCTTGTTTACTGCTACCTACATACTTGTTTAAGAAGTCTGAAGGAACCCATAGATAATATACTTGGTTTTTTATGATTGTAAACTTCACATTGTTCCATATCTTTTCTAACCCATTTCATATTGCAGGAATTCCATTTGGATCTGTCAATCTGTTGTATGGGGTTGATGAGCATGAAAGCAAGGTACAGCCTCTATCTTCTTCTTCTTCTTCTTCTTCTTTTTTTTCAATAATAAGTGAAGGTACAGCCTCCATCTTGTTGCAAACTTAATCTTGAGTAGTTGCTAGAGTAGCATGTAGTTCCACAACTTGGCCTACAGTTTTTGGCAACGTATTCACTTTGCCACATTCCTTGACAGTGACTAACATGTGAGATATATTATGGAGATCATGAATTGTATTAATTTATTTGTTGATCTGCTTGTATATTGCTAGTTATTTTTCAGAAATTTACTTCTGTCCTATACTTTTAATTTCCAATTTTGGTATATTTAGATAACCTCAACTGCTGGTGGTGGGACTTTGACGTTGGAATTTGGTGTGCTTAGCCGCTTGACTAATGATCCCAGTAAGTATTGCAGCCTTTTATGGGAGGCCATTATATGATTCTTTTTCCCTACCTTGTGACTGATATGGTTTTTGGTTATTTAATTGAGGAAACAAGATTTCAAATTGATCTGCTGGACTAGAATTCTGAGTTTGTTTGAGGTCACATTGATGTGATGTATCAAATTTCAAAAGAGCAAATTCAATATGGGATTCCAGCCTTTTTGGGTTGTCTCTACAGAAAGGTTAAATAGAAGCTCTTGGTTTGCTTGCCTGGGCAAGAACCATATTCTCAAATTCAGTTATGCACACTTTCCAGGGGTTGTCTTCAATGTCTATGTTGTCTTGATATTATGTTTAAAAATTAAATTTGGCTAATCTATGAAATACTGATTTATATACCTGATTACTGGGCTGTGATAAAGAGCTCTTATTTTCAGTGACTAGTGTTTAAGTTGCTCAATATTGGTACTCTTAAAAAAATTTTGATCCTTGAGTTTTCTATGGGAATGCATTTGATGTAATTGTCTACTGGTTTTTAATGAAGAAAGACTGGTTTAAATCATGACCGTTCTTCCCCTTTTTAGCACACTCACACATTCTGGAGGGGGAGGGAGAAACAATCCTTGTTTCAAGGATTAATGACCAGTCAATTCTCTGCCTGCATCTCATTTGATTAAAATGAAACTTTGGGCAGAAATATAGATGAGGTGGTGCACTAACTTCCTAGTTTTGAAACATGTTTTAATGTCTGCAGAGTCTTCAAACACATTTGAACCATCCTTTAAGCAGTCATCTGTGGTAAGAATTAATTCAATGGCCAAGAAACTCATATTTTCTGTGGTAATCACATGAAACTCATTTATTGTTTTGTGTAAGTGTAGAATGACTACTGTGATAGTATATAGCAGGCTGTGCTTGCATTTGTAGCTCTTTAGCTATCAATAAAATTTGCTGTTAAAAAAAAAAAAAACTATTAGTTCATTGTTGAGTTGCCCTATGTAGCTACTATGATAATTTTGTGCTTGGATAAATATTTCTGATAATTTTGTGGATATCAAATCTTCGATGTCCTTTACTTATTCTCTCCACCCCCATTCACCTTCTCATTCTTGATGTAGAGGTTTTTTTTTTTTTTTTTTTCAATGCTCTCTCTTCGTGAAAACAGTTTTTGAGCAAGTTACCAAGAATGCAGTGCGTGGATTGTGGGTACGCCGTTCCAGGTTAAACTTAGTGGGTGCTCATATCAATGTATTTACAGGTGAATGGACACAGAAGGTAACATTCTTTATTATTATTTACAGTGTCTGTATGGTGTGTTGTTCATAAATTGCCTGCTTTTAATAGTACCACTGAAATTCAATATGTTCTAAATTCTTCGGTAATCTGAATGATGAGAGTTAATTAATCCTGAGTTACAAAGGAAAAGGAAAAAAAAAAAAAAAACAAAGGTTGATTATATAATCAAAGGTATCAACTTTGTTTGTTTCATCATTATGAGCCTGAAAATATGTACACATTTAGCAATTTCCATCTTGGGTTTCTAGCATATATCCATTCCTTGCCTTCTTTTCTCAACAACCTTTTTATTGCCTCAAGATTTGACTTCATACACATGTTATGTTGCCCGTCCATGTCAAAATCTGGTTGATCTGGCTGGAGCACTGGCAATTGATGTTGATGCCTTACTTGAAAAGATGTTGTCTCAGCTTCAGAGATCTTAGCATATATCCACCTTATTGCATCTCCAAAGGTGCTGTTTATGCAATTTACTATGCAAAAATGACTATTTGAAGACTGATCTTTTTCCCCTCTCTGTTATAATTGAGAATGCCATCTATTTGAAAGAATTTTTGTGCTTAACGATGCTTGCAAGTTGAAAACATGGAATCCCCATGCAAACTTTTGGCATTGTGTGGAAGTCATGTGTTGTTTCCACTAAGTTAGCAACCAAATTCAAGTTTATTTGCTGATTGGCAGGATGCTGGAATAGGAACAAGTATTGATTCATTCTATGAGTATCTGTTGAAGGTACGTGAGCACAATGCAATTATTCCGATACATATCAATTGGGATAGCATAGTCACACCTTTTTTTTACTTGTTGATTCCTTTGATGTTTATGTCATGAGACAAATAAATATTTAACTCAGGCATGCCTTGTTTGGAATTGTTTAGGAGTCTTCATAAATTATCTTACTCATTCTGCACTGTTTAGGGGTTTTCCCCCCTTGGATTTGCATACGAGGAGCACTCCCCGACTCAACTTTTTATGAATTTCAAACATATTATCAAATTTAAAAAATAGATTAAAATATGTCTCTTCAGACAAAATTTTATTCTATAAGGATGAGATCATTGAACTTTCTCCTGCAGTTTTATCATAGCTAACCAAAAGAATATATTGCACAAGTCATAGAACAAAAGATCATATGAAAGTTATTTTTTCATTTCAAGAAACTGGAGAATGAAATCATCTATATTTTGTCAGGCTTATTTGTTATTTGGTGATGAGGAGTATCTTTTTGTCTTCAAAGAAGCTTATGTGGCTGCTATGCACTATCTTTTTAACGATCCCTGGTAAAAGCTAGTGGCTGATGTCACTCCATTTGATTATGAATTTTCTTAAACTTTGATTTCTCTTTCTGTGCCCCCAGACCCCACTCCAACTCTTTCCAGGTATTTAACACTGTAAATTTTATCTTACCTTCTTGTGGGTTTGTAGGTATGTAGAAGTAAATATGGATTCCGCCGTTATTGTTTGGCCACTATTTAACAGTTTGCAAGCTTTCTGGCCGGGCCTGCAGGTTTTCATTTTTCTTTTTATTTTTTCTCTTTTTTGGGTCATCAAACAGCAACTTTATGCAGGATACTAGACAATCCAATACTTTTTAATTGAGGCACTAATGAACTTGATTATGTTCATGTTGGAAGGTTTTGGCAGGGGACATTGATCCCGCTATTCGAACCCATGCTGCCTTCTTTAGCGTCTGGAAAAGATATGGATTCACTCCAGAGGGTTTTAATCTTGCTACCCTAAGTGTGCAGGTATCTGGTAATCATGATTTTGAGCTCAAGCAGTTGGAATTCCTTCCCCCCCTCCCACCTCCAACAAAATTTTATAAAACACTCTTAATTAGAAACTGGGATGCCTATTTGAAGTCATCATCCTTTTGTAAATTAATTCTTCTAATAAAATCCATTAAATTGTGCAACCTGAATCAAATCTTACACTAACATGCCAAAAAAGGTCTTGATTTTGCTGTAAAGAATTTAGCAAGTTGCATTTCTTCTGCCCCTCCTACCGCAAAGGCCAATAATTTGTTGTGCCATATTTTCATGTGGAATTCACAAATAGCTGTTCAGATTATGATGTCCTCTGGGTTGATGATCTGAGCTCTGTTATGATACTTTGTCCTCCCTCAAATTTACTCTCTCATTGGCAGATAATACCATATGATCTTTGATAGTAGATACTTGTGCACCAATAGCATCACAGCCTGACTAGCCAATTTTGTTTTTATTTTTATTTTTTTTGTAATTTTTTGTAGCACGGGCAAAAAAGCTATCCTCTTCGTCCAGAATTGATAGAAAGCACATACTGGCTTTACAAAGCTACAAGAGATCCCAGGTTATCTCTTATATGCTTTGAGTCCATATTTTTTCTTTTACATGTATTTCCAAGAGGTAGAAATTTATATTTTCTCTACATATGTTGGATACATTAATCTTTGGTGGTTGTTTAACTGTTATAGGACAAATTAAGAAAGATGATGAAACTAATTTCACTGATATGATAAGCACACCATAAAACCATCTGAATTTTTGAATTTGTATCTATTAGCTCCAGCATAAACAACTCAATTTTGAATGATGTGCATTTCAAAGTAGATGTCTTGGATGAATAACAGAAATATCTAATGTAACTTGCAATCAATGATCAGAACAATTTTATATGGTGCAAGCAAGATGTGAACCATACCAAAAAAAAGTACGGAGGCTTCTTTTGGGTTGCCCTTTCCTTCATGTTTTGCAATGTGATCTCCATCTGAAGTTATTTTCTGCAGATATCTTGATACTGGAAGGGACATGGTTGCTAGCTTGCAATATGGGACTCGATGTCCTTGTGGTTACTGCCATGTAACAGATGTAGAATTTCATGAGAAAGAAGATCATATGGAGAGCTTTTTCCTAGCTGAAACAGTAAGGATTCAGATTACTCAATTCTGATATTCATCAGCTTGATAGATGCTCCGGCTATTTAAGGAAAGTTTTGAATAAGCCTTGTGAAGAAGAGTACTGATGATGAGACTATTTGCATGAAGATGATAATAGTTTTCCTATAGTTTTTCCAGTTTCTTATGTGTATACAGTCTCATACCCTTTTTTTTTTTTTTTATTGAAACATTTAGTTGCTAATGCTGGTAGGACTACTTCTAATGAGTGAATTTTTTTCCTATATTGATGGGCTTCAATTAGCGAAGGATGATGATTCTTTCTTCTTATAGAATACACATCTGTTGAGATTAGCTGTGTAACTCTTCTAGAACCAAACTTTTGCTTGATTCTCACTCTGTCCTTCTTGATTTCTTTCTCTTTTACATTAATGTGTGTGGGTGTGTGTGTGCACATGCATGTTTTCTGCCTATGCTCATGGTATGCCTGGTGCTTCATTATGTCGTACTCATGAATCACTGCTAAACATTTCCAGGTTAAGTACCTTTGGCTTCTCTTTGATTTGGCTGTGGGTCCAGATAATCTTGTAGAAAATGGGCCATACAAGTAAGAGATATGTCCTTGCAATTATTGCCTGAACGGTGAACTTATTTTTTCACCACTAAATCTCGCTTGTATTTTGTGAATATTATTATGTTTTCAGGTATATCTTCAGCACTGAAGGCCACTTGCTGCCTGCAACCCCCCAGATTTCCCTTGTAAGAGAACATTGTTCCTATTTAGGTGCTTACTGTAGAAGTGGTGACATGGTACAGGATCCTCGTAAATCAAATACCTCCTTGAATCCTGGAGAAACTAACACCACATTATCTTATGGTGGATGGATTCATGGTGGCTATCCATCGGATTCCTCTTTTGTTGAATCTAGTTCTGCATCCGGGTTAATAAAGGTTGGTGTTGATATTTTTGGCTGAACCTTTTATATTTGCCAGCAAAAGACCTAGTGCCCTGTCTTGGTTTCCTCCCCTTCATTTATGCTTCTTCGCTATTGAGCCACTAAATAATCCTATGAAATACTGTCTCGAAAAGATCTATAACCATTCCAATGACTATCTCTAAAATGAAAGGAGAAAAACCAAGGGCTCTTGCTTCATACTATCTGCTCTATACACTGACCGCGGAGTTTCTACATTGGATACTATAATTGCTCTTTTTTCATATTAGTTATTTTCGTGTTTGTTATGCAGGGGCTCTGTCCTGGATTAACGCATGGACAAAAGTATGGGATCCCATACATGGACACAACTGACGCAATTCGGGAGGATGAGTCTACCCATCAACAAGAGCATGTCGTTAAGAGTCACACCCTCCTAGTTTCCATTCAAGATGCTGACAATTCCGTTTCTAGTAATAAGAACCAACCTGCTGATAATAATCATCAATCGAGTGGAGGATTGGACAATAATCCATCTCGAAATTACGAAGTCAGGCAAGACGGTGTGGCTCCTTCGTAAACCCTGACCGAAGTTTTGGTGGGTGGATTGCAACCAGGGAAATCATGTATGAGCTCACTGACATCTCGATAATTTTTCCCAAAAGATCCAAGATTATCGCAGACAAATTCGGACAATCTTTGACATCTCACTCAAATTGGCTTCTGAGCTTAAGCCTCAAACAATTTAGTGAACAATTCGGCAACTGTTGATAAGAGTGAGCATTAAGGTTGAGGATAGAAAAAAGAAAACCAGTGTCAGATACGTGGAGACAGGCACACCAGTTCTTAGTTGCCTTCTAGGTCCTCACACTGTAACAACACTTACAAAGGCTTTCTGTACATTACAGTAAGTTCTGAGAGTCTACTGTATTCGTAAGCTCGTCAGGAAGACTGTTGGTCCAATTCTTGCAATCTAGAAATGCAGCCATTTACTTTCAAATTCATATTCGTCGTGACCTTAAACGACGTAAAGTGGTCCGCGGTAACTGTCTCATGATGGGACTATGGTCTGAGGAAAGATTCAGATTTCCTCATAATAGTTGCAGATATGTTGTGGATCAAATATGGCTTTCATTTAATTGATTGAACCGGAGATGTTCTATAACCTTCAATATAGGTCCGGTGGCATAACTTGCCATCGTTATAAACGTAAATTAAGCAACGAATGTGACATGGGTGAGAAGAGTCCGAAAGAATCTTTTAGAGGTACGAGAAGTAGCTGTCTTTTCGTAATAACCATTTAGTCTGTTGCCTAATGCACCTAACAACCCTGGAAATATGTGTTTTTTGGTTCCTCCCTCTCGGCAACTTCGTGTAGTCTTTCGGAACAAGGGATGAACTGTTTTTCCTGCTTCCCTTGGTCGATCCTAAATATCATACCTGTAAATGTACTTTTATGACTTATTGGTGACCAGTAGACAAAGAAAGGAGAAAATATGATTTTATTATTATTATTATTATTAATACTTGGTACTAATGTAGCAACTACTTGCCTTCGGCCTTTAGGCCCTGTGGTTCTCAACCGACCACTTTTGCTAGCTTCTAAAAGAATATTAGACAAAACATTATTTACAAAGTCCTAAAAATCTTCGCTTTGCTCAATAAGATTTGCCTTGGCACGACATCAATTAAATATAAAGTGCAGCCACTAAGATGTGCTGACAACTTCAAGCAGTGCAGATTTATGTCCTAAAAAAGGACCACTTTATGCGAGAAAAGATCTGCATTCATCTTTTGTTCTTTTTGTGTGCATTTGTTGACACTGAAGTCTCACTTTAACAATTAACAGTCAGTGTTTCTTGATTTTAAAGCATCAGACAAGTTGTAGTTGTTTGCATTTCCGACAATTGACCATGATATTTAATCCATATTGTGTTTCATGGCAGCGATTTTCTGGTTTTCATAATTACCCAAATGAGTCGTTTTTCAAGTGAGAGAGAATAACCTTGAATCGGCTTCTGCTTTTGCTTGTCTTTTACTTTTTCCATTGGACAACATTGAACACTTTTTTTCCTCTTAGATTACTTTGTTCTGACTTTTGACTAATTGCAAACAAATGGGAAATTTTGTGTTTCTTTTTAATTTTTTTTTAGTCATTTGGAACAAACTTTTGATATAATAGCACGCATATTGTCACGGGTAATTACTCTTTCTCCTTAAAAAGTTACTTTTTAAGATGTGTAATATCTATATTTATTTATATTTATTTATATGTCTCAAGATTCTTTTTTTTTTATTCGATCCGGGAGATGTGCACCCGTCCGTCGTCCGTCACAATATGTAGCGAAATCACTCGGGCTTTCAACAACCGCAGTTTGTTTACAATTTGAACTTTCTCTGGGTCTTTTATTTATTTATTTTATTTTTTTTGTATATTTGGTTTTTACTAGCAGTTATTATGCTGTTAGTGTGAAAACCGTGACAGTAAAAAATATATATATTAAGTCAGCAAACATATTCGTCGGTGTAGTATTTTTATTTTTTTTTTAAATTTTTTTTGGGTAGTTTTGTCCTTTTTTTTAGCGCACTTTCTTGTAAGAAACATCTTGATTAAACACCTGTAGTTTTGCATCATTATCCAACCAAGTTTTACAAAGACAAGCCATCATTTCTTCCTATTTGATTGCATAACATTAAAAATATATGCGAACCATATCAATCATAACTCAACTGTAGACATGGAATAGGTAGGTAACCCCATGGAGAAAATTCTTGGTATAAATTTTTTGAGCATCCAATTAGTACCGAAAGATGGACCTTTTTTAAGTCAGTGTTACAAACTGTGAATGCCTCCCCCCTCCTCTTTCCTCTTCCATACCACAACTTCAATCCAGAGTTGCATAAACTCAAAATATTCTTCTCTAGTAAGAGAAAACACGGAATTTCTACTCCAATAGGTACGTACAGCATTAAGAAAGTATAATCAAATAGAAAGGCTTGTTGAAAACTTGCAAACCCATTCTGTATATACCTTTGCAGTGTTGTACAGAAAATATTACAAAAACCAAAACTTGGATGATGCACTGCTTTCCAATTTTCTTTTTCCGTTTTCATTTACAAAGTTGCGCTGGAAGAAATCAATTTCTTCATTTATGCAGTTTTGGTTTAATGACATGACCTAGTACCCAACAAAATGACACCATACATAGATGTCCAAGCCACTGATTATCTTGCTGCCACACTCTAGGAAATAAAAGATACATTTGACTATGATTTCTCTGCTGTCCACCTAAACTGACCGGCCCCGCATTAAATGAATTTGTCAACAGAGAGACCCAGTTTCAGAGTTGGATTGTTCTTGGGAGAAGCCAAGCTGATCAAGTTCTCTCTCTTCACAAGAGATGAATCTTTTTGTTTCTTGCTTCATCCTCCAGGGGTTGCTGTGGCTTGTGGGTTATTCACACACCACAACCCAGGCCTTTTGCTTCTGATCGTTTCATGATTCTCAACCTCTTGCAGGATGACATGAACATACTGAGATAAGAGTTCATAACCTTGTAAGTACATAGATCTAAATATGTCAGAGATGTATACACAAATAGAGGAAGGGAAATTTTTGTTTTCTTTTACTTACTCCCATGGAACATCACCAACCAGCATCCAGTCACCATCTTTGTCCTCATAGGTAGGTGCATATTCTGATCCTTTGTAACCTTCCCTCTCGGAATACTCACCTGGAAAAGTTACAAAGACCTCATTTTCATCGGTATTTCCACAATCATCAGTTAGCCAAAGGAACGCCCAAAACATACACAGACATAAAAGGTTCATGTGATTATATATATATATATATATATAGCATAAAACATTGTACCTATGGTGAACTTGAACATCTTCTCTAGAGCCTTTAGGAGGTCTGGATAGCTGTTGCAGACATTGAGATCAACCTTTCTAAGGTATGGGGCACCATCCATGCTTACTTTGACATAAATCCCAGCAGCTTCAGCGTCACCCTTCTTTCGCTGCAAACTGTTTTTCCTATAGGATCGGATTGGTGGCCACCCTACAATCTGTGCCCTGGTTGTTGCAACGACTCAAAATGAATTAGCACACGGAACATAGTTACAATGCATGTTGGCTACGGCTAGAAATGTTATAAATCTATTATATCAACTTACTTTGGAGCAGGGACCATTTCTGGTTCACCATGTCGAGCATTAGATTGGCCTATTGATCCACACTTCTTTCTGAACTCTGGCAATGGCCGCTTGTTGTTTCTAATGCCAGAAACTGCTTGTTCCTCATTTCCATCCATCCCTGGCAATCCTAGCCTAAGCTCGGTTGCCCTGAGGTTTGGATCACTCTCATATGCAACACTGGATTCCATTTTCCAACAAGCTTTTGATCAACACTCCTTGAAATCCAGCCAAATTATGTCCTGAGATTTATGTGTAAGAGACTTAGAGATCTCTCTGGTGATTTCTTTGATGTTGAGAGAGAACTTTGAGACAAATGTTGAGTTTGTTTTGTGAAGAAGATAACGAAATACAAACAAGTCACGGGTGTATTTTATGGACTAATAACATTGAGGTCTTATATTATAAGAAGGTGTAGGGGAAAATGCATTTGTTATCTTCTCCAATGCATAAATTATGGACAAAGGCAAGCTAAGCTGTCGGCAGCAATAGCGACACCTTTGAGGCAACTTGTTCATGCACTTGGGGGACAAGGGTGGTCAAGCACAGCCGCCCATATGGAAGACTTTTGGGGAGAAGGGGTTTATTTTTCACAATTTGGGACGGTAGGGATGGGTTTTTGGAGGTCGGGATGGAAAATCAAGAGCTATAGCCCGAGAGAGGGAAAATTGACGGGGAAGCATCCCATGTGGATAATGGGGTCCACATGACAATCGGATATGGGCATAGCATGGCCAGGTGGGACAAGAATTTGGCAGTGCATCCTTCTATATGAGTTGTGGGGCACATGACATGTGGGATGGCATGTGTACATGGTCAGCTTATTATATGTTTGACATCTATCTGAAGACCGAACTGGTCATTTACAGTACAATAAAGATTGTTGGTCATAAGATTGTTGGTCATTTGTGAGTTATAAAAGACTAACTTTAAAAAATTAATTTTTTTTTATTTATAAAAAAGAGCCCTCTAAAATAAAGGTTTGTATAGACTATTCTCTTGTGCCTACTTAATGGAGTCCCTTATAATACTGATTCTATTTAGATGATATTGACGATGTCTTGAGAGTAAATGCAATATTAGCAGGTCATGTAAGATATACCAAATAAATAAAGAGGGAGAAATAATCGACTTTGTGCTTCTAAATTATATGGGATTAAGATTTTTTCAAAACTAGAGACACTTTGATGTGCATGGGGATAATGCTTGTGCATTCGAAAGCCTTGGAAACTCTTGTCCAAAAACCTCGGTGCTGAATATTTATTTGTAAGAAGTTTATAGAACACTAAACCTTTTTCCTGCGCAAAGAACCCTTGAAGTTGCTTTCAATGCCACACGATTTCTGTTCAGAGCAATGGATTCTCTTCTGACAACTACGTCTTATTAATTATTCGGGCGTTTTCCATTTGGATGCGTGCTCGAGACATTCTTACTTAAAAGTCTAGTTAGGAATAGTAAGGCCAAGACCTTATTTCACGAGCAGTTAAAATGCGTTATATCATGTCAAATTAATATAAACAAGCAAAGAAGAAAAGTGGAAAAAACAAAAGAAAAAAAAAAAAAAAACAAAACCAAAAACCAAACGAGTGATAATACCAGATTGAAATTTGAGAAACAGCATTAAACATAGCCCATATATCATGCTGCAGGGCGAGTCCCACTTCCTTTCCAATGGTCGCGACCCCCTACATTACATAGGATGCTTATTCCTTGCTGAGCAAACTAGAGATGATGAGCCAACATCTGGGGGTCCATTCTTCTGATAGATTTAACTGGGAAAGTACTAAGCGCTATCCTACGATCTTACTAAGAAGAATTGCGCATCATCAAAGAAATTTATTTCTTTAATCTCATTGAACTTGCCAAAATACAATAGATGACCTCTTTACCACGAGACCATCAGCGATTGATTAAGCGGTCCATTCCTGTTGCAGCGCACTCGTGTGACTTGTCAAAAGTTCTTCAACAATTATCACCAAACAGATTGTTATTGCTGGACATTGTCCAACGGTCTTATTCATTGAAAAGTCTTTCGGGTACTATTCTAATATATATATATATATATATATATTTATTTATTTATTTATTTATCACTTTCGTATAGTTTTCTGCGAATTGTAGTTTCTTGCTTGTGAAAAAAGTTAATGGTGTGTCGGTATCAGCTTTTATTGACCAAATTTCTTCGTACTATCTCTAGAAATTTAGATGCCGAGTACAATCTGGCCCCAAACGAAGATTTTTCTACAACCCACGAACTATTAGGTCTCCAATAATCCCTAGAAAAACAAAGAAATTAATGCTTCTGAGTATTTAGGTCAGTTGTTGATCTATATGAATATCTATTTTCAGTATAAATTAAACAAATAAAAACAATTTCAAATTCTTAAAGTAGTTTGCTTTTCCCTTCCACAAATATAAGTTGCAAAAATTAAATATTATTACAAGTCATAAAAATTTAAGTGTAATAATACAATCACTTTAATTTTTAATTATACATATATATATATATATATATATATATATATATATATATATATAGAAAAGGTTTGATTTTTAATTTTTTATAAATTAAAAATTTTAAATATAATATTTTATTTTTAATATTTATTTTAATTCTTTTTTTTTCTTTTATTTCTTTTCCCCTTTTCTTGCAAGGAAGGAAAAGAGAGTATAAATTATTACTTTGGTGGCTATATACAGTGAGACAAGTAGACGGTGTAGTGGAACATTTTGGGAATCAACCCGCCCGATCTGGACTATCTTATCAAACCTACTGGATCGGGTTTGTTTTCCCGGACAGCCCAGTTAGGCCGAAACTTCTCGGTCCAAAAAGAACCTCGGTCCACTTTAGACTTCCGGAAGGTTGTGTTGAAATTTCCCAGCTTGAAATAACCGCTCCGGGTTACTCTCGAAATTATCGAATTCTTAACCTCTAAAACCCCTTTTTGGCACGTTGTTGGCTACTGTCGTACGATCAATCCTTTTACTTAAATTTTTGATATATTAAGTTGTATTTAGTTTTAATTACTTTATTATATTAATATTTTATACAATAACTATTTTTAAAATTTTATCACTTTTTTCATAAAATATAAAATATTTACCAAATATTTTTATAAGTAATTTTTTATATAAAATTTTAACTATCATTACACCCATATATATTATACACATATATAGAAAATTATAATTGACATTTTAATTATTTAAAAATATATAAGTTCGATTGTTAAATTAAACATATATAATAAAAATCTCTTTTTTTTTTACAATACATATTTTTTTAACTAGAATATATAATTACATTAAAATAGAATTTAATATTTTATTAAAATCTTAATAAGTTATTCTCCTTAACTACTTATATTCCTTTTTTTCTCAAAAAAGCATGCCAACACATCATTTCAGACAAATTTCTAGTTTGCTTGTCAATTATGCTATTATAACATATGCTCACATTTTAATGTAGTATAACACTCACGATCATTTTTATTTGTCAGATATAAAGTACAATTTGACTTCTTCACAATTTAAGTTTTTGCTTTACTAGTTTGTTTATAATAAGTTTTGTACAACATTGACCTAAACTCAAAATCCACGAAATAACCGCTTGTTGACACCATAATCAATTATTAGAACACTTATTAATCACTTGTAACAAACCTTCATAACATCAGTCTAAACTCACATTTTAAAAATTATGGAATCTAGTTTTTTTGATAAGATGAGATATTGATTTATTTGAATTGTTGCAAACAACACATTGATGTATATTATTACTACATCACTTACGCATATTAGGGCACCAACTTACAACTAAAATACTCTTTTCACTCGATATTAATAACTTAACCTCCTTTAATATGTTGTTATATACATATTTTTGTCTCACTTATTTAAGTATTTACATTCAATTTTTTATAAAAAATTAATGTAAAATATTATTAATTTATTTATATTATGAAATTAATAAAATTAATAAATTAACTGAAAGTTTAATAATAAAAATTAATTTAAAATTAATTAATTAGATATTTAATTTTAAATTTAAATTTTATTGTATAACATGTTAAAATTTTAAATTTTGCTCGTTATTTAAAAATAATAATAAAAAAAGTGTTCAAGATTTAGCTATTGCCAAGAGGCCTCTTGGCAATGTAGGATTGCCTTGTTCGGCCATTATTGCTTGAGCAATGGCCCGAAAGCAAGGTTGAGGACATCTAGTCTGGTTAGCTGAATTCTGTGGCGCAAGACAGCCAACCCCATCAAACGTATCTCATGTTAAAAGCTGTTTATTATCGTTTGCACTGTTGGCATGCCAGGTCACCCAAAGCTACTTCAGTTTGGCATTATGCTCCATCTAGAGCAGAACAGCATTGACAAGATAGCGATGCCCAACGAATGAATCAGATTTGGGTGTACCACAAAGTTTCTTGATCCACTAAAAAACCAGTGTTTTTCTAAGTTAGAAATGGATTTTGATTCCAACCCATCAGCGTAGGAGGCGAAAATGTCTGAGATGGCTCTGGCAGGTTTCCAAGCTTTTGGTGATATGGAGCTTCGACCCTTCTTGTGAGCACAGATTCCGAGTTATCTGTGGATGGTTGTGAGATAATAGACGTGTGGCAGAAATGGAACAGAGACCCATCTTTTAGCCGGCATTGGCAGGCTCGGCTAATTCATATCTATCTTTTTAACTTGATTTTTTCTGTTTTTTTTTTTTTTTTTCCTTACAGACTTGACCTCTTTTTGGATCCCAAAGTAGCTTGAAGTGCAAATTTTTTACGAGGAAAATTATAAACACCTGCTCTGGGATTCCAATTTTACTAGATTTATATGCGTTCTCATTTTTCTTTGAGTTATCTTCAATTTTAGTTCGGCGGAGTATTTTCAAGAATACTGCATTTGAATCTTTGTCTACGACGCCTATGAGTCCTCGGCTACGCAAAGGTATCTAACATAAACTACTACTAGGAATAAAAAACTCAGACATGGGGGCCCCAGCACGAACCCGCACAAGCTGGCAGACAATTTAGGCACTCTTAGGAGCATGTCGGTGCTGTATTCTATCGTAATTAGCATAAATTTTGAGCCTTTCGATCCGCGGCTGAAGAGATGGGCATTAAGAACTATTGTTAATTATTACCCCCCCTTTTTTTTTTTTGCAATTTAATTGTCAGATGACGGATTAGTTTTCATAGACCGTACTAGGTTTACACGTTTGCTTCACTCCCTAATGTCCAAAGATGGAGCGCAGACAAAACGACGAAGCTTACAACTTAGATATACAATAAAACAGTGGCCCCAAACAAAGCCAACACGCAAGTAAATGATATTAAACCAACTCTTGAGAAAGAAACACAACCTGCAACCCAGAACGTGGAGGTGATGGCTTGGCCGAAAATTGGGTGTCATGCACGGTTGGGTGGCAGCTTTCTGTGCATTAAATGCGCGGGCATCTTGATCATCTCTCCAGCCCGCAGCCAGCACCACTTTTACTCCCCCCCCCCACCCCAACCCCAACACTGAAAGGCTTCGACATTTCCTTTCGGTCTCCATATTTATGGGGTCCCCATCTCGAGCACGCAAAGGACTCTCGCATTCAAGAAGGAATCGTTACAAATTTACGCATTTCAAACATGGATCCGTGTATATATATTCATTTAAGAATTATTTGATCAAGAATGCGATTTTCAAATGTGTTTTGTATAAAATAATATACTTTTATAAATATTAAACAAACTAAAAATATATATTTAATTTTTATTTCAAAAATATTTCGATACGATGCACTGGGAAATTTGGCTGGAATTAGTTTTTGGTGGTCTGACCTATGAATACAAAGTAACAGGCGTGCACGACGTGCCGTTTACTTTTCGACGTATTTTCGGTTAGAAAAGTCTCACTAAATGGAGTCAAAAATTGTGAGGGTGTGGACCTCGATGGTCGGGATCACGTAAAGATACTCCAATCCATGAACTTCCAATTTTGTCCTTCAGGCCGCGTTCTAATTTCAAAAAAAAACAAAAGTAAGATTTATAAAAATAAAATAAAAATTATTTTTATTATACTATTTATTATTTAATAAATTTATTTTTTAAAATTTTAAAAAAAAAAATCAAACACCACAAAGCCAAGCTAAGCTATACGTTGAGCAGGAAGAATCTCAAAATAAATAGATGTACTTAAGGCTGTTATGTCTGGTTGTGGTCAAGTTTGGTGGAAAGGGAAAGTAATAATTCTGCCCACCAAACTAAAATCCCGCGTACATGTGTTGGTGAGATTTTCTCTGAATCTCATCGGACCACGTCTGTGCCTCACATACCATTCATGGGGTTGCTGATTTTTTTCTTCTTTTACGCTCTTGTACACACACACACACATATATTACAAATTTTACTCATTTTTAATGTTAAATATTAAGATTTCGAATATAAGAATTTAAATTTTTAATTATCAAATATTATTGACGGTCTTTTTTTAATAATATTTCATGTATGATACTGATATATATTTATATATTGGTTAATTTGACTCTTGGAATCCAGAGTTGAATACTGAAAAACAATTCCGTTGAATCAAATGACCATAAATTATTGTTATCTCAAAATCTTTCTTTTGCATTGTTCGAAGTCTTAAGTCTTGCCGTGCAATGAAAGAAAAGACAAAAACTGAAAAAAAAAAAAAAAAAAAAGAACCGAAGGGTGTGCTAGAAGAGGCCTGAAATTGGGCCCCTTACAATTTTACAATCAATATAATGGGCCAATTTTGTTTATTAATCATCAAACTCTCGCTCGTAAAACAGGTAAATACCAAGACCAAAAAGAAAAAAAAAAAATAAAACAGGTAAATATACACATTTGCCCAGATTTTGGGTCGAGTTAGGAATTAACGATGATGGGAATCATCTCTACGGGCAATTAATTGTTTTGGGTCGTGTTAGTTAGAGGGAAGGAATGTCGGCCGATGGTTTTCGTTGAATTTGACAACTTTTATGAACCAAAAAAAAATAAAAAAGAAACCTTACGAACCCAAAAAACAAAAAAAAAAAGAAAGAAAAAAAAAACCAGAACTCGGCGGGGCACATGGTTTCTAATGCTAATAAATCCCTTCAAAAATTACTAAATTAGCTGTAATTATTGCAAGGAGAAATTATGGAAATCGTACCAAAAAAAAGACAAAAGAGTGTTGCAATGTAATTGGAATATAAGAATAATTTTGTCTGCAGTTATCAAATTTCTTTTCAGTGTGTCGGTGATCAAAAAAATCTATTACACCGTAAATCATGCAGTAAAATACATTTTTTTTTTTTTAAATTTACATATGCTTTTTTTTTTTGAAAAAAATAAAAAATAGAAATCTAGAACCTTAGACGCTCGGGATCGGATTTAATGGTACGCACGCATGCTTGGGTAGGGAAGCATGGGCCCCTTGACCAGGGCCTGAACGCATTTGGGATGCCACCTGTTCAAAGAGCCACATTGTATTTGGGCTCAACATGTCAAGAGGATATCTGTCACTTCGGCATTTATTAACCTAGGGCCTCATGGAATTATCGTGGGGTTCAGTCCTTGAAAATCTCGACCCAATGATGGAAATATGAATGGAATTTTTGGCAGGCGGCCGACCGAGTGGGGGGTGTCTCGTTGCCCGCTTCCTGTGCAGACGTCGACACTCCCGCGGTTCCACCCATTTTCCCTCCTTCCATCTTTTTGTGCTTGTAGGATTCACAAAGATTAATGAGCGCAACCATAATTTCCTTCGCATTTAATTGCTTCGAAAGGTCCCGGCGAACCGCGTTAATTGACGGCACAATATCGAAAAAGAGAAGCCCAAAATATTCCAACGAAAATCATGTTAACGGCATTTGTTTTTCTGTGGGTTTTTAATTTATTGAGATTTCAGCCCACTTTTCCGTCGTTTCAGCAAGAGACTTTCCGGATAGACTTAAAAATCTCGTCCCGATTGACTCTCGAGCAAGCCAATAAGAAAAAAGATTTTTTACCCACCTCAACTTATTTAACGTCTCTTCACACACACACACACACACACACACAAAATAATAATAATAATAAGAGAGAGAGAGAGAGAGAGAGAGAGAGAGAGTTATGGAATAAACATAAAAGGCGTTGGTTAGGGAATTAATTGCAGAAGACAAGTTGGGCGTGGGGCAGGCTGTTCTGGCTTTCCTGGACATTTCAAGCACAGGGCGCCCCACCCCGGTAGGCTGTGTCCCAACTTCTGACAACATTTGGAATAATATAATTGTGGGGCAAGATTCCCATATTTTGCATTCGGCGGTCGTTCTGATTAAGTAACTCATACTATTCATTAAAATTTGACATCAAATACTGTCTATCGCTGTGATGTAATCATAGAAAAACTTATTTATGTTAAACAAAATTTCAAATTTAAATTTTCGCTAGAACATTAATAGAGTCTGCAAATTAAATGAAACTGGTAATTATCACGGTGTAAACTTAGGCGTCCCCCCCCTCCCTTTTCCATTAAGATGAAATTAAGAAAAATTAAATCCGTCAGTCAAAAATGCATCTGTGCATTATGTCCTGACACCCGTCTAATGGCACGATGAGTGTAAGAGTATTCCTCAATTGAAAATGTAGTCACAAAGTTATTGGCTTGGGCAGTTACAGAGTTCAATTCTCCCGTGACTATATCTCCGGAATTCGATGGCTAAAACACGACCACAGGACCACCTGGGATACGACGGGATACGTGGGACACCACCCTAGTGACGAACATTAGGATAACCCAAAAATCATCCCATCCAACCTCTAGGCTCTTTAGCAAATTAGGTCGCTGCAGCCGTACTGTTGGAACCGATCTTGTCGATCGTTATGGATATTATCCTTACATTTATTGTTGTAAAACCGATTTTGCCCAGAGTTATCTCCGGTGGCAAGTCGTTTTCCTTACTCGCTGAGGGGCTGTTCGGGGTTTTCAATATCTAAGAGAAAACTAGATTTTTTTTTTTTTTTGTTTTTGTTTTTTGTATTCTATTGTAAATTTGACTCCACCCAGAGTCCAATAGATGAATAGCAACGTAATATTTTAATTAATAATTAGGTGCATATATATATATATATATATATAGTAAGTATTAATTAATTAAAATTTGAGTCTATTTATTATTTTCCTTCTTAAAATAAAAAATAAGAATTTACATGAAGTATGTGGTGTTGAGTTTCATACTCATCAATACTAAAATTAAAAGTGAAAATATGAATTTAATACTACTTTGATTGATGATTTTTTTTTTTGGTCAAAGTATTGAATGAAAATGTTAATAAATAATCACAAAGTTTTTATTTATAAGCTTAATAATTGACATAGTTGTAAAATGCCTTTTCTTTTTCCTCGTTAAAAAAAATAAATAAAAAATCCAAGATATGAAAGCTATATGCTTGGTAGTGGGTCTATTAATGGACAGCGTTATTTACAGGGAAGACGTGGCCGAGACTGGGGTATCTCCTAATGGCATGAGATAAGTGTGAATACAGAAATGATCGCATGCGAACAATCACAGATCCGGACAAGCACTTGAGTCGTTGAACCCACAGATCGTACGGTAAAGTACAAGTTAAAGTGCTCAATATTGCTATTCGCATGTGAAAACATTTGCGCCGGATCAGAACCTTATCAACATAGGCAGTAGGATAGAAGGAGAGCGGGCGCAAAAATGGGGTTGAGCCTAGATGTTGACATGGCGAGGGCACAGCTAGGGTGAGGGATGTTACCCTTTCGCAGGTACGTGACCTGTCGCTAAGTCACAACCATGCCCTCAAAAGGCCTGTTGGCATGACGCTAGCTAGCAGCCTTGCCATTTTTACCCACTTCCATTCCATCTATACACCAGTATCGACTATAGATTTCTTCAATTGGTTCGGTCTATCGTGTCATTGTTCGTTCGCATGATTTGCAATCAGGAATTTCAAGAAAAACTCTAACTTCATCACGTGATTTTAAGAAACTCGTGTACTCCACAAAGGATTGTGTTTTTGTTCACATTAGTAAGGCTCCTCTCTCGCAATTGGCGTGTCCGAGAGAGCTTCACAGGCTCCTCTCCTCTTTATTGTTGTAATCTTAATTGATTAATAAATTTTTTTGAAGTTGATTTATAAAATAATAATAATAATAAATATAATAAAACGCTATCACATGATATATAGACATGGGCCAAATAATAATCAATGGGTGTCTAACAAACAATGAAAACGTAGCAAGTGAATGCATGTGTTAATCTAAGGTATGTGCGATTCTAACCCAATTTGCATGCTTATTAATTTAATCGGAAAGGTGCTCTTGATAATGACACAGGGAATGCTGGAGCTCTCTGCGAATGTGCTTAGATTAAAAGAACAGAGACGGGTTATCGGACAAAATTAACCAAACGCTAGATATACAATGGAGAAACCTAATCGAAGTCATCGACAATTTTAGTAAGTTTTGACTCAATTAGTTTTAACAGCTCTTATGGATAGTTGACTTGCGGCTAAATGTATCGGAGATGGTGAACCAAACCCAAATTAGCTCCGGGCATCAACGGTCCAACTCTCTGCACGTGTCAAAAACCCACAAATCTACAGCTTGATATGACATAGGCATGCAGCTACACAGACAAAGGCCCCCCGCACCACCGTCCAAAACACAGTTACATCATTGGATCTAGCCTGGTTGTAAAACAAAGAAGAGGACAACACAGCAAGCGAGATCAGAGAGGAGAAGAGAAGGAGCAAAGAAACAGAGTGAGCTTTCGACATCTGAAATAAGCCAAGTAGCTATAATACGTGAAAGTAGCCGAAGAGGGTCACTAGCTAGACCATTCTGTGGCGGTGATGGCAAGCGCGCTAGGCAGGCAGCAGGATCTGAACTTCAAGGAGACGGAGCTGTGCCTGGCTCTGCCGGGTGGCGGTGGCGGCAAGAATGAAGTGAAGAATCAGGCTCCAAAGAATTCTGGGAAAAGAGGGTTTGCAGAGAGCGTTGATTTGAAGCTCAATCTTCAGGCCAAAGAAGGTTTGGTGGATCTGAATAAGAATATTAAGAGTATAGCTGCAAAAGATCAGAAGAGCCGCCTCTCTGCTGGCATCAAAGACCATGCTAAGCCACCTGCCAAGTAAGTTGATTAAAGTCCTGTAACTCTTTTCATTCTATTCTTTTTTGATGACAACAAATAATGGCAAGCTTTTTTCTTCTGAATTTCAGGGCACAAGTGATAGGTTGGCCACCAGTGAGATCTTATAGGAAGAATATTATGGTTCAGAAGAATACTGGAGAGGAAGGTCATGATGATCAAAAGGCCAGCGGGAGTACCGCAGCGTTTGTTAAGGTTTGCATGGATGGTGCACCCTATCTTCGCAAGGTGGACTTGAAGATGTACAAGAGCTACCAAGAACTATCTGATGCCTTGGCCAAAATGTTTTGTTCCTTCACCATGGGTAAGTTTCTACATGCAGTAATCTTGATATCAACTCAACAATAGTTAAAAAATAATAAATGAATACAAATAAAAGTTATTCTTAGTTTACCGTAAATACTCTAAACAAAGTAATGACAAATAAAGATTTTACAAGATCAACCGATTTGTAGGGATTGACAACTCAAATTTCATAAATGTTTGGCCGTGCCTTTCTTTTTCTTTTTTTTTTTTTCTAATCATACTACTCAGTAAATCTTTTCGAGTGTCACAACAACTAGGTATTTTAATTTAGGCAGCAGTTATCTAAAGAAATTGCACATAATACATAAGAAATATTATAACCGGCTAACGCAAATATGAGGATCAATTGAAAACTTTGGGAAACTTCGTTGCAATTTCCCCAATCAAGTTGATGGAAATTAAAGTAGTTTATGCGTATTAATTAGCGTGGTGTTGTCAACTTTTGAAGGAAATTATAGAGCCCAGGGGATGATAGACTTCATGAATGAAAGTAAGCTGATGGATCTTCTCAATAGTTCCGAGTATGTGCCAACCTATGAAGATAAGGATGGCGACTGGATGCTCGTTGGGGATGTTCCATGGGAGTAAGTTTTTCTTCACTTCACTAAATATATTAAAGCCTTAAATGAAGAAAGAAATTGAAAAGAAAAATGTAAACATATAAAATCTGGCCCTTCGTCATATTATTCACATAGCCAAGTGAACTGTTAGGTTGGCACGTATGGCAAGTTGCGTACATGTTGTCATTGCAATTCTAATTAATATTACGTCAAGCTTTTTACTTATCTATATAATTACTTGATCTTATAAAGGATGTTCGTTGATTCGTGCATGCGCTTGCGCATTATGAAAGGATCGGAGGCTATTGGACTTGGTATGCAGCTAACTAAGAATATTTCACAATTTTCAGTTAAAAAAATAGTTCAAAATTTTACCATCTTTATGCACTAGTTTTCTAAATTCTAATAACCAAAATTTTTTCTTCCATCTTTCAGCACCGAGAGCTATGGAGAAATGCAAAAGCAGAAACTGAAATCTATATGTAGAATGCCCCCCTGCTGTCCCTTTTCCCGTCTTGTAATATGAAGGCTCTTGAGTGCAAAATGGATCGCGTACTTTATTGTGTTTCCTTTTGGATGTGTCCGTACCTTTATTCGGTCTTGTACAGGTATCAGAAGATCTGGAGACACTAGTAATGGACAAGAAGCAATAAACTTAACCTCTATTGTCTACTTGTTTATTACTAGCGGCTCGCTTAATAATCACCATGTTTCGACATTGTTTATTGTTGTCCTCGCTGTCATGGTTGTTGAGTGTTTTTGTTCCTTGAATTTTAATGCTGCGTGCTTTCTTTATTTCATCAAAAGATTACTCTTCTGAAATAGGTTATTTTCTATTCACAAATGTATTTAAAGTGTACCATCGCTCTTTTTTAGAAGGATACGATTAATTCGTCAGGACCCAAATGGGAGGGACATGGCCATGTGCTGGCTCGTGGGTTTTCCAATTATGAGTCATTAGTCTATGCTATTTATGTTCTATAATTCGGGTCGGGGAAATTATGGGTTTTGATTGGTGAATGCAGACTGTTGAGCCATAATGGAAAAACCCATTTGTCAATTCTATAACATTTGCTCTCCCTCTCTCTCTCCGCGTTTGTTTCAATCAATAAAGATTTCTTGGATCTGGAGTTGTGGCAGCCACTTTCTATCTTTAACCAAAATAATTTGACGAGTTGGTTCTTAAATTTTGCCACCATTCGGAGGCAGAAAGCAAATAAAAGGTTTCTCTTACTTTACGAAGGTCATTGCAGCCGGCCGCGAGTTTAATTAGTTAATCAAAATGTGACCTACCTACCCTTTAAATGCTTATCTATAGAGGACTTTGGAACTTCTTGTATGTTAGTTAACACATGCAAGCGCCACTATATTCGTTTTTTATTTTTTATTTTATTAGAAAATGGTTAATGCTTGCTACCAAAACTCTTTATATATTTATTTATATTAACTCGCCTCATCAGATTCGAGCCATGTATTAAAAGTGAAATTAATGAAAGTTCCGATAATTACACCCTTGCAATATTGCCTGAGGGGAAAACGTCTTGGTCACTAATCAATCATCTTCCGTCAATTATAACTTAATCATTAGTTTAAGTGCTTAGCCGAACATTATAAGAATTGAAGTGTTTGCAGAGAGCGTAAAATGTAATTTTCATTTAAAATTTTTACGGTGCAAGTATATATAAGGTATATATTGGTAGTGTTTTCTGCCATGGAGGATCTAAACCTAGAAGATACATAGGCGAATACAAGGAACAAAAGTATCATATCCAGATACCCAGAAGTTTGATGGCTATATATATATATATATATATATATATATATATATAATTATAATCCCAAATACTGGAGTGAATACTAGTATATTAGCCGGAATTCTTTGAAACTTACCATGAAAAATATTTTTCCCGATTGTTTTTAACGATATTTTAATTCTAATTGAAGATGAGTCATCAACATAAACAAAAATTCAACTTCTCTCTTTTCCTCAGAAGAATTCTCCAAAATAAATAAATAAATTATTTGAAAAAATGTCTCCTTATTAACATTTTCATTTTTCACCAATTATCAATTAAAAAGAGAAAAGAATAGTCTGTTATCCCCCGTATTCCCCAATTGTGGGATTGCAACCTGTTTGGGCTTATTAGGTAATAGAGTTTAAGCACAAGTCCATGACCTTAACTCACATATATATTTTTCGGACCAGGCGATCGGGAATTCTTGCGGCATAGCCTATAATCCAATTGAAGGCCATGTCTCATGTATGAGTATACCCAAAATTCTCATGGCTTGAACAGCTCGTTGTCAACCAGAAAGACTGTACCATCAGACCAAAAAAAAAAAAAAACTAAAAACTAAAAACAGAATGTACCGCTAATTATAAAATAGAGTCACATAAATTTTTAATTTAAAATTTAAAATTTAGTTTTTAATTTTTATAAATTAAAAAAATATATTACTTAAATTATGATCACTCATTATTATTATTATTATTATTATTATTATTATTATTTACTATTTGTAAGTGCCAGAACTTAATCCTATTTATTAAAATTAATAGTTAGAACAAATAATTACTTTTGTATTGACTATTTTATCTTATATTGCAATCACGAAGAAAAGCACTAAAAATGGCCTCGCCTATCCTATAAAAACTTTATGTTTCAAGATTTTGTTTCTATTGTTTAGGGTAGCCCAAAATTTCCTTGGCTGAGTGCGTTTTGAATGAACTCTGCAGTGTGGATGCAAATTTCACTATCTATTAATGAAATGGTTATCTTCGCATTAAGAAAAGAGCAAAAAAAAAGAGAGAGAACGAACCAACAATATCAGTGTGGTCCTATCTAACCGCATTTAGCTACTAGCTTTCAATGTATGACGCTTCGCTTGTTATATGAGCCTTCCTTCTAAAGATATATATAACTAAACATTAAGATTTGACCCAGAAATAAAGAGAAACATCCGACTCCATAATTCAGGTCATTGTAACTATAAGAATATAGTTTCAAACAAAGTACGATCAAATTAAGGATCTTAATGGGTATTAAGAGAAGTACTCAAAAAAGCAATCAAAGCCCACATACTACACCTTTTGTACAATTGTATTGTTCGGGAAGAAATATTATTTTTCGAAAAAAGTGCTTAGGTGGGTATCGGGTCAGATAATGTGCAAGTTTAGCGCAAGTTTATTTACTGTGGCCAAGCAATCACAAAATTATAAAACAAAACATTTAAAAGGACGAAGTGGAATAACGGCTTATTTAGGTGCCACTTTTTGACTCATGTTATCTAATTTTCATTTTGTTTTTCAACTAGGCGTTGCTAGGTACTAATTGATTTGTGATGAGAGTTATGAAAGTATGGAGGGTTCATAAGAATTTATTGGGTATTTAAAAAAGGTCAATGGGCATATTTTAGAATTAAAAAGATGAAAAGAAAATACTAAATAAATTAATTGAATACATTCATATTAATTAAATAATAAATTTAAAAATAAATTAAAATTTTATTAATGCCCGTTAAAATATTTAATAAATTAAAAAATAAAATTTATTTTTAAATAAAAATTTATTATAAAAATAAAAAATTTACTCTTAAATAAGTTGTTATAAGATAAAAAGATTATTAAGCCAAGTTTTTATTTTTATTAATCTTA
>CM034046.1:4068264-4087543 GCA_019804595.1 Bruguiera parviflora
ACACCTTCCGTTGAAGATTCTCATCTATGTTTTTGGGTGTATATATTTATTTATTTATTTATTTATTTATATTTATTTTTATTTTTTTTTTGAGATCACATCAGTACAGAGTTACTTAATGCACCAGTACTTGCACTGATTATGTCCTATGCTCGGCATAAGGTTCTGGTTGAATTCTGAATTCATACCTCCTGTGTTTCCTCCCGAAAACATTGTTGAGATTCTTCAACGGAAGGTGTTTCAGGCCCGGTTCAACTCAGTAGGTATGCATGTTCTATTCTGAGGACTGGCTTCTGAATTAGGGGTCAGGGTTACGACGGGTAACTCATTCTTTATAATGTCAGAATTGGAACCGATCAAAGAGTTCTGAATGTTATGACCAGTTCAAGCTAGCTATTAAAATTCCTGAGCAAATGTTTCAGACACCCGCGGTTTTAGTCGTAGAAGAATATTACAGAACAAAGGGGACAAAGGTAATCAAGTCCTGGGTTTTCTCCTTCTTAATCCATAATGGATCCTTCTTTATTCTGGTACCATCGCTTTGTGTTCATGTTATCCTAAGCCCAAACGATTGCGACCTTAAAAATGTATTGGTATCGATGCATTTTTCAGATTTTTTTTATGTTTTTCTCTTTTTCATCTTTACCTCGTTTAAGCTCAATATCCCAACGTTATATGCCTGATTGTTGGAATTTAAGACGACGTTCAGGAAGCATTTATCAGAATATTACATGTAGGCACATACAATGTTGTCCTTTTTTCTTTCCCCCCCCCTCCTTGGTTTATCAGGATGCTACAGGGTGGTTTTTCTTTTTTGTATCGGTCTCACGTTTCACAAAGATTTAAACTTGAGACTTCCTTATTTAAAATAAAAAAAAAGAAAAAAGAAAAAAAAAGAAGCTAATTTGGAAGGTTATTTGTATTGATTTGAGCTTCATGAACGTTACCGACCGGAAGTCCGTGAAAAATCTGAAGAGTTGAAGTTGCAAAGTTGAAGTCAATTTTATTGAGAGCGAGTGCCTCTAGGGCACGACACAATCATCCAATCAAGTCTTTTCTTTTTTATTTTTTACTGCTTAATTAGGAATATATTTAAGAACGCAGATGCCAGATAGCACTCAAATGGATGCCGTTTGTCTTGTCCCATGCACTTTCTTTCTTGACAAGCTGTTGGGAAGTAATAATTGTCCAAAAAGAATATAGGAAAATGCCTCCTTATCCCGTACGTCTAATCTAACGACTGTAAGGATCAGTTTCAACTAAAGTATGATCAACCATTTTAATGGATTTTGAAAAACACTCATCACTAACCCCCGCGGTGATAGCGAATGCGAGATAGTGAATTGTGCAATCATCCAAAGACACATTCTCACGGGTTCGACTCTATTAAACCTTTGACGTAATGTGTTATTTTGTCCTTTGAGATTCATTCATAAGGTTACCGAGAAAATTAACTTAATGTCCAGCGAGAGGCCGTAAAACCCCGCGAATCTCCGAACAAGTTGATGAAAAGATTTTATTAAAAAAAAAAAAAAAAAGTGCTTAGTTAGTTAATGATCCATCTGTACATTATATAGTGCATGTTGGCTGTTGCTAGCTTTTTTGGCTTCGAGAAAGTAATGACACTCAAAAGCCACCTTTTTTTTTGGGGGGGGGGGGGGGGCTCGACCTATTATTCTATGTTAACTGGAAGATAAAACTAGCATGCGCGGATTAAAAAAAAAAAGAGAGAGAGAGAAAAGAAAAAGAAAAACTAATAATAACCCAACTAAACTTGGACAATGACCAACTCATTAAACGTAATCTACTTTTCCTTTTTTTTGGGATATAAAATATTATACTTGGCAATTCTGATACATCTTTCACTTTGGAAAATAATACAAGAAGAACACCGATTAGAACGCTGGTTTGCTTGCTAACTTTTGTGGTGGTGCCACTGTCTGTATTTTGTACCCAAATTTCATTGTCAAGCCTTTCCTTTAATTGCGTTTGGGTTGTAGATGGTCTGGGGCACCGTGAAATCACCGTGGCATGCTTTGAATGTAGATTTTTTTTTTTTTTTTTAAAAAAAAAGAATGATTCCCAATAGAATTATTTTGCTAAAGTTTTGAGTTCTAAGGTAAACCGTAACAAAATAATTTCTTGTAAATCCGCTCGTCTTCTTAGGATCGAGAAAGCGAACATAGTACCGTATATATTACATTGCGTTTTGCGATGAAAAAAAAAAATTATTTTTTTTTTTCTCTTTTTGGTAAAGACAACGTTGGGGACAAACTGCTAGGTGGATTCATCGGGAAATATAGAAAGTGCAGTTAACTTCTTGTACTACAACGGCAGAAGAACATGCTGCATTATGGCACAACACAGAACGTTACAAGACACCAGGCTATTGTTTAATTGACTACCAAAGTACAAATTCTGAGGATCAGATTCAAAGTTTGAACCTCGTGTGTTTTCGCCTTTCCATCATCACGACATGTTAATTAATTAGAAACGAAACAACTCAACGGGAATTCAAGGTGGGCCGTACGTCGTATCATTGCAATCCTAATTTTACCAACTGGAATGAAACACCTCCGTTTGAAATGATCGAATCATCGGTAATTGTCTCCCAAACATGACGCGCGGCGCATGAGTGTGTCGTTAGGCCCCAATTTCCTCGGACTTGAGCTCGGATGTCCATAAGATGTTCAGCATATTAAATCGTACGTTTAGAAATTTCGTGTTTTTTTTTTAATAAAAAAAAATTATCGTGCGTATTTTTTATAATAAAATTGTGAAATAATAATCTTACCTGTTTTTTTTTTTTCTCTCTGTGTGTGTGTGTGTTTTTTTTTTTTTTTACTTAGAAAAGTAAAATTAAAAAATGAAAAGAAGAAAAAGATACCATAAGACTAACTGTATATCATAAGGTATTCGTCAACAACAAAAAGAAAAAGAAAAAGAAAAAGAAAAAAAGAAAAAGAAACAAAAGAGTTGCAATCAATTTTCTTTCTTCTTGGGTCTTTTTTTTAATCATTCTTTATAGACCCCCGAAGTGTGAAGAATTTGGCACGTAACTATTGCAAAATGCTGATTTTCAATTTCCCACAATAGGGCTTTATAATTTAATTTATATATAATTTATTATATATAAAATTTTCTATTCCAGTCCGTCGGTGTCCAGAACCCCCCCTATTTCAAGATTTCGAAAATCCTAAACGCATTCGAATACAAATACCCCTATTATTACTATTATTATTATTATTATTATTATTAGTCGTAGTAGTATTTTCCGCTTTCTAATATTCTTGTTTGTTTGGCTGCCATTGACTTGAGAGCGGTTGGGGAAGGGGGTGGGGGAAATGTGATTTGTGGATGCGTGGTATGGTCATTGTCGACAAATGGCGAGGGAAGGCTACGTGGTGCCGGCGGACCCTCAGGGCGGTGGTGCCGCGGCGGCGGTGGTGAAGAAGAAGGCGCAGCCCGCCCGGAGCTGGATTCTCGTCGACGCTACCGGCCAGGGTACCATTCTCGACGCCGACAAACAATCGATCATGCACCGCGTGCAGATTCACGCTCGCGATCTCCGGATTCTCGACCCTTTATTGTCTTATCCCTCCACAATTCTTGGGCGTGAAAGGGCTATCGTTTTGAACTTGGAGGTTTACAATTTCGTATCAAATTTTATTTTATTTTTTCCGTTTTCTCGATTTCTAGTTCGTATTTTTTTGCTTACTTTTGTTTGTGTGTTTGCCTGTTCGGTTTTATCGTGCTTGCAGCACATCAAGGCTATCATAACTTCTGAGGAGGTTAGTGGGCTTCTTTTATTCTTTTATTCTTTTTTTTTTTTTTAAAGAAAAAAAAAATATAGACTTTGAGACGAATGAAATGTTTAAATTTTGACCAAGTCTTGTGTGGGATAGGAGGCGTTTGAATTATTGGATTTTGGGTTTCTTTTGGTGTTGACGTTTGGATTGTTGTTTGATTTTAGCCTGCGAAAGTTGGAAACTTTTTCTTAAGTTGGTTTCAGTCCCCTTTGTGTGGGGACTATTGGCACTGGAGGACTTTTTCTTCTGTATATATTTCAATTGAGTGAACGAGTTCAGTGGCTGTTGCCGCCACCCACATTTCCTGACTGAAGAGTTCTGTTTCAATGAAGCATTTTCGTCATTTTTTATTTAGTCTTTCCCGTTATTTTATTGTTTTTTTTTTTTTTAGTATTATTATTTATGATCTAGGTTTTGCTTCGAGATCCTATGGATGAACATGTTATACCTGTTGTTGAGGAACTTCAAAGGCGATTACCTCCTGTAAATGCCAATCGCCAAGGCCAAGGAAATGAAAAAGAGTACCCTGGTGGACAGAATGATGTTGAAGCCGGTGAAGAGGATGGTATGCAATTTTTTCTTGTCTTTCTCTTTCCCAGTTTTTTTTTTTTTTTTTTATCCCTTGTCATGTTGCAAGATTGTTTCTGGTCTTGTTAGAAGCACGTGCCATTCACATCATGCTCGATTCATTTTTTGTGCCCCAAGATTGGAATTGTTGTTTCAAGTTTTGAGTTATCTGGACTATGCTAAACAGAGTCTCCATTTGAATTTCGGGCATTGGAGGTGGCACTGGAAGCCATTTGTAGTTTTCTAGCTGCACGAACAATTGAGCTCGAGACTGCTGCCTATCCTGCTCTAGATGAGCTTACATCCAAGGTAAATGCTTAGTATTATTTTTACTTTTTCAAACTCAATATTTCTTTGTTCTTTTCTCTTAAAAATGTGTAAAACAAGAACAAAAATCTCCACTAAATGGTTAATTATTTGTGCAAAACATCTGTGAGAAGATACATGAACTGCTAAAATAATCACATATGACAGTATATGTTGACTGGGGAGCCCTGTAGAATATGTTGCTTTGGCTTTATCACTGAAATTTTCATACGCCACAATGCCTATCTCTTTTATTATCACTGGTGGTTTACGTCTTTTCTCGGTCAAAGAAAATTTTGAGGATATTTTTGTGTGGTATGCTGCTATGGTGGGTTTTGTAGCCATTTATAGCTATCTTGACTTTATGTAAGAAGCCAACTATCTGCCTGTTATTCCCCTTTGCAATTTTACTTGATGAAAACTGTTAAATTTGATTCTTTGTGAGATTTATGAATTATTTTATGTAACTATTTTCTCTCAATCTTCTTTTCTTCTCCTCCTTCTCCTACTCCTCCTCCTCCTCCGTCTTTTTGACTCTTAAATATGCAGATCAGTAGCCGTAATTTGGATAGAGTTCGTAAATTGAAGAGTGCAATGACAAGGTTGACTGCTCGGGTTCAAAAGGTTTGAGCAATTGTAACTAATTGCAGTGTCAAATAACTTGTATCATACATTATTGGACATACTTATTTGTAATCATGCGAGGGAACTTAGACTATTCTGGGATTGAAGTAACTGAAAGTAATCAGCATATTCTGCACAAAGAAAAGAAATCCGTGGGACTTTGATTTTATTCATATGTCAATTTACAAGAAACATGAGGCATGTCTGATATTACCTTATCTTGAGGGCCTGTTTAGTGCACATAATAACATTTATGGTCTGTAATCTCATTATCTAATGTTTCTATATAGAACTTATGAAAAGCAGATATACATATTAATATCCTCTTTACATGTAGAAGACGTGTGTGGAGATGAAAATCTAGCACTTTTAGGGATCATATGTAGTCCAGGATGGTTTCTTACCCAGGATGTGCTTGTGCAGAGCAGAAAAGCAATCCCTTTCCAGTAGGGGATAACATGAACAATGGGACTTGAGGGCAATTCACCTGATCTGATTATAGTGGATGATGAGATTCATAGAGATCAGCTTAATACTAATGCAAAATGTGGTCATGTTTTCTGTAGGTCAGAGATGAACTTGAACAATTACTGGATGATGATGATGATATGGCTGACCTGTACTTGTCAAGAAAGTTGGCAGGTCCACCTTCCCCAGTCAGTGGGTCAGGAGTAGCCAATTGGTTTTCTGCTTCCCCCACCATAGGTTCAAAAATTTCTAGAGCAAGTCGAGCAAGTGTGGCAACAGTTCGTGGAGATGAGAATGACGTTGAAGAGCTTGAGATGTTACTGGAGGTTATGAGCACTGTACTTGTTATTGCCTAAGCTAATTTGAATGTTTCATTAAATAAGATCTAAGATGATAATAGCATGTATATGCAGGCTTACTTCATGGAAATTGATAGTACATTGAACAAGTTAACGACAGTATGTGCTTTTCTTTTTTTCCTCCTCCTGTTTTCATTCCATTATGACAACGTTGCAAGTATTGTTGATGCTCCTTTGTTTTCACTACCCAAATCTCTTGTTTGCGAACATGCAGTTGCGAGAATATATCGATGATACTGAGGATTACATCAATATTCAGGTAGGCACTATTGCAGTGCAATACTTGACAATCATTTTTGAGCTTCCTGAGGCATGCCTGTTTGTTTCTCACGTGGGACTTGTGTCCGTCTTTCTGCAGCTTGATAATCATCGAAATCAGTTGATTCAGGTAATTAATTTGTTCCATTATTTGTTGTGTTCTTGTCTACAAACTAATTGCTTTCTCTGTCCCTATTACTTTTTCTGGTGTGTTGGAACAAGAATGTTGGGCACTATATCTATCTGTCATCTTTTGTATTTTGCAGTTAGAGCTCTTTCTGAGTTCAGGAACTGTTTGTTTATCCATCTATTCTTTGGTGGCTGGAATATTTGGCATGAATATCCCATACACATGGAATGACCATCATGGATATGTGTTTAAATGGGTATGTGAAGTATTTAAAGTGCTTATTTAGCTGCAACTTTCTGACTTACGTTATGTACTGATTTATGTTTTGCTCGGGTATTGCTAGGTGGTAATTATAACAGGGGCATTTTCTGCAATATTATTTGTACTCATTATGTCCTATGCTCGGTACAAGGGTCTGGTTGGATCTTGAGTTCATAGACCCTGTATTTCCTGTGTTAAAGGATGCTGAGATTCTTTTTGGTGGAAGGTGGATTGTGGCTTGTTGAACTTGGTTGGTATGTTCTGCTCGGAAGGCTGCCATCTGATAATGGTGCGGGTTAAGAAGGGCAACTCGCACTCTCCAAAAGACATAACGTCAGAAATTGGATCTGACCCCCCGAGAGTTCTAGAACTGAAGGTTATGGCTCAATACTAGCTCCAAAATACCAAGCATATGTTTTAGACGATCGTGGTAATCATAGATAGGACAAAGATATACAGGGTCCTATTTTCTAAGTTTTGATTCACGTGGGATGATCCATCCTCTTTCTGATACCCATCACTATTTGGGCATCCAGTAGTTGTATTTTATCCATCAAGCTATAATTGTTACGTGTTTTCCTAAGCACGAGTGGCGGTCATCGTGAAAAAGTGTTGGTAAAGAAATGTTCAAGGTGGCATGCACAGTGTGCTTTTGGTGCTCCGTGGCATCAAGACTGACATTTTTTGTCTGTATATTTTATTAACTAATGTTAGTGGTGGCCTGCTTTCTCGTGTCTCCTCTTTCTCCATTAAGAAAGAACGTAGAGATTTGGAAGTACAAATCATAACTTGATGATGACAATGTTTGTCACCAATGTGAATGACAACGGATGGCTGGTTGCTACTCAAAAGTGGAAAAGATAAAGGACAACAGTGGATTGGATTAAGTTAGCAGCTTTGGATAAAAAGAGGCAGGAATTTGAGGTGAAACTGAGTACGATGTTATATTTCTGCTCTCTTTATTTTACTGTTCACATCTCGCCCTCTTTCATTGACGCACACGTACATAAAGACAAAATTGTGAAGGAAAACACTCGTTAGTTAAGAACTTGGGCCTGCAAGAGAATTTAACCCACCATTAGATAAATAAAGAACTTTAAGCATGCTCTCGACCTGTCCGCAAGTACGCAATCCCCTTTATCGGTAAACAATAACTACCTGATCCCCAGTACTAAATGAAAAATGCCATGAAATCACTGCCATGTAAAGAAGATTGATTGCATTTCTGGAAAATCACGCGAAGAAGGGAAAAGGCGTTTGGATATATGTTGTTATAATTCTGTCAGCAGTCGTTAAAAGGATCATATTGCAATCGTGAGTTAGTACATCGAAGTAAACATGAAAAGGAGTCGATCGTGCTTCACAAAGCATCAAAAATATCAAATGTATACTCGTGCATAAAATCTACCTTTTGAAAGGGTGTAGTCCTTTAATTAGTATGATGGTATTACCCATATTCTATAGCAACACACAATTCCTGCAACTGCTAACTTCAAGAAACAGAATTTTGCTCCTGTTGCCAAAACAAGGCTTTGGCTTGCAAGAGGGTGCAGCAGAAATAATGTCTGAAATTTTTAACGGAAGGGAAATAAGTTGCATATGAAGGGATCAAAAAAGAAAAGATACAGTTTCATCCTGATTGACAAAAACTCTCTAGGTCATGCATATACAAAAGGGGCAGCAATATATTACATAAATCACCAAGCCATCATTTGATGATTATCAACTGGTCATAAGACAAGAAGACACTTAGACTCAATCATCTTTAAAGTCTGCTCACCCACCAAATCCACGCATATTCATGATTCAACTGTTGTCCGAGAAATAAGAAAGAAATCAAATTTTTTAGGTGTCAAACCAAAGAACATTAGATTACTATGCCTTATCCATGCAATTGCTCGTACATTCATTCATGTCCTTCATCAAGAAGTTTCAAACCGGGTGTCAACAAATAGCAAAAACAGGACCCAATGTGACGGTACGTACAGAAGCTATAGTAAGCTGATATATAAACTCACTTCCTAAGCAGAGCAAATTAACCCACTCATTCTAACCAGTTAAATCATCACAGGAGAAACTCCAATGTTAGTTGATAGTATTGTGACTAGCATACATGCAAACTGTGTGCTTATCAGAAGCCTGCACAATTCCCCTACAGGAAAATTCAATGCACATTTCAGCTAGGATGATGTAGCATCTGAAAGTATCACTATTTCAGGCAGAACTCAAATCCTAAAATGTGGAGCAAATACTGACTATTTGTAGCTGTACACACAAAAATTACAAGGAAAAAGGCTACTAGTCGACTGCTAAACAATTAAAAGAAAATGCAGAAATCACAATTCCACAAAAATATAGAAATAATAAAATAAAATAAAAACAAATTTCTCCAATTTCTGCAGATGGCATCAAGAAAAATGCTGCATAGAAACTCTTTGTACGATTACAAGATAAGCAGTAAAGGAATTGCATTTTCACTTTTCTATTGACAAGTTCTAGATCTTCTGTTGCCCATTTTCTTCTAGCAACAAGAACAACCAATTTTCCAAAAGAAAAAAGAAAGTACCCAAAAGACCACTATAGGCCCAATCCAGGGCTTTCCTCGTCGGAAAGCAAGTTCCCGTATGGCGCCGGATCGAAATCATCTGCAACGAGATCATCTGTACCCCTCAAAACGGCATGCACTCCCACCAAAACGACGCCGATCGCAGAACCCACCAAGATATTGAGCCAAACCCCACTCCAAACCAACACCACAACCGTGACAGCCAGAAGAGCGACGAGGACCCCCAAATCGCCGACTTCGAAGCCAAAAACACCCAGCGGCTCCTCGCGGGAGAAGTAGAGGAAGACCCACGCGGCGAGGAGGAGCAAGAAAGCGAGGATGGACAGAGGGTGGCGGAGGAGGCTGAGGAGGAGCACAAGGAGGAAGATTACGGCGTAGTTGACGGCGAAGTGGGAGAGGTTTTGGGAGACGCGGGTGGTGGCGTCGGCGACGGAAGAGGGGAGGTTAAAGGAGGAGATGTCGAGGAACACGGACCACGGGCGGCGGCCGGCGGTGAGGGACTGGGCGGTTTGCTTGAACGCGGACAGGAATTGAGGAGTACTCGGCATTATTGCTTGCTTGGCGTCTGCAATTTGTTTCTTTTTCTTTGTTAGTACAAAACGTAAACAAGAAAAAATTGCAGGGGCTTTCAATTCTTGGATCCGAAGATGGAAAATTAAAATAAAATGCCGACTTCTTTCTAGTGACAGAGGTGGGTATACTTGTTATTGTAGCTGCAGACTTTCTTGCAATTGCAGGTCGCGCTCACCTGGCTTTGCGAAGTCCGACTTCTTGCGTTGACCTTTTGACTTTTGTGGAGGATTGTCTAATTGGGCTCGGGCTTCAGAGACTCGACTCGAGGGTGACGAGGTCCAAACAATTTGATAAAAACTTGAGTTTTTTTTGGTTAATTGATTGTGATTGAAACTCGAATTTGAAATTTTTAACCATTGCACCAGTCTACGCCACGCCAGTACACTGGAGCTCGTTAGTGATAAACCCGAGACTCTAACCCAAATAGATATGAATGAGTGGGTTGGGCGCCTGGGCTTCTGTCCTGGCCTAATAAAATGCTGATTTGCAAGAGCCTCGATCACCATTTCTTCCGTAGAGGACAAAAAGAGAGAGCATATACCTCTCGCTTCCACGTTAAGGCAGCAGCTCCCATTTCGCTTGCCAGAGCTTATGATCAAATGTAATGTAATGTAATGCAATGCATTGAAGGTGAATTCTGAATCAAAATCTACTCTATGGCATTCCCTTACTTGTCATTACGACGTACGATACTATCCTAATTGTGTTACTATGTAGATTCTATTAGAGCAGTCCATCAAATAGCAGTAGAAAGTCTAGTTGACTGGCGGACAGCAGCAGGATTGACACCCGGTATCGCACATCTCGAAGCCGTACAAACATCGCGGACTCCTATAGGCTATAGCACCAATGGCGTTTATAGGAAAACCGAACACCATTGTGAAGAAAAAAAATAATAATAATAAAAAGAAACTAAACTAAAAATAAGATTTTTGTTAGAGAGGTAAAGGTTTGAGTTAGAGATACGAATGGTGTCAAAGCATTACAGAAACACTGTACTGCTGCATGAAAGGCAACCTGCCCGCTAGCTGAGAACTGACTCTCCCTGAGATACTGGTCCAAGATAATCACCCTCTAAGCTGACCAATGCCTGAAATTCCCTCTCTGCTTCTAGCCACTTTGTCCCAATCACAACAAAACGTATCACTACATCTTTTTCAATCTTTGACATCTTGTCACTCAAGAAGACTGGATTTTCTCCAGGTACAAAGCGGTAATCCACCATTTTCAGGCTAGAGAGATATATGTTCTCAATCGGCCCACATCTCAAAAAAACCCCATGCTTGAGCACCTTGTGAACAACTCCCTCTAAGATCTCTCCCTTGAAGATCTTAAAGGTGATGCCATTAAAAACAACAGGAAATAGCACATCCCCAGTGCGTTGCCTGACTTTCCCCTCTCCTATCTTCTCCAAAGTTGTTACAGCAAGATAGTATCCAAGATCTTTGGTGGCCCTTTTAGCAGCAAACTCTTCCAATAGATGGATGATAATTGCCTTTTGCAGAACCAATCCCTTAGAATCAAGGTTTTCAGCAGGGATAATAACATTCCAGGGTAACTGAACGTTTAGAAACATCTTTGTTCCTTGCGCCTGTCACATAGACCAAAAAGTAAGACATAAAATTCACTTCTCACTGTTTGAATTCCAAAAATTTGTGCAGAGCTTTCTTTTTTCCTGTGATATATTTAATCCATTACTTTTGATTGATAGCATATAGAAAAGAAAAAGGAGTCATGAGTTCTGCTTCATAGATCCATTAACATCTTAGGTCCTTATAATGCAAGGTAAATAAGAAGACCACACAGCTACCATGCTATGAAGTTTACATGGCACGTTTTTAAAGTAAAACATGCAAAATTTGCAGGAACCATAGTGGAGAAAAGAAACCAAGTGCACATTTGCAAGACACAACTCCTAGTAGACAGACTACCCTTGATCCTACATAAGCAAGATCTTCTAGTGCCTGATATTAGTGCCAAAAGAAAGAAACTTTAAATTAGAGAAGTACCTAAAAATCCAATATGTTACATGAAGTCTTCTCCTTTTTGAAATTGTGATGAAAAACTAGATATTAAGCACAACATGAACCTGATTCAACAGACCAATACCATCTATGATTCTATGAGATTTGGAGAGTTTGCCAACACCAAGTAACTTCATCACATACATATTGCTGCATAGCTTGCCAACATTCTATGAACTGCATTAATATATAGTAAAAAGCAAGCAAAGAAAGACATTGTCTTTAGCTCAATGTATGGCTACCAGAAGATATAAAAACCCTTAACTTGGTTAGAAAAAGGAAAAAGGAAAAAGAATGTCATTCAACTAAAAAGTACTGTGAAATTTCAACAAGTAAACACGGAAAAAAAAGTTTGACCCACGGTTTTGTGCAACCAACAAAATTCTTGATATTGTAGCAGATTCTTTTTAAACCAGGTTTTCACACAAATAGAGAAATTCCCATTTCCATAGCTATGAAGTCCACATTACTTCAGCAACCTTCTTTCCTCCATGTTATCTACGTTTGTAATTAAATAAAAGACTAAAAAAATGAGCAAAACCCAAAATCCAAACCATTGATTAGGACCCTGAAAAATCCCCAAATGCCAAAAACCCTGAAAACAGCAACTAATAATCAGACCATTCCCCCACAGAGAAACATCAAATGCAACTCACATACAACACCTGCAGCCAAAACCCACTCAACCCCCCCCCCAACACTTTCCCCCGAACAAAACAAAAAAGGAAAACACAACCAAAACCAAACAATTCCAAAAATTGAAAAACACCAAACTTTTTAAACCCAAGCCCTAAAGATCATATTTTTAGTTGAAAAGGGGGATAAAGAAAAGGAGATATCTTCACATGCTGCACAACACGAACAAGCATCATTCAGTTCCATCAACAAAATAAAACAACAACAGCCGGCTTCATCTTCTATTAAAAAAGGAAAAAAAAAAAAAAAAAGAGGACAACAAATCTTTCTTTCTTTCTTTCTTTCTTTTTTTTTTTTTAATCAAAATGTAAGCTGCTTAGCAAATAAGGAATCAAGATTGCAAGAGGGCTCAGATTGGCCAACCTGGGCTCGCCCGAACCAGCAAAGAGAGCCACCTTGTTGACTCACCGAGTCGTGACTCGCTTCTTCTTGCTTCTGACCACTGTAACTGGAGGAGCCTCGGGCGAGAAGATGCAGACGGGCACCACCGCCTTGTGCGTTTCTTCTTTCCTTTTTTTTTTTCTTTTTTTTTTAAAAATTTTTAAGGGGATGAGTGGTGATTCTGATCGTATGTAACGTTAGCACAAACCGCAAGACAATCTACCAATAGCTGGATGCCACGTCGACAACAATGAGGGCAGTCAATGCAGGGATGATGTGGCAGGACGCGAATAAAAGGGCAGACAACCGGCTATGAGGCGGCGCGTTGGATTTGGATTATTTGTGTAGCCAAAAATTTTCAATTTTGATTTACGATTATAAATATATATATATATATATATATAATATCTAATTTAAAAATGAATCCACCAAAATTATTTTTAAAAAATAAATAATTATTAATCATTTTGACTTGTTATTTATTCAGCTCAAAATTTAATCATTTAAAATTTGTATTTATTCAGCTTTGACTTGTTATTTTTAAAGTAGATTCTAAAGTAACGTTTGGTATCTTTTTTTTTTTTTGGAAGTAAAATCAATCCGTTGGAAGAAGTTTTTATTGACAAATGTTTAGCAAACGGATTGTGAACTGGCTTAAGAATGGATTAACGAAGCGATGTGATTGTTCATTAATAGTAATAATAATGATAAATAAAAAAATAAGGCCATAAGACGGGCTCAAGAAACTCCTCTCCGGTTTGGGAGCGGCCGTTGGCACGCAACCAAACGGGCCTCAGATATTTTCGACCCCGACGTGGATAACGCCCACAATGTGAGACGGAGAAAGGCAGACACAGAGCTCTGCGGTTAAAACCTGGGAGAGGCCCGCTGCAACCTTTTTTCTTCGGAGACTCTCAGTTTCCTCGAGTTGGGTCGGTGAACTCAATTATCCGCAACATTCTTCGTACAATCCAACCCCGGAAATCTACTATTTAAATGGCTCTAGTTCCAGGTCGGCAGTTATGCTGGGAAAGCTCCTTCTCCAAATTCCACGGCACCTCTCTCCGATTCTTCAGGTACCGTTGCTCAATCCCTCTAAAACCGCATGCCCTTTACTCGTTTTCACCTTTTGACACCAACCCACCGAGGAAATCCATTTCTCAAATGAGTCCCAAGAAGATGGATTTGTCCACAAGCGACTGGTTATCTGAATGGAACAAACCCGGCAAACGAAACCGGCTAAAACCTCCTCAGGCCGTGTTTAATTATCGTAGTAATCAGAATATGAATGGTGCTAATGGTAATACAATGGAGAGGATATTGGAAAAATTGAAGAAAAATGGGTACATAGATGGTGATGGTAATGATAAGAAGGAGAAAGAACAAGAGAGAGTGATAGAGAAAGGGAGCGTGGAGGACATATTCTATGTAGAAGAAGGGATGCTGCCAAATGCTCGAGGTGGGTTTTCAAAAGACTCGCCTTTAGGCATAGAGGATGTGTTTGAGAGTGATGGAGAGGTGAGGTTTCCATGGGAGAAGCCCAAAAAGGTGGAGGAGGAGGAGGAGGAGGAGGCGAGGTGGACAGCACAGAGCAAGAGTAGGACAAACCTGGCGGAGTTGACATTGCCTCCATCAGAGTTCAGGAGGTTGAGACAATTGACTTATCAAGCAAAGAGCAGGGTAAAGATTAAGAGCCGAGGGGTTACTCAGGAAGTGGTAGATGCCATTCATGAGAAGTGGAAGACAGATGAGATAGTTAGGCTGAAAGTTGATGGAGCTCCTGCCCTTAATATGAAAAGGGTGCACGAGATATTGGAGGTCTGCTTCCTCTGCATCCAATTATCATATCAATGTTTGCTAATTTGCTATATATATTTGTTTTTTAATTATATGCTGTTCATGAAGTTTTACTTGTTTATGTATTCTTTGATTGGTGACTAGGTATTAGCTGAAATGAATAAGAAAATATTCCAAGTCAATACAGGTATGACAAAAAGGGGTCCCTGTAGTCATAATAGTTTTGAGTCTCTTGAGGTAGTTCAAGGTTGGAATGAGTTGTATGTATCCAGTGTGTGTAAATTAGGAAAAAGAAGTCAGTGCCAAGTCTTTGTCTGTCTGCACAACAAGTCCTTGTAGTTCTATGTGGCTCTATGCCTTGGTTCTTCTCCCTAAAAAGTCTGTACACAGGTACTGAAGAATAGAGCTAGGAGTTGCCCATTCCTGCAGATAAGCCAGTTTGTTTCTGATGTTGTGCTCCAAAGTCCTCATTTGGGCCAAAAAGAGGATGATATTTACCAGCTGTATCTCTACTAGGTTTTGGTAACCACCACTGCCAAATGCACAATTTCAGTTTGCAGTTATCCGTTCAGCCAATGCATGCAATAAGCTGTCAATTAACATTTTGTTTGATGAGATCAAATGTGAATGAACTGGTGATTGGCTATGAGAAAGGTTGGAGAGGAGGATTATGTGGTGCTTGTTTAACTGTTTTCATGCAAATGCATCAAGCTCTGCTGTTAGTGTTGTCTAGGGTTTCTAATCACTCTATCTGGTGCTGGTTATGCCCTGATATGCAATTAATTTCTCATCCATGTTTCAAGGGCAGACATCCTCCTTTTCCTTATGGTCGGTCTGTCAGCTGTAAAGCTAGTCTTAGAGAATTAGCTGTTAGTGTATCCAAAATAGATACATATCCTAGCTTCGGTACTTGATTTGTTGCTCTGTTCTTCTTCTGTCCTAAATTTTAAAACTTTTCTGATGTAATATGCCCAGAGAAAAACTGGTGGGTTGGTAATTTGGAGGATTGGCACTTCTATATCCCTGTATAGGGGCATGAGCTATGAGGTTCCTTCCATGCAATTGAACAAAAGAATGCTTAAGAGAAATGAGGTATCTACAAGCTCTGCACCAATAGAAAAAAGGTTTCCCAGTGCACGAGACTCCTTTCCAATAGAAACTGGCAAGATTATTAAAGGCCCTTCTCTTGGTGAAGAACATGCACCTCAATCAAACTCACATACTGCTGAGGATAAGGAGAAGAAAGAGAGTCAAATGTCTCTGGAAAGAATCTATGAAGACAAAATAGGTAACCTGTTGGATGGCCTGGGTCCCAGGTACTTAGACTGGCCTGGATGTGATCCATTACCTGTAGACGCAGACATGCTTCCTGGAATAGTTCCTGGTTACCAACCTCCATTTAGGATTCTTCCTTATGGAGTGAGATCTACTCTTGGTTCCAAGGAGGCAACATCCTTACGTAGACTTGCAAGGGTTCTGCCTCCACACTTTGCATTGGGTATACAACTTTTCATTACTCATACTGTGCTAAATATATCCTTATCCATGACATTATGCACAATTTTCCACTTCCAGGAAGAAGCAGGCATCTCCAAGGCTTAGCTGTGGCCATTATTAAATTATGGGAAAAGAGTTCCATTGCAAAAATAGCACTTAAACGTGGTGTACAGCTGACTACCAGTGAAAGGATGGCTGAAGATATTAAGGTGATTAAAGAGCTCTTGGTGGTAATTCTGTGTGAATTTCACCTTCCACTGTTATTTTGTGTAACCTGGATTGAGCAGAACACCAAAGAACAAGCGTGTGAACCTATGAGTAACAGATGATGCATGTTACTCAAGTGTTTCCCACGCAGACTCCCAGCAAACCTTGATCATTCTTACCCCGGGTACTTACCAGAAGCATGTGAGCATTCCCAACCCTCCGCCTCCATTGTTCCCAGAGGAAAAGAAAAAGAAAAAAGAGACCTTATGGGAATAGGGATAGGGATGACAAGAAACCTCCATTTTGGCAGTGGCATACTCGTTGCTAGGGAAACATTGACAAAGAAATCTACTACAGAAAACTGAGACCTCTCAGGGGTTCCATCTAACAATTATGGGCTAATGTGGGATAAGTTAATGAATTTAAGCTTTGTAACTATATCCCTGATTTACTAATTCTAGTTATGAAAATATATGCTAGTTTGTTTTTCTGATGTAATGAAAAATTAGACCAATGGTTTGACATAGCGAACTAGAATATCAGATCTTGATATGTTTAACATCCACTGTGTTGTACATAATACTGACAACTCTGCTTTCCATTTTAAGAATGCTGTGGCAAATGCTTTGTGTTTTAACATTGGCTGTTCAGGTATGGACAAGAATGATAATTGTAACTTGTCTATCGGCTGTAGAAATTGACAGGGGGCTTACTGGTTTCCAGAAACAAGGACTTTTTGGTCTTCTATAGGGGAAAGAATTTTTTGTCACCAGAGGTTTCTGAAGCATTGCTGGAAAGGGAGAGATTGGCAAAGTCACTTCAAGACGAAGAGGAACGGGCACGGTCAAAATCATTGGCCCTTGTTACCCCAAATGTTGAAATAATGGAGGAAGCAGGAACTGCTGGCACCCTGGAGGAAACTTTGGATGCAAATGCAAGGTGGGGAAAGTTGTTGGATGACAGCCACAAAGAAAATATTATGAGAGAAGCTGAACTAGAAAGGCATGCCAATCTTGTCAGAAAACTTGAAAACAAGCTTGCTTTTGTAAGTTGCTTTCATTTTTGGTGTCCCTCCCATGTATCATGCAGTATCTCTTAGCTACTCTGCAGTTCGGCATGAACTTTTGCATCTTCTTTTCACTCAAGATCCACCGAATTTCCATTCTCATGTGTAATGCCATCTCATATAATCAACTTAATATGGTTCTGGCATCCCATAGCATCATGCCTCATGTTATTATTATGCTATATAAATTTTTATTATAAAAACCTCCAAAACTTAAACAAAATTCTCCATAGCTTAACTAATTTGTCTGACAGTCTGAGCAAAGGCTAATGAAAGCCAAGCAAGCCTTATCTAAGGTTGAAGCATTTTTGCAACCATCACCAAGGCAGGCAGACCCAGAAAGCATAAGCAATGAGGAGAGATTTATGTTTCGCAAGCTTGGTCTGAAGATGCAACCTTTTGCACTTCTTGGTAAAGTGGAAGTCAATATGTGATATATATATATATATATATATGCAGTGGCCATCGTCTGAGTGTTTTATGATGCACTAATTTTTCCTTCAGGTAGACGTGGAGTTTTCGATGGTACAGTGGAAAACATGCACCTGCATTGGAAGTACCGTGAATTGGTTAAGATAATTTTGAAGGCTAAGAATTTTGAACAGGTCAAAAAAATTGCTTTGACTCTTGAAGCTGAAAGTGGAGGCATCTTGGTTTCAGTGGATAAGGTCTCCAAAGGTTATGCTATAATTTTATATAGGGGAAAGGACTATCAGCGCCCTTCCACATTGAGGCCAAAGAATCTATTGACAAAGAGGAAAGCTTTGGCACGTTCAAAAGAAATTCAAAGGCAGGAGGTGAGTGTTTCAAAGTTATATTTTGTTGGTAAGCACCTTTTTTTCTTTTATTTTTTTTCCTTTTTTTTTTTTTTGTGTTTCTGGTTAACAAGAATTTCCTTTATAGATTCCAACGCATGAAAATTTTCATGTTTTTCAAGGCACTATTTTCTGTGCCATGGGCGGTTATTTTGGCCGGCTATGTTCCTGTTGCATGTGTCTTGGTGAAAATGAAGTCTGTGGAGGAGGGGGTTTGATTGGGGGTTTAGGAAAGAAATCTTGGACCAGGTGTTGCGGAAATGAGGATAGTAAATGACTTCTCTTTTGTGCCATAATTCTTGTCGATCATAATTATGAATATTGAAAACCTGCTACTTGAAAAATATTTATAGTGATTGACTGTGTCGGCTAATCTTTTAGTTTAAATTGTCAATCAGGCTCTCTCAAGTCATGTATCAGCACTGCAGAATAAGGTGGAGACACTAAGATCTGAAATTGTAAGACTTCTATGTGTTTTAGCTCTTGCTTGTCTATTGCTGCTTCTTAACCCAGATCTCATTTAGTTCCCTTTTGCAATTCACATTTATAGCATCAGATGGCAGCTTTGAAAGACCAAGGAAACAATAAGTTGTATGAAAGATTAGATTCTTCTTATCCCACTGATGATGATGATGAAACTGAGGTCTGTATTTATTTAATTTTCTATACGTGGTTCTGTCTCTCCATTCAATCATCAAATATCCCTGTATGTTGTTTCTATTTACAGGAGGAAGGAAATGAGGCATATCTCGAGGCATACAACAGTGAGAATGGTGTTGATTATGATGATACTGACTTTGGAGACAATGATGATGATGTCAACAACAAAACTGAAAAGAGGGTCCAAGATGTCCAGCTAAGACTAGATTTTCCCT
>CM034046.1:4087553-4268893 GCA_019804595.1 Bruguiera parviflora
GAGAGATATGACGGTGACAATGATGGTGTGTTGCCTATGCCAAATGGCGACTTGCTTCAGAAAGTTCATGCTAACTTACCTCCCAACGCCCGCAATCATGTGTCGACAAATCCTAGCTCATGAAGGACGCTCGTTCTAAGTTCCCACCCTCCACCTATCAAAAAGGGGGGGAAAAAAAAAGAGGTTTAGGTTATATCGATTGACGAAATGGAACAAGCAAGTAGAAACCATGAGCAGGATTTCAACTGGGAAGAAGCTATCCTACGGCATTATGATTCTCGATCGCTTCCACACCACGGGTGCACACACCCCTGCAGGCACCTAAGCAGATACGTATGGCGTTTTGACATTTACTGATACCGATGTTTTGGAACTCTTGTATGTTACTATCATTGGGTCAACGTGATTCATACGGGAGATAGAAGTTCACCGCTTTGTGGAAGACATTAGAACCCAAACCAATTGATGTTTGAAGAGACGGGTATCCATCAACAAGCCCTATCTGAGGCTTGGTTTTATGATCCTCTTGTGCTACCGCTTTTGGACTAGCCCATTAACTGCTTTTGCGTTCTTATCAATTCAAAACCAAAGAATTAAGGTTACACTAACACCATCTTTCGTGTCAACAATAATGTCATTAGAGCAGATGATCCCACGAGATAACAGCTTCGGATTTTTTCTTTTTTTTTTAATGGGTTAGAAGAGAGAATTATATATATATATATATATATATATAGAGAGAGAGAGAGAGAGAGAGAGAGAGAGAGGAGTTAAGATTTGAATCCTTACATTTTCTTTTAGTACATAATTTATGGATTGATTTTTTGAAACAGTCAGCTTACAGTTCCAGATTTAAATTTAGGCTCGGAGTCGAAAAGATTTATTTTATTTTATTTTATTTTGTTGTACTTTATTTCGATAATCTAATTAGATGTGAACTACCGTTAACTCCTTGGTCCTTGGATACGAGGATGTAATTATTGGTGATACCTCATATTGATACTTGGCATTCAATCTTGGACACCCTCTCTCACAAACCGTATCAAGTTTTGATCCTCCAGCCGATGTAGGTCGAGTGTGGTATGACTGAAAAAGAGAAAGAGCCACCTACTTAGTGGCTGCGGCGATTGAAGTTAAGGAGGAGACAATCATGGAGATGCTTGTGTTATGAAATTATCGGGGGACTTTGCATTTGCAGTTGTGACAACTACTCGTGGAAAAAAATAATAATGACTCGTTAACCATGTGATAACCAAGTCTAACCCCCCCGACTGACCCAAAAAGAAGAAGTCTAAACGTGCTTAATGATTCAACATGTGGGACCTAAACCCCCTTGTTGACCCGAAGGCAAAAGTTGTCTAGACTACAAATTGACCACGTGCTAAATGCGTTTAAATGATTACATTTATTTTAATATATTGGAACCGCGGTTTGCTGATACCGTTATTTATAGCCGTTGAAACCCGAAATTTGAACTTCCCAGTCAAAAAACAAAAGCAAGGGACAGAAAAGAAAATGGATCAGTTGTTTCAAGGAGGATTTCAGTTTGATCCCTGCTGGTATGACACTGATCTACTGGATCAAAGTGCTTTTGTTCCATACATATGCAGATCCGGAAGCGGAATTCCGGCAGAGATCTCAGGTAGCGGGGCAAATAATTCTAGTAACATGAACAAGAGGATGATAGAGTTCTGGAGGAGAAGTTGGCAAGTGAGGATTGAAACCCAAGAATCCGAAAGCGATCGTTGTTATCTCCATATGTTGAGCGAAAGATCGAGGAGGAGGAACGAAAGGAATAGTTACTCGGAATTGCACTCCATGTTGCCTCCAGGGACCAAGGTTAGTCCATCATAATTGAGTCACATTGATCATGATATAATGTCCTACTAAATGGGTTCTAGTGACTTGATTAAAAAAAAAGAGCATGTTACTACTAAATGTTCTTTTGGCGATCTTGTTTACAGAATGACAAGAATTCAATTATTCAAATGGCGGCCGGGCAAATCCAAGAGCTGAGGCGATGCAAGGAGGCATTGGATACAAGAAACCATGAGCTTGAAGCAAAATTGGCTTCAATGGAGAATGTAAACGCGGGGAACACAAAAATTAGATTACAAGTGGCCAATCCATCATCTGGGTTGGATTCCATGTTGGAGGTTCTTGGATGCTTGAAGAGAATGGGATCAGAAACCACAAGTATCCAGTCAAAGTTTTCTGATCACGAACTTGTTGCAGTAATTGGTGTCGAAACACAGGTGATGTCTCCTCTCCTCCACCTACACGGCTACACCTCTCCCTCTCCATGTTTTCCAATGGGATCTTTGTGCTTTTCATGAGAGTTTGGAACTTTTCTGTTTATAGATCAGATATTATATGCCATTTCTGGCAAGACGGCAAGGTTGGCGCTTGATGTCAAGCAAGCAAGCGCATATTAATTAGCTCCTGCAGCATGCGAAGGATAGTATAGTCTCGAAACCATCGCTATCAAAAACTTATAATTTGGTCTTTTCAGGTCGATACAATAACTATAACAAGAAGACATTAATTCCAAATTTAATTATGGTCTTTTTTATAAATGTGCCCAAGAAAAAACTTTACTCTGGTGATAGCATAACCGAGTTGTGGATTTCAATTTAAAAACTAAAGGCCAAAATTTCTAATTGTAATTAGTAAAAATGGCTCTAAATTATTAATAACGTGTAAGTTAACACCTAATCAACTATTAGACCAAACAGTTCATGAATTGGCATACCATTCTCATTATTTATGAGCGAACAATATCATGCTCAGTTACTATAATTCAAGCTCATTAAAAAGGAATTTCCTATGATTAAAAAGGTTCAAATTTCAGGTTCTTCTGCTGACACTATAAATATTCTTAAATGTTGTAGCCCTATGTAGTATAATAAATGGCTCGAGTATAATAAAAAATTGACACTTTTTTTTTTTGTCCGGTGAAAAGATCGAAGCTGCTGAGATAGAAGAGGCCGTACACACAACACTACAAAAAGTTGAGACAACTTCGTTCCCAGTTTCCTCCTGAAGGTTAGAGGCTTAGTGAACACAAAAAAGGTTGTGTCCAAAAGATGTTAAGAAACGACGTGCTTACGACGAAGTCAAATTTGGATGCATCAGTTTTTGACCCTTTGGAAGATACTAATGAAGAATAAATGGTTTTGGAAGAAATGGCGGCTATGGTAGCATCGTGGAAAGGCCACTCCATTCTTATTGCTTCTTGACAATTTTGATTCTATAGTCAACACGTGCGTGCGTGCTTTTGCATGGGAGGGGGGGTCTTGACCAGAAGCTTGAATCACCACTTGCAATCTTTAGGCATGAGCGTCGATTTAATTGGACGAAGAATAATGTGGACTGAAATAGAGTCAAACATACTGAGATAATCAAAAGAGAATGATGAGTTAATTATTTCTCTCCTCATTGACTTGACGACTTCTCTCAAGTTCCATTCAAGCCTATTGAAAGAAAGTATTAAATTTTAGACCTGTTGGGAATATAAATCCATAATATAGTTGCCCCAAAACTCGCTTTGGGCCTAACGCTTCTGAAACTCGGTTCTAGGACACCTTCGCCTGCATAACATGAGAAATATACAAGGGCAACACAGCTCGTTTGCATTAGAATTTTATTCAACATGCTAATCAAAGTAGCAGGCTTTTGGGATAAGAAGAATTCTGCGAGCCCTCAGTTGTAACCAAGGCTGTAATAATTAACATGCTTTAATCAAGCATGTTTCTGGTTACTGGCCTCGAGTAGAGTTCAGCAGAGAGAAGGATATTAGGGTTTTACTTGTAAATACTAAATAGCGTCTTCTGATCTTCAAAAATCAACCTAACATTTGAACTTCGGGATGGCTATAAAACCAGCGAATCAGCAAAGTGAAATTTAATACATAACTTTGCCGCGAGCCATTAAAACAGTCCACTTTGATTTGTGGTTCTCAAATTCATTCAACTTGCCACATGGTAGTTGTGCAGACAGAGCAGGAAGAGAACAAACAATTGAAGAAATCCAGAAACTTCATTAGGCTAGCATAACATATAAAATGAACCATCCAGATAACATGTTCTTCAGACCCCAATATTCTGAGACTATATAAACCAATAATTCAACGTGGAAAGGATTTCACCAGCATAACATCAAGGAACTTTGTATGAAAAAAACTTGAACGGGGGTTCTTAGCAGAAATTAACTGAACCACAGGCCAACTTCAAATATCTCACTTGAGAGCAATGAACCTAGATGAGCGGGTGGCACACATACCAGGTCTACCGTGCTTGACAGCTTGTAGGAAATTGAGAACTCAGCCAGGCAATGCCCAATCATTTCAGGCTTGATTTCAACCTGATTGAAGGTCTTGCCATTGTAGACTCCAACAATACTTCCAATTATCTCAGGTACAATAATCATATCGCGCAGATGAGTTCGGACTGATTCTGGCTTCTCCCTTTTCTGTTCCAGAACATCAAAAGCACAGCATTACTTGGAAATCATGCAGAAAGAAATCTTTCAAGAATGCCAAAGGCAAGAAACCAAAATTCTGCATCTTAACTTCCTCAATCATTTTTATGACTGCAAACAAGGGGCACACGGAGGCAAAGAAGAACTTATAAATGCTCAACACTATTTAAAAATCCCTGCATCAATTAGAGCTACAACTGGCAGCCTCTAGAACAATTTCATATATTACATAAACAAGCATAAGTTGATGAATCGACGAACAATTACCGCACAGAGAACCAAAGTTTGTAATTGGCAGTCTTGATCCAAAACAAACTATCAATTTTGCTTTCAAATAAAATAAAAAACTTACGCAACAACTTTCGTATCTACCCAATGAAAGGGATAAAGAAAATTACAGCTTCGCGAAGTTTCTCCCTGAGGAACATGGGCTTCCTCTTCAGACCTCTCTGGAACCTAAGAGCGAAACTCACATGGCACACATAAAAAACAACACAAAATCCCCGCGAAAAACGAAACCCAAAAACAATAACTGAACAGATATAGATTTAAGGAAAAAAAGAGTTATAAAAGAAAAAACCTTCTCCGAGCACGGGCATGGAGAGCCTGACGAGCTCATCGGTTGACATATCAAGGAGAGCATCCAAATCGACTCCTCTGAAGCTGAACTTCTTGAAAGTCCTCTTCTTCAGCTGCCCCACAGCCGCCGTCTCCACGACCGCCTAATACACATCCACACTCTGTTAGAGACAATGTTACAAATATAAATGGACAGAGAGACAGGAGCGAGACACAGAAAGGAAGAAAGAGAGAGAGAGAGAGAGAGGACTACCATGGTTTCCGTACGGATATTCGGGATCGGAGAAAAGCTAACCGGAGAAGTGCGCTCTGACGAACCGGTGGCCGCTGCTGCCGCGGGGATTTTTTCCATATGTGGGGCCGGAGAAAAAAAGTCAGCTGCGTTGACTTGATAGCCCCAACCCGAGTTTTTAGGGTCTATATGTTTTTTTCTTATTGCGATTGGGTCCTCCATTGTTGAACATTTTACATTATGTTTCTGTTTTTTTTTTTTTTTTTTTTTTTCACTTGGTCAGCAGAGGAGGAGGGCCCATATGACCCAGAAGCTTAAACAAAAACTCCCAAATGGCTTATCCAGCCGCCCCTCTGGAGAAGCCAGCAGGCCAGGTGGCAAAGCGAGCCCGTTATATTTCTAAGCTGGACGCATTTCATCTCACTAGAAAAAAATAAATAAATTCCAGATATTAAATTATTTATTTATTCAAAATTTATATTATACATAAAATATTTTATATCACACCAATTTATTTTATAGTCATATAATAAATATTAACATAAAATTATTTTATATTATATAAATTACGTGTAATATAAAATTTTATTGTATATAAATAAAACTATAAAATTTGTCCTGCCTTCAAATCAAATGGTTCTAAATGTTACAAAAACATATTAGAATGATAATAATAAAATGTCCAAAACATCCCCACATGGAATGCCCCCAAACGTACGGTCGATGCTTCCATTGAACGCTCAAATACAAAAACCAATACCACCGAATGTCTTAGTCTAGTAGCAGAATATATATATATATATATATATATATATATATAATTTATTTATATATTTATTTATTATTATGTATAAAAATGAGTATTTGATTCTTTATCAAAATGCTCAGTTAAAATAACATATATTTATACAAGATTTGTTCCTTCAAAGATTCGTGTAAAATTCAAACGCATTATCTCATAAACAAGATTATTGAATTGAAAGCTCCTGTATACATTAAGAAAACACTCTTTTAACTCAAGTTTGAATTGTCGAGACACAAGAACCGTTTGACCTATTAAACTCCACACAGCAACCTCAAAAATTAACCTGTAATCATGAAAAATTGTCTGAAAGCTTTGTACACATAGAAGTGAAATGTCAAAGCTTTGTACACAAAAACTAGCCCTATATTAGAGCACCATTTACCCCATTTAACCATGCGTGTGGAACAATATAAGCTACTGCCTCGTAATCAGATCTTTGTCTGAAAGCCTAACATCTGCTTCTCTTTAGCTTTTCGTCTCAAGTAGTCTTCGGACGGCAACTCGATGCCAGCCTTCGAGGTTGCAGACCACCATGCAATGAGCTCATCCTATAAAATACCAACATAGTTCTAACCAACACTTTATACAAAGTAAAAGTGAAGCAACAATAATAATATGAAACAAGTAATCTGGTAATTGATGCCAATAGTGTCTATAACAGCAGCAAACTACACGATGCCTATTGTTACTGATTCTTGTTTTTGCCTTTGTTGCACCTACGTGACTTACCATTCCTCGCGATGCAGGTGTAGTGAACTGTTACAATGATGCTTCATTGTTTATGAAATATCAGAATAGGCTGGTTCTTCTACCAATAAATAAATACTGCGCTAAATAGAGGCGACAGTAATGAAAAGCCCCCATGTAACTAGTTTTTGCTGCTAGAACAAGTACTGTGGATAAAGTGCAGACATGAGACATAAAAAGAATTGTGGTTAACAGTTTCACCCATAAAATGGGAATAAATTGTGAATCCTTGATGGAGGGGGAAAAAACGAAAAGAAAGCTATTGCTGCTCTTTTAGTGACCTGAAGCTTGAATTAGGTAGCCTTTCATTTTAGGTGGGAATGATCCTGACACAATTTTTGCAACTGCGATGGATTAGTGCTGTTTCCTTTATATGAAGGAGACAGCTTTGTTTTTCTATCACTCTCCATGGGCCTAAGCCTTTGGTTGTAATGCATCATAGGTTCCTTGTTCTAAACGACTAGTACACAGGCATCTCCACTGTATATTTGCATCATTTTCCGGAACATGAATGAACTGTTGGCCTATTCATGTCTGGGTCTGAAGCTCAGCTGGCAAGCCAGAGCATGTCAGTACACAGCCAAGCGTGAAAGCAAGAGAAAAATTTCTGGAGTCATCCTGAGCACACCAGGTAGCTCTATTCAGCTTGACTGTAACCATTCAAATGAGGTCAAATAATGCAATAATGCCAACAATGGAGGATCTATCAAAATTCATAGCTTGAAACCAAAGTTCAAATAAATATATGCAAATTCAAAGCAAAGATTTAAAGATGGAGGATGGTAAAGAAGTCAGATTTTCACCTCTAGGAAATCATGGTTTGAAATGTATTTGCTTTCGACAGTGCACTTGATCCTGCCTACGTTGACATCAATAGAATTCTCGGACTTCTGTATAAAACTCTCCTTTTGTACTCCTGTATTCTCGGAAGAGAGAAAAAAAGAAAATATCAAAGGAAATGCATCACGATGTTGTCCAGCGTTATATGCATCGCAAAGGATACTGTCTTGTTTCCAATATAAATGTGAATTATGAGATAGGTAACAAGGCAAATGATATTTGACATACCAGTTATGCCTGCTACATAGTATATGGTTCGCCCTAGTCCCTCCTCCCATTTCCCGAGACGCAAGCGTACCAAAAAACCATCAAGATGTGAGAGTGGCAGGCAGGATTTGGTCCATCTGGTGCCCACGAGTCATGAAAAAAATTATGAGCGATGTATTGGAAGAATATGAATCTAATGTACGTTTACAATTGTTCATTATTTTCTGCCAAAGTTCTGCCCAAAAAGGCAATTAGGAGAAAAAAGTATAACGAATAGTGTTAGTATGTTTACTTGAGAATATCTGTTCGAGACAACTGAAGCATCTTTAGAGCATCAAAGATCCCCTTTGGAACATTTAGAATATCCTTGTTGGAAAAGTCACACAAATGCATTATCTTATTCTCTTTCAACTTGTTCACAATGCAACTTGAAGAAATGCCTTTCTCAAACAAATCTGCATTACCCTCCAATTTTCCAGAAGAAGCGGCTTCATCAGATTTGCCCTTGAAATTACGATCTTTGTTCATTCCAGGGTTATTCCCATCATAACCTGTAGCAGCAACAGCAGCTCGAAGCTGCCCATCCCTACCATCTAACATTTTTGAATTATATTGATTTGTTGCACCAAGCTGTGGGTCGTTATGAGCACATTCATCAACCACAGAATAGCCATGTTCCGCTTCATCTCTTATATTTGAGGATGCGTTTGGACAAGCAACAGCCCAATGATCAGGCTGAAAACATCTAATACACAGGCAAGGCAGTTCTTGCATGCCAATATATGAACTGATATTCCATAGAACATCTTCAAGCTCACTACAAGATACCTTGGGACAATTCCTCAAGTTGTGGCCCTTCAATCCACAAAAGAAACAAGTCCAGGATGCACAAGCTGCACTATTTGTTACATCTGATGAGATTATTTGCTTAAGTGCATCCAATCTTTTAGCAAAGACAGAAGCCATTACCTCTGAATTTCCAAGTCGTGGGGAAGATAAGATGGGATCAATTTTACACAGAGACTTCTCATCACGTTGGCTTTTCATATTGAAGGAACCAAAAGGAGAGTCAGCACGGGTTTGAAAAGATTGTGCATGCAATGGGTCCTTAGCAGAATGCTTCCTACCCTCCGTGTTTTTCTGGTCATCACAAGATCTAAGATGATTATTTAACTGAGGCTTTAATTTCATGCCATCAATGGAAGAGTCAAGAGCTACACCAGTGCTTTTATTGCGAAGATCCTGGCTTGAAAAGGGACTGTAGCTTTTTCGGGTAAACCGAGTTACCCACAAGCTTGCCAGTGGGTCACTTTTGTAAGCAAAATTGTTAGATGTATTCCCTTCAGATGGTGATTCAGAACCGAGGTTCTCACCAGTGTTTGTTTTACATTTACCTTCACAGGAATTGGAGCTTCTCCCTTTCCTCTCCTTGCAGAAGTCACGTGAGTTTTGCATTTCCATGGAGCCACTCCTGTTGATTTCCTGAAAGGAAGGATTGCTCAAAGATGTATCTTTAGGCTGCAGCATTGAGCCTATTCCATAACCAGATGCAGACTCGTTGATTTTCTCACTTGATACCAGAAATCTTTTATAGAAGTCACCAGCCACCCTGCAGCATGCTGTTGGAGTAGCATCAATGTCACATACCTTAGTATCCAGGTTAAGTTCTTTGGATCCATCAGCTTGATTTTTGGCATTTAACATCCTAACTTCTTGAGTCCTTGTCTTCGGACAATATAAAGAGCAAAAAATGGATTGAAATCCATCAGCTCTGCACCCAGCATCATGGTTTCTGTTGTATGTGATCAAATTCTGACAGGGACTCTCATTTCCATGGTTATGATCTAGAAGAGAAGGTGCCTCATCTTCATTTGATTTCGAGAGACCCTTCATCATGTTTGAGATCCAGCTCATAAAGGAGCTATCTTGCTTTAAAAATGATGTTGAAGAAGAAATTTCTTGGATTGGCCTTTTGACTCTTTTGCTTCCAACAATCAACTGCTGCTCAAAGCTCTGTCGTCTTTTGGCTGTTGAGACTACCCTGCCAGTGTTACAGCTATCAACACTCTCATGGCTGTCATCGTCCTCATCCGGCATTCTTCCAGACACATTTCCATCAGATAAAGCCTTAGCTTTTCCTGTCATCTGATCCCTCTGGATTCTATTACTTGTGGATGAAATATTAGCTTCAAGACTCTTGTCTCTACAAAGCATTTTGTTGTCTTGCTGGGAGTTCTTCCCAACTTCGAGGCCAGATTCTGCTGCCACAATTTGAGTTGTGGGCCTCGTAGCACAACATGCATTTTCAGCCAGTCGGGCTCCTAAATCATTCTTGTGAGATGACTCCTGTTTCTGCAGAGGAGGAATGGAAGAAAGACCCACATCTGCATAATTTTTGCTCTCTTTTTCCACGGATATAGGTGAGACCTTGAGCCCTTCCCCCGAAGGGAGCACATTCTGCACGTAAACATCATAGGATCTGCATTGTTCCTCAGAGTGAACTTCAGAGGTCAAACTAATTTCCATTCCTAAAGTGTGCTCTGTATGACCAACCCTGACTCTGACTATAGGTTCCTCAGAATTGGGGTTATTCTGAACCACATCCATTTTGGTTTTACCTGCTTTTAATTGACAAAAGAAGATATCAGCTCCATGTCAAGTTCATGAAAAAGGAAATAATCCGCTGTACATCATTTTCAGGTGGTAAAAAGAATTAAAAGGATAACACAATGCACCTAGAGATCTTGAAATTTTGTTTTCTCTACCTTCCAAACTTTTGGTCACTTTAATGTTTAAGACTGTGTATACATCTTCCCCTTCACAAATGAATGATTTCAGTAGTCTAGAACACAGTTTCTGACAGGAAATAAAAAGAACGAAATTGATAATTCAGAAACTCCTTACTGACCCGTAACATCTTTAATTAATATATCATCACCTGTCTTGAGCTCACCACTTGATGCACATAATGGCATGGTGCCTGCATCATCAATAGAAAACCCAGCAGAACTATGCCTTGTCTCATCACCTGCTGCTCCGGATGTGATGAGATTTTCTTTGTTGATAGGCTCATTGGTGTTTAATCCACCTCTGATATTGCTCATTCCTGCACCACAAAGAAGAGAGAATTTTTTCTTGGAGAAGCTGCCATCTGCACATCTAAGACTCAAGCCTTTCTGTGGAGACCAAACTAGTTCAGACAGGGGGTGAGTGCCAACCAATGTCATGTCTGATGCTGAACCTGCATTTGCACCTGCACCTGATTCACTCTTTGCTTCTCGCTGGACGGACCGATTTGGACAACCCAAAGCGAGATCTCTATTAGGAACTGGCTCTATTGCTTTATCATCCATGCAATCCTGAAATTCCATCGAGTTCAGGTCAGTCTTCTCCATGGTCCCAAACACCTACAGAACATTGGAATCAAAAATACATCCATTTGGAACGAAAGTTTGGAATAGTAGACATAAAAAAGAATTTGTAGACATTAAAAGAGGTGCTTATTATTTTACTTCGGAAACTAACGAGAGTCAGTAAATTGTGGGAGCACTTGTTCTTCATCCAAGAGAATTGTGTGTCCACAGAATGCAAAGTACTCACATCTGACACTAAGTATGCAACGAGGATCCAACCCCAGTTGCCCCATCCAGCTTCTAAACTTAAGGGAAATTCCCATTAAGTCTCAGCCAGGAGACATGAACCTCAATTGCATTACACAGGCCCATGTCTGCTCAGAAAAAGAGATTTAACACGAAATTTTGATTAAAGCAATGTGGCAATCAAAGTACAAAAAGGACCAAAACTTCCTCCCTTATTGTAAAGACCTAACGAATTGCATAATTTTCATCGATTCAAAAAAACCATCGAGAAAAAAAGATAAAAAATAATAAATAATAAATAATAACTTTGAAAAGTAAAAAGCACGAAGCAAAACGGGGAAGAGAGAAAGGAACTGAACAACGCATCTCACCTACAAATTCGAGTAAAATTTCAGAAAAGTAATCCAAACCAAAAATAAATAAATAATAGCAACGGAAGAACTGTAAAATAACTATGGGGAAAAGCCATCGTCATTCAAACAAAAGCAAGTGGATTTTAAAACAGAAAACAAATGATCCCATTAGAGAACAGAGTGGAATTATGGGGGGCTCCCATACCTTTCGTCCCTCGAACCCCCGAAAGCTACTGCCTCCCTGTAAAAATGTCACACAATCACAAATACAAAGCACTTCTACGACAGTGCGCGACCCGAAACAAAGAACTCAACTAGAAATAGTGACAGAAAGAAAGCGAGAGCGCTGAGTTACGGTCAGCTTATATTCATGAACAAACTCCTGTCGCTTCTACATAGATTCCCAGGTATGAGGTCCCGGAGATGCCACGTGGCTGCATTATATGCCAACAGTATGCGGCTCAAAGCCTGGTTATTATTATTATTATTTTTAACTTTCTTTATCTACTTATGGCACTTTAAATATATTTGACACTCACTCACGGTACATTGCTATTTTTAAACTGGGCGTCGTCTTGTAATGTTCTCGTGCAAGATTGTGACCTTTTTTTTGTTTTTTTGGTCCCAAGAAAATTGTGACTTTGCTTTTGCTTCTGGGTCAGAAAAACAAAAGGTGCCATTTTGCCTCACCCCACTTTTCTCTGAAGGCAGCCAAAGAAGATACTGTAAAATATTAGACTGAATGGGATTAATCTTGCACGGAAACTAAATTAGATGGCGCTCAATGTCACTGAAAAATGTGCACTTTTAGCCTTTGGCTCGTTAAGAATGAATGCTTTGGCTCGCGCGTCCCTTTAGGGTGGCGGCCACAATCTAAAGTTAAAAAAAAAAAAAAAAAAGTACAAATCTTTAGGGGGTGTAGTAGAATATTCATGAATGACGGTTAAATAATCGCCATTGTAAGCGTTCTGTTTCCCATTTTCTCGGGGAAAGATCTCTATCCCTTTCTAGCATCACAATAAATTAAGAATAAAATAGCACGACAATTAATAATTCTTATCCGATCTGACGCAAGCTTGACATTGACAAATATCATAGAAAGATTTATTGAAGCCCCCGCGTATTATCAACGGATAAATACGGTAGCGAAACACTCCCCCCTATTCCATTCAATTTAATCGAGCCTGCTGCAAAAAAAATCAGCAACTTACTCAAACCATTATTCCTGAAGTACTGCCGATGCGCAGACTTCTTCTTTTTTTATTTATTTTTTATTTTTTTTACGGCGGGTCCTGAATTCACAACAGATCTGTTTCAATATAAATTATGGGGGTTGACGCTTTGGTCCCACATCAACCACCAATTATATAGACTCTGGACCACTCATCACCGCTGAGAAGACCCCTTACCCGTCAAGATTGGAGACAATATTCGAAGCAAGAGCCGTTGCACTTGCACATATACACGGCAAAAAGAGGCTAAGACAGAGAAGTCAAAGAAATAGCCGCGTTGATCAAGATTTTCATGTCTTTCTTTCTTTTTTTTTTTTTTTTGGCCCCCGAGTTTATTCAAGAAATAAAAAGGAAAGTATTATATTTTAATGTTCAGCTTTGATCCTTTACAAAGTTCAATGAATTAATCGCTATTTGTTTGTAGGTTTGCCGAGTAACGATGTCATAAGAATGAGGCATTCATCATCTTCCGTCACGTAAAAGCTTGTAAGTTCGATTTGGGCGCTTATGGGTCTCCAAATCAAAAAAGTTTCGAGTGTGAATGATAAATCCTATTCCTAGGTCACGTCTTTCTGATGTTTGATACTGGCAACCATGGCAGTCATTGCATTGTCTTTTTCTCTTTTTCATTTTGTTGGATTGCAAAGTCCATTTTTATCTTTCTTTTCTTTTCTTTTTTTTTAATGAAGTTGTGTGTTCAGATAAGGGGAAGACAACACAAATGCAAAATGTGTACCCGGAAGGTCGGTCTTGTCGCCAGGGTCAATTTCTGGGGCTGAATTGGTCGGCCTGAATTATCACATTTAGTGGAGTTTAAGGAAGAAGAAGAAGAAGAAGCGGCCAATCAGGAGGAGGAACGAAAATTGAAGTTTCGGATTTTGTTGTATTCTCCATGGCTCCTTTTTCTCTCCTCCCCTCACTGCCTCTGATAATTAGTTTTGAGTCTCCTTGGCTCGAACGGCGTCGTGACAGGGCTTAGTCGACGGTTCAAAATTGGCATGCGAATGCAAGTCCCACTTGTAAGGGAGAGCGAGTGGACGCCGGCCGTTGATTGGGACTGTACGGTCACATCGCGTGGCAGCGGAGCCCCAACAGTTCGAATCGAAGATCCCGTTGGTCTGGACTCGATGCATTATTAGTACGAAACAGTCGACGGGACGAGAATTTTGGACTGATTGACGCGACCATGACGTCCTTTGGTTTGTTTTTTTATTTTATTTTATTCAGGGTAATGGTCGTTAAAATTGATGAAAAGGATGTAAAGGGAGACGAGGGGATTAGTTTTTTTTTTTTTAATCCCCCGACCCGCCCACGGTCCAAAGCCATGGTGGTGGTTAGTTTCTTTCTTTTTGGTTGGTTGGATGATCCGGGGGGGTTCTTCGGCACTATTGGGCGGCCCGAAGATTGGTGGTCTACCCAATCAGTTAACGCCACGTCAAACAACGTTGCCTTCTCGATGGTCCAATGGGATTCGGCACCGTGGGTCCACGAGCCCAACAAGTCCACCGACGGTAGGTGATGGTCGAAGACAAATTGATCCGGCAAAATTAGGTTCGGCGAGTGATTTCTATAATAATTGATTGATCCAATTTCAATTTATGCACGAGAACAATCAATAATTTGTCTAACCATTGGATTAATTGCTCATCTTTAAGTCCGAAGATGCGTGGGAAGCGAGATTCCGTGACTTGTAGTTTACAATTACTTTTATCTTGTGGAGTATACAATTCAAAGGGGCTGTCTTGTTTGTTACTACACTTTGGGCTAGAAACGGAAGAATCCTATTCGATTTGGTTTACCAACTTCATCATATCTTTTGGGCCACAAGGGGCTGTCTTGTTTGTTTCAAAAAATTTATTTGGGCCAGAAGCAGAAATTGTCTTGTCATGTGTGATTGCCCTACAAAATCACCCTTTTTTTTAAGTCTTCCCACTTTTTCAAAGGAACCCTTTTCCGAGCATTCTTTCTAAAATCTATATTTGTATACTTTATCAGAAATTTCATGTTGTTGAATCACAAGAAAAGGTATTCAAAGGTACTTAAAAAGAATCGAAAATGGCTTTACGGAGCACAGGGGTCATTTCCACTTATTGGGCACGTAATGCACACTCAATATGTCTCTCTTCTCTTTTGACTCTCCCCTGAATCCCAAAGTACAAGGGCCCATCGTGTCACAATCTCCAGCATAAAAAAAAAAAAAAAAAAAACAAAGAAAAAAGAAAAAAAGAAAAAAATTTAAGCAAGCAACACGGGATAAAAGAAAATGTAGACTAATAATATAATAAAATTAAATATTTTTTAAAAATTATTATACTACTTTTATGTTAATTTTATGTTATTTTTTATCTGTTAATATGTAGCAGTGTTAAAAAGAATAATCAGTTTGCCCTTGGATTGTGTGGAAAAAAGAGGAATTGCCAAAATCTAGGAAAGGCTGAAGCCAGATTAGTCGGTCTGTTGACTTGTCATGTTGCATTTCGCTGCCCTGTTCTTCCAAACGGGTTTCGCTTGATTCGTCGTTCTACTCTGTCTAGTGAAACATGGTAGCACTGGCACGTACGAAAAGAAAAAAAAAAAATTTGTGGAGAAAGTTTTTTGAAAAAAAATGAGGAAATTCCACTTCATCACTATACTAAGCCTATAAACCCGACGGAAAGGAAAGGAAATGAAAACGACAAATTGGAAATAAATGGATTTTCCCTTTCCCTAATAAGAGTTTGGTTTAATGGCCACGAACTCAATAGACCCTTTTAAGAAAATGAAATTTCCAGGTTCTCATATGTCATAATTTGGAACAAAAGTAATATTTATATTTATAATATAACTCAATTTGTAGAGCCATTTTAGCTTTCGAAGTGCGATAAGGGTCTAAATGTATGATAGTGATCGCACTGCAATTGCCATCCCAAGACTAAAGGTTAACTTCCTATCTCAAGAATCGGATTGACCTCTGCATACCCTTTAGTTGCTATACTTCTTAATTCTTGGTCTAATCGATGCGTTAATTGACGAAGTGTGGTTGAAATGAAGAGTGTAAAAGGTAAAAGCTTGTGTGCATCGAATAAAAGCACCCACCCACATGAGCAAGTCGACCAATTAACTGGACACTTTTGTACGGATACTCGCATTCTTTTGTATCTTTTTTTCTCTGCTTATACTCTAAGATCATAAATTCGTTCGCACGGAAGGGATGCTCAACCATTCAAGATCAAGCACATTCGGGATGTTGGATACAAAAGTTGTAAATGGTGTCCATCAGTTTTATGGACTAAGAATGAGGTGTGTAGAGACAGAACACGTGGAAAGAAGTGTGACGACGGTGGACTCTCATATAAGGGGGGAAAAAAAACCAGGAGTAACTCAAAGCAGAACTTTAATGGTTTTTGTTACTTCCAAGATTGTTTTCTCTGTTCCCTCTCTCTCTCTCTCTCTCTCTCTCTCATGCAGCTAGTAAAGTGAAAGCAACAAGCTTCAATTTATTCTTTGCTACTCCCTGCAAGCAAAGCCAATTTGGCAAAAATTTCAACCCACAAAAAAAAGACGAAACCCAACTTTTGTTTTTTCTCCCTTTACAGCAAGGTTTTCGCACTGAACCCCAAAATTTCTGTTTTTCAACGAATTTGGTAAGACCAAACAAAGGCGGTGCGACCAAAGGGTGCAGTTGGAGCCAAACTCAGAAAAAAAAAACAAAAAAAACTATGGTTTTTCCAGGACTAGAAAATCGTGCCAAACTCTTCTCAAAGAAACTGCTTTTCCTTTTGAATTTGTCTTCTAGCAAGAACTAATGGTATTCATTCATTCGTTCTCTGCCCTTTTTTTTTTTTTTTTCTTTTCAAAAAAAAGCACACTCACATCAGGTATAAACTGGTATTTAACACATAGCTACCAGCATAACAACAATCTCTTGCATGTTGGACAAGAGATCGAGCAGCATTGTTATTATAGCGAAATTTTCCTTCATTTGCTTTGGAGCAGGCTGCATTAATTTTATCAGTATAGAAGGACTACGTCTGTTTTGTTACAGAGAACGAGAAACTAAGTAACATCAGGAAATCCTTGCATTGACAGAAATGCATTTACCTTTTAGGCTTTTATCAGTATGTCGTATAACAAGAAGGTTTGAAATGTACCAACGAGCTATAGCTCAATGGTACTAGAGTCGTCTTATGGACTGAAGGCCTCGAGCTCATGTCTGAATGGGTGCCAATTAACCAAAAAAATGTAGCTTTGAAATGTCATACCTGTTTGTGCAGAGATGCATGTATATCCCCGTCTGGGTGTTTTTCACCTGCACATAGAAGGAAAAGAAACCTGGTATATGTATGAACAAAAGAAGAAGAGGTGGTCAACACTTACCTGCAAAGATTGGCAAATTCCGTGATTGCAGACATCAGGTCAATGTTGCATATGACAGAGAACAAAGTCTCTGAGTTGGGGGGAATGAAGCCTGGTCCGAGATCATTCAAGAGGATGTTTTGCTTTTGCTTCATAGTGAATGGTCTCGAACCAGACAGCATTCCCCTCAACTGTTGTTCTGTGTGCGTGAGAGAGAGAAAGATAAGGAGGAGAGAGACTGTTGAATTTTGATTTGGCCATGCATTGTTTTCATGGGCCCTTATATACGTGATGATGAGCAAGGGTGCAGGAGAGTATCTTTAGGTGGGTCATGTAACGACACTAAGTCCCACTTTCTGCAGCTTCCCTTTCTTTCGCATAATATTGCCGAAGAAGAAAAAACTTAGGCTGGCTCCGTTTGCTTGGACTTGGATTACCCAAATTTTCACTTTGCTTGTTGCACGTAAATTCATTTTTTTATTGCCTGGACAGAGTGAATGTATCAACTTTTGAAAGGTATAGACTTTCCTGGGATAACAACCCAGCATACCCCATCTATAGGTTACAAGGTGTGTTTCTATCTCCATTGCGCAAATGGCAGTATCGAGGTTTTGTGGAGTAAATCATGGCCGCTAGTCGTTGACGTTGAATGGGTTCAAGTAAGAATATTGGTGCAAACTTGGGGTCAAAGCAGGCAGGAGTTTCTGTTTGCTTTTTGAAGCGTACAATGGACAAAGCTTCCATACTTGTTTTAAATTGTGAATTCAGTATTGGTTTTTAAGATAAAATTTATTTTTATTAATTTATAATAAGAATTGATGTAAATTTTTGTTTAAACTAAAATAAAATTCAAACACACAGTTCAAATGCCAATGGTACAACGGCGTATAAAATCTAAAACAGTTGAATCAATAATTGTGTTCCTAACCTTAAATCTTAAGAAGTACAATCTTTCACATACAATTTTCTTTTTCTTTTTATTTTGAAAAACCCCAACAGAACTTCCGTTAGTACCCTAATAAAATACATCTTTTACCGAGTGCACCTCTGACATGACCACCATCTTACTTCCAGTAGAATTAGCGTTAGGCGTATGATTGAACATTTCTCAGAGAACTAATGTTTTATGACACTAGCATAATTCGAAATGCTACATTAAAAGAACAAAAAAAAAAAAAAGAGGATACTAAAAGAGCGATTTTCGGAAATCAAATATTTCCCCTTGAAGAAAAGAGAGAGATATGAGATGGAATAAGTTTCATCGAAGAGGGCTTACCCAAACTCCCCAGGTAGTGTGATTCCAAGATTATTTGGAAAGAACACAGGTTGTCCAGCTACAGCTCGAACAGGCACAACACTGATAAAGAACGCTGGGAAGTAGGCTTGTGGGTACGGAAAAGTGGGACCAAATGGGAGTCAATGAAGTGATTCGTACTGTGCATACGGGAGCTTATTAAGGTTGAGTGCATTCCTCACGACATAAAAGCTAAATACCAGCAATTCAGGATTTGAATCACAATGCGGGTACCTATACTGCCATTCAAGGACCCAACTGATTAAATCAATTCTCAGTTGGGTTTCCCTATAATAGTGACTGCAAGGTGGGAATCCAAGAAAAATAGTTATAATACATTCGTACCATTGAAGGAGAAATTTCTTGGTCATCTTCTTGCTCATCTGCAATACCTAGTTATGTTTCTTTTAAGATAATTGATGTCAACATTCAATTATGCGGTGTACTAGTGGCAGGCCCCAGGTCTTAGGGAGTTCATTTCAGTGGCAAGATATATGGGAATGAAAAGGGGATGCACTGGATTATACGGGATTAAAGCAGGGGCAATTTTACGGGGACCCTCTTGACTAGCAAAATTTTCACACCAGAAATGGATGTATTGTTCTTGAAAAGTCCTTTTTTCTGTTTGGTTACAAAGAAACACTCCCTACACCTGATACTTTACGCTCTATCTGTCTCTTTTTTCTTTTGCTTTAAAGAGCTTTTCATGATGACGCTCACCATAATTATGCACAACAAAGATTTAACAAAAGCACAAATTTCCGCCCTAACAAAGCATATCCTAATCGAGACGGGACCCTTTGCCTTCTCACTTTCATCTCCTTTTCTTCTTCAGGGATACTCGTACCATGAAGCACAAAATTAAGAACAGACGAATCTACATATAATTCAAAAGACTAAATAAACTACAGTTTCTACTTTCTCACATCACCACATATTTTTGTCTTTTGTAGCTTATTCCACAGCAATCAGCCATATATCAATCTCATCAACTCAAACATGTCGGCGTGCTTGCACACACCCACAAAAGAAGAGGCCAACCACCAGCAGGCTATGTCAAAGCTTCCCTAGGTGCCTCAAACGAAAAGTTCAAGAGCAAAATGCCACTTTAATATGCTTTATGTTTCTTGTTTAATGTGCATCAGAGTGTCAAAGCTCAAAGAGTTTACAGAAAAGAAAAAATGTAAATGCTTTATACATATATTATAAGTTACAGAGATTTACACTTTATAACTTATACAAACACTGCAACAAGTCCTTGCAGCTCGAAGGTAAAAAAGTTGTGGGACCATTTGCCTCTTATAAATTAAGAACTCACCATGAACTTAGGAATGAACATCAATGCCTCCGTTACTCAGTCTGATTATTTCAAGTGGAATGGACTCATTGATTGCACATCTTGGCCATTACAGATGCTGATTCTTTCTGTTGATGGAAACAGGGGTGTTGATATCTTCTTTGTGAGCACCCAGATTGCAATGATTTACCTGACTATACGCATCTTTGGCCTTGTCTGCCGGAGATGAATTTACCCCACTATTGCAACTCTTCCTTTGGCCCAGCTTTGGTGATTTTGCACGAGTTGGTGGCATCTGTTGGTCACACAAAGTTTAGTACCTAACATTGGTTCATAAACCCAGAACAAAGAACCTTTTACCCCTTTTTAATCAAGCAGCTGGTAGTACAGCAATGAGATAAACTTTCTCGCTACAGCCAGCTAACTTGAAGAGCTTGACAGCTCAAACAGAATCCTTGAGACTCAGATTTTCAGCATGATGGAAAAAGAAGGAGAAGAATATATCTACTACCTTTTTCAGTTCAACCCGAGGGGGTGGTCCCTCCTGGTAGAAACTTGGCATTGGGTTAGCCTTAAACATCAAACTCTTCCTCAGTTGCTTGATGGCTGCCTTACTCTCTTCCTTAAAATGTCAAGAGCAATGGATAAACCAGAGGAAAAGAAATATTTCAGTATTTTGTGCCCAAACAACCAGACATGCATGGAAAGTGGTGAGAAAAATTTCTATTACTCTACACATCCATTTTCAGAAGATACTTGAGGAACAATACCTTAGACCTCGCTTCACTTTGGGTTTTCTCAGCTTCCAGGGCTTGATGCTTCTCCTCTAACTTTAAATAAAACTTAAAATAGGCAACATAAAAGGAGATCAATTCTTGTTTCAGTTATGTTCTATAACACATATATAAATTTATTTAAGGCAAATTCAATTCTAAGACAAAATAACAAAGGCAGTACCTCCTTCCGTTTCTCAGCACGCTCAGTGCTTCTAAATATCGGAGTGGATATTGCAGTCTTCTTGGACCCAATAGTCCGTGCAGAAATTGAAGTACTACAGAATGTCAAGGTACAAAACCAATTGTAAAAGAGAATGCAAGCAAGGATGGTGAGATGAATATAAGAAAAGGATAGGAGAAAGATAACTCATTTGAATTGGAGGTAGCAAGAGGATACGAGGAAGTGATAGAACAATTATCTTCCTCATCAGAATGCTTCTTGTTATTTGGCTGTAATGGATTCCTTGAGACTGGAAATGCCTTCAGTTGAAGAGGATCATAAAATTACAAACTTTAAGCAATAAGGCACATTAGCACCATGATGTCCAATAATTTCATACTATCATTTCTTTTTATTGAGAAATTCTATGCTGAAAGTCATGCCAAGACTGTTGGTTCTACTAGAGTCATCTGACTTCTGATTTTGAATTGATGTGATAATTATTGAAAATCAACACTTGGTTCAAAAAGTCACCTGATTCTGCTTCATGGTGTTTGGTAGGAGCGCATTGTTTGTGTTAGATGGTTTGTTCAAACCATCAGTGTCATCAGATTCAAAACCAGGAGGGCGAACTCCAGATGCACGCTTTTCGGTTGCCAATGCAAATGGCTGAGGAACTGTGTGTTTAGTTCGAACAAATTCAGCAGGAGCAAGTTTTGAAGCATGTTTCATGGGTGCTCGTGACTTATTGTTACCTTTTGCCTTCGGGTTTCCCAAGTTAACATTCTTTTCCTGTAAGCCAGTCTCAAATTCTGTGCTTTGTACAATTTGATCCTCACTTTTTTCAGCAGGGGGAATTTTGGTAGTGCCAACTGAGATTTCAGTTGTACATTCCTTCACCTCATACTCCTTTGCATCAGTACTCTCCTCTGAACTCTGAATCTCTGTATCCCCATTAATGGCTTCATTGGACTCGAGAATATCATGCTGATTGGGAACATTTTCATTATTTGAATTGTGAGAGACACTGTTTGAATAGACTACAATGCAATCCGGCTCCTTGTCCATGCAGATATCAGTGACTTCTATGCCCATCACACTTGAAAAAGAAGCACACAAGTCACAATAACATCAGAACGCGTATGCTTCTACATTTCTCTGCATGAAAAACAGTGGTAGTCTTGCTAGCTATCTTATTTTTCTTTTTCTGAAGTTGGAATAAACATTTATTGGAGAGAAGTCGTGTGACAACAAAAAGTTTAAACCTGGGACCCATTTAAAAGCATTTCTTGTCACAATTCTGAATGTGGAAGTTCTAAACATGTCATACAGTTCCTTATGAATTTAGACAGAAAATAGGACATCAGGAACTATACAATACTAAATGCAGTCTATGGTGAAAAAGGGCAGCAGTGTTGTTGTTCACTACTCAAGGAGGCCTCAGGAATTACTTTTCCTATGAGCTTAAGTAGATGCTGTGCATTTTAGATTTGGATGTGTATGGAGGTAAATTTTACAGACTTCCATCCTTTTAAGAAAAAGAAGATGCACCATCATGAGCCTGCGAAGTTACAAACCCACCAAAACAGAAGTCAATACTTTTCCAAGAAGATGAACTTTTAATGATGGAGGAAAAGGAGACAAGAGGGTAATTTGTAACCCTCTAACAAGATCAGAGCTGAATGGCAACAGCAAAATGGGCTAAAAATTGAAGCTTTAAGAGAAAGGGCATTTAAGATATGTTAGAGGAACAAGCAGTTGATTGAGCTGTAAATAAACTGATGAAATATCTCTGGTCTTAAAGAGTTGTATAGTTGCCAAGGAAAGTTTTTAAACAACCGTCACAACTTGCTGAAGAAATCATTTGATCTAAGAACCAGCCGATTCACTAAATATAGGAGAAATCATATTACAGAAACTCTGTGCTCAACCAAAATGGAATAACGGGTTGCTGCCACAAAGGACACTAAATCTCAAACAAGTTACCAGAATGGCTTTAACAAACATATAATTGGGTGATTAATTAAGAAAAAAACTGGAGCAGCCCACAGGTGGATTAATTAGACAAACAAAGAAGGGCAATTTACGAGATGGGTATGCTCAATCTAGCAACTATTACAAAGAGGCTTAATTGACAACCCAAAATGAACTCAAAACAGTATAGAATGAAAATACACGGGCAAATTAAAAGAAAAGTCAGTCGGCAGGAAATAGAAAAAAACAATTCTTCTTCTAACGAGACAAAAGAAGGAAACTCATGAGGCTACAAGTAACACGCAAAAGATAGTTTCTTTTTCTCCTTTCCTTCAAAACATTCTCTCTCCATTTTCTCAGTAACCAAACATATGGTTTAGAAGTACTTGAGATGGTAGAATATCAGACAACAAACAGAGATTCGTTCAAAGCTTCCATTTCGGAAGAACACAAGGGAACGCACCGACATTTTGCAGTCGAAGACAGATCCAATACGGACATAAAATAGATTAAATTATAGCAAATGGACTATTGCCAACAAAACGGAATGGAACCCACATTACATGCGAATTGGAAATATTGAGAAACAGATCCGGAGGGACAAACTGAAACAGAGAATGGCGAATTTCGTAAATGATAGCTCACCGGGTTTTGGTCTGATCTCTGAAGTATATCGGAAGCTTTTTTGTTTCTGTTCTCTCTCTCTCTCTCTCTCTCTCGGTGTGGCTGTGCTTGGTGTTTTGTCTGTTAACGTTGTTCAATTTATACACCAGTTCACCGGTACTTGCAAAAGTTGCCTCTCGGTTTGTTCGGGATGTATAAAAAATTAATTTTAAATTTTTATAATTAAATTTTAAACTATTTTATATTTTTAATTTAAATTTATATTTTATAAATTTATTTTAAATCATTTTTATATAAATATAAATCGATAAAATCATTAAAAATATATGTTTAATAAACAAAAATTAATAATAATTTAATTATTTTTGTATGATTAATATAAAATGAATTTAAAAGATATATAATTTAATTAAAAATTTAATTATAGAAATTTATGAATAATTTCTTTTTCTTGGCATATTTCGTGGGTGTTCACACCGTTACTTCACGGCAGCCTGTGAAATTTGAAAATTTAAAATAAGTGGGGGCAGGTATTTAACTGTTTATAATTTCAATCAAATTATTTATGATTTACTCAATTGCTTATATATATATATATATATATATTAGTCCTTGTTCTGGTAGATTTAGATGAGACCATCCATTATTATCCTAAGTCACCCTCCCTCACCCACTTAATTATTAATATTAGGATAATAATAATAATAATAATTATTATTATCTAATAAAGCGCCAGCTTTCATTTAGTCCGAATTTTTAAATGCATGTTTATAAGGTTGGGAGACTCAACTCATTTTTTGCCAGATATTTTTACAGATATTCTATGATTTAGTACTGTATATTGAAATTAATGATTATTTTTTCCGTTACTTCTCCCACTCAGAAGGGCAAAGCTTTCAGGTACACTCATCCCCAAAGAACAAAAAGCAAGTTGAACAATTTTATTCCTATATTAGAGAGTATAATCTTGATGCTAATTTTTTAAAGAGTAATCTGGATTTCAATTCAGCCAAAAGAAAAAGGAAATTGTTCATTTTGCCCCCCTGTTTTCTCAACATTGTCTATTTTATTATATTTTTCGGTTTGATATTGCCACATATTTGGATTTTAGGAGACGTAGAATAAAAATTTTTAAAAATACTATTAAAATTTAAACAAAATAATTGTAGATAACTCTACTATTAAACTCTGTGACTATCTCTCATTATAATTATCTGTTTACTAAAAGCGGGATTCGTATGCACATTATTTCCCTTCATGCCAAGGAACTCGGGGCCTGCATAGTTGAGCTTTATTGATTTTCGCCTAAAAATCTTAAATATTCGATGAGATAAAGAAGCTTATTATTTCGTGGGCCTAGCAGTCTGATTCGCATGAAAAAGGGAAAGGAAAAAAAAAAAAGGAAAGAAAGAAAGAAAAAGAAGAAAAATAGAAATTCAAAAGGAACAACTAGGAATTGCACGACGCTTTAGCCGTTTGTTGGATAAACAATGTGAGAATAAATGATAAGCCAAACAACTGGAAACCTAACGGCCGGCGACTGCTGCCAAGACAAGTCCAGGCAGAAAAATGCCAACCCTTTTGCACTTTTAATTTTGATGTGTTAGTAAGAATCTCTTTATTAAAATTGATTCCGAATTGCAAATTTGGTTACACGCAATGCTTTTGAAGTGGCACGTCAGTTTTGTTCTCCAAACCATAAATGGCTAAATTATTCTCTTTTCCATTTTCTTGTTCAGGTTAAAGACTTATTAATTTTGTCTGTAGCACGTACTTGGTGAATGTTTCATTGCAAATAATAAGATAAAATTAAAGTTTGGTGATACAACAACAATTTGTCCTCACCGTGCTTAAAAACAAGATGCTGAATTGATTACCAATCCTCAATTGAATTGAATAGCCAGACTAAAGACCTAATTTAGCCCATCTAAACGAAGGGATCGAGACTCCACGTAACAAAAAAACATGCCGTGCACCTACACATGTAATGGTTTGAAAACATGCTATCTTGCTTAAGATAGCATAGTTTCGACATAATGTCACAAATTAGTTGGGACGTTTAAGAACTCGGTAACGTTAATGGACACTTCCAAATTACCGAGATGTTTCTATCCGAACCACAAAGCAACGAAAGATGAGACGTACTATTCAAATGATGGCCCGGGCCCCATCACGGATCGTTCCTAATTAACCCCTTTTGATAAAGCCTTTGCAACCTCTCGATTAGTTGAACACGACCCAACTCCATTAATCTTATACCCAATTCACCCCACCGTACTTCTGATATCGCTGCGCGAGTCCAGCCAAGAAAAGATACTGAACGAACACCGTGTTTCAAACGGGTTCGCGTGTGTAAATTGGGCACCAATTGGTTAAGCTTGATGTTAAAGGCTAATATACAATAATAATACAAGGGCCCCCTGCCGCCGCCCCGCCGGGGGGGGGGGGTGGGAGGCAACAACTGACGTAGCAAAGATAAGAGGGGGAGACACCTAAGGCCACGACTTTTGGTTTTTTTTTTAGAACAACGGAGAGGAGATACGAGACGGTGCTGTGAGTGAGTGGAGTAGAAGGAAGGATGCCAATTTATAAGGCATAAAAAACAGAGTAAAAAAAATCTTGTAATTGGACCACACGCCCTTCCCCTCCTTCACGCCTCCAACCTTGAATTTCAAGCGAGTGTTTTGTTCGAGTGAGGCCCCACCACCCAGTTTGCAACTGCCAACGGCCATGATTGATCCTCTCCAAATTTTCAGACCCACAAAGCCAATCAAGCTCTACTTCACACTCCCCACTTGTGCCCATCAATGGCGATGGTTGGTTGCTTGGTAATGTCAAATATATTCAGTCAAATGGACCAAATCTGGACCCCGTCCCTGGTGGGATTGCTAATGTGTACCTATGTATTGCATTTTAACTCATAGTTATATATATATATATATATATATATATATATAATAGTTAAGATCGATTGGTATATTTTCCATTGAAAATGAGCCGTCAACAGGGCGTCAAATCCTCCACCGTCCCTAATTAAAGTTGCTAGCTTTCACTAATTTGTCATATCCTTTGAAGGTTCCGTCCCCTCTTCAATGGCATTTACAGATTGAGGTCAAACTTTACACAGCCATCCAAATGATCAATACAGGAAACCTACGAACCCGCGTGTCTTCCTCTTAATGCATTGGTTTATTTTCTCAGTATTTGATCAAATATAAGCACCTTATCAAAGTAGAACTAAAATCACTAACCCCCCCAATGACATCAAATTATGAATTGGGCTTGGGCTTGCGTTCTTCAGAACTTGTTGGACCATGCTGGACATGGGCTCAATCCAACAAGATTTGCATTGCCGAGAGCCACCTGGCCGGGCAACAGAATGGCTTTGTTTCGACCCAAAAAAAAAAAAAAAAGAAAAGCAACGGCTTTGGCCGTTAGAATTTGCCCGCCGAAAGTAGCTTCCCACAGAGTTCACCAAATGAAATGCTTACACGCGTCCGTTCCTCAGTGTCTCCTCCTCCAACAAGGCCCTCTACATAGTGCCACTGCCATCCCATTTATCAAGTCATTCACTTAACAAAATTTCCCAACGAATTAGAGAGAGAGAGAGAGAGAGAGAGAGAGAGAGAGCTTCGATGGAGGATAGTGTGATACTTGTTGTAGACGGGAACGTTGAGACTAATTCAGAGATCATGGCGGTTCCCAAGAACATCGCCGCCGCCGCCGCCGCTGCCACCGACAGCTCCAAGATCGCTGTTGCGCAATCTGCTTCTGACTATTCCCTTACTACTACTGCCGCTTCTTATACTGGTACATGTACGGACCTCGCTTCAACCAAGAAGAAGAAGAAGAAGAAGAAGATGAAGAAGAAGAATCTCATTCAAGTCTCCAACACCAAGAAACCCTTCATCTTCTATCTCAATCTTGCCAAGGTATATTTTCTGTATGTATATGGGTTTATCTTGTTCTGGGTTTTCTTTTTTTTTTTTTTATTCGGTGCTTTCTTGCATTTGCTCCTCAGTCGGTTTCGAATCTGTTTTCTTGGGGTTTATTTTTCTTTGTTTTTGTTCTTTTTGCTTTTTCTGCAATGAATTCTGGGGTTTTCATTTCTTTGAGTGATTCTTTGCAATTGGTCTGGAATATGAGGCATTACGTGCAACAACCACAGATGTAATTGATTTCATACCGACTGAATTAGAACTAGAGTTCTTCTGAATTAAAGATTTTCATTTTACGGTTTGAGATTTCCTAATTGACACAGGGATCGATTTTGAAGATGATATAGAGTCTGCTGGAGCGAATGGCTTCAAATTATAGGCATAAGATGCCATCATTTTGTAATTCTTCTTGAACTCATATTTAAGTAGTCATTGCCACAAGTCTGCTGGGTATTCATCCAAGGAAGATTGACAGAAACTATGATCTTTTCTGGCTTTCTTTGATGTTCTGTGCTGTTCTTTGATAAGAAGGAGGATCATGCGGTTTGAGATATATATATATATATATATAGAGAGAGAGAGAGAGAGAGAGAGAGAACCATTAATATAGATGCATCTTTCTGCTTTAAGACTGTTTTGGCTTTTGATGATCATTTTGTTTAATTTAGTTGTCATTTATTCCAGAAGTACATCAGGCAGTACGATGGTGTGGAGCTCAATGGCCTCGGAATGGGTACAAGTCCTCAAATCCATGTTTCTCCATATTTGCTTATAGTTTCTTATTTCTGCCCTTTTCTCCCTTTTGAGTGGACTTGAGCTTACCTGAATCTTGTCGTCACGGCTTGAATATTTGTCCCTTTGAGTGATGCTCCATCTTCATTAAACTTCTATGTACCTATCGTTGTATTATCTGATATTCTGAGTGCTTCAATTCTGGTACTTTCGAATTTGCCATGTTTACTGCTTCCCAAGGACTTGGTCATAGCTATAGAACCGCTTTTCTCCTTTAGAAGTGGCTTGATCCAGAAAACTTTGGTGTTTGTATTTGTACTTCATGGAGCCTTTTTTTCTCAGGACAGGTATATGCTTCATTCCCCAATATAGCTTCTTGTCAGAAACAAATTGGACCTTTGAGACTAATGAATCGCGCGTACTATAAAATTGCAAATACAACGAGTGATTCGTTTGTTAGACAAGAATCTCTTAAACCTATTAGATGAAATTGGATTCCCCTGATTGTTACATTTGTTCCTGGTTACATTTGTTCCCTGAAATTGGACCATGAGAATGTTGCTGGTTTAGAACATGTATAGAGTAGATGATTTCAGGATTTTTGCTTGACAACCAGTAGTAGACCTAAACATTTTCTCATGGTAATTGTCCATTGAATATTGTGGATGAAAGCTTGAATGCCAGATGGAACATCATCTAGGACACCTCAATACAGTTACTTCTATAAGGGATGTGGTTTTTCCTCTGCATTAGCGTGACAGTAGCCTTTATACCTGCTAACTTCTATAGTTGTCCAATCCAGCTATTCCCACTGTTATCACAATTTCTGAGATTCTGAAGAGCAAAGGACTGGCAGTTCAAGAGAGTAAGAAGCCGAATCCTCCTCTATGTCAATGATACAAAATACGCTCTTAGTTTTATGCTAACTAATATAATAAATTATGCTTTGGAACACTGCAACAGATGTAAAGACCTCCACAGTTGATTCAAAGGCTACCTACAAAGGCTGCCTAATTCAGAAGGCTAAGGTTTGGCTCTTTGGGTGGATTTTATTTTTATTTTTTCATTTGTGCATTTTCAACAACACTAAGATTTTGTTGTTCATAATGCTTGCCTCACTCTCTCTCCTTCTTGATTGTAGATTGAGATAGTGCTGGGGAAGCCCGAGAAACTCAGCAAGACCACTGTTACAGGAACACCGAAAAAGACTACTGATGCGACCGCATAGACTCAGAAATGCAGTAACGAAGTTTAAACTGCAATTGTGAAGCGCACCTGCTCTTTTTCCAGTCATAGTTGTTTGAGTACAGATGCATTTGAAGTTGGCTAAGTAAATGGGATATCCATTTTAGTGCTGCTAAAAAGGATCGTGTAATGCAGACAATAGGCAATTTAGTTGAACCAGTATGTTTTCTTTCCTTCAATGTTCCTTACAGATTGTTGTTGGGATCAAATTTTGTAGTGCTGCTGCACTTAGACACTAACTCCCAATGTGAAATCTTCTTCACATGTCCCAGGTGATTTCTGCCTTCTATACCAGTGATGGAGTGGCTGTTTATCCTGTTCTTGAGTAAAAAATCAAAAGAAATGAAAGATACAGTCACTTGCTATTGTAGTTTTCAGATTTTCAGTCTGAAAATAACACCTTAGGAAACAATAATGATTACGAAATCTGGCAATGTTCCAGTTCAATTACTGAGTTATCAGAAATGGCTGTTAGGTCGTGATGAATAGCTTTGAACCGATACCCTACACTTCCTATGCTACTTTGGTTGCAGATTGATCAATTTCCTAAACAATACTATCTCTTCGCTCTCGATTTTTTAAGCATGTGTACAAATACTAAACATCGTAGGAGAGTAAAACTATGTTGGTAGACGAACACAGCTTCAATCGTCCATTGGCAAAAACAGCACTAATACGATCTTTTGCACAAGCAAGAATCTGACGTTGGAAAATTTCAACCAAAATTATGACATTCCAAAGTGGAATATAAGGCAAAAGAAATTGAAAGAAAATGATTGACGAAAGGCCGATAATAACATTTAATTTCAGATAAACAACATAATCAGAAAGTGAAAAATTAAAGTGAAATATCAATAAAACCTGTCATTAACCAAAAAAAAAACAGAAAGCAATGGCAAAAATACATATGGCCTTTACTAATTTATATCCCAAATAATTTCTAAGAAATACTACCTTTAATAAGTTCAAATTCAAACGCACTGGGTAAAATAAAAGAGTTGTCAACGGCAGTGGTCTCCTACATCATAACGAACGGTTGTGATTTGGTTCTTTTCGCCTCATTCGCATGAGACTGAACACACAGTAGCCAACACAGAATAACCAAATTAATCAACTTTACAGTCTCTTAAGCCCACCAAACCATAAAAAACCTTTGCAGTCTCTTCCTATCTCCTGCTCTCCTTTTTCAAGTTGAAGGCGCTGTATTACGCCGCTACAATTCTCTGCTTCTGCGCTCCTGTAGTTTTTTCCGCCTCGACATTTAAACATGTAAAAGCTTCGATTTTGAGTGGTTCTGTACTCGATTGGCCGTTCGATGATTCACACATGGTTCGCCTTTTATCTGTAGGTTTGATTTTTCCAGTCTCTGATCTGTCTAATATTCTTCTACCATTCGTTAGGGCCATTCTGTGATGCTGTTTCTTCAAGCTTTAGAAACAAGGAAAATTGACCCATTAACGAAAACTGCGAAAATCGCTATCTTTTCATGGCTAGAGTAGCTCAATCAGCTATTGCATTCTTTTTCCGCCAAAACCCGGGTAGAACTCGCCAAAATCCTAACACCCAGATCCGAAAACTCACTTTCGAATCCAAAGAAATAGAATTTAAAGGGGAAGGAACTAAGCCGAGTGAAAATGAAGAAGACCCACATAGTGAAAACCAAAATTTTGTTGAAATAGCCAAAGAAGTTTCTGAGATCACTAAAACAAGAGGAAGATGGGAGAAGACTCTCCTCTCTGATTTCCCCTCTTTCAATTTTTCTGATCCTCAATTCTTTACCGAGTTCTTAAAGCACCAAGAAAATGTCTTTTGTTCCCTAAGATTCCTTCTCTGGCTGCGCCGGCGCTACAATTTTGTACTTGATGAAGCTTCTGGTAATGAGCTTTTTGAATCCCTTTTGGAAAGAAAGGCTTGGAATGCAGCTAAGTTTTTTCTTGATCGTTTGGGGTTCGTTCCCAAAGAGAGTTCTCAGGTTCGTTGTATTCGTTCTCTTTGTAAGCGCAGGTTAGTCCAAGAGGCAGTTGATTTGCTGATGAAGTGGAAAGGTACTGAGGTATCCCCTTCGATAGATGCGTGGAATTCAGCTTTGTCTGGTTGCATTAAGGTTGAGAGGACTGATCTTTTCTGGAAATTGTACCATGACATGCTGGAATCTGGTCCTGCGGCAGATGTTAATGTCAGGACGGTAGAGTACCTAATTCAAGCCTTTTGCATTGATGGCAATTTTACAGAAGGTTATGAACTTCTTAGACAAGTGCTGAATGATGGGTTTGATCCAGGAAATAGAGTCTATAACAAATTGATATCTGGTTTTTGTAAGAATGGCAATTATCCTAGAGTATCTCAGCTTCTTCACATGATGATTGCAAGGAAACATTTTCCAGACACCTGTACCTATCGACAAATCATCAGTGGGCTCTGCAAGAGAAAAATGCAGATTGAGGCTTTAAGGATTTTCAATGATCTAAAGGATCGAGGGTATGCCTTGGATGTTTTCATTTACAACACAATGATTCACGGCCTCACTGGTATGGGAATGATTGATGATGCTAGCAATCTTTGGTCTGAGATGATTAACAAGGGAATTATGCCAAATGACTACACTTACATCGCCCTAATTTATGGGTTTTGTAAGGTTGGCAATTTTGAACAGGCTAGGAGGTTCTATAAGGAGATGTGTGATCGAGGCTATCGAGAAACCACACGGAGTTACAATGTAATGATTAAGGGGTTGTGCTTCTGTGGAAGGATAGATGAAGCTTTTGAATTGTTTAAGGAAAAGCCTCAGAAGGGAATTGTTCGTGACTTGGACTCGTATAACATTATGATTAATGGCTGTTGCAAGGAGGGGAGGTTGGCAGATGGTGAAAACCTATTGAAACAATTACTAGCACAAGGTTTGAAGCCATCAATTTTGTCTTATACTTCCCTCATTGAAAAGCTATGCGAGTCTGGAGATGTACAAGCAGCAAGACATTTGTGGGATGACATGCTAAACAGGGGTTTAGAACCACGGGATCGTACTTATGATCATTTCGTTGCTGCATGGTGTGCAAAGGGCTGTGTAACAGAGGTGATGGAATGGTTGGTCGCAATGATGAACAAAAAACTGAAACCAAAATGGGAGACTTGTGAAGCAGTTGTCCAGTGTGTTGTTCAGAGCAAACAGTTCAAGGATTCTTTGCACGTTCTTAGTCCTATAATGAAGACAGGTTATGTTGTCCAATAAGGCACAGGACTTTGTCTGGTCAGTGCTTTATGTCAGTGTATATTTAGATGAGACACCAGGAGAAATCGACCTGCAGATTTCCAAAAACTGTTTTACGGAACTCCTAAAAGGAAATAAAAAGAAGATCAATTCTTTAGATTATTCACTGAGCTTATTCATTTTATATCCTGAGCCTGAGAATGTTTTGAAGCTTGGCTGTGTGCGCTACTTTCCCATTACCTAATAAAATGGGAGATTTGGTTTGTGTTTATTCTAGGACCTGAGATATCGAATTGCAGAGTTACTTTTTGAGGTTCTACTTGCCTCCTAAGAACTTAAATAGTACTAACAGGGTGGATTTTCACGAATGAGGTTCTCTAATTGTTTGTCTCCTTCATTCTATGCTGGTCAATATTACTATTTGCCGTGCATTATCGTACAACTTCATCATTCGTACACCATTCCATCAGATTTGCCGCTCATTGGAAATTAACTCCTCAAAAGTCTTTTGCTTGTAAATTGAAATGCTTTCTGGTCTTAAAACGCTCAGACCGCGTAAATTCTGGTGTTAACCTGCTAGTGTAAAGTTAATCCCAATGAATGATCTGCTCCACAAAATCTTGGAGTGCTAGTGTGAGCCAAGTCATTGATGTCCCGCAACCCGCTTTCCAAGTAAATATGGGGTGATTCTCCACTGAAGCAGAAAGCGTCGTCGGGGTTGGGCAAATGCGGACTCAATTCGGAACCATTCTTGCCACACGTTCTAAAGCCTCCTAGACATTCGGGCCGGGGATTGGGGGTAGTTACTAATCTAATGCCAAATCCCGGGCCCATCCTTTTCAAATGGCATTACATCTCAATCGACATGGCTAAACCACGCGTGATGAGACCTCGAAGTCATCGTGTGCCATACACACACCCTGCGCCGTACGTGTTCTATTACTTAAATGTATTTTCAATTGCGTTCACGAGATGAATTATCCATCCCAAACATGAGCTTTGATTCGAGAATTTAGGTCCCTTTACAATTCCTCTCGGCTGATCTTACCTAAACTGTTTCACATTTGGTTCAGGTCTGTCAGCAATTTTTACTTCGAACTGAATTGTGGGATCTGGCAGACACAACATAACCGTTGTCTTGGATAGCACCATAATCCGACCTTTACCATATATAATACCTAAGTACATAATTTAATAACAATGGTGGCTTTCCTTTTTTTTTATAATTTTTTTTTATAAAAAATGTACTATTCAATTATACAATAAAATAACTCTCTTATTTTCATAAATATCATATTTTTCTTCTCAATATTATTAATGTCTAATGTCTCGAAAATAGACGCGGGGGTTTGTGCTGTGCACTCGTTGATGCATGATTAAGAGAAAAGAGTCAAAACGCGTTGAGGTCGCCGGTTCGCCTGGAGTAATAGTCGGATAGACCATACAAAGTTCCATGTGCAGGCGTGTTTGACCATTTGTGTTACGGTTTTGTGTATCTGCCTGCTCAGATTGAAATCCCCATCTTACACGGATATGTTCATGAGTCGTTTTCTAAAACTGAATAAATTCTCGAGTAAAATTGGTCTAGGTCAATATAGTCACGTACCAAGGAAACGAAGCTCTGTTACGTTTCTTGGAAAATTGGCATGATACTAACTAAGAAGGTAATTGTCCTTTGGTATTTGTAGTTAGTCCGTGGGACAATGGGGTCCGTGGGACAATGGGGTCATGTAAACAGGCTAATTTATGTCGAGACCTAGTAAATAAATTTGAAAATTCATCGTCTTCCTACATCATCCAAGGCTAAAACTTATGTTTTAGATCCCACGGCGCTGACTCTAACGCGACAGCTTCTGTGCCGTTATATTTTAACAAGCAACACCAACACGCTAAACTTTGGTTGAATATTTGAGACCAAAAAAGCCGAATGAAACGTGTCATTTCATTCAAAGCATATAAAGATGCACTAGCCGAACTTTCAAGAGCTGATCCTACTAAAGGAATTTGATAAATCAATAGCTCTATTTTTAAAATAAAAAAAAAAATTAACAACAATTGCCCTTGTTGTTGGGTGGAAAAAAAAAAAAAAGAAAAAAAGAAAACTCAGCTTCTTTCTCCACCAGCACAACATCCCTTTGATTGAAGTACTAGTCAAGTCGATTGTGCAACCAAGGACGAATTCAATACACGATTCCATTGCTAAATAAACATAACCGTGAATTTATTTGAATTATGAGAATATTATGTACGGTCAACGAGTGCATTGTTTGATTATTATTCTGAACCCATCATCTCTGTACTCGTCTTTTCATAATCAGACGGTTCTGGTTCAACCTCACATAAATTCCAAGTTCATATCAAGGCCGAGTCAATGGTAAGAAAATAATCCATTTCGGCCAAGTCAAGGAAGCTCTTATACTTTGAACAAACAAGTACCTCTATATATACATGCGATTCATGCGCATCAGTTCCCCACCACCATTCTCAACTTTACTCATTTCAATTCTTTTGCATCGACAATCGTTAAGCAATTAACAAGAGATCGAGAGTTCTGCAATATTTATAGCAAAAGATGGCGTTCAATATTAGGAAGAGTCACTTCAAGCTTCTGTTCACCATTTTGTTGGCATTAAGCTTGCCAATCCAATTTGGTGCGGCCGTGAGGCCTCTGCATGAAGAGCAGTGGTTGAAGAAGTATTTGCCGTTTGTTGAGTCCCTTCACAGGGGTCCAGTGCCGTCGACTGGCGGTTCTTCTTGCACGCACATCCCCGGCAACGGCGGCGGCAGCTGCCCGTTCGGTCAGATGAACTTTGCTGGTCGTACCGCCGATCGTGCACCCCATGTTTCCCGTCTTCACAGCAGCCTAATATAAGGCCATGATCGTATATACTCAGAGACCGACAATATAAATTTGGTGGCAAGATCGAAGCTAGTGTTTTATGGCAGAGAGCTGAAAAAGTGGCAATGGAATGCTGCAGTTACTTATTCTTCCTTTTTTTTTTTTTTTCCCTTTTGTTTTCAGTCCCAAAACCTAGTCTTTCTTGTAACAACTATAAGTAAAGTCTGAAATTCGAACTCAAAATCTCATTCTAAGTTTTATATTTGGATAGCTTCTTCTTCTTCTTCTTCTCTTCGTTTGTTTTATTTTGCCTCTTTCATTTTTGGAATATTTAAGGAAAAACAAAAGTATGCTAAGGAACAAATGCTAGTAATTTCTCAGGCGCCATGATCCTGGTGCGTGTTTTTTGGTTTTGTGGCCCCCTCGCATCTTCGTCAACTGAATCTAAAGCATACCTCATTGCTTTGTCACTTGAGCTAATATTAAAAAGACCACAAGGTAGGTATTGTCCCATTGTTGTCCACTCGACTCCGAGTTCCAGCACATGTGAAATCAGTTTCTGGGACACGCAGCCTCTAATGTAGTTCGTAAGCTTGTAGTCATCTTTTTACGCGGCCAACATGCACATAACAATTAAAGAAGTTTTGCTAATCAAATCCATTCAACTTCGAAAACAAAATGGTATCTTCCGCATGACAACTGATTTAAAATAGTCTTAACTGCTTATTCTAAATATAAAACGAAAGTCTGCAAGTGACTTTTAAATTAAAATCACATGCTGTCTAGCTAGAAAAAGGGGTTTGCGATTCATGAGATTTTCTGCAAGGAAGGATTGTCATTCGTAACTATACAGTGAAACAACTTTGTCACTATACAACACTTGCCGTGGCTCGGACTCGATATGGGATGCCTATCTTAAATTCTATTGGCTAACTTCGATTTTGGTGGTAAAAAAGGAAAAAAAAAAACAAAAAACTAAAAATTCTGTTGGCTGGCTTAATTAAACAAGCAAAGCCTGCGAGCCCCGCGTTGTCCCTTGATTCAAATCCTGGTCCCCAAGAATTATTCATGTCCTTCGTAACTTTTCAAATATCCCAACCATAAAAACTACGTTTTAATACCGCTAGTTTGGTTTCTAAGTTTTGACTTATTGATATGGTCAAAGGAAAAACTGCCTTATTGGATAACGCCGTTAATTCGATAATGCCATCTTTCTGTTCCAAGAAAATAAAAAAAAAAAAAAAGCGAACGTGTGATACCTAAACACAGACATCGATTGCATTTGCACCTTCGCGATTCGAACTCTTCCATTTTCGACCTCAATTAGAATACGCAATTCAAGTTGATACAATAAAAAAAGCGTACGTTTCTGCGTTGGAATCCACTAGAGCAACTTCAAAGAAGCAGCAGGGCTTGGCCCACAGACACATTAATAAGGCCATAATTCTTAAAGCATTTACACGAAAAAGTCCAAAAATTTTAATTTGATTAATTAAAAAATAAATTAAATTAATTTAATATATATATATATAATTAACGGTTTAAATCAGTTGTTAGTCTATTAGTCAGGAAACATTTTGTTTCTTTATCTATATATATATATATATCTATTAGTTATATAATTTTTTTTAAAAAAACAAATTAAATGAGAGTAAATTAAAATAAAAAAATAATAAATTTAAAATAATAAATTTATTATAATTATAAAAAATGTGAATAAATATAATAAACATATTATTCAACTTGTTGGGGGAGCTGAATGTTTCAATTGGTGAAATATAATACGATGGGCCACATAAGCCACTACCATGTGCAATTAAGAACAAAAATCAGTGCTTCAATATGAGTAGCAAAACCAGAAAACATTCATTGGAAAGATTTACAGAACTTCAGTACAAAAAATAAGAATTTGAAAAAAAAAATTAAAAAATGTATAATTGAAGGAACGATTAAAAAAATGAAGAGAAAGAAAGGAAGGCCACTATAAAACAAATGTTCCAGCACGTGTATCTTGGTCCTGTATCATCTGTATCCGATCAAATTCAACCGGGGAAGAGAATGATCTGAGATGCGACTTTCATGTTACTTTCTGAAGGGAAAACATTCGGGTGAGTGAAGCCTAAACAAGAGCTTTATTTTGGGTTTGCAGCCACGCCAGATTGGACCACGAGACGCGGATATGCACTGGCACGAGGCAAAGCATTGCCGGCGTAGTTCATTTCCTTGACAAGGGAGCATCCTGATCCGCCTCTGCCGGGAATATAGGTGCACCCTGAGCCATTGGAAGGAGGGACAGGGCCTCTTTTAAGAGACTGCAATGGAAGCTGACCTTTATAATACAACTCTTCTTCTCGTAGTAGCCTTGTGGCTTTGTGTGGCAGGAAATGTAAAGAAAGCAGCAATATTGCTGCCAAAACAACGTTGACAAACCTCATAGTTTTGTTGATGAACGATGTCCAGATCGGCAATGAATAGCTTCGTGGAGGATCAGGGGTGGGGTATTTATAATGAAAATCTTTGAATAGTTAGGCAATTATTTTGACTTGGAAGATTACGACTTTTGTTCAACCAAAAAAGAGAAATAAAGATTTTGACTTTTGACTACTGGAGTTTTTGTTTTTGTATTTATATTTTTTTTTTCCATGTATTGAATGGGTCATATACAGGAATACCAAGTTTTTCTATTTTCCTACCGTCCTATCTGAAGAATTGAATAAGAATGAAACATACGAGAATTGTTTCTTATAATCCCGGTCTTGGGGGCGCGGGAGTTACTGTGACAGGAAACAGGAAACTTAATGGGACTGCCGTTTGATGTGGACTTTGAATTTGAATGCTGATTGTTTGGTAAGGAAGTGCTTGCCCCTGTCAATGCTGATGACACCATCACCAATATTAACAAAGAAATTGCAGCAGATGAAATCATCCCTTAAGTCATGGCTAAGTTCCCTTTATTTAATATTTGTGTTGTTTCTTTCTGTGATCATTCCCAACTTTGTATCTGTATCCGTCCATTTGCATTAAAAAATTTTCTCATGCTCGCTCGTTAACGTTGGCAGCCCTTGACTTTTTATCCGTACACGCACGCATCTTCTTATTCTACATCACAGTGCATCTAAGGAAACTTTGAGAAGGATGCTGGAGAATTGAGATGGTTTTTTGGCCAGACCCAATGTGAGAACTTCGTGTTAATTTAGCGTGCCTCTCTATGCAATTGGCTAGCTGGAGTTCGTATCCTCTCCACAACATTCTCCTGATTTCAAAAGAATTAATAGAATTTATAATTGACACATTTTCCCTTCTTATTTTTCAGCCCCCCCCTCCCCGTCCCCACTCCCCCTATTTTTGGCCGGCTGAACTGAGAAATTATTTTATTGCTTATAAGAAAGCCTTACAGTAGCACCAGCAGCCTGAGTTATAGAGCTGATACGTTGTCAGTCTTAAATCCCCGCAGGGAATTCCACCAGGCTAATACTAAACTCAGATGTTAGATAGGTCCGGCTTTGAGTCGTTTTGAGTTCTCTCAACGTTCACCAGACACCAGAAATCGCATTAAGCCTCATGAAAATGATAACCAACTATAGGCTGAAGGCATATAAAGGGGGAAACACTCTTTACAAAATGGTTTCTTATGAAAAAGATTACAACCCCGCTCCACTTGCAAGATTTTCGATAAAATGGATATTAACCTGCTAATTTGCAGGCAAATTCCATTTTACAGACTTCTTTCAATGTCCATTGGGCCGAAATACTGTGTAGCCATTGACACCACATGCCATATTTGAGTACTCTGGACTGAAATACTGGGATCCATCCCTCTTTGCATTCCTCATGCCTACCAAAGAAAGATCGGAACCAGCCATTTGCCACTGGTTTTGTATCAATCCATCAATCTGCCCATTTGCATAAGGTAATGGACTAGCCTGGGGAACAAATTCCCCAAGTGTATTAAAAAGGGTGCCCGGAGAGCTGTAACCACGCTGAGAACCACCATCATTATAACTCCTCGTACGCTCAAACCTGCAAGAGCTACTGGTTGAAGGACCCAAGTTACTTGACAAGTTTAACGCACATGGCAAAGAAAATTGTCGATTTAGGAGATGCGGTGCACCATTTAGAGATTGAAAAGCTCTGCCTGATCCAGGTTCCGTCACAATAGCTTGTTCATCATCAAGTAAGTCATTGATGATATCAAGATGTGGGAACTCATCTGTCACCATACCCTGGATCTGAGCGCCAGAAACACAGGCAGGGAACTTGGAGGGGCAGTGCTGCCGAGATCTACCATGTGCTGCTGACTGGTTTAAATTGATGCTTTGCATCCCATTTGTCTGGGTCGGAGTGTCACAACACATGATTCTACTGATTTCTCTTTGAGGACTTTCCATCCACTGGGGTCCACCTTGTAAGGCATCCCGATTTACTATACCAAAAGGAAAGCCTGATTGCAGAGAGTTTGAATCAGTCCTTTCAGAGCTCTGGGGTAAAAACATCCTTGAAGATACCATTGTAGATGGCTGCAATGATGCTGGTGGCATGTTAACACCTGAAGTTGGGGGGCTCGTATGAGTGAAGCCAGCTGAAATTGAACCAACAGAGTTAGCAATAATGGCATTTCGGTAGGACTGGGGAACATAACTATGAGTCCCTGGTGAAAGATCGGGACCAAGCCGGCCAGTGGCACTGACTGAACGGGCAAGTAATGGGATGGTTTGAACCATGGAAACAACCGGAGCAGTTGGTCTGGGACCAGGCATTAAAGGAGCACTAGAGGGCCTTGACATCACAGGCAATTGCTGTAGCATTTGCTTGTCAGACAGTTTTGGAGGCGACACATTCTGGGTATCAGGTTTGACCACACTAATATTTTGGAGGGAAGTAATCATAATTGCTGGTTTATCAGGCTGTTGTGGGCAATTTGATGATGCCTTCTTGGCTTGGCCATGATCAACCACACCTGAACTCTTGTTTTCAGACTTCGATTGAACAGTTGACAGAAGATTTTCAGGACTCCTGGGAGGGCTTCTTGGGGAGGACAGTACAGCTGTTATCTTTTCTTTAGCATGTTTCTCAGCATCGGCCAGGTCTTTGGTGCTCAGCTTCTTTTGCAGCAAAGCAACTTCCTGTTCCTGTCTCATATAACAAATGAATGCTCGTCAAGACAGCCCAGTACACACAACAGAAGGGGGTGTGGGCGCAAGAGGGCAGAAGGAGAGGGAGGGATTAAGATTTGGTCCAATGAATCACAAAAAGTATCTTGGCAAGACTCAATCCTGAGTGTCCCTAGAAGATTGTTTCCCCCGCAAAGAAGACATGGTTAAAGCACAAGTAGATCAAAGAAACTGCTAAGAGCCAAAGATACCAGCAACAATTAATTTTCTTTTGTATTTCCCTTTTTGACGACAGGGACTGGAATAATTTGAAGATTACCTAGAATGGGCAATGTTGGACAGGCCAAAGAAAATGACAGTCAAGAAAAATATTTGAGATTGGAGGGGCAATTGGGAAAGTGATTTAATCTGGGGGAATCCTTTCTTACTAGTTTAAAAAAACAGGTGAATTGTCATGGGAAAAATGTGAGAACTGGCATGCTTTTCTTTGCAACAAACCAGCCTAGGCCATCATGTTGGGGGAGCAGGGGTAGGGGGGAGGGAAGGGGGAGGGTGAGGGAATGACTTCCAACCTTGGATGTATCTCTGCCCCTGCATATACTATATTGCATATTAACTTTCAAGCAAAAAACGAGATGCCAAAAAGGAGAAAGCTAATGAGAAGATGGGATCATCCCCAAAGGATCTGAGCTTATCAAACATTTCCATGCTACTACTTGACACTCACATAGATATCGTAAACACATAAAAACCTGCAAGCAAACCCAAAGAATGTAGCAATGTCACCTTCTTAGCTAGATGCAGATCAGGTATGGCTATAACAACAGCCTCACACTCGCATGCACCAGCATTGCTACTTCTAGCAACACCATTGTGATTGCCAGTATCTGCCATAGACCTGGAAGCAGGACATTCCATTTCAGTTGCCCAACTCCCATTGCTTGTTGCCTTACTTTGCTGATGCTTTCCTCTACACAAATGGAGTGCATGCCAAATAAACACATATTCCAGTCAAGTATCCAAAAATGCAGTGCAGGCAATACATTTACTACTTTACCTGCTAGGCAATTTTTCACATTGGTGGTTAGAATTAGAGCTCCCCTTATAAGGGCCATTTGTTACTACCGAAGGAACTGAATCTGTAGAGCATGTTGAGGAACTGTCGTCCATTGCTGATGCACTCCTTTTCTCAGACATTCCAAGTGGTATGGATGACAAGCCACTAACTTCGCTAGCACAGGCTTCTGTTGGAGGATGAATTTCTGAGGTATCAGTATCCCAATTGACAGGACTCATATCTCTCTCTTCAGAATCAGGCTGGAGTACTTCAGCAACACCATCCACAGAATCAGACACATCAGATGCATCTTCTGCAATATCAGGCTTTCCCATCACGGGCTGCAACTCCTCCATGATAGAGTCCTCTTTCTCACTATTAGGATTCTCCACTTGTTGCTTCTCCAAAAATGTTGTATCGGACTTTTCCTCCTGCGCTTTATCCTTCCCTTTCCTATTGTTCCGTTTTTGTTTGGCCTGTAGATTACAAGAGTTATCTATACACGCAAACCTGCACTCTGAAAATAGCACTTCCAGTCCAGTCCAACTCACAAAGCAAACTGCCCCCATGACAACACCACCACTGCCCCCCCCCCCCCCCAAAAAAAAAGAGTTTTACCATGTCCTTCCTAGCAGATGTCAAAAAAGGTTCACTCTGCGGGTTATTATTCAAATTGTACAAATAAGATTAACATGAAGCAATAAGCCATTAAACATTAAACATTGAAAAGAACTTCAAATGGTTCAAGAAGTCAATGTTCAGAAATCAAATTTCTTCTCTGATTTACCTGACACATTTTTTTAACAAAAATTCACTACTCCCTAATTTTCCTGCACCTGAATTGGAGAATGAAGAACAGAACATTCCTAAAGTTCAACTCACCAACAACAGCCATAAAGCCTTAATCCCAACTATAAGTGGGGTCAGTCACGTGAATATTTTCTTGCCATTGCTTTCTATTATGAACTAAATTTAGTGTGAGACTAAAGAAGGGGGTCGTGGTAGGTTGGTGGCTGGCATAAGACTAGCCAAATTCTCATGACATGAATGTTTCAACTCTCACCAAAAGAAAACAAAATATCATACCTGCTTTTTCTTTGATTTTTTTTCCTTTTCGGTTAAACGTTTAGACTTTTGCTCACTTTCAGCCAGCCACGCTGCCTCTTCTTCACGGATTAGCTCTTCTTGCCTCCTCAAAGCAATGGCTTCCTGGTAGGCAACTTCAATTTTTTGGCTACATATGTAAGAGAAAAAATTTAGGGCATTTATGGGTACAAATGAGCAAGCAACCTATAATCTTTAGAAACAAAGGAAATAAAATTGGCAACTAAAATATCACAGAGTGAGCAAAAATGCATGGACTCAGCGTCCAAAACAAAAGCCAAACCACCACAGAGATTGGATCAACAGGTAGCCAGACTTAATCTACAGTTAGATAAGGACTTGGAGGTTGAAATACCAAGCCATGCCCCTTTGTATGGTCTTCAGGATGATTCCAAGCTAACTATATAATGTATCTTTCATACCGGAAATTAGAGTGCTAGAAAATGCCATGTCATGCCCCTTCATACTAAAAAGTTACAAAGAGGATTCCCAGAAGTATGATTACAGAACACATTTTGACTGAAGAAATCATCATATTAGCAAAGAAATATAAATTCATTAGTCCTATTAATGCAGGTCAGTCCTTGAATGTCAAAAACGAGAGGCTCCAAAATAATCTGACAGGTGGATGGAAAATGAAAGTAGCTTAACTACGATGCCATCAATTGTTGAAAACCACAAGGCAATAATAGGTCTGCCAGAGTAAATTTTTTATCAGTTTTTAGAATATCTAGTTATGATATCAACATATTACTTGAAAATATGCGAGAGGACAAATATTTCCACCGTCCTACGACCCAATTCTGTAAGACGCCTTTCATCGTGCTCAATGGAATCCTTGTTAAAGTCTTCTCCAGAGTTACCTTCCTGCACAGTAAATGAAATTAGTTACTTGAGATACAGCATGGCAAATTTTGTCAATAAAAATATTATTCTGTATTTGTTTTTTCTAACCAAGACTTACTAAACAAAAAAAAGCCAAGTATGATTATTTACGAATAAGAGAATTAACAATCTATCACACTTCGTACTAGCAGCAGATGAGCAAAATGCCAACTAATTGATAAGAATTTCAACAGGGATCTTTTTTTTTTTTTTTTCTTTCCCTCAGCAGTCATTGTGTTTCACTCCCTAGATGCCAATCAAGATGAAATCAAGAAGAAATAAAGAAGAAATAGTATATATATTTCTAAGCTGATGACATGTTATATTAGGACGCCCACTTAACACATACCAATTTGTAGGTATATGTTGAGTTTACAAGACCATAAAACATGAAGGTGAAGCTATATTAAAAGCTTGTTTGATGTTAAGTAGGCAAAGCACTCAAAAAATGCATAAAATAAGCAAATAAATAAGCACATAGAAATAAAGAAACAGAAACTACCTCAATTAAAGGACTAAAATCTATTGGAAAAGTTTCGGCATAAAAGAATCCTAGTCACCACCCTAAAGTACCTTTGTACGATTCTGAGGTCCCTTCTCATCTTTTGGAGGCAATGGTTCCATAGCAGCCCTTTCAAGCAATAGAAGCACATCATCCACCAACACAAACACATCTTTCTCAACATGAACAATTGGAGCTGGCATTTCTCCAGTTTCCAAGAACTTTGACCTCCCTTTCTTGGATTTAGTTTGGTCTTCAAGAGCCTTCAGCCCACTATACAAGGAATCCATTACCAAAGTAGATGTGACTTCCTTCTCTATAAAGAAATGCTTTACAACTACTTTCAGAATTACATCTGTTTTCTCCCTAGACATGCGGCGTCGGGCATTTGGATCCATTCCCAACCAAAAAGCACGAAAACTGCAAAGAGTGCAAATAATTTGTCAAACACCAAAGCCAAACTACATGACTATCACTAAGCTAAATCTTAAAGATAAGTATAACCATAGACACAAAAATCACTCATTAAGGCCACAAATATCAAGGGATACTGCAAAATCATTGGAGATAGAACAATAAATTTCCGGGTCATAATGCTACTAAGGACAGCTAAAGTTGTGTATCATTGTCATAGTATGCAATACGATGTTAAACACTCAGAAAACAACAGCCTTGCTGATGTTTAAGTGAATAAAAAAAATAAAGGTAAAGTAAAAGGTACCTTGACCACCTATTTTTGTCCTCTAATAACCTCCCAAGCTTGCCTCGTTTCTCTTCCACAAAACGCCGGCAATTCCCCTCTGCATTTGTCAAATATACCCTAACAAGTTCTCTCCTATACTGACAATCAAGGCAACGAAATGGTCGGTCTGCTTTCTCCCTGTAGACAAAAGTGCAGAAAATTAGAATAAATTCATTGCAGTGGAAAACAGCAAGGGCGTTATTCATGCAGAATATTAGTACAGGGACTTGCACAATCACCAAAAAGAGTATGTGGTGGACATTCCAAGAATTTAGGATTATTTGAGGATTAAACCATGAGAAGCATCAATGGCACAGAATTGGCGCAATGTGCCACACAAACAGGTGATAGACAAAGGCATACACCAATAATCCTAAATCACACACCTGATTACTTGCACTTGAGCTTTTATAATGAGTGTGTCAGCCTCATCTAAAAACCCATCTGACACTTTTGATAGCTCCATAAATTTTTTCCACCCCCAATCATGCTCTTTCTTCCAAAACCGATGCAATGTATCTGCAAAATTTGCATTATATGAATAATGAACCAATTACTTCTTAGTGTAAGCAAGCCAACAGTTAAAACAGCGAACCAGAATATTTGGATTTTTTTGGATCCTTATTCACCACAGCTATTGTGAACTGAGCAAAGTGACTCCATCCTGGTTCACAAGAAAAAGAAGAAAAAAAATTGTAAACATGAAAAAAAAAAAAAAAAAAAGGAAAGAAAAGTGGAGAAACAATCATGAAAACATATGCAAAATTGTCAACATTATCAAACCTGGCAGAAGTTTGTCATGATTTGCGACACAGAGAAACAAAGAGAGATGATTACAAACATCACAACCCTGTGGATATATTAATATGTACCTGTAATAAAATAGCACATTTATATGATCATGTCTTCATCATATAAGCCGAAGCAATGCGCATAAACAGAGTGCACAAAGAGCCAAAAAAAAAAAAAAAAAGCAAAAAGCGGAGCCTCATACCATTTGTAGCTGCCAACCTCAAATGCAGTACTACGAAGTTCTCTTTTATTAATCTGTGAGAAATTCTCTATCTTCCAGGTATATTTTCCATATAAATCAGAAGGTTTTGGTCCTGCAATGGAGAAATATTATAACAAAGAAAAAACAAGAAGAGGAAGTAACAACACAGTCTAACAGTAGAACATTTATTTCTGCAGCAACACACAAATAAATATTCAATCAGAAAGGATTCCATTTATCCATGCTGAAACTAAACGAGTCCCTTATTTTGACTCATATTGGAAGTAGAAGTGAGTAGATGACAGAAGTAACAGATTAAGTTGCTCTGTGAATTTAAAAGTACCGACACACCAAGTAATAGGTAATGAAGAGGTATCTATGACTAATTTTTCCATTTTAATGCTCAACAAAACAGTGATATTGGCAGATAGTACACAAATGTACGCATTAAAAACTGACTTTTAGATTACATGTACACAACCATGGATCGCAATATACAGAAATCGTGCCCATCTTCCTTCAATTCCATAGTGTGTTTAACAAATAAAGTGGCACTTGAAGATCCAAGAAAGCAACCCCATGAATTAGCACTTCTAGTATATAGCAACTTAATGTTTGTTACAGCTTCCAGCTGCACTATTTTACAAACTTAATATTCCAAACTCTTGAATTCAATGAAACTGTGGGCTTAGAGGCAAAGTCAAAAATTTTTATTTGGCATTTGCAATGTCACAAAAAGAAGGATTTTGCCATGTTGATTCTTTTAGTCTCCAGAGCCAAGCGATCAACCAAAGGACCTTTCCATCATCTCTCAAGTTCCAGCTTTGAAAACTCATTTAGCCCTAGAACTTAGAACAAAAAAATACATAATTTTATCGTGAAATTGTCTGTTAACTTCCAGCTATTCAACATTCATGTAGTTCTTTAACTTACAGAAAATACAGAATTTTGTAGATATTGACAACCAGCAATGGGTGCTTTATTTGTCAATAAAGGAAAAATATACAATCAGAGAAACATAAAGAAAGCAGCATTATCACAAAGACTGACCAAAGCATACCTCTGTCATCATCATCATCGGTGTCCCAATAAGGAGGTGAAGTAGATGGAATACCATTTTCCACCTGCTCAGAAGACCGCCATTCGGCCAATGTTTCACCAGATTGACAGTGCTGCACGCTCGAAATTCCCTCTACAGACCTTCCGACTTCAGCTTCCTCACTCACAATCCCAGCCATTTCCCCGCTCCCAATTTTTTTTTTTTTTTAAATAAAACCTCCTTCAAGTCGCTACATTACAAAAACTCCCATGTTACAGTATTCAAAGTGTGTAAAGAAACGTAACCAAACCTGTATTGTAGCACCGACTGTTTGCAACTGATAATAATATTTATTAAAAAAAAAACTAAAATTGAATATTCACTTTTGTTTTCAATTGGGACCTTATGAAAATAATCACATTCAATCAATCCCCAAAATAGCCATTCCATTGAAAATATTCAACTCCCATAACACCAAGACAGACAGCAGAAAATTCACCAAAACTCCGTCGAGTTTCCAAGAGAACCAATCAAAACCCGAAATTTAAAATCTTCAAATTCAAAGGAACCGGCATCCTAAAAACCAATTAGCAAGAAAATACTATATGATAAAAATTCAAGAACCCAAGCTCAAAATAAATTTAATTTCTTTTAAAGAAAAAGGCAAAACCGAACGAGTAAAAACAATACCGATAATCAAAACAAGACCATCTTTATCTTTTAGAAAATCAGTTGCATCCAACAAACGCTAAAAAGGAATCATCCCCCAAAAAAGACAATAAAACAAAGATCGAAACGCAGACCCCCGATCAAAAACCACATCACAAAACGAACCCAGGCGAAGAATAAATGGATAGAAACAAAGGAACCTCGAGAACACATGCGGATCGAATTGAGCAAACAAACCTGAGCTTTTGTCAAATGGGGTTACGGGCCAGAAGCTCTGAGATTCTAGGGAGATGATGGGAGAGGAAGCGGGAAGAGGGAGAAAGAGATAAGAGAGAGAAAGAGAGAAGAGATCCAAAACCAAGCGGAAGAGCCCCAAAAACAGAAAATTCTTTTTCTTTTCTCTTTATTTTTCTTTTTTCTTTTTCTTTTTCTTTTTTTTTTCCGTTACGTCGTTTTGGTTATTTATTTATTTATTTATCCTTTTTCCCACAATTTCATATTTTATACAACATAGCAAAACGGGGCTTGGGTCGTTTGATTTTTGTTCCTGCTCAGAGCACTCCCCTTTGCAATTATGATCAAAATCCATAATTATAATTTCTTTTGTTAGACGGATAACAAAGATATTTTTAAGAGAAAGCTGATGTTGAGAGAGAATCGCAAGGCCTCGTGGTGGCATTGTACATTTTTTTCTTCTTTCCTTTTGTGTGTGTGTGCGTGGGGGTGTGTGGGTGTGTGTGTGGGTGTGTGGAGAATTCATTGACCGGTTGTGGGGTCCACCTATACTTTTATGCTTACTTGTTAGTGAAATTTTGGTAAAATAAACCAGTAATATTTGTTTAGGGTTTCTGTGTTATGGATGGACGGCGGTCGACTTACTGGGGAAAGGCCTTTTGGTGTAAAAAAGGTTTAACTGGTTTATAACCATATTTTTTTTTAGGGTTTACTGGTTTGGTTTTGGTTATAAAAAGTGCATTTCTGGTAGAGTGCTAATCATGTCACAAATAAAGGCACACCACATCAATTCGTCGGCAAAAGTTACAATAGATGGGCTGATGTTTGACATTCAAATAATTGAAGAGCTGAGACTCTTGTGGTTGATCATTTTGATGAGGTGAGGCGGTTTGCTTGTTCTATCGTTATCAGACTGCTCCCAAGATCAAAAGAAGAATAGTAATAGTTACGACAATAGTCCCGCACGCGCAGGAGGGGCCATTGGAGGAGGCAGTCATTGGTGACAACAAAATTAAAGGCACGGAGGATCCTGAGGGTATGTGCGAACACCGACTGGGAATAGGAATTGAAGGGGGAGACTCTGGGGGAGCCAACAACAATGCGGGTGACGAGGACATAATTGTTTTAAGAAATTCTTGGGGATGTGGAGTCTCCACCGTATAATAATTATAATAACAATAATGTAAGGTGACGAGCTGAGGGTGTCGGAGGAAAGAAAATCCGGTGGAGGGCCTTTGTGGGCTGACTGGCCTTGCAAATGAGATTAAACAGACCATGCCTGATAAGCAGAGCGGAGGCTTGGGCCGGGAAGACAGTAAGAGAAGCGCAAGTTCTCGTGAAGTGGACCCGGAGATCGTAATTTGTGAGTCTCCTGCGGGTGGCAAAGAAAATATATCACAGGACAATATTAAAAAAAGCGATCAAAATTTTGAGACTCAATGCGGTTTATTGTTAAAAGAAATTGATCTTTGACGTCTCTGACGACTTTCAAAAAAGAAAAAAGTTATTATTTGATAACGTCCTACTAGTCCTTATAAACCCTTTATTTTAATTTTTAATTATTTTAATTTTTAATATGTATCATTATTTTATTTTATGCGACGATCAAATGAATTGTATAACTTAATTTTTGTGATTTACGACAACTTACATCGCATTGCATGAAGTTATTTTAAATTAAAGAGGGATTAATTTTGTATTTTTCTCCTTTTTTTTCTAGTTTTTTCGCTAACTGTATCCCCCCAAATAAGTGATTATTCTTCTATGTCCCCGTCCTTTCCACTGGCTTCTTTCTCGTAATTTTTTAACAATTCAGGCAAAGCAAAGAACGTTTAAAATCATAATTGACAGACAAATAACCTCAGAGCATTTACGTTTCGCAATTAACGATTATCGCGGGCTATCATGTCATATGGCATATAATCCCGCGAAACATTACCATAATCAGCTGAAAAACTCCTTTTTCCGATAACAACTACTCTTCCGGTAGATAGACAGAGCAAGAGAAGAAGAGAGGGTAGAGCTGTGAAAAGGTTAGCGAATGGATTATTTTTGGCCAGTCCTTGCTAGCTGCTTCTTCATTTTTTGTTTTGCCAATTGTTCTCATCATATTTCAACCGGCAATTAAAAGAAGATTATTATTTCTATTAGAAAATAAGAGTACACTAACGAATAAATGAAAGGTGCGACATAGACTCCAATTTGAGAAGAAATGAGTGGCAGAAAACCCGGAAAGATAGCTCGGGGATATTAAATTCAACAACTCAAATAAGAACTAAATGTTAATACATAGAATTTTATTGACCAAGAAAAATGAGACGGTGATGGGATGAAAATGAACACCATCGTCATTAAAAGATTTGTGGATTTAAGTTAGGGGAAAAGTACCTTTCGGTCTTACCGTAGATGTGACTATTTTGTATCGAAAATCTACCTACGCTGTGTGGGTCTCCAACAAGAAAGAATAGTTTTATATGTGCTAGCGTTGAACTTGCTTGACACGTGGCACATATTTCAACGTGACACTTGGTCAACTTCGACGAACCAATTGTCGAATAACACATGACGTCTTATCTGAATGACACGTCAGTGAACCGTCTTCTGTGCAACACGTAGCATTTTCTTCGGACGACGCGTCAATAAATCAATGACCGTGCACACGCGATGCTCTAGACGAAGAAGCATCGGTGAACGAATCACCGCAACACGTGCGACGTTAGTGCAATCCATCACTCGTGCAATCTCAATAATCCAATTACGGGAAAAAATTGGAAAAATTTACGCTTAGCAGTATTTGGGTAACGCTTCACAATCTGTATTGTAAAATACAACAAAAGGCATATTGCAACTTAATCAAACGCAATGAAAATTGTGATAAAACGAATCTATTATTTTCTTTTAACAAAATTTATAATATTAAAAAAAGATAATTTTAACAATTAACAATTAAAAAAAAAGAAAATCATATGACTAGAATTTTCAACAACCACCAATTTTCATTAGAAAAAATAATACAACAAATAAATTAATTTTAAAATTTATTCATAAAACATATTTTTCTTAATATATTAAAAAAGATTAAGAGTTTTTTTATTTTTTAAAAATTTAAAAAAGTCTATTAAATTGTAATACTCTTACTAAAATAAAAATTTAAAAAATTTAAAAATAAAAATTTATAATTATTAAAAATCTCTAAAGGTGTAAATTTTTCGAGATTTTAATAGGGGGAGTGGCATTCACATCGCATAAAGCGCAATTACGTACACATATAAGGGTACTTTCGGAATATCAAAGCCACAAGAGAAGTATAAATATTAAAAATAATTATAATTGTATTTATTTATTATTATTATTATTATTATTATTTACAGTTTGTACTTTTTAAATCCAGTTCCTGCCCTAGAAACGCACACGTCTCTGGGATCCCCAAATCTAGGGTTAATGCTATTCGGGCCAGTCGTGATTCAAATCTTCACCACCAGGCTTCAATTCCTTTTTACTCAAGCCGTTGTCTAAGTTTTGTTTAACTTGGTAATTTTCTGTTTAACAAGGATTTGCTCTCTGGATGTGGTTTTCAATCTTTGGATGAAACGATGGGTGGTGTCCCTATATAGTTCGATTCAACTAATGCCATAGCCATGGCGTTCTATTTGGCTGATGCCGGTCATTTTTGATCTAGCTTCTCGTTTTTCCACCGGCTATTACATGTTTGACCCTTGGATTTTCGTTGCTCTTCTTCAAGATATCTAATGTTGATCTGTTCTTTTCGTAGCATTATTGAAACGGAAAAGGATAGTCAGCACATTCGACTGGTGGCCCAAAAATATGTAATTCGCTTCTCCTCCTGGCAGTTGCACACTTCCAAATTTGTCTCGATTTATATGTATAATTTGACAGAAAATTTAGTTATTCTTAGCAATTTTTTGAACTAAAATAATCAATTAATTATTATTAGAAATTTTGCATAATGAAATAAAAGTATAAAATATAAAAGAATATGAAATTGTATATTGTTGTTATTTCTAATTATTCAGTTTAGTTTGATAGAATTTCACCAGACAGAAACACGCAAGCATGTTAGTACCAGTATGTCAATTATTAATTTCTTTTATAAAAATTTAGCAATCTTGTTACCCCATGCAAGTCAATAGTATACAATTTAATCCCTGTGGTTGGTGCACCTGTTGATTGTACAATTTAATCTTGTTTGTATATGATAGCCCAGTCAAAGTGATTTGAGAAAGATATCTTGATCCTTCAAGTGAAGAAATCCTTGACTCCCTCTTAGTTTGTAATAGAAAGAAATGACGAGAAAAATTTCATCTCATTGACCTCAATTAAATTTGAGATTTCAAGGTTTTGGTGTTGTGTTATTGTTGAGTTCCTTTTTCGCTGTTCAATGCCAAATTTGCAGCTTATTGTTGATTTGCTGCCATGGATGAGCATGGCCTTCCATTCGAAGTAGGCCAACTTGTTGAAGTAAGATCTTTTCTCACAGGTTATCGTGGTGCATGGTTCCGCTGTAAGGTATTCATGCATTGTATATATAATTTCGCATTGTTTGTTTTTGCTTTTCTTCCTTCACATATTGTTTAATCGATCATTTGTCCTTAATTTTGATAATTTTTAAGCTTTTATGAGTTCTCAAAGGGGAAAAGCAAATTCATTGATTCATATATATTGTCTGATATCTGCAGATAGATGTATTTGCAGCCTAAGTCAACACAATTTAACTAAGTGCTATTTGAAATTAATCATGAAACAAATTGAGTTTGTTTGATAATTCTTTTGCTTCTTTCCATTTTGTTATGAACCAAAATAAATATCAGATAAAGGCATCCGTGTCTCCCGATTTTTCTACTTTTAAAAGACACCATAAAAGTTATCTTACTTCTTAAACTTATTGGAAATATGATATTTGTTCCTACTTGGTCTTTGGACTAAGTTGCACAAATAGTTTTTCAGTTGTTGTAGACAAATTTGATTTGACAAAATAAAAATTTTAAAAGAAAAAGTTTCTTATTCTAGAGCTACCTCATTCTTTTCTAGTGTATTCATTCAACTTAGTTGGGAAACTATGTTGTGAAGAATAGTATTACTCAATTTATTGCATTGCCTCCTTTAAAATCCTTCAATCTTATTTTTGATTTGTGCATTTTCTTTTATTTTATCAATAATTTTATGTTAGCTTTCATTGCCTCCTTTGTAGATCCTAGCTTTACCCTTATGTGGGATGAAATAATTTTTTAATCTCATCGAACTCTTAATCTATTATCAATTAGCTAAGATTATATTTTATTTCATTAACTTTACTTTTTTTCTAATTTTTCCCTAGAGTATTGCGATCATTCCCAACTTGGTTGCCCTATTAAATTTCCCGAATATATGAAAAAGTATAAATGAGAGGAGAGATGTAGATTTATAATAGGAATGATAAATCAGATTTATTCACATAGGCTTTTTAGGCATCCATTCAACTTAGTTGGACAACCTAGGGAGAATTTCATTATTCTTTTTACCCATGGTTTCAAGGTCTGTTCTCATCTCACTTTTACTTAAGGTTTTAAAGAGAAGAATGATGGGGCCAATTCTCTCCCCTTCACCATACATTTGTTATATGGTTGACAAATTTGTTGTTTTCATTGGTGTTAGGGATCATTTTAGAAACTTAAGGAAAAGTGTTGAAAGTGACATTGGAAATACTAAAACTAGGGGAATGAAATCATGAAAGGAAAAATTGTATGGTGACTATTTTTTGGAATTGTACTTTTTAGCTATTGTATGGCCTTATATTCTTTTGTTTGGAAAATTTTGGTGGCATTCATTTTGTCTATAGTTGTAAAGGAGAAAGTAGACTTATTTTGTCAAAAAACAAGTCACCTTAGAAGGCACTAGAAGGGAATGCACAAGGACAAAATTATAGTCTGGGCCATTCTCATTATGGGTGCAACCTCACTGAGACCTTATTAAGATCGGCATCCACTTATGTGATTTTTACTTGTTTTACTTCTTGACATTCTCATTTTGGTAACTCATTTTTAACATGGTTTTTTATTATTTAGAAAAATGGTATATTTGTATGTTATGTTTCTTGTTTGCTATTTAAGATTTTCTTTCTTCAGATTATCTTTTTGTTTCTTGGATGTCTAGTTAACATATCTTATACAAAAATGTGCAATTCAATAACTTCTTTTCTTTTAATCAGATATTGGAGATTCGTCAGAGAAAATCTGGGAGGGAGTGTTTGTTAGAATATTATGACTTTCCAGATGAAAGTAAGTTTTCTCTTGAGTTGAGATGAACATCATATTTCCATGGGTTATAAGTCCATAAACAAATTGTTTGTAGTTCATACAAAATAGACATAATGTCTCTTCGCTTTCAAATCTTCTAGCTTTGTTATGTTGGATTTTCATTTTAAATTTAAGATAGTTTTTGTGCACACAATGTTTTCATATTCTATCATTAAAAACTAAAAAGCGAAAAACTGTCATTTCATATAAATTTGAAAATTCATCAAGGCATGGTGTGTTATGGATGAGTTATTATTTTTGGAGGTTATTTGATACAAATATGATATGTCATGATTTAGGAGTGATTACCTGTCCTCTCTTGCAGGAACAAAATTAAAAAAGGAATATGAAAAGATGGCATGATAAACACATATTTTAGTAATACCAAATGTTTGTAATTGTCTTTTGTAACTTTTCTGGCAGAAGCTTTACAAACTAATAAAGACCGAATATAGTGTTTCAGACAGACTGCCTCTCATGTGTGATTTCCCTAATATATTTCTCCTAGTTTCTGCCTAGTCTGCTAATGTTATACTATTGGCTTTTAGACTGATTTAGAGCCATCTCATAAGCATTCTTAATAGAAAATTTCTAATTCCTCAAGATATTAATTGCAAACTTTTGACGGGTTATACATTTTTTTTTTTATTGCAATAGTTATGGTTGTACATTGGATGATTTGGTATTTTTCTGTTCTTTTTTCTCTATTCCTATCTTTTAATTGTTTCTTATTGTGTTCTTTTATGTCAGAGGTGCGATCAACAAGGCTATATCAAAAGCCTAACAGAGAAAAGGCAAAAAGAGAATTGATGTTGCGCCCTTGCTTTCCTCCTGTCTATTGCAAAAGTCAATTGCCTAATTTTGAAACTATCTCAGAGGCAGTAGTTGTTATTGATGATGTCTGGAAGGTGGGAGATTTGGTAGATTGGTGGACTGATGGCTGTTATTGGTCTGGGAAGCTGATGGAAGTGTTAGGGGAGAAAAAGTTTCGGGTAATATATATATTGCCATTTTCTTCTATTATGAAATTATATATATTACAACCCCCTTATTTGTTGGTATTTCTATACGTAAATTGGACATGTATATGTGCAGATCATTTGAAGATCTTATGGTTATACAATGTTTCAATTTCTTGTTTGTTTAGTTGACTTAGTTGTGAAACATTCAAGCGGAAAATTTCTGAGAGAGCACTTCATATTTTCAAGAACATTCACTTTGTTGTTCTGTCATGGGGTCAACTGGGTCATGACAAGAGCTGTGCATGAACACTTGTTGACAAAAGGCACAGAACTGAGGAAATGGTAGAACAGGCTGGTATGGATTGCTGACCTATGCCTTGTGACGGGAATTTCTTTTGAGACTTTGTCTATTGACTATTGAGGTTACTTGATGTGCACTGGAGCCTCCCCACTTTTTTTGGGGGGGGGGAGAGCGGGGAGGGTGATTGTTAGGTTCTTTCATGATCCCTGAGGGATCTATATTTTCAACTGGTATTGAATCCCTCTCCCTGCTTTCCTGCTCTGTCATTCCTGATGCGTTTCCTTTACCTTTGGATTTCATTTATTCAATTGTGGGGAATAAATTGTTTCAGTTTCTTTCTTTAACCTCAAAGATTTAGGTCCACATTTGTTATAAATGAAATGATGATTGATTATGTTATCTTCACCTGAACATTTGAAGCTAAACGAGGATTTGAAGCTGCTATTACTCTCTCCTGCATGGCACCCCCTCCCCCAAAGAACCAATCATCCTAGTGGCCATATCTTAGATCCCATAAGAACTGGTTACTTGTGGTGGTAACAGTGCCAACAGAACTCTGGGTACAGATTACATTATGGCAAACTGATTTCCACTTCTTGATGCACAAAAATTCGTTGGTGTGATGAGTTAGGAGGTTGTCTTGAGCCCTTTGCACTGCATCAAATTTAGATTGTACCTTAAGGATGAAGGCTGGAGATGGTTACATTGTGTAGCCATGTTGTGTAGAGAAATTGACATTGTCAGAAATTAAAAAAACATGTTTTTTTGTTAATATTATTTTATTTTGCTTTGGGGATCTTACAATTGCTTCTGCTAACAAACCTTGCTGTATTTTTTAAATCTGAGGTTGCCAGTTGCTGCTACTTAGTCACTCAATTTTTTTTTTGTAGATTGATTTGCTGCCACCTCCTCTGGGTGAAGGATCATCTTATGAAGCTTCTATTGAGGACTTGCGGCCATCTATGGATTGGTCTCTAGAACATGGTTGGACTGTGCCTACTCCCACGGTGATTGTCTATGCGTCTAGCCATATTCTCTTTTCTGCTTTTCCCCATTCTCTAAAGTTTGATTATTGCTTGCAAAGACCATGCCCTCTAGTGACATGATTACATGTTTACGTGCATTTCTTGCTTAAATGTGCTTAAATGTAATCTGGGATGAGAGTAGTAATAGATGTGCTGATAAAGTAAGGTGTGCATGGGATGTTGATTACATCTCAAAAGAAAATTTGATAGCTTCAGACCAGTGGATATCAGCCTTAGAAAGCTTCATGGTTCTAAGCACTTGCATTAAAATTTCCCTTTTTTATAGTTCAAAATTTCTTTTCAATCCATTTTTGCTGCTGCTTTCTTGCTTTATTTTCCTTTCATGTTTGTGGGACACTGAAATTGTTGTAGCAGGAATGATAAAACATCATGTCTAGAAGAATTCAGCAAAATAAGTGAACAAATAAGGATGAAGGAACAATATGGGTATGCTTTAAGGAATTATATATTATTTATCTTCTTTTCAAAGGATGTTCTCAATAAAAATATTGTTGTGTACTTGACAGCCATTTCAATCACATACTCTCATTTGTCTCATTTGTTATTGGCCACTAGGCAATTGTACTGTTTTTTTTTTTTTTTATCTTTTCTTTGCCCAGCTTCAAATGAAGTCTTTTCAGGTAATACCATTGGCCGTAGAATCTATCAATCATAATAAATGAATCATTCCACTCATTCATTTACAAAGAATTGTCATTGCGACCAGATTCCCTTGTTTGGAGCATCAAAACTTGTAGTCTTTTTTCTTTAAATAGTTTTTTTAAAATCTGATTGGTCATTTGCCATTTTTCCTCTGATTTTGGATTCAATATTTCAGATTTAATTTCAGATTTATCCACTAGCAGTTGGACTTAAATTGAATAATGCAAAAATCCATTGCAACCATGTGTGCCTTTTACTTTACTTTAAGTTGTGTAGCTGAGAATTGCTTTCATGGTCTTGACATGAATGAGGTGTTAATAGTTTGCATGATCTTTTGGCTGTATTGTTTCACTCTGATATAACTTCTTCCTATGCCTTACAGGGGAGTCAGAATTGTCGTTCCTGTGCTCGCTTATTCAAGCCTGGGAATGAAGGTAAGGTCTGCAGACATATTTTTGCAATTGTTTATGTGCATATATGCTATATCATTCTTGTTTTCCTCATTTTCTATTGTCTTTGGGCTGATGTCATGTAAATAAGTTGGTCATAGACGGCTTTTGTATACTGGGTAATTGGAGATCTATTTTCTAAGTTCAACCCTAAGATCTGCTTAAGCCATAGCTGTTGGCAACTTACTTATAGCCAGCCTCCATAGTTGCAAACAAAAGCATCTTCAATGTTTGTTAAATTGAATTGTTTGGGAGTTCAGGATTAGTGAGAATTTCCAAATCTGCTATGTACCATCATAATTAAACAATAGTAGCAAAGTTTCCATTTATACGTGTGATTTTATTATGTAGGTTGGGTAGTAGTAAGAAACAGTCTTGGTGTAGTTTTTATGGTGTGATGACACATAAATTTGTGAAGAACGGGTGGGATTTTGCTTAATGTGTCAGTTAGTATGCACTGAATTGGCACACTTGACCCTAGGATTACTTTTATTGAAAAATAAAAGTTACAAGGTTTAGTGTTCTAATATTGATTTTGATTTGTTAAACAGTGTCAAATAATGCTATTAAGCCTTTTATCCGCTTAAAAGCCTATGTCTACAAATAATAAAGCCCATATTGTACACCAGGCCATGCTTTTATATTTTAACAATGTGGGATTTATAGAACTGAAAGTCTCAGTTATTAGAAATGGTTGGTTAGCTTTTCTTTATGTCTGCGCCTTTGGTGCAATGTACTGAATATTTTTGTGTATCATAACTAGATTATAGGATAAAGTTGCTTGACATGGGAGTTATCGGTGGCAGGGGGATCTGCAAACTCAATGGCTTTTACACTTGAGGAAAGGAGAAAGGACATTCAAGCTAGAGCGGGAGCATCACTGATGGGTAGTAAATCGATTTCTTCTAATATCTCAGCCAGTTCTTTACCATCTATGGACAGATCAGAGCAGGTGGCAAGGCCTCTGAAAACTTCTGTATCTAAGGAGACCCAGACACTGGATGTAAATATTAAATTGGATGCAACAGACAAGGGTTTTGGCAAAAACAGTTGTTCCGACAGTGTTTCAAGCTTGCATGTGAGATCAATTGAAGCAGCAGAAAATGCTGGCAAGATAGACAGTTGCCATGATAATGGTCCCTTGAAGAAGATGAGAACACTGGATTCTGTATGCACTGATACCATGGAAACTGCAATTGTGGATTTGGAAGAACTTGTGAACAAGGTTAAATGGATTAAGGGCATCTTAGAATCTGGAATGCCCTCATCAGATAATGTACAACCCTCATGGAGGTTTCTTGAGCACCGTCCAGTATCCACATCAAAATGAATAGCTTTTGGAAAGGTCAGTTAATTTGGTCTATCTCTTTTAGTTCAAATCTATCAAGAACATGATATTTTTTTGAGCTAAAATGTCATGACTTCTCCCGGAAACTATTGTTGCCTGATCGGTGTAATATGTTGGAAAAGATAATAGGTTGGGAATGGAGACTGAAATTCCTTTCCTGGGCTTCACTTTATCGATTCCCGGGGTTGAGTGCTTTCTTTTCCCGGTCTATAAGCTGTGTGGGAATTGAATCAGTATAGGATGTTGGCAGGGACTTATTTTCCATCAAATATTGTTGGTCTTGAATGAGTAGTGTCAATTACTGAAATCGATTGATAGAGGCTATTGTGCAGTTATAATAAACCAAATATATTTTACTTTGCTTTCAACTGGAGTTTTAAAATTATGGGCATTTATTTAACTGTATTTTGCTTGTTTCCACTGTAGGTTCCCGTGACTGCTACGGAGTCATCTCTGCCGTGTCAATCCTGTTCTTTTCCCTCTCTTCGATATGCTTTGGAGTTTGCAATCCGGGGATTGGAATTTGTTTCCTTGGCATGCGGGCCAAATACTTTCCAGAGTCATATCGTGGAATATGAAAGAATAGTAGTCGCGTCGCCGTTCAGAGTCTGGTCGAACGGGTAAAGCACCGTCCTTTCTATTTTGTACATACATCCACAATTTTGGAAGACTGGAGCTCTGCGTTCGTTGTAGCCATTGGATTCTTTCCTCTTTTTTCGGTGCACAACTCCGCTGTTCTTTTGAGCACCAAAAAAATAAAACAAAGATCAATTCTTTTTTCGGCTGCATCCACCACAAACTCGTACAGAAAGCGCAGTTTTACATACCACTCCTCAAAAAGTGGCCCGGGGCTTCTATTTTGTACGAGTTACTTGAATCAATCTATTCTTTGTAAGTCCTCATTTGTCTTGTTTTCTGCAGGTTCTCTGCCTTATTCCTTCTTGCACTCTGCTTTTTATTTTTTTCGATTGAAGGCGTTCTTTCTCTATATTTTAAATATTATATGTATGGTATTTTATATTATATTAATATTTTATATATAAAAAAAAGTATTTTATATGAAGTATACAAATTAATTGAATTCATTTGACTTCTCTTCCTCGATCCCTTCCCAATAATGTCATTTCTCTAACGAATCCAGACAGCCCAAACTTCATATGTTCGTGTTATGTATAGAGTCTCAAGAAGTGCAAGTAAAAAGCCCAGTCCTTTGAGTAGTAGCCAAGGCCCAATTCCCAAGTCGCAGGGCAAGAGCAAGCTACATGGTATGCCGACTCGGATCGACTTTTCCAGTCGGTCGGATCGTCCGCGGCAACAACTTCCTCCACAATGACGCCGGAATCTACCCCAAACACCTCAACCCTCGCGCTCGGTGCCGGCAAATGGACCTCGACGGCACCGTTCTCAAGTCCTCCGAGATCCCTCCTTTCTCCCCTTTCGATCTCCGCCACGGCGACACCATCAAGCTCGGCCAGTTAACGTTCATCCTCGTCCAGATCATCGCCGCCGCCGACGGTGACTCCTCTCAGGCTGGCAAGCCAAGAATTCTAATAAAGTGGCGGCGGTCCCTGAGAATTAGAGACGAATTGGAGAGAAAATTGAACCGGAATTGGACCCGGCGGTTTCCGGGAATATGAGAAAAGGAAGGCAAATGAATAAAGCAGAGTTAGGGTTTTAAATAGGATGGCAGAAACCGAGGGAGAACCACAGGACTTGGAAAGAATCACGGAGGCTGCAGAGAATTGGAAAAGAGGGAGGCCAAGGAAAGCTACAAGGATTGCTAGAAGAATCAGAGAATGTGGGCCCGGCGGAGACAGTACTGGCTACTGCAGCAGCAAGGTAATAGTGTGGGAGTTACTAACTATGAGGAATCAGGATTGCGAGACTTTTGGAAATTTGGTTATATACTGCAGAGATCGAGGTTGGGTGCCAGGAGGAGAAAGAATTTACCAGAATTGTCACCGGAGAATGCTTGTATTGAAGAAGTTAAAATGGAGAATGTGACTTTGGGAGTAGATTCAAGGGAAAAGGTTGAGCAGAAGGACTCCAGTAGAAAGCAAGGGAGAGGAATTGAGGTGAAGACAGAGATACTGGGTTTAGAAGAGAATTGCACAGATGTGAGGAATGGGGTAACTGATGTTTGAGATAATGATGATAGGGTGGGGGGGGGGAGAAGATGGGCGAGAACTTAGGTACTGACAAGGAGATGGTGCATTGGGGAAGGATGATGCATGGAGAGTGGCTTGATTACTTGGAAGTGCATTTGCCAACGCAGATAATTGACTCAACTGAGGAGATGATTGAGGCAATGAGAAGGAAATCTGAGCAAGTTAAAAATGTATGATAGAGCAGAGAACAAATAAGGGCGTAGTGACTGTTGGCTAGAGAAGGAGAATTGCTCTGATTCAGATGGTAATTGGCTCTGCAGTTTTCCTCTTTTTTTACTATTTTGTGGTAAAGTTTAGACATAGTATATGCTAAATTTGTTTGTGTTTAAAGTTATTGGGCTTGGTATAGACACCTTGATATTATGTTTGTTATGTTTATGGCCAGACTTCTTAGAGGCTGGAATTTGGTAGGCAAGTAGTAGCTTGACAATTTCTTCAGCTTAATACTGCTGCACAATGCTGGGTGTAAAAGATGCCCCATAATCTTTTGTGTTGATCTGCTTTCTCTATCTTAAAACATTAGTGGCTATTTTGCATGAACACATTGTAACACGGCACACGCCACTCCAATTGTCCATCGGTAGTTAGTTGCAATATCATGGAAACATTCTCTTAGAATATGAGATATTAAGTGTCAGAATTGACAATAATTCAAACTACAAGCTGACATTATGTTTTGCGAATGGTCACTCTTATTTGTCATGCACTGTTGGATATCAATATTGGGCTTGAGATCTGTTCAACATATCCTTGACCTGGGATTATTACTCGAGCTCTTTCTGTTCTCTATTGAATTTGATCTCACTGCCTTATATTAACAGCCCTGAGTTTTTGCTTCTAGTTTGTTCAATACTCAGGAGGCAAGCAGATGCACTGCTGAATTTCAGAGCATGGGCTCCATCTCAACTGTCTGACGGAATTTGGTTAGTTTCATTGAAACAAAAGGGCTGGATGTGAAGGCGTATTTTATGCCCTTTAATTCCCTTTACCAAGTAACTATGTCGGAGAGATGCTTAATTGTTCCTGAAGGCGTATTTGCTTGGCAGTCTCAGGTTTTCATGGTTTGGCAATTTTGCACGGGAAAATCAGATAAAGGTGGACCTCTAGCACAAGCCCTTGAACGCCATTGTCTCTTACAACAAAATGTAATTTCGACTCACCATTTAAATTTAGGATTTAGAAATGTCATATTTGAATATAATTAGGATCCAGAATAGGGCATAAATTTATTGAAAGAAGAGAATGGCCCATAACCATGTAACGAAACCCAAAGAAACTCCCGGCTGTACGGTTATGGAATCAACTAGATTCCTATTTTCAAGTGAAACTACCTTTTCTAAATGGCTTAGTGAGAATCCCAATTAAGTTATAAATTGATGTACCTGGTGATGACTTTAATGGTATTGGGAGTTGATTCTCTATAATCCCCCGAACTAACAAGTTAGGTTGGGTACAGATTCTAACCTAATTGAGGAGGTTTGTTCTCTCATTCTTATTGGACTTATGTTCCAATTGAAATAAATTCTCATGTACTAACTGAAAGCTATCCCATGATTAAGGATAGGTTCAATGCTTCAAAGTCTTCAGTGTTGCAGGCTGTAATTATATATTGAACCAACCAACTTGCATCATATGGCCCAAAAGCAGAATGTACAATTACAAAGCAAACCCAGGCTCTATATATAACCCATTCAATGCGAAAAATCAAAACCGACCATCTGCAACTCTCTTTCTCACCAGTTCACGAGGATCTACTCACTCTCAAGTATAACATCGCCTTTTTCTGTGTCAAGAACCTCACAAGAAAACCACCCATAGGCCTATCTACTTCCTCTCTTTTCATTAATTATAACTACTATAACCGATCGGGCTCTCGGAAACTTAAAACCCAGTTCAAGAATACATTAAATCTCTCTTGGAAGACCCCTTCAAGATTAACGTTCAACCAACTAGCTTCATGGGTCACGAAAAAGAGCAAGTACTCAAAAGGGTTCGGTACCCTCTGGACTCAAGCTTGTATAGAATATTGGCCGAGATTGGTGTTGGTGTTAGTGCCATAGTTTACAAAGCAATATGCATTCCCACTAACTCGACAGCGGTTGCAATTAAATCAATCGATCTTGATCAATCTCGGGCCGACTTCGATGACATCAGACGTGAAATCAAGACCATGTCCCTTCTCTCACACCCAAACATCCTTGGAGCCCACTGTTCCTTCGCCGTCGGCCGCCATCTTTGGGTGGTTATGCCGTTCATGTCCGGTGGTTCCCTGCAGTCCATCATTTCTTCGTCTTTCCCTGAGGGCTTATCGGAGCCATGCATTGCTGTGGTCCTCAAAGAAACGCTAAACGCCTTGATATATCTTCATAACCAAGGCCATGTACATAGAGATATCAAGGCTGGAAATATTCTTATTGATTCAGATGGGCACGTTAAGTTGGCAGACTTTGGGGTATCAGCCTCGATTTACGAGCCGAATACGGGTCAGGGTTGGGCCCAATCTTCTTGCTCTTCAAGGTTGATGCTGACCGATGTTGCTGGGACGCCTTATTGGATGGCTCCAGAGGTTATACACTCGCATACTGGGTATAGCTTCAAGGCTGATATATGGTCTTTTGGTATCACTGCACTCGAATTAGCCCATGGCTGCCCTCCTTTGTCACACCTCCCTCCTTCAAAGTCCTTGCTTATGAAGATGACAAAGCGGTTTCGTTTCTCTGATTACGAGAAGCACAAGAAAGATAAGTGCAAGAAGTTCTCCAAGGCTTTCAAGGACATGATCGCTGCTTGTCTTGATCAAGACCCTACAAGGAGGCCCTCTGCTGAGAAGCTTTTAAAGCATTCTTTCTTCAAGAACTGTAAAGGATCGGACTTTTTGGTGAAGAACTTGTTGCTTGGGCTGCCCAGTGTTGAAGAAAGGTTCAAAGAAAGGAAAGCTTTGTATGGTATGAACGATAGTAGTGGCAGAAATGAAGAACAGGAGGAAGAGGGTACTGGGGTTGAATTGATGGGTGAAAATGTGAAGATTAGAAGGATTAGTGGATGGAACTTCAATGAGGACGGATTTGAGCTTGACCCAGTATTCCCTGGAGTCTCAAAAGATGATTCAGTTGTGAAACAGGTTCGTTTTGGAGGCGAAACTATCATCCAAGACAGGAAATTTGAGTACAGTGATCGGTCAGGTGATTCTGGCGAGTCAAGTCTAAGTTCTCCGGGCCAAGCGGGAGAGGGTGCCCAGCTGGGTGATGCTTATGAGGGTATTGATTGGGACAGAATGGTAGGGGGCTTAATGGTGCTGAAGGTGAGTTTGGATGATCAGAGACAGAAGATTGAAAATCTTATTGGCACGTTAGGAGGGGAGGAGACAAGAGAAGACCATTTGGTGCAATTAAATGAGATGTTAACAATGGAGTTGGAGAACGAGAAGCAGAAGAACTTTGAGTTGGAGATGGAATTGGGCTTCCTGAAGCTTCTGATTTCTAATTCTGGTGCACACGTGGGCGATGGTAAAGATTAATTGGGAGTTTATTGGCACTTTCCTTTCTTTTTTTTTGTTTTTCTTAAATTTCTGGTGATAATTGGATGTTTCTTAACAATATTGTCAACTTTTTGTCCTGCATAATATGGGATTTGGCAATGGATTCGGAGATGGTTTGGTTCTAACCTGTTTATGTGGAATTAAGATAACTTTTCAGTTTTATGGTTTTATAAGAAGTGAATGATGATCATAAAGTAGCCATTTTTTGTGCAAGGCCATGTTCTACATTTCTTTGTGCTAAGTTATGAAAAAATTGCACATATAAGTGGAAAGATGTCGAGAGCAATTGTGCCTGATAAGTACTTACTAATTTACTAGCCTTTGAGCTTGCAGTCAACTGGAGTCTGAAACTTTAAAAAAAGAATAAAAAAAAAAGGCAATTTGATACTGTCTCCTGTGTTCTGTTGAATTTGTGGCAGTGTCTTAACTCGCTACCCCAGAACTCCGACTCTCTGGCTAACTGCACCTCTCGGAGTCTTTGATATGGACCTTTTTTTTGGGTATTTGATTAAGCGGAAGGGAAGGGCCGCTATCTTTATGGGTGTGATTCTTCTGATTGGCCCAGTAACTTCCGAGGAGATGGCATATTTTTGTTGGGTGTTGAAAGCCCTGAAAAAGTTAAAAAAAAACCTATCCTGGCAGGCCCCAATTAAAGGGTCAGCCAACATCGATCATGTTAACCTTGCAAGCTAAGATTAAAAAGCACCAAAGCTCGATGAAATCCAATTGAATTTTCTTTTAATTGTCTCTTTTCGGGGCCTCGCAGAAACTAACCTGGCCTACCAATATTATCAAAACTAGCTGATAAAAGTGTGTCAGATTTGCCCACAAGTTATTATGGTAAAAGTTTTATGTGATTCCAAATAGATTTATCTTGGTTTAATTCATTATGTCCATGGGCAAAGCAAGTTCAATTAAAAATCCCCGGGGGAGATTACATTAAAAAATCAAACTAAGGAAAGTGCTTTTAGTATCATTAGTTTGAAAAATCTTGATCTCGTTGCATTCATCCAAACGAATGTATTACTCCCATGTTTCAAACCGAAAACCGTACATCCTAATTGGGAATGGAGAATAATAGGCTGAAAACATTCAAGGCGGTAAAAAAAGCCCCAAAAAAGAAGAAAGAAGGAAGAGAAAGAGAAGAAAGACCAAGCTTGTCATTTATGATAACAGCCATCAAGATGGTGGGCTTTAATTTGTGAAGCCCACACAATAACAAGACCTTGGCTAACATGATCATTCAGTCAAGAGGACGGGATTCGATCTCTTAACCTCTTCATTTTCCTTCCCTAGTCTCCAACACCCTCCCAAAAACCGAAAAAAATACAGTGACCAAGAAAAGAATAATCGCACCTTAGTCACCCTCTGTCGACGCAATAGCTATTTGGTACCCAATAGCTTGCATGTGATTTGACTCCCCAGCGATGAGCGAGTGACTTTATGTTTGTTCAAACTATAGAGAACTGAGCCAATTTTCAACTCGATGAGAGTCAATGACTCACGCGACAGCCATCAAAATCAAAAACTTGACATAAGGTTGAACAACATAAAATCACTTACTCATCTCTAGGGAGTCAAATCACATGAATCGCATGCAAGCTATTGGGTACCAAATAGCAATTGAATGGACAGAGGGTGACTAACGAGCGATTATTCTTTCCACTACTTCTGTGCTTGATTTGGCAAAAAGGTATAATCTGGCAGACTGAGTTTCCACATATAGTAAGTAGTGACCAAAACATGTGGGGCATTTGCAGTGAATGGCGCCAATGGGATTTTCAGCTTCTGAATATCTCTTCTCTTTAAAACCCAAGACACCAGTTCTCTGTATCATCATCATATCTCTCTGGCCAGTCCTATTTCTCTCTTTCTTTCTTTCAAAAACCCATCTCTTTCTTTGTATTCTGAACTTTTTAGTTTTGACAGATGGGTCCATAAATTATAGCCTTTTCTGCTTTCTCGATAAGCTGATACGATCTGAGCTAGACTGCTGTTGTCTTTTTGATCTTGCCAGGTCGGTATGAATCAAAAAGACTTCATGGAGAGGGATAGTTTGAGTAACAGCTTGAAAGAACATAGTATTATCAATGGTAGAGCATGCAACGAGTACCGCAACAACGAGAACAACAACAATGAAGATGGAAAGAACAAACTAAAAGAATGGTGGATCAACTCCGGCCAAAGTCATGGAGAAAATTACTTATCCAAAAAAGGCAATGAAGAAGATTATCTCGGTGGGTTTTCTTGGTCTTCAAGATCTTACATATGCACAAGAGAATTCAGATCCGCCCAAGCTCTTGGTGGTCACATGAATGTTCATAGGAGAGACAGGGCTATGCTGAGACAGTCACCCCCAAACCCTAATCCTAATCACTCATCTGCTTCATTCTCTTATACATTGCCTCCCTTGGTTTGTGCTTCTGTTTCTGCACCATCTTCAAGTCCTTTTGCTTCTTCTAGTGAAAAGAACAAAAGTGATGTAGTTGACCCTCAAGAATCAAGCACTAGTCTCAAATGCTCAGGTTTAAAAGAAACGGGAACTAGAAGGTGCCCACGTAGAAAATGGAGAATTTGAAGCTTTAACGGAAAAGGATTGGTGCAAGTTGTTGAAGAACGCCGAGATCGTTAGTCTAGATTTGGAGACTGGCCCTTTTGGCGACTCCAATGAGGATTTGGACTGGGAACTTCGCTTGGAATACTCACAGGTGATTTCTGCATCTTTGTCTATCCCAGATAACACTTCATTAAATTTCCAAAATTGAAAGTCTTTGTTGGCTTCTTGCACAGGTTTGTGTGTCATTATATGGCAATATTGTTTACTAGACCATGAATGTGGGATTTTAGAAGCAAATATGTTGAAGTCATGGCTATTGAGCCACTTCCTGTAATCTTCTGTTGTCAAGCTTCTTTTTCTTCAATATACATTATCTTCAAGTTTCTTCCATTTGAGCATTCCAGGACTTAAGTATATCATTAACTCTTTTTTTTTTATATATATATTTTTTATTTTTTATAAAATGAAGTTATCACTAGCTATTTGTGTACTTAGTATGAACTCAGAGAGCGAGAGTTTTTTTTTTTTTTTTTTAAATCGTATCTACATCTCGAGGAACAGATTTCCCTTTTTATCATTTTGTTTCTTGTCGCATTTCTTCTTTGCTCTAAATCACTGTCATTCGCACGTAGTTCTGGTTAGGTTAACTGCACCTTACAAAGTTCCAGTTCGTTTAATTTGATGCATCGAAAGTAAATAAATGGTATTTAACGTTGTTTACCTGGGAAAGAGAGTATACAGTGAACTATAGTTAACGTTTAATAATGGCGATTTGCAAGTGGCCCTAAAAGAACACGACTAAATTAATTGCATTGTGCTGCTTGCTCTACAACACCTTCAACATTGGATTTTATCTATTGAATATTGGGGAGCTGAAATTGGTAGAGGGTTCATCCATCATCACTCGTGAACCATGATATATGGATAACAATGACCCCATTAACCGATCATTTTAGTGTTGAATTAAAAAGGGAACGTGCTCGGCACGGGCTTACTGGCCCAAAAAAAAAAAAAAAAAAGGAAATATAAAATTGTTTTTAACTAGTAGTCGGCTCCATGTTGCAGCAGTTTTTTATTGTATTAAATGAGTAGTGGAGAGCTGAAGCTTGTATAACCCTAGGTCTGCATAATGTCACCTTTTGTTTCAAAGAAAATTAAATTCATAATTTTCAGTATAATAGTAAATCATTTCCTTAATACTAAACCAAAATTTTTAAGTGTTCAGGACACCTTTTCCACCTAGTCTCCGGCTCTCCGTCAATTAATGTGAGCTTTTAAAACAATAAATTCGTCAACTGCCCCACTTTTGTCTCTTGTTGATTTATTTATTTATCTACCGTTGGGCGAAGGGTACATTTTCGTTTGGCTTTATTAATTTATTTCCACTTGTGACATTCGTTGATTATGGGAATAAGGCCACCATTTGCATTAAAACACTCGAAAGCGTTGAAACTCCTGTGTTTTTCTTTTTGACACAGTTGGTCAACGGTCACGAACTCTTTTAGAGCTCGTTGCTTGTATAATCAACTATTTGTCAAAGAGTTAACTTGCAGCTAAAAGCTTAACTCCATAACCTGTAGGCTTGTTGCACAAACCAAAAGTGAACTGGTACTCTAATTTGTGTGTTAAAAAAATAAAAATTTGTAGCGAATCAATTGTGAAATTGCAAAAAGTCTTCGAAGTCAATAATGATGGACTCTACTTTGTATGTATAAAAAAAAGAAAAAAAAAAAATCCAATGGATGGACTCAACAGAAAGAGGAAAAAAAATGACTAAAACTAACAAAACAGATTTCATAGATCTAAATTTGCATGACAATAATAGTCCACAGTGAAACCGCACACGAGAGATGATTGAGTGAAGAGCAATCTATAAGATACAATATCTGTGGGCAATTGCATATGTCGACACAAGTATACACATACACAGTAAGAGAAAGTGCTTGAAATTTTGTTTTCTTTTGTTTTTTGTTTTGTTTGTTTGTTTGTTTTTTTTTTCTTTTTTGTTTTTCCTCCAATGGAAGAGACTTGTCGATTTTCCCGATATCTGATGGTTTTGCATGTTCCCGACAGAGTTTGGGTGCGAAATGGGCAAGATGGCCTTTTCCTTAAACTGAAATGAGAGGTTTCTGGTCAGTTCAAAGCATTTTTAGACCACTGAGAGTCTGTGAGGCTCCAAAAAATCATTCTGAATATAGTACTTAGTCAAAGGTTCTGTTGCATACTTCCAAGCCCCCCCCCCCTACCATGCGCATGACTAAGATTACAATGGTTCTGTAGCTTAGTCAAAGGTTCCTTAATTTTCTTCTCAATGCTAAGATTACACGAACTGATACTGCAATTAGATATACCCACCAACAAAATTTTCTTTGCACGGCCACCAGCCGTAAGACAGTCTACTGGTAAATTTACATGAATTCTTAATTTTATATTTAATGTTCAAATTATAGTCCTACAAATTAAAAAAAAAAAAAAAAGTGCATTATACGCAGCTTCAAGCATAGGGACTTCATGGACAACGGAGTACTCTCTACTTTATTAGTTACTAGGATTGGACTTTAAGAAACAAACCTAGCTTGTCTAAATGTTTACCATTCCCATGGCCACGAAGGGAATGCTTTTATATCCTCACGTGCATGCATGCTGGGCATGTGACAAGCTAGGCATGTGCATGCTCACGTCTCACACAGCCATTGTACAAGGTACAAACTCTACCTCGGCGAACTCAGATACTGAGGAAATGCGAATGAGTATAGATCCTCAGAAGGGTCAGGAACTCCACGTCATGTTCTTATCATTACTGATAATACCCAAAGTCTTTTAAGGTTCCGACTTCTGACTTTACCTAAGACAAAATAGACCACATCGTGATAATGATAATTTTTGTCCTTCTCATAAACACATACTTTTATTTTGAGAATTAAAATTCATGATTTTGTACATAAAAATTTGAACTTTTAACTACTAAAATGTCGATAAATTATTGCTCATGTGTTGTTAGTCTAAATTACACATTCAGTTTTTCTCGCGTCATGACTAATTCTACGGTCCCTCAATAAATCCCGCCCTCACCACCAGCAAGATCAATGGCAGATTCACCAATATTGTTGCCCGAAGGATGAATGGGGATGCCGCAATTCATTGCACTGCTGGGGGTTTTCCAAGAAATCCCTACACGGGAGACGGTGAAAGCAGAGAGAAAATGAGCAGAGACAATTGAGATAGAGAACAAGCTACCGAAGCCCTCATTTTGGTGAAAGTGATGTCCTGAGAGCATGGGGCATAATTCCTAAAAAAGAAAAAAAAAGACAAAAAATCTCATTCGGTGCACGTCAACGTCTATATGATAGGGCCAAGGCCGAATATTGTAACACGCATATAATGAGGCTCAGCCCACAGGCTGTAGCATCATCGTGGGCTACTTTTTCACTTACACCCAGAAAAATGAAGCCTAGCTCACTTAGGTCCTTGATCCACATCCAATGTCGGCCCAATAATCCTGGCCTGTTGATCCACACACAAAAGCAATCCAGAGGGAATGGTATGTTGCTAGACGGCCGAAAGGTTAAGGCAAAGCAAAAATAGCCAAACCCCTTTGACTTGAAGCGTCCAAATTCAATGACACGACAACATGTCACCAAAAATGTGTATTTTTATAAGCAAAAATGAACGGGTCGAAGGGGCCTGCTGGAAATATGAACAAACAGCAACGCGACAATAGCATAGAATTTTATATTTGGCAAGCCTAATTTAGAGTTGTCTATGACGTAGCAAGAACCCTAGCGTGAATCAGATTGATGTGGCAGTCCATGTCGCCAGCTTTGACAGCAATGTTTTGTCCGTGAATTACAAAGAATCTGACTATGATTGATGTGAGACCAAAGATTGTATGGGATCAAAGGGGTTTGCCCAATGCTGGAGAAATTCTTCACATCCCTAAATACTTGCGTTTCGAAATCCATCCGTAGACATTTAGAGAGCAGATGTTTGTAAAACAAAAAAGATAGCAAATGTAGCAGTATCGTCTCTAACAAAAAAGAGCAAATGTTGTTACTAAAAAATTAGAATAAAACAAATTGTTGTCGGCAACATAAATGAAAGTTACAGTACTACATGCATGGTCTTTGAGGTCTTACAGAGTTTTAAGTTTTATCACTTATCGATTGAGATTTTGGACTCATCGTAAAGTTCTCAATTTTTTGATTAATAAGAGTCATCGGTCATTGAATTTGGAATGCAACTGCTTCGAATTCATTTGGCTTTTCTTAGTACATATGAATCCCAATGGAAGGCATTTTGCAGCATTTGATATCATTCATAGGGCCGCAGTATGCTGCAGGAGCGTTTTTTTTTTTTTTTCCCACCTGTGACCAAGAAAGTGTATGAACAGCTAAATTCTTTAGATTGTATTCTAAATTTCCAGCTAATTAAGCTTTTACCATAATTAAAAAATATATTTCAATATTCTTTTTATCTATCAAAAAAAAAAAAATCCTTTCATTTTTCTCTTTCTTACTCTAGCTCAGATCAAAGTTAAAGTAATTATATAGGGACAACCTTTTTTTTTTATCAGTGACAAACCTATAGACTTGCAGATGGAATTCACTAATGGGGTTAATAATTAATAAACACAAATTACAAGCAATCATCGATAATTAGAATCTAAACTTGGACCAAAAAAGCCTCATTGCATACCGATCGAGTTTTATGATAATAATAATTAGCATCGTGGCTCACAAGGTTTTAAATTACGAGTTGCATATGATAATGTGTTGCTAACAATTGTGGTCATTTCAATTAATACGAACAAATTAATCATAGGGTGGCTAGCATGGTCCCCTCTTTTGCGAATCCAACAGCATAATTCGGAGTTTTCTCACATAATCCTAAGGTTGTCATTATAATAAGGTCGTATTATAGGACTGCAATGATTCTAATTAGGGGAAAAGTCGACCCATGTAAGCACAGACGTGATTTCTGAGCTTTCAAAATTACGGTTTCATCGGCCGAGAATGATAAACTGGCACTGAGCTGCATTGTTAGAGCACGCATGTCATGTTATTGTCATTGACGCCATTCCCTTCCTCCATTTGTCCAACATTGTTTGTAACAATAATCCAAAGCGTTGTGATTAGAGTTTACAGCACCAAAGATGACCACATAAACACGAAAAGAGTTGCCCCTTGCAGTGACGGTGTCAATGCTTGATTGGTTTCCAAACTCGTCTTTTGGCCGTCCCTGCGCCCAAAAGAGGCCGAAGCTAGCAAGAACAAGCGGCACACTAGAAGACATATGGTATGTTAGGAGAGTTTCAATAAAAATAATTTATTCGTTTTGAACTGCTCCCTCTTTTATCTTACCCCTATCGTGGCTCATTACATTACAGATTACAGACAGTTCTTCGCTGGATCTTGCTATTTAGTGAATGGGATTAAGGCACGTGGATATGGGACATGATTATTAGTGCTGGAGTTGCATAGGTAAGACCGGACCCTCCAAGAAAATTTTCCCTTAGATGAAATAAGCCATTAGGTCACCTTGTCTATCAATATCTTCTCCCAGGAAGACAATTGAACTAACCCCTGGGGGAGCCATTTTCGGTAACTTGAACTATGCAGCATGATGTAAGGGCGGAATACCAAGAAAATTAGAAGCTGCCCATAAGCATTCAGTGCCCTTAAATTGGTACATACTTGGCATCAGAATGGACTTCTCACTTTAATTTTGTTATTTGCAGTTGCGTGGTATCAAAGTATTGGGTACTAGAAAGTGCTTTATTAGAAGGATATAGATAAACAGACACCATAAATAGGCTGTAATTTATGATATGAATTATAATTAAATAAAAAGTAAAAATAATATTTCTAATTATTATTTAATATATTATAATTTTTATTGTTACCTTGATAATAATATTTTTAAACTTTTTATGTCATCATAATAATAATTCACTTAAATTTATGGTTAATATCTGGTATAATAGATTGGAAGATATTTTTATCATTTAATAATAAAATTTTTTACACTTCTTAACATTATTCAAGTAAAAATGTTGCGGGCAGGTTGTACATGCAATAAAAAAAAAAGCCTTGACACGATAAAACGGTCAAGGTTGAAGTTGAATCTGGTATGAATGAAAAGCCACATGAAAGAGAAACCGAAGCATCACAAGCCCGATCAACAATGAAAAGTCATACGGCAAACGTCAATAGGTGTCTCACGGCTCTCACCTAATAAGCACAAATATACCCAAGTGCCAATGAGAATAGCTATGTATTCTTATTCTCTTTTGTGGGTCTTCAAATACCTGAACTTTCCTTTCTCTCTCTCTCTCTCTCTCCCCAAGTTTCTCTTCCCATCAAATCCAGTTCCAGTAATAGAACCTTTTCGCCTTTCTTGAGTCCACGGCAGAATTCTCTCAAGCCCTTCATGTTGTGATATGGAGGAATTGACGAAACGAAGAGTCCCAGAGTCATCAAGTGATGAAGAAAATGATCAGCAGGAACAAGTCAAAGAGGCTACAGCCACTTCCGCCATTCCCAAACGCTCCTATGAATGTACTTTTTGCAAGAGAGGCTTCACCAACGCGCAGGCCTTGGGAGGCCACATGAACATCCACCGAAAAGATCGAGCCAAAAACAAGCAAGCCCCTCCAGGTTCTTCAGTGTCAAGCAAAGCCGGCGAAGGATACGTGAACCCTAGTTACGTGGCAGCAATTTCAAGCGAAAGCGTGAGGAATTATCCGGTTTTCGAGACTCAGAGAAACTACTACATGTACTTTCAACAATCGGACATGCCAAGCCCTCAACAGCAGCATGGTTTTTACCATGGAAATGATCATTTTCTTGTCCCAAGGCCTCAATCTATGATCTTCAATGAAGAAGAGCTACGGGGTACAAATTTGAGCTCGCAAATTGGTTCTACTAATATCGAAAATAGTGAACTGCGTAGTGGGGTCTCGAAGGAAGATGAAGATGAACTGGATTTAGAGCTTAGACTTGGGCATGATCCCTAGCAAATAGGTCCATGCCGCCCCTTGACCTAGAAGGAAGCTTATAGTAGCAAGAATCTATTTCCGGCTAGGAGGGTGGTATTATATTTCACGGAAGGCCTAATGAGTTTTTGTGAATGTTTTTACATATTGTGACAGCATGGGTGGTGAACATCAATTCTTGGTCATTATTTGAGCACCCATGGAAGGTGTTCTCTTCAGCTTATGGGGTAACATTTTTCATCTAAATGCTGTGTTCAACTAAATTTCCTGGGTTCTCTATATGTCGTATTTCATTTTCAACTTTTTTAAAATACAGCTTCTTCCTTTTAGAATTAACCCATGTTTATGATGATGAAGGATATAATCTATTGACTATTCTGTAAATTCCAATATTTCTTGGCTAATATACCTTAAATTGGTTATGACTTTCCATTGAGTAATCACTAAAAGAAATTATAGGTTTAGCAACCAGAACTATGCAGTGTAGGGCAGCCTTGCGGCAAGTTCCATAGTTGCAGCCAAAAAATTATTGCAGGAAGAAACAATGTTGCCAACAATCATAATCAGTTAAAATATGCTAAAAATTTTATCGAAAGCATAAGTTGATTTAGTAGAAAACCCAAAAAGCTATTTCCCCAACAAGATGTAACAACTCAATTAATACTTAAATAAATTTATAGTAACAAATTTTATAGTTTTAACAGTAAAAAGTCTTGATACTAATTAAATATCAAATTTCTTGTAGAAGAATTAATGTTGAAGAGAATGAATTTTTTGGAACCTCTTTTTTAGCCAGAAAATATAGGTTTTTTCTCACAGACATTGTTTAATTTGTGGTTTTCCTAATGCACGCATTAGTAATGAAATTTTCTTTTCCCCAGAGTGTTGAATATCTACTCCTTGGTATTATTTGCTTCGGAAAATAATTAGAGATCGCCAAAACGTTGTAATGAAGCTGAACAAAAATATTATTTCCATATTTATTTCTTTTAATTATGTGGTTGGAGCCTCCATGTTATAGTGTTCTTCCAGATACTAGTCATTGCTTTGTATACGTACAAGTTTTGATGGTTTGATGAAAATGTTGCTGGTCAAAAAAAAAAAATATAAAAAAAAATAAAATTGAGGGACTCTAAGGTAAATATTAGAGAGGTTACGCAAAACTCTTGAAAACAATGCAGCCTAGATCGTGAGGCACTCATTTGCAAGGATTACAGGGTAGTGAGGACTGCTTATGTCCAAGTAAATTAGTTTCAGTTGCAAGCGGTTATCTAAACATCTTTTTAGCAATCAACCAAACGCCTAGTTCCTATGTCCACAATCGATGCATAAGATTATAGCTGCATTTTGACTATCAAGTATTATCGAAGCTACCCTTTTTGGGAATCGCCGTAGACTTTCTTGAAGGTAATTAATGAAGTGAAACATGTTAAGCCCTTGAAAACGGAAAACACATGAAACCAAACACTTTCTGTGTGATTAGCACTTAATCTGATCTCCAAGTCTCGAACAAGTTTTGTCAGAAGAATGTCGGTGAAAATTTTTTTTTCCAGCATTTTCATCAGTGATACCTTTCCGTTTAGTGTGGTCCTCTGTGCATTTCATTGAATACTAGATGCCCTAAATGAATCATGCATATGCTTGCTGCACATGATAGAAAGATTGATCTATCTGACCTAGTCGATCAAGAGATTTTTGATAGAAGAATACCGTGGGCCCAAATAACTCAGATAAATTTTATGTTCTGAGTACTAAAACCTGTCGTATGGGCAGTACATAGTTACCGCTAATACATTTAAGTTTATTAATTATTATAAGTATATTTTATGTTTTGCTCATATCATTCGTTAATGAGCGAAGGTCTTTGCATGTATATATATAATTTGAATAGTAAGTCCTGTGCATGCACCCCATCGCTAGTTGCCCAGCCATACGGACGTTAATGCACTAGGACATTATAAAGAACAACAATGTGATTTAATTAGAGCTTATTAGAAATGGTTATCATATATTGTCTTATAAATAATAGGACTTTGTATGGTGAAATCTACTCGGAGCATGCAATATATTGAAGATGATGCGGGTATTTGTGTGCATGCGTGCATGTATATTGCGATCTAATGGTTTAAGATCGCTTAAGTTTGGTTTATAATTAATAGGCGGCTTACAATTGCTAACTGGCCATTTTTACCACACTTAACTGTTGATAAACTAAGCCTTCCGAGACAAGTAATGTGTCATAACAAAGTCTCATAACTGTTCGACCACAGTTTTTGGTCATCCTTACAATTAAATCGGCTCAAATGTGAGTTTTGAGCAATACGCACAGGTCTCCCAATTTCTGTAATCCTACAAGAAGATGTCCTTACAATTCTGGGAGTTCAGGCGTATTAGGAGTGCTAACTTAGTGGCAGACAGGTCTCGCTAAACATTAAACAGGGATTTATAAGACTTTCAAATTTTGTTTCTTGGCTCTTAACTTCCTATTATACTGTATCTACGTTTCGTGGGGGAAAGCGTACTTGGATATTGGTTTGATTGCTTCTGTTGGATTTATCAGATTAAATGTCCGTGGGCATCCTCTCAAGCGCATCAACAATGGATGTCTACCTTAGTTATAATTACCATACAAGGAAAAATGGCTTATCGTGTGCCAATTTTAGGGGCTTGCTGCCACATACTTAAATTTTTTATTTTTTGGGTGGAAAATGAGTTTAAAGTAAATTGATCAATAGACACCTTTTAGCCCTTTCATTTAACAGTTGTTAACCGACCACATATAATCATTCAAATTCTCAAATCAATGATAACACTGGGTGGTCTAAAATGTACCGGTCCAAATCGGTTTAGACTTTTAGCATCCGATTATTTCTGTTAGATTTCAAATCTGGAGGCACATTGCGCCCTAAGCAACAAAAAGAAGAAAATTTTACGCGTCCCCGAAATCCCTTCTTGTGCCAACAATAATGATGATAGTGTAAAATATAATAGAACACTTCAAAAAAATAATAAAAATAAAAATAAAATAATAATAATAGAACTCAATCAACGTGGAACTACAATGGGTCGAAAAGCTGACATTTTAGGGGGAAGGCTCTTTTCTATAAAATATTACTTAGCCCAATCAATTCGGCTCAACCAAGCGGCCCATGTGTCGTTGCCCAAAACTCAAAACCGAACGCCCGGAATTGGAAGGCCGTGGAATCGGACCCTTATCCTTTTTGGGTTTCTCTTGTGCTTCTTGGGGTTTTTATTTTTTTTTTTCTTATTATGTAACCAAAAAAAAAAAAGCAATGCAACAGAAAATCTAAGACGTCACAAATCGTACCAAGATGACGAAAAGCTGTTGATTACATCGTGAAATCGAGCCAGATCTGCTACCATCTCGACGGGTACTAAATGTTTCGCCAACCACTTACGCGGCTTACACGGCAGGAGAGCAACACTTGACCTCTCGTGCTTTTGACACGTTGTGCCTGTGCCCTTCTCGACTACTGGAAGGGGGGGGCCCCAGCCACCCGTCCCGCTTGGCCCTCCCACTTGCAGGAGCAGGCGGTGAGACAAGAAGTGGCCTTTGTTGCAATATCTTTGACTCTCAACACACTGCAACCCTACATGGACTTTTGCCATCCCCATGCCAGTATACTTTCTTAGCTAGCGCCATCGTTCATCCCCATCCCTTCCCATAGCTCCACAGCATCTCCGGAGCATCAATATCGCGATCTATATACGTTCCGTCTTGCTAGTCATTTCCTTTCCTCTGGGCGCTACAACCTTTCAAAAAGGGTAACACCAAGAACGTGCAGTCGATACTAATTAACCGTCCTCTTTTACTTTTACTCTACATTGCACCGCACTATCCAAGAGTTCTTTTTAAAATTGCTTGCCCCAGTGAAGTTGACACTCTGTAACAAGCGATGGCTCTCTTCACCGCGCAGAATTTTGTCCAACAAGAAATGATATTTTTCTATCGTACGTAGTACTTCGAATCAACTGGATAACGACAGTGCATTACAACTCTTTTTGTTTGTTTGTTTGTTTGTATTTTTTTTTTCTTCTACCGACAAATCAACGGTGAATCCAATCCATGTAAATTAATCAAGAAACTAATACATTTACGAATGAATAAGAGATTTTTCTCTTTAGGAATACTAGTTACTATATATTAGGATTGAACCACCTTATAAAGGAGAGTCTTGAGTTTTTAGTTGTTTATAGATATATTAAGAGCATCAACATCTACTTAGCTCAAATATTTTGGACAAAAAGAAAATGAATTCTATAATTCTATCTTTTTATCAATCAGACATTAGATTCTATATGTAGTTCAACGTGGGAGTGCATCTTTAAGATTATTAAAAGAAATTTAATTTTGATTGATATATAAATTGTCCCAAAGTACTTTTGTTGTAAAAACCAAAATTAATGTTATGGAAACTACTATTTTGTATATCTCAATATTAACCCACGTATTTTAGTCATAATAATTACATGGCATGCTATACTTATTAAAAAGAATACAAAAATCATTAATTAATATGAAATATCGTATGAACTAAAATAGGAATAATCAAGGTTTATATTTGCAGTCATTTTTTCATTTGTTTGTAATGGTTGGTGTTTAGAACATTAGGCCTGAGACCCAAACGAGGATCACACCGCACGCCGAGAATGAAAAAAATGGAAGAAGTCTATGCTTCCTAAAAATAATGGATAATATTTCGAAAAAAAGAAGGAATAATTAATAAAAATAAACACCAGAGAAACCCTCAAGTTGGCTTATTAGTTATTGAGCCACAAAGTTGACGGATGATGAGGACCTAAATTTGCATAAATATATCCGTTCCCCTGTCCTTACTTTGATCCAATAGGAAAAGCAGCAGTCTGGCTTTCTGGAAGGAAAGATTTGAATCATTCGATCTTAATGTTGGACTGTTCTTTTAAGCCGGCCAAAAAGAGAGAGAGTAAGAGAGTAAACAAATATTTGTTGAGTCTTGACGAGGACGTTTTGGTTCAAAAGTGCGTCCAAGTTCTCTTCATGGCTATGTTTATTGTTCATGTGATCCTTCGTGGATCACCTGGTGTGTCCCACCTTCCTCGTCGTCCTCTGCCAAAAACAACGGGCGAGGACAGGCACTTTTCTTTAGTTTTTCTATTTCCTTCTGTCAAGACCTCCCTCTTGTTGTATCTTTTTTCCTTTTGTTCAATCTTGAATCACTCAAAGTGAGATAGAGAGAGAGAGAGACAGAAACGATGAAGTCTTTGTCATTTTTTCTTCTTCATTTCGCTATGAAAGAGTATACTTTGGTAGAAAATATGGGTAAAGCAAACAACTGTAAGGTCTGGTTTGTGTGAAAAGCAAAACCCATCAGTGGTTTTGTGTTTTGCACAATCTGCCTTTGGAAGCCCCCCCCCCAAAAAAAGGATTTTAGAAAAGAAGAAAGAAAGAGTTGGAGTTTCTTGGCATTTGTGACAGTTTTTTTCGTTCTAGTACCAAGGAGGTTGTACCTGGATTAGTTTCTGTTGTGTAAATGTATAATTGAAGACATTGCACCTGCTTCTATAGAGCAGTCTATTAAGCGTCTTTAGCATAGCTTTGCGATCTTCTTGTTGCCGTTTGCTTGCGAGAGAATGAAGAAGATCTGGTTAATAGGCCTTGATATCTGCCTCAGGTATGGTTGCTTTTTCTATCTTGGTTACTTTGCATTTATTGAGGTTTTTAAGAGTAGAAATTTGGTCGATTTTCCGTTCCGTGTTGCACTGCCTTTTCTTTTCTAATGAATAGATCTTATGGCATGTGGCCTTGTCGTCTCTTTCTTTCTCCTGTTTTTCTAGTTTTTATTTTTTGACTGAAGAAAATGTTGTGTTCTGTTCCACTGTGTCATTCCAATTAATAAAATGAGAGGAATCAGTGAAGGAAAAATTATATTAAAAGCAATGAGTATGAAAAGTAGGCAGTTTATTGCTTACATAAATTAATAAGGTTTTGAACTTAATTTTTCTTTCATGACAGGAAATGAGAATTCAAGATAGGGATAAATAATTTTAATCAAAAGCCAGGTGCTTTTCTTGATTCCTGGAAGATTCAGCAATATTCCCCACCCTAATAGATTGAAATAGACTCAGCTCCCACTTTGGACACAATGTCAAAAGCATTAGCTCTTGGACTGCTGTTGACTGCTATGTTGCCAATGTCTGTATCTGCAAACGATGATAGCTTCCCCCGCTGTAATTGTGGTGGTGAGGGCGGTTTATGGAGCATAGAGGGCATCCTAGACTACCAAAGAGTGACGGATTTCTTCATATCTGTTGCTACTTTTCAATCCCCATTGAGCTGTTATACTTTGTCAGCTGCTCAAATGCTCCCTTCAAATGGGTCTTATTTGAGTTCATTGCCTTTATAGTCCTTTGCGGTCTAACCCATCTGCTCAACGGCTGGACGTACGGCCCGCTCTCATTTCAACTTATGCTTCCATCACTGTCCTCAAGATTTTAACTGCCCTGGTTTCATGTGCCATTGCTATTACCCTAGTCACTCGCATTCCTTTGCTTCTCAAAGTGAAGGTGAGAGAATTCAAGTTGAACAAAAAGGCAAGGGATCTTGGTCATCAAGTTGGGATGATAATGAAACAGAAAGAAGCAGGATTTCATGTTCGTATGCTTACTCGAGAGATCCGAAAATCACTTGATAGGCACACGATTCTGTATACGACACTTGTTGAGTTATCTAAGACATTGGAGTTGCCGAATTGTGCCGTTTGGATGCCTAACATATTTAAAACGGAGATGAACTTGACACATGAGTTGAATGGCGAAAATTTTTTAAATATGGATGGCCGAGCAATACCTATTACTGATCCTGATGTTGTCAGGATTAAAGCTATTGATGGGGTGAGCATTCTTAGGCCTGACTCTGTAATTGCTGCTGCAACCTGTAGAGAGTCTGACGAGCCAGGGCCCGTGGCTGCAATCCGAATGCCAATGCTTCATTTCAAAGGAGGAACTCCTGAGATGATTCAGACATGTTACGCTACATTGGTATTGCTTCTTCGTAATGGACAGCCCAGATCTTGGGCCAACCAGGAACTGGAGATAATTAAGGTGGTGCTGATCAGGTCACTGTTGCTCTCTCTCACGCTGGAGTTCTTGAAGAGTCGCAGCTCTTGAGGGAAAAGTTGGAGGAGCAGAACCGAAAATTACAGCAGGCAAAAAGGAATGCAATGATGGCAAGCCAGGCTCGGAATGCTTTTCAGAAGGTCATCAGTGAAGGAATGAAGAGGCCAATGCACACGATTTTGGGGTTGGTTTCAATGATGCAGGATGAGAATTTGGGTAGCGAGCAACAGATTATTGTCTCTGCGATGACGAAGACTAGCAATGTATTGTCGACGTTGATAAATGATGTGGAAATTTCAGCGAAGGATAGTGGAAGGTTTCAACTGGAGATGACATCTTTCCAATTACATAACTTGATCAGAGAAGCAGCTTGTGTTGCCAAGTGCCTGTGCGCGTGTAAGGGCTTTGGTTTTTCAATTGTGATGGACAGATCATTGCCTGTTAACGTCATGGGTGATGAGAGGCGTGTTTTCCAGGTGATTCTGCATGTGGTTGTGAACCTGCTGAATGGAAATAATAGAAGAGGGACTGTGGTAGTTAGAGTTTCCTCTGAAAAATTGGAAAGGAATGACCAAAGGTGGGCTGCCTGGAGGCAAAACACTCATGATGAAGATGCATATGTCAGGTTTGAAATCACAATCACTAATTGTGGTTTGGAGTCAGAGGACTCAAGTTCTATGGTACAACTTCGCAATGAAAGTTATGCAAGTGACAGAGTTTATGGGGGCTTGAGCTTCAGCATTTGCCAAAGGCTGGTACAAGTAAGTTTGATACATTTTTCTCCTTTTCTCTTTTCCATTGTTGGATAAATGAAATCATACAATTATTCTTTATGGCATTACATATCTTGATTTGCTAGAAATTTTTGAAGCTGGAGACCCTGCCTGAAATCAGTCGTCGGCATTTGGTCTATTAAATATCCTTATCCAAACTAGTTTCTGTTGTCTTCATTTCGGATCCAATGCATTGGCCTTCCTCATGTAGAATAGACTTTTTATTGAATGCTTTGTGTCATATCTATTTGTTTGATCCTTTGGAACCACATTGTGATCAGGGACATGAAAGCTCTCTGGTTTTTGCTCATTTAGATTACATGAGTGCATGAGTGTCCCTATATGGCAAGTTACATTGCTGGTTGAAATTAGTTAGTAAACATTCAGATTCTAATGTGATCAACCCTTAATACAGCAGTTGCTTCTATAAAAGGACCTTTCCACGCAACATCTGGAGTAATTCCACTTGTCAAGCTGTCTAAACAAATATTTGGGTCTATTTCCTTTACACTCCTGGAGGTTAGCCTCTGGCAGTTTGTTTGCGAAACAATCAACGCACCTCCATAGTGTTTGCAATTTTTGTTATTTTTGTTGTTGTTGTCGCTGTTATTATTATTTACCAATTTCTAACCCTGATATAACTGGCAGTTGGTGCATGGGAAAATCTGGGTAATCCCAAACTCTAAAGGTTTTGCGCAACAAAGCATGGAGCTTGTTCTTCGGTTTCAACTCAGACCGTCCATTTCTGTAGCCATCTCCGGATCTGGAGAATCTTCTGAGCACCCACATTCCAACTCGCTCTTCAGACGCTTGCTAGTTCTCCTGGTTGATGCTGATGATGTGAACAGAATTGTAACCCGGAAGCTGCTTGAGAGGTTGGGCTGCAGTGTTGCTACCGTCCCTTCTGGATTATTTGAATGCCTTATTGCAATTGGTCCGGCTGCATCTGCTTTTCAAATTATTCTTGTGGATCTTCAGATGCCAGAGTTGGATGGATTTGATGTAGCTGCAAGAATCCAGAAATTTCGCAGCCGTAGTTTTCCTCTTATCATTGCCTTGACGGCAAGTGCTGACAAAGATCTATGGGAAAAATGCTTGCAGATTGGAATGACTGGTGTTATGAGGAAATCGATCGTCCAGCAGGGAATTGCCAGTGAGATGCAGAGTCCTTTTGGAGGCAAACAAAGTTGCATGATAACACATACTGTGAGTTGCATAGCTGTGGCTACCTCCATTGGTTCCAGGCAGTTCTCGGGTCTCATTTGAAAGAATAAGCCGCAACACTTGACCCCCTTCAAAGCTCCCTCGAAGGTTGTAGCATAGGGATGTCTGCATAATTAGTATACGAAATTGATTCCTTTTCCTTTTTTGGATTGATCATCCTGCCCCCTTCAGAATTTATTGAAAAAAGAGAAAATTAAGGTGACAATCACATAGGTACAGGGGTACGAGGTTCTTATGGATGCAATGCATAATGTATGACAATCAGACTGTTCTTTCACCAGCTTCATCTGAGATCAAATATATAGCTTGGTGGGAATTCATGTTCTTGATACAAAGTATGGAGAAAATGAATAATTTAGGCGTTCCTCCCCCGCCCCACGAGTAAACTCCGTGACCGTACAATTAGTCCCATTAAACGTCTTGACGACACAGCAGAATAATTTCCAAATTCTTAAATCATTCAATTATTGCCACCTTATATTAGGATCCGCAAAAGCTTCTATTCCTTTTCACTACCTAATTATATGGGACGTCCGAGTGTATAAAAGTGTACACACGTATAATACGCACATGATATTAGTATTCCGTTCGGTTTAAAATGCAGGTTTTCAACATTCGCAGACACCGGAGCAACGGCGGGTGGCGATCCTTTATTGCAAATGATGGTAAGCCCTTATCTATAAGCAACTCCGGGAACGTATAGAAATAGGATATGATAACAATTATTTGGTTAGTTTATTATTTAGGTTTTGAGCCTCTGGTACATGCTCGAAATGGTCTATTCTCTCTGCTTAAAAGATTGTCATCGAAGGGATATGGAGTGCGATGACAACAGGAGAATTAATAAGTAAAATCTTGGAACGACAGATTACAAATGTCAACACAACATGTCAATAAACATCGGTAATTGAGAATGTTAATTAGCTTTAAAATCTCCAGGCACAATCCCACACAAGTACACAAATGCGAATCACTTGATTCGGTTCATTTCCACTTCACTCGCATGTAGGAATCGTCCACTAGAGAGCATACAGACTAGATCCTCTACTTAGCATCACTGAGAGAGGTCAACTCGCTGCAAAAATAAACCCAAATGTGGAGCACTGAGGAGACATTACAAAATGGGCAAATAAAATCTTTCGGGTCTGCTTATGAAACCAAAAAAATCCATTGGATCTCTCTTGTTGGGACTTTCCTTGGTGCTCAACTTTAAAATATGCCCTCATTAATAAATGAATCATGCCAACAAATCATAATAAATGCCAGATAGGGCCATTCAAATCATTACATCCTATATCAAGTTTTTCTTTTCCTTTCTTTTCTTTTTTTCCTTTTAAAATATGGAATCATAAAATGTGGAAAATCTCCCCTAAAAGTCAAACAAGAAGCCATGGCCCCCAAGAACTTTAGTTGCGAAGCGGGGATGACCAGTCATTTTTCGGGGCCTTGAGTTGAAGCCCACGAACAATCTCAAGCATTGGACTTTACAATTGGGTCCGTCGCGTGGAACCCTAAGACCAAGAAAGCACGGAGCATAAGAATCTCTCCCGCAACATTTTACAACGAGGAGAAATAAACAGAGATCCCACCTATAGCGATGATGATGATGATGATGGTGATGGTGATAATAATTGGTGTGGTATTGATCGTTAATATTCATGGTATTAAAATGCAAGAACTATATTTTTCAACTAAAGTTCTAGTTCCGACATAAAAATTCTTTTTTGAAAATGATGAGCTGAATTTAGTGTAGTATACAGAAACTTGTTTATGATGTCATCTAGACACGGTACTTAAAAATTAGGAAAGAGTAGAGAGCCACCCAGGTGAAAAGATGGCTAATGTCCACATAAAGAATGTGGCTAATTGCATATTATGCTTGTTCTCCCCCCCCCCCTTTTTTTGTTTCTTTGGAGATAATAGGCTTATTAGAGGTCGAGTTCTCGATCAACATCACGCGTGAACAACTTTAAACTTTACAATTTGATTCAAATTATGCAGCGCTCAGACACCCACTAAGAGGGTTTAAACTTTTGAACGTAAAACAAATGCTGTCTCACGTGGTATTCAATTTTTTTCCTAAAACATATAAGAATGAGTCAAACGTCAATATAGTTGTTCGGTGCGACAGCTCAAAAAAAAAAAAAAAACAAACAAACAAAAACAAAAACAAGAAGAAGTAGATGCCTGTTTATATCAAAATTGAAAGGTACGACGACTTCAGAGGCATTAGTACTCAAACGAGGGGTTGGAAAAAAAAAAAAAAAAAAAAGGGCTTCTGTAGAACCACGCCACCGCAATCAGAACATCAATACGAGAGGTAAGTAATTAACAAATTAATAGGCGGTACCGGGAAGTTTACCAATGCGAATCTTTTTGTTTGACGGCAAATCACGTTACTAATTCAAAGGCCATATAGATCAACATCAAATTACAGCAGCTAAAAGATTGATTAGCGTGTCTGTGACAACAAATATCGCTGTCATCCAATTAAAGAAAAAAATTTACGTCCTTTTCACTTTTCAGTATGTAGCATACAGTTTTTTGTTGGCCAATAAGGATGGTGAAATTTAACCAGAATAGAAACCAAAGTAGGACATAGGAAAGAGGAAGAGACAGTCAATCCAATTAAAAAATTGTCAAATATATGGACTTTAATTTCTTATCTTCATCCATGTTCTTAAGTCCATGTACATACAAGCAGATAACAGACAAAATGTGCTTAGGTAATCATCTAGGGATGGCGTTACTTGCGTTGGTGAAATTGGTTAATCTGTTCATAAAAAACCATTTACATGATATAATCAACTTTGGGAGGGAAAGCTGCCATGGTCATGGAAGACATGACATCCAACTATGAGATATAAGAATTCACTAATCTCCAAACATAAGTTCCAAACAATCTACATTATATAAAGCCGGCGGCATTAGTTTAAACTTACCCGTTGTTTTCATTCGTTGGAGAAGGGTTCAAAATGATGAGCTGGATTTAAATATGTAGTTTCAAAAAGTTTACTCCTTTTACGGAAGGAGCTTCAACTTTGTCCACCCTAATAAACAAATGGAAAAAAAAAAAAAAAAAAGTTAGTGGACGGGTGATAAGCTAAATGTCAATACGATTCGCAACTACCACTGGGAGGTAAGGACGGGCCGATTCATTCTCACATCATTTTTTTTTTTTTTCCTTGTTCTTTCTGCTAGGAAATTTGAATCCACTAGGCAAATCAAAGAAATCAAATCATATGGAACTTAAAAAATGAAATTTAGTCTCTTGTAATTCAAATTCTATCGTAGCTTCCTTCTATCTCAAACTATGAATATTGACATTTCAACCAAACTGAAAAAGAAAATTTTTCTAGAACACACCATTTGAAACGTAGTCGCTGACGCTTTTTGATAGTAGATAGGCCACCTTTGAACGTAATTGCCGGTGTTTAAGTGACAGGGAAAAAACAACGAAAAAATAACTTTAGGTCAATGTGCATTATGCTAACACTCAATAGAGAAATGAGTTTGAAATGAGATTCCCTTTGTCCCATGTTACCTAAGTGCATCCACCTCTTAAAATTGCTCTGGAACTACAGATTACAGATCACAGCATGCCTTGTGAGAAGGAAATTATTGTACGGATTTTCTAACAAACCTTGAAGCTGGAGGAAATGAGGATTTTGTGCTGTGAGAATCTCTTCCGCGGGCTTCCATCGATTGCTAACAGCTGATATGTGTACTAGTGTGGCTCTCCCACGAGGGGGCTAGTGTTTTTCTATTGCCGTTTCTTTTAGTTTTCTGTTCTTCTTGCACCTAAAAAAAGAATATAGAAATAGAGATTCCATGAGGATTATTAGTTTTTCTAAATAAAAGAAAAATTCAACGATTATGAACAATCATGACAAGCATGCAAAAAGGAGAGGAAATCGGTGATATTTGTGGAACTTGCGGTGAGACTATTGTTCCTGTCAATACCGAGTTGAGCATAGGAAGGTTCTTGGCAACAGAATGGGGTATGATCGAAAATTAAAGCGGAGACTGATTTTTGTGGCAATTGACTCGAAAAAGATGCTCTCTACATTTGTGGCAGCACCGACCACGTTATGTAGCACAACTGCCTACTAGAGTACTGCGGGTGTCAACCATATGGAGTTGGTGATTCTTTCCGAAGGAACCTAGGATTTATTCCCACATAAATATGATATGAACTTAACATTGAAGGAAAAGGGTACGACCATTATTTTTATTATTGCAATTTTTAAAGCGTTCGAACTAATGCCGAGGTATGTAAATATTTTACTGTTCTTCGAGAAATCGCATTCATTAAGCACTACTTCAATGATATTGTTTACGATCACAAGACTTCTAGCGCTTTTTTCTTTCTTTCTTGGTTTTTTTTTTTTTTTTCCCTCATTTTCAGCACTTTGTGATCATTTTCTCTTTACTACTCTTTTAAAAAATGAGTAGTATTTTTTTTTTTCGCATTTGTTTCGTGGAGATTATCGCTTTATTAATAAGTCTTACAAATAAATATATAAATATTATCCAATAACTAAATTATTCAATTCATCGGCAAACATACCATTTACGGGATATATACGCATATATTGTATATCTAGATATTTTTTAAATTATATAATAAAAATAAACTTTTATATTTTTATAAGTTTTACACTATTCCTCTTAAAATTAAAATTAAAATTTATGACCTCTCAATAAAAGTTTAACCTCTCGACCACTAAGTCTCCAAGAGGCATTAAAATATATTTCTTGGGAGAGAGACGGGCCGACATGCTCCCCGCGTATGACGGGAAGGGAGAAAAAACCGGACAACGGGTACGTGTTGAAAGTTTCGGCTGCCATCGTGTGCCACGTGGCAAATCTGAAAAATGTCCTGGTTAAGCATATACGTTTTCACGAACAATACAAATACCAGTGCAGAGATGGGTCCCTCCTCGGAACTCCACAACGCTCTTTCGTTCCTTCAATCCGACGTGGCACCATTTTTTTTTCTTTTTTTTTTCTTTGTGAATTATTCATCTCTCTAAGGGACCTTCTCCTCGCTCATTCTCCTTTTATGTTTTCCACAGTAACCATTTCCATGATTAATTTTTCACACGCTTTTTCCGTAACATTTGAATCTCAATTGTCAACCCAAAAATAATAATAATAATAATAATAATGAGTGATAAAATGTATGTTCAAAAAAATCAGATTTATGTTCTAAGCATTTGGAGTCATTAAGGTATTATTTTAATAATTTCGTACTTTTTTTGATCAAACGTATATTCATGACATTTATAACTAATTTATAAATTCATTACCGTTGACATTGATTTTTTTATTAAAACTAAAAAGAGAATAAGGTATAATAGGGAAATTTCTGTTTCCGGGTATATGGATATCCGGGCTTTTAAAACTTGATGAAATCGATCCTTTGCTTGGATCCGGGTGTTTCCGGGTATATGGATATCCGGGTTTTTAAAACTTGATGAAATCGATCCTTTGCTTGGATCCGGGAATTAAAAGTTGCACGGAAAATATGGAAAAACAACATATAAACCAGTGCATTCAATCGTCTAGTTTTGGTGAAGATTTGATGATAGATAAGACGGTAAAGACTTCTGCATATGTCAGGCTTCAGCGCCAATCCAAGTTGCTGTTCTTTCTAACTTAATATGTTGATCAACTAGCAGTTAATCGACCTCCCAAAGAAAACACAAAAAAAAAAAAAAAAAAAAGAGTAGCTCCGAATGTGATAAATGTCGCAATTAGGCCACAACCTTCAGCGGCCCAGCCGGTTATATGTGTCCAACATACAATTCTATAATGCTTGCCAGCTTCCATGAGAGGATAAACTCGTGAGCCAAACTCTGGGTGTTTTGTTTGATTTGTTCTACTTTCTGCCTAGAACCCTAGGCTTTTTTTTTTTAATTTATTTTATTAATATTTCGATGAGTGCAAAGATTCCTTGCTAATCGGCTCAATTATTTCATCTCTTGTTGTAAGATTGCCCCCTAAGGTCGCCCTCCATACCTAGAAATTTAAATTTTCAAATTAGATGCTTCACTTTAAACGTACTAATAACTTGTTTACAATCATACAAATTTGTATAATTTACTTCAATTTAATCAAAATTCCTTTATTTTTATTACTACACAAACTTTTAAAATATAATGATGTGATTTTCACTTTTTTAAAAAAATAAATATATATAATACGTGAAAATTTGTAATTCTCAACAAGATTAGTAATATCATATAAAATTATATTCAATTCATTCTATTTTTTTAAAATATTCTTATAAGACAAAAAGAATTCAATTCAATTTATTTACCTAAGCACTTACGCCAAACAGAAGGCTGAAAGTAAATTTCAAGTATTAAATTAATTGTATTGAAAATGATACCCGAGAAAATTACTGTTCATCGAACTGCAATGATACCAAATAAACTATAAATGAAAATGAAATGGTTCTACGAAACATGAGAAAATTACTATTCATCAAGTCGATGGCAGGCGAACAAATCACTCGGCGATTTGAGAAAAGAAAATTAATTATATATTTTCAACGAGGAAAAGGTGATCGTCATTTCAAACAATTAGGTTAAACTGTACCTCTTGTGAATCAAACCGGACGATGTACACGCCAGGACAAAGGAACGGCACTATTAAATTATAGAATGGACAAGGGATTTGAAAAGAAAGTCAGACATTTTCCCGGATTTATCTTGGACGATGACTTATGCAACCCTACCACATTAGTTTAATAAAATTTCCATTAAAGTGGCTTTAATTGGTGGTCTACATTTCATTAATGCAGAGTGAGTAGGTTCCGCCCCCCCCCCACTTTAATTAATGTTTGATAAACGACTCGTTACTGTCGAACCGATCGCTAAAGTACATACAATGTGGAGCAAAACGCAAGTGGTAGGGGGAGTGGCCACACTCGAAAAAGAAGGCAGTCGGAACAAAGGGGGAATATGATTGTCTTTATTGGCGACCATTTTAAGTAGAGGCAGACGAATTATTGGACTGAAGAGGGGTCCAGCAGTGTCTCGCCTCTAGCCTCGAACTCCATGCATTTAAGTAGTTGCTGCTACATCTAAAAGAAGATTTAGTAACAGATGACACGTGAATCCACGTGAAGGTGGTCCTCTTATGTTTCCAAAATTCTGCTTATGATCCTTTGGGCGATGGGCAGAAAATCATCCTGAGCTGGTTACTTGCAATTTATTATTCCCTCAAGATTTTTGACTTTTTTTTTTTTTCTTTTTTGGCTTAACGTCGTGTAACAGGAGAAGATCTGGGTAATTCGATTCATATGAAATTAGTCAATGGTTGAAACGAAGATTGCCGGTTTAAGTAGCGTGTCATCCACGGATAAAGAGAATTTTATTTAGAAAGTACCCCCAATGTAACTATGCAAAGAATGAACGAATGAATTTCTTTCTTTCTTTCTTTCTCTTTCTCTTTCTCTTTCTCTCTTTTTTTTTTTTAATAAATAAAAAATTTAAATCAAGTAATAATATGGTCTGGGTTGCGGGCTTAGTACGACGCACGACTATTACAAAATGTGCAGTACTTAACAATTGTACGACAAAATATGCAGGATGTCGACTAAAATATTAGTTTCATGTTTGCTTAGTCTTTTGACACTGAGAAAACGAGTGACTAGGGTCGCGTTAATGTGATTTTTCGAATTTCACTTCTTGGGAGATGACCGAGAGAAAAGTTGTGGTTGGGGTGAAATGGAAGTACCTTATATATATATATATATATATATATATATATATATTCAATATTATTTATGCATTGAAGTTTTTTTTGTTTGACTGCCCCAAATAAAGAAATATTCTGTTGCGGCTTATCCTGTTTGATCCAAGGTTCCATACCAATAGCATTACTCAAAAAACCAAAACAAAAGAAAATTTAAAAAAATAAAGTGAGAAAAAAAAAAAAAAGGTTCCATACCAATAGTAGAACAGAAAATATGTAACCTTAATTTGACATACACCTTTATAATTAATTAATGGCTACGTTTGTTCGACAAGTTTTTGACAAGCTGGTCAGCGAAAAATATTATTTTCCCATCAAAATGAGAGTTGTTTATTTTTTGAAATTTCTATCATGGTATTAAAAAAAAAAAATACAAGACTATAAGTTAACACTTATAATATTTTGCTTGAAATATTATTTTGGACGCCCTAGCCGCTGACCAACCACTCATCTACAGAAGATGAACTTATTACTCATCTAAATCTGCTCGCCTGATTAACTACTTTTACCAATTTGCTGATCAGATTATTTCTCTTTTTTTATTTTTCTCTTTTGTGTATAGATTCATTTGAAATTTATATAGATCAACTTTGTGACTTGTGCAAGGCTTGTGATTGTGTTTTGTGCAAAGGGATGGGGGCAAGGTAAAACCTTAAATAGGCATGTATTCTATGGGTTTCCTAACAATCTTAGACATGTTGATGGACGCTCTGTTCGCCATGTTTGTAATAATTTAGGACAGTTGCAAACGCAAGAATCTTTTTTTTTTTTTTTTCATAAATCAGTGCATTTTATTTCTCAGGGAATTCTGCTAAGAACAACATCTGCACAACAGAGTAAGAAGGCATATATATGTATATATTGGTTCGCCAGAATAAGAGGGTACCTTTTTTTTAATTTTTTTTGGGTACAATGGAGAGAAAGAAGGTACCATTTCACTTACAAAATCAGAACAACATCTGCACTTCTGCTAAGAACTGCAAAACTGCCCACCTGGGCTTGCTAAAAAACCAATTAGGTTAGATACCCCATAGATTAATTACGAAAAACACCTCCAGTTGCTTTTATTTAGCCCCAAAAAAGAAACAGCAAAAGGATTATGTCAAGAAATGTCACTGTATATATGAATGTGTGCTTAAGGTTTATACGTTTTTTAGTCCTTATGCCGGAATGATAGTGTTAATCTACTCATCAGAGTGACAGAGAGACCACATAGAAACAACCAAATGGACAAAAACGAGTTACATTTAAGGGATCATTCACCTCATGTTTGCAATTGATTGCCAACTTATAAAGTTGTAAATTAGCATTATAAAATTACCAAATTTTGTTGAAATGGCATGCCATGTCGTGACTAATATTTAAAGGCAATAAAATTTCATTCACTTGTCGCCCCCCCCCCCAAAAAAAGTGGTAAGCTTGAGCCATTCTAAAAAAGAAATCAAAGATGATGTAATAACAGTAATGGAACAACTTAATTAATTGTATCTTTGTGGTGGGGATAAAGAATATAATGCAAACAAACCCATCCTTTCAATCAAGTTTTGTATGCTGATTCTGCACATAGTTTATTCCAAATTAAAGACAAGAAATATCAAATCTTGCAGCCAGAAGCACCTCAAAGCCTAAAATTTTATGTTCTCTTCAGCCATTGACACAGAAAAAATCCACTCCATTCTGCTACCACAGGATCTGTTATCCTAAGGGAACATATTTCACATCCCGCTCACCGAGAGGGCTGTCACGATTGCACGTGGGTTAGAGGGGTTTGCAGAGAGAAGAGCCATGCTGCTAATGGAGGTGGTTGCTTTGGTTTGAGCAAACATGTGGGGCTGTAAATTAACTTGCCTTGGCAGAGTTGTACAATATTTTGCTCTTCTTTGTTTTTTCTTTTCTTTTCTCCCCTTTTTAATTATGGTATCTTTGTATTTTAACATGACCATGGACACCATTTTCTATATATCTTTCTGATATTTTATAACATGGTGTGTCTTTGACCTCAGTAGGCTCTGAGATACAATCTTAGTCTTTCTTTTATCAGTAATAACGGAAGATTAAAGAAAACAAGTGAGCCACGAGCCTCAGCGAACCCACAAAAAAGTGCTAATTAAATCGGCATAAATATAAATTACTAACTTGCTACTCTGGGAAGTAAGAGATACATCCGCTAATCCCTTGTTAGTGGTGGAAAAGGGAAATCTATTATAAATGTAATGCCTTTATAAATATGGATTATGAAAGGACCTGACTTTTGCAGACCACATTCTTTCTCCATAGCAGCGATTGCGAATACAAGTACATGAATTGAAAGTCTTATCACAAATCTTTTTTTTTTTTTTTTGATAAATAACCCTTATCCCAAATCTTAAAACCCCACTGGTTCTTTTGCAGGGTAAACTGTATCCCAACAAAAGTTGCTGCTGATTAATAGAACCCAAAACTTTTATGAGATTGTCTCTCCACCAACTCTATCTCTCTCAAAGCCAGGTCTAATCGAACATGTCAGATAAGCCATGTATATTCCTATGCATGTTACCAATGCAGAAAAAGGAAAAAAAAAAATTATTCCAAAGAGAGTAATTTTGGAAAGCAAGACATCAGATGAAGAAATGATTTTTAAACTAGAGTAGAAGCTGGCAAACAATTAAAAAGTGCAGAAAACATATCATTTTATTCCAAAACAGATCGGGGAAAGCAAAACGAGAGTTTAATAATATACATTGACACAACCCATGATTTCTACTCTTCACAACTTTATTGCCAGTGTTCTATTTTCCAAGTAATCCCTACCATTTGAAACACAACGTAGTGGAAGATACACATGAATATTTTCTCTAGCTCATCTATGAGTACTCCTCTGGTTAGTAAGGCGGTGGCCGCACGTGTGCCGCCCAAGCGTAGGCATCATGCCCTAATTGACCACCGTTGGGGATGAAATTCGGCGGCAGACTAAAGACCGGAAGTGCAGAGGGATCCGGCAGTCCTCCTGGTTGACCGTTTCCTCCTCCAATTCCTGATGGTGAATCATGAGCCCCACTTTGGATCTGTCCCTGAGCAGCACTGCCGGCTTCTTCTTCGTCCTCCATTGGTAGTCTCTCATAAGTTGCATTAGCAAAAGTTGCCGCAATGACTAAGACGGGCCCGGCCGCGATCAGTGACCCCACCACACTTCCTCCAACAACCTGTCCTTGCCCTCCAGCTAGGTACACGGTCAATCCAGTAGAGCCAGGTGGGGCTGGTCCAGGCAGAAATGTCCCAGTTAGTGACAAAATCTCAAACCTGCCATGAAGTGCCACTACAGCGCCGGGGGCTGTGGGTTGCCTTAGGGTTACGTTCGCCACTGAGCCACTCCCGCTAAGCACACAAACGCCCCGTTGACGCCGACGGGAGAATTGCGCCACGCTCTCCGCTACATCTGCTCCTCCCGCAACTTCCATGACATGGCTCCGGAGGGCATTAGGGCTATCTCGGGTCACAAAAATGGGTGGCTTGGGCTTGTTTTTTGATCCGGGAGGCCGGCCTCGCGGTCTTCGGTTAATCTCAACAGCCCCCTCTTTAGGTTCATCCCCAACATCTCTATCTTCATCATCATCGCCTCTGCTACTGCTTTTGTTGCCGCTTTCATTGATGGCGATATCAAGGTTGGCCTTACTCAAGGAGGATGAATTGGAAGTATGGTCTAGGCCGGACAGGCCGACCTGGCCAGTCCACCAAGGATTAGCCAGGGCTGCAGATCGAGGGGATACAGAAGGAGATGAGAAGGCAAGGCTTAATTGAGGTTCCCTTAAGGATTGAATTTTGTGTTCTTGTTTTGTTTACTTCTTCGAGGGCTTTAGATCAAAAGGTCAAAGCAAGGTCTAGCAACTAGCACGCAAGGAACTGCACAGGGGTTCTCGTGAATGTCACTATGCTCAATCTTTCACAGGTTTTTGATGTGAAAGAAAGAGAGAAAGGCATGAATGGTGATGTATTGATGATGATTAAAGAAAGAGAGAAGGCATGAATGGTGATGCATTGATGACGATTAGACAAATTAAGAAGGGAAAGTTGGGGGACTAGTGAGAAGAGAGAATTAGATGCAAATTGCAAGCAATTATTTATGGAATCAAGTAAAGAGAAAGAAAGGAGATAAGACTCAAAAGAGCCCTCTTTCTTTCAATGACCCAGAAGAGATCTCAATATAACCTAAGAACAAAAAACAAATTCAGAACCCTTCATGGAGAATCAGTTAAGAGCACATAGAAAGAAAGTGAAGACTAAGGAAAAGCACCAAAGAAAGAGGAGAGAGAGAGAGAGAGAGAGAGAGATAGAGGGATATTGAAGTTTCCAATAGGGAAAAAGAAACAAAACGCTTGGCTTACTTGGTAACAAATGGATCAAATGTTCAAATTTCCGAACTCTCCATACCTTAAATGCTGGCTCTGTGTTGTTGTGCTTGTTGTTGTGTGCTGTGATTTTTGGGGAGCTCACGTTTTTTTCTCTTTTCTAATCATTTTGCTCTTTACAACCATGGTAAGAATACCAATCAATATAAACAAAGTGAGTGAGCTCTTCTTTTGGAGGTCATTGAAATTAGGGTTTCGTGGGGTCGCGTGCGCGTGGGCAGGTGGGGTGCACGTCCTTTTCTCATTCCCCAACATTTCAAGGTTATGCATATGTAATGTAAGAGAGAGAGGGAGAGAGCGAGAGAGAGAGGGAGAGAGAGAGAGAGAGCAACTTGTGGTGGATGGACAGGCCTTATAGTATATTACTGTATTACTTACTGCTATTAGTTGTTCACGACCTTTGAATGCCCATTCTCTTAGCAGTTTTGTGCATAATATTTGATACTATAAGCTAATCTTTGGGGCAAAAGTCTCTAAATCTCATTAGTAGCCGATCTTCATGAACTTATAATTGAAAGTTTGAAACAGTTTTAAGATTTTACAGCTTGTAAGATGTTTATGTCCCTTATTTTTTTTATTTTAGTATTGGGTGTTGATGTCTTTAATCTTTATAAAATATATTGGCTATTGGTGAAATTTGTTCCCTTCCATAACGATCAATGTTGTACTATTGACTTCTACTTCAACCAAAAAAAAAAAAAAAAGAGGTTATGCTGCAATTGGTTATCTAAAGTGCTTTGCAATGTTTAAATCGTAAGTTAGCCAGGGATGCATAATTTTGGTCTAATAATTGTAGATAGATTTACAAAAGCGTGCACAATGATAATCATCGGAATGAGAATATTTCTACCACAATTGCATTGTAATTAAAAACCCTGTGCTTTTCGATTAATAAAAAAAAAAAAAAACAAACAAACCATATGACATTTACAATGAGAAAAATAATAGAAAATAGTCTTCGGAAAAAAAAAAAGAAAAGATTTGAGCATATATATGACGTGTTTTGATCACCTTTTACAAACAATAATGTAACGAAAATGGTACTAATATTAGATGAAACCACTAAATTGACATGACGCAGGCAAATGTTAACCCAAAACGAACACAGTTGACCTTTTATTTTGTGTTGGTACGACGCTCGATGTTTTTTTGAAGAGTTCAGACATCTTAATTAATATAAAAATATGAGATTCAACAGAGAAAGCACACAGATAACTATGCTGTTACTCACCGTTTTTGCTCTTACATGCTTAGCTATTTCATGTGTGACGCAATGTAGAACTATTAGGGTGTACTTATATTCAATCAATTAATGTCATTTCATTACTGTATTAGGAACACCACCGTCCTTGGCAAGAGTTATTGGCACATTTCAGTAGCCACAAAGATTTTGATGAATGTTGTTTCAGTCCAAATATCAGATTGTTATACCAAATAGCGTATGAATGAAAAGGGAAAATAAGAGGCCTCATAGCAGGTGAAAGTTGCAACCAGCTCAAAGAGGCACAACCGCAGTAAAATTTTTTTCGACATACGTTGCCGATTGACATTGTCGTTTATGTTTGTGCTGCGTCGGCCTGATACCAGGACAAACACACGCCTAATCTCCTGGCTTAGGTGCTAATTAATGATTTGCCTTTAAGCAAACTAATAAAATGACTTATTTGGTGCTAAACATTCATATATGATATGCCCTAGTTCCAAATCTTTTTTTTTTTTAATAAAATAAAAAAATAAAAAAACCAGAAGAATCCCAGGAGTAACAATTTCTTTCCTATGATTCTCACTCTTCATCGTAAATTCCTTTCCCATGTGTACGAGCTCTTAATAAGAGGAGTGTTTCCTTAGGTTCATAGCTGGAATTTTTTAAACCTATGAAGAGTCTTTTTTTTTAATTTTTTTTACACATCAATTGTGAATAATTATCATAAGAATTTGGTGGAAAGCCAGAACAAAGGCCTGAGTTTTAGTGCAACCTAATCTTTTCGAGGAACGCTCAAATTTCTGCATTTAGAAATAATCCCGAAAATCAACTTACCTTTTATTACATAAGCGCACGGTAGGTCTTCCCGCATTACATAATTTCTCTCTCTCAAAATCATCACACCATTCATTGAGCGACCTCAACTAATGAAAATTGAAATCTTAAACCTGTACTCGTTGAACTTAATTGACTTTTTCTCACGTCGACCTTCGCCTCATGCGCGGAGTTTCCGGCGATGGATTATACCAAAACAAGGCTATTGGAATTGGTGGCAACAAAAATTAACATGGTCCGCAAACGAAGGCCCACGCGCGCGTCTGGCGTGACCACCTGGCTTTTGCGTTCCCGATTGTCTTTCTTCCTTTTTTTTTTTTTTTTTTTTAACCAAACGCAAACGAAACGAACAGTTTAACCGTTCTGTTTACTATAGTGCATTTGTTACTTAATTATAACATAACGACCGACAGATGGTTTAGACAGAAATTTGGGCTGCGCATTTCAATAACTGTAGCTATCACAGTTTCATCTTTGATGCCGCTACCAAGTACCAACCCTCTAGGCTCTACCATAACAGAAATAAAAAATATGGACAGACAAACCCATATTTTGCTAGAAAACTTCTGCCTTTGCAGCCGCCGACCACGTTTTCCAGAGCAGAGCTTAGGAAGTCTCCTACTCATTTATGTCCACTTGACCCATCCAAGGTCTAAAGGAAACTACTAAGCACAGAACGCTCTGCCGCTGTAACTCTTGAACTGGTTACCGGCATGAATGCGGTGGAATAACTTCTGCTTCGGTGGGGGTAGAGTAAAAGTCATTATGATTTTCACTCTATGATTTATGTACCGAAGTCCCCCGTTAGATATATTCTTGGCACAAAATCTAACAAATCACTTAGTATCAGCTACTTAACCCAAAAAGTCATGTCCTACAATCCCATGAAACCTACAATGTATGGCCCGTGAACTGCGGACTTCCAATGAACCCCAAAAAAATGAATCAAGTAGTCAAATTCACAAGAATCTGCCTTAATATTTTTGGATTTTTTTTTTTTTTTTTTTAACAATTGTTCACATCCAGCTATGTAACTTACCAGAATGGCAAGCACGCAGCTCAGCGTCAGTCATGGGTCATCACATAACCAGCTTGTTTTGAAACTGCTTAGTTCTCTTCCTATATCTGAAGAAAAGGCTAGAATGAAGGTATGTGCATCACAACTCTTTGCTCCCTGATTACACTTTCTTGTGGGCTTTCAAACTCCATCTGGTAGAGGAATTTCAGTGAGGCTCTGGATTCACGTAATTATGCTTTTAACTTTGCATGAAATACGTAAGGAGCCTGCAAAGTCCAAATGAAATCATGGCAAGATAGTAAAAATTTTTTAATCTGGTAAATTAAACTAAATTCTTAGGAGACAAGCAACTGAATCTTTCTCAATGACCCAGTATAGCTGCAACTATGTCACAGATACTACGAGAGAAAATTTTATGGAAAATGAAGCCAAGAGATCCCCCCACCCAGACACCGTACCCCAGGTAAAAAGAAAATAAGAGCAACCTCACTTTACAAATGGCAGTGGACAATACATTGAGATTGTGTACCTGATCAAATAAAACACAAACAGAAAGGACATGACAAAAAACCCTGCAAGTGCACATGTCTTTCGAGTTGATTTCTTCTCAAATACCTACACAGCGAGAACTCAGCCATGGTCAAGCAGGCTGCAAGGCAGAAAAACAGATATGAAGACCAAGGCAGTATGGCTGAGGAGATCTAGTTTACATACCATCCTAAATCTGTCCATGGTTCCTGACATTATACCCCTTGATATGTCCATGCCATTGCCCTGATTTTACAAGACAGTCCCTTGAAAATGAAGAAATGTAATCTTCTTTTTCTTTTGCTCGACAAGAGCTAAGTTTGAAAAGGAAAAATGCACATACCATCCGATCAAGCAAATGGTTATGACTCTCCACTTCCTCATGTATATCACCAGTCAACTGCATATTAGGATAAAAGATGTCATCAAGTTGATCATTCAAAAGGAAACAGAACCAATTTGATCACTGTTGTTTATAGTCAATAGTTCCAGCAATGCACAGACATGGAGACATTACTACAATTTTTTGTTGTCTTTGGCATGCAGTTATACTAAATAAAGGGCATCTATTTGCAGAAATAAAACATTGCATGGGCCAGGAGGAGACACAGGATAGGTGTAAGGGCATTTTAAGTTACATTAGGACTCTACTTAATTGTTCCCCACTCCAGTCCGTTGTTCAGAAAAATCCCAGTACCAAAGGATTCAATCTAGGTGATATGTTTGGCATCATATTGGCCATATGCACATCCTCTATTTCACAGATTACAACTGATAATATGAAGTATCCAAGAACACTGGCAGGAAAGGGGTCACATTAATACCAAAAAAGGGAGAGATACAGGTCCGATATCCATAAACTGCATAGTGCATCAACTAGCTCACTTATGATGGATACATATCGCGGTACTGAACTCACAATGATTTAACACAAAAGGCATTTAAAGGTGCATGTTCTAATGACATGTCCAAATGAACCAATTTTATATCATCCCAATCTGCCACTGTTATCACTGGTATGAGTGTCACTGAATTGAATGTGCTAGGTAGATGGTGCTCTAGAGAGGTTAGATAGATAAATAAGACGCCACATTGCAAGAATAACTGAATACTAAGCCAAGCCAAATTGATCTTGTCAAGTATGAGACTTACACTCTTGAGGAAGATAACTCTGTCTTGCAAACTATCCATAGCACTGTCGTTGCCATGCTCACTAATTTCATGGGAATATGAAGAGGAGGCCCTTAGACCACCTTCTTCAAGACCATCATCAAACAGAGCTGATCTTGAACCACGGTGCTCTCTACCATAATGTCCAAATACAGAAGAAAAACGAGTCAACAATATACCATCACTACACAACAGCTTAAAACGAAGATCATTAAATAAATACGGTCTAAACTAAAAAGAATTAAACAAAAAAGAAAAAAAAAAGTAACAAATCTCAATTAAACGTGATGCAACACATCCAAAACACCAAATTAAAGGAGCATTACTCCGCTTCACTGGCCACCATGACTGGTTGATGGCGAACACCTTCCAATAAAGATAGTCGCAATTTCCCCACAAGAGAGGGAAATTTGAGAAAATAAACCTAAAATTCTATGTTCTGCGATCCATTAATTACAAAAAATTTTCGCATTTCGACCAAAAAAAAAAAACAGAAAAAGCAATAAGCAAATATCAATTCAAGCCCTAGAAACTGATCATTCCAGCCGAGATACAAAATTGCGTCAGCGAAGATACGTTGGTGGCAAACCTTCTGTAACTCATGGTTTAGAGGAACAATCACGTTCTTGGCTCGGTTCGTCGAGGGCTCTGCTCCTGCAAAGGTGTTTGGGTGACGAGAAAGCGGAGGAAAATGGATTCGTATTGTGCTCGTGCCTTGCTTTCAATCTTCGTTTGGAAGCAGAGAAATGAAGAGGCTCCTCTTATTTGATGTTTGTTGGCAATGTAATTGGGCTTCTAAACGGTCAAGTAAAAGCCCAATTGTTGCTGATTTAAAACGAGCCTTCTTAACTTGATTTTCTTAATACGGCCCATCGATAGAGGCCCGGAAGCCCAATTTGTGTTTCTATTGCGTGTGGGGCTCTAATTGATATTCACCGAAAAGCTTACACCTCTAAGATAGAGGAATTAGGCTTTAATTCTGAAGGAAGAATATAGAATTTGTGGAAATGACGAGAAGTAATCCCGTTATATGGCACACGACTCCATGACCCTCTTAATCGATTGAATAATAATAATAATGATAATAATAAAATTAATATATATATATTTGTGTGATAAGTCAAACTGATAAAAATTTTAACTGGTTGCAGTTAAACTAAAATGACAATATAAAATTAAGAAACTAAGGATTCATTAGTCTATTTTAAAAGTACATAGCAAGCCACGTCTACCTAATAATGTTTTTTAAGAATGCATTAATTTTGAATATATTGTTTTCTAAAATTATATTGTATTATACAGATAATTTTAAATGTCTTATCAGAATAAATTGTATTAAACGATAAAAAATAAAATAAAATTTTGAAGGAGGAAAATTTTCTATGTAAGGCAACAACTCGATGATTGGCCCCATTCATTGTTTATATATATATATATATATATATATATATATATAGATAATTTGTTGGTACATTGGAAAAGAATGCGAAGATCTTGTTTATAGGAAGAGAACAAGCTACCAAGTTAGAGGAACCAACGTGAAGAGTGCCCGACTTGCCAGGCTAGAGTCCTACTAGCTTCAGCCGTAGTGCATTAAAGATTCGACCACATAGGTGCTTCAGTCTAAGAGGGTTTTTCCAGAATTTGTACACCCAAAAAGTATATTCACCCAAAGAGTTTTTTACACTCAGCAGATCCTCTACCCAGTCCTCATCAACGTGGCCCTTAAAAACATGGGAACTTACAAATCATGACTCTGACAGTCCCCAGCTTGATCATGTGAGTCAATTTATAAGTTGCTAGTCTACAGGAAAATACCAACGCAACAGTGGGGTTTTCAGGACCGCATCCTCTAAAATTAATGGCATAAAACTCCAAGAGGCAGATGTATTTTTTAGGGGTTTTTTTTTTAATTATTATTTTTTATTTTTATGCATTTAACTGCACATCAATGAAAATTAAAGAAATTCTTTAAATATCATACTTCAATGCGCTCTTCTACCACCTGTAACCTGTTAAATGCCGCATGAATGTCAACTGCTCTCGGTGTTTGAAAATATTCGAATAGGCATCTAGCTTGCTAATTTTAGAGTGAGAATCCGAACAGATTGACCAGCTGTCATATGGGTTGGAACCTTTCGTCCTTCAAAAACCAAAATGAGCAATCCAAGATGCAAGAGTACATTTCTTCTACAATGAAACCAACTTTTGACCAGTTCAAACTGGTACACTGCAAATCAAGGTGCTGATCATAAAGCAGAATGCACCGCTTGTATTTGGAACAGTGTAGTATAGGCAGAATACTGAGCTAGAACCACTAGAAATATGGCAATACATCGATAGAGGAAATGCATATGTTTTGGTTACATTACAACCTGTGTTTCAGAATGCATTTAAGACATTTCGCTTCTTCATACAATTAACTGTTTTCCGTGTTCGTGAACCCATGTCGACCTTCTAAGTTTCATCCTGTCTTCACGCCATAAAATAGAATATGTGTCGCAGTGAAGAAAAGCTAAGGGAACTGAAAGCAGACTAGATACACGATCTTCAAGTATCTAACATTTTGGCATAAAGAGTCCCTTAGACCCCACAATCAAGTTTTTATTCATTGATGGACACTCACTTGTAGGGATTTTAACCTTGAAACTCAACTGCAATGGTACCGGTCTGGTGCTGATAAGCACTTCTGAAGAATGCAGCGCAGGCTTACTCAGACCAAAACACATTTAGTTTTGGCCGTGCCCCTTATATATTGTGCAAGGGTATGTTACTACAATTTGATTAAAATGCTTTCTATGTTATCACTAATTGATGAAATGGTCATAAAACGCTTCTTTTCCGTCCAAGAGAAACACTGCACGAGAGGTGAGTGGAGGCAAACAATGTGCAAACATTCTCTGAGAAGTTCATTCCTAGCTCATACAAGTGGATTTCTACTGACATTCTTGGGAAATTTGTTATGCATTCTGATAAATAAAAAGATTTTTTATGTTCAGAGATTTAATCAGAAAGCCACAACCGTAAAAAGCCCAGTGTAAACAAAAATAAATGCACATTGCACAGAAAGTTAGCTTTTTCTCCTTGAAAAAAATCAACTTTATGTACTTAAAACATAAAATACTTACAAACAACCGGCTACTCAATACACTGATCGTTCAGGTTGTCAAGAAAATAAGTGGTAGGCCTGGAAAGTTCAGATAATGTTTCAGTTGGGCTGTCTTTGGTGTATTCCTACTACTATCAGGAGTCAACCACTGCACTTTACAAAGTTGTTCAGACACTCAAATTCAATGAAGCAATTTAACTAAGATTGAAAGACCTGCACTGCAACTGCCACTGCATGCAATCTTCAAAATCAAAACTACTGGCACAGTCCAGCAATGCATTTTGCTGATGTTCATAGCGGCATATGTAATTCAACCCAACAAGTAGCTCACAAATAGCTGCCTCTGTCTTTTCCCTGTCTGCAAAATACAATGTCTGAAGTAGAAGAACATTTGTCCTCGATACAATCTGATGCTGCTCAAAGCTACGTTCACTCTGCCACCTGATCATGTTATGTGCCAGTGGAGCAAGCCAATTCAGTATACTGACAAGATTTTCTTTCCAATCATGAGCAAGCGGAGCATCGTATATAGCCAGATTTTTTACATACGACTTGAGATTAGTCTTCAGAGACATCCTTAAGCTTGTTGGCAGCATCTGGTAAAGATCATCCCTGGCTTCCTCACCAACTAAATGAGGATAGTGAAGCAGTTTCTCTATAACGATTATGACATTTGCATAATGTAGGGCTAGTGCAGACCCTCCCAAAGTAGTTGGAGAAGCATACAGAGTTATCCTACTTTTCGGGCCAAAGAGCTTGCTGCTCATCACATTACACCTGGCTCGTCTTTGATCTCCACTAAAGGAGAGGCCAATCTGGGGCCAATTAGAAGAACCTGAATGGCTTGGATGGTCTCTCTTAAAACCACTGTTCCCACCAACACAGCAACCAGAAATTTGGCTGCTTCGATCCTGACTATCAACAACAGTACTATTGCCATCATCATCATCCTTAGAGGCAGAACTGCTTAAACTAAGGCAACCCATGAAAAGCCTTCCCGGACTGGTCCCACATGGAAAAATGACATCTTCAGCTTGAAAGATGGCAACTTCACCTCTGCGTGAGTCAATCTGGGGCTTAATACCAGTCTCCCTTCCGTCCTCCATGACTCTCTCAATTGGTCCCGATTCATGTCCATTACCACTTCTCTTGCTAACAACCCTTCTCAATGGCAGTGAATTTAATTGCAAATGATGACCATCATCAATCTGTCCCAAGACCTCCTTATGCCCATCCTTAATAGAAATGGAAGAAAAAAGTCCACCAACCCCTCCAAATCTATCCCTTAATGACACAGATTCCCCAAACGCCACACACATCCTAGCATAAATTGTGCACACGGTCCTAGCCAGCAACTCGACCACCTTATCATAAGTCTGATTCCAAAGCGAAATCTCCTTAAGGTGTCTCACATCCTGCTTCTGCCAAATCAGTTTCTGCTCAAACGCTTTAAATGTCTCCTCGTGCTGGTTATGCTGAAACTTCTTAGTAGCCAGTTCCAGTTCACTCAGCACCTCCAATTCGCTGTACAAATTGGACGTAGCATTTACAAATCTCTCCATCTTCCTAACCATTCCCTCCATATCCTTAACCAAAAACCCCAATTCCCTCACATCGATAACCCCACCAGTTATATCTGCATAAACATGCTCAAAACCCTGCAGAGCAGGCTCCACACATTTCTTGCCTAGCCTAGAAACAACAGTAGCGACCCTATTAAGGTCATCGAGTTTCTCTGCCAGAGCAAGCTCGAGAAGAAAACTCTCATCGCCGGACACCAAGTTCTTAACTCCCTTAGATTTCAAGATTTCAGCTTTGAGCTTGGAGATCTCGGAATCTGTAAGGGATTTATGGAGGTGTGCAGTTTTGGACATGACAGTAGCGACCTCAAAGGAAAGAATACCGATGGTTTCTCTTTCCTTGGTGGAGGGGTGGTGGTCTGGCCTTTTAAGGTTCTTTTTCTTGTAAGAAGAAGGCTGAAGAAGTGCGTGCTTGAGATTGCTACTCACCTGGTTACCCATCCTCAGTATCCAAGTCTCAGCCACCATTGCTGCTCCCTCTTGCCCCCAAGAAGCCCTTCAAGATCTGGACTTTCCAGTCCTTATATACTCCAGATTCAGGACTTCAAAGAGAGCAGTAATATCCAGTGACAAAGTAGGCCCTTTTTAATGAATTTGTGAGAAAAAAAGAAGGAAGGAATGAGATGTAGAAAGCTACCGGGTGCGCATGGGAGACATAATAGGGGCAGACAGGGTGAGCATAATAGAGCGGCAGAGAAATGGAAAAGAAAAATGGAGGAGAAAATGATTAGGTGTTGGCAAACCTTGGTGGGAGCCGCAGAAATTGTGGAGAGGCTCTCCAGAATGTCCCCTTTCTTTTGTAGGAGGAAGTACAGTGGAGCTGGTAATTCAGTTTAAAGGTCTAAACCTTAAAAGAGATTAAACAGATGCATGAAAAAGAAACCATTTTGCTTTGAAAAGAAAATGGGAGATTCGCCGCACTTCTCCAATGTGGCCAGGTAAGATTCAAATGAAGTCGGCCCCAATAATAGTTGGAGTAGTATAATTTATTATTATTTTGTTACGATGAGTCTATGCCAAATTTGTTATTAAAAATTAAAAAAAAAAAACAAAAAAACAAAAGACTTGTATGAACCTGATTTACGGTGAAGTTGTCTTCCATAGCATTCTGCGTTTCACAAGCATGTAATGTAATACTCATTTCGTGCAAGAAAGATAAATCATAAAGCTCCTTAAATTAAAGACGAAAGGTCAACTTCTTCTAGGAAAAATGCACAGGTACTTTCTTTTATTTTTTGGGTGTTGTAATTGCCTGTTAAATAGATTGAATTTATCATCTTCTTCCTCTTTTGTTTGTTAATCATCCTCCTTGTTGCATTAACGAGATCTTGGGATCAAATTGCATTCAGCCTTTCATTTCTGTGTTTTTGTTACGATCCCATTGTGCCCTTTGGTAGGCCCACACCCAAGACACTGGGAGGATGGAAAAAGGAACCCACGACGACGTGTCACTGACATAAGGGGGTTTGACATGGGGGCACTACTTTCCGGTCAACCGAAAGACAAAACTACCAAAAACCAAAACCGGCAGGAGTTTTGACTTTTTGTGTCACAATTTTCACATATCGCACGCGCAGTGCCACGGGACAGGAAATTTGCATTGGCTAAGTACCGAGGGTTGAGGCCCATCTGTGTTTTTGACGGTTCAAAATTTTGGAAAATTTTGAATCCCGACAAGGAGAGCCAGAAAGGCAGGCGATGTGTCCTGTAATAGTCTGCTGCTTCGGGACTCCGTGTCGTAATGCACACCGTTCGTTAGCATATGGGAGAAGCTTAGTGCATTAACTCGCTGTGTAAGATATACAAGTACAAATACAGCATGATATAGACGCCATAACATGTTAATTTTAAAACGATTAGGACACGAATTTGACATAAATACAGTTATATGTGTGTGTGTGTGCGTGTACACACTTGAGTTTATATTATATATGTGTGTGTGTACACACATAATTTAATAATTTTAATAAAATTTATTAATATAAGTCCAAATAAACATCATGATTCAGAATCTATATTATTGTTCAATGCGTGTTATTATGTTATTGACAAAAATAAATAAATTATGCGGGTCTTCACATATAAGTGTAATAAGAACTTTAGTTAAGTTTAACTTTTATTGTTAAAATTACAAAAAATTAAAAAAAAAACTATTCGAATCATATTTTAAGTGCGTCTGTGGTGTGTTAAATACATGTTCAAGACATGTTTTTTTTTTAAATAAAATAATAATAATAAAATTCCGTAGACATGTCATGTCGAGTCGAATACGTGTTTTATGTTTCTAACACAACAATTGGCTCCTCCATACCCTGTCCGTGTATCCTAACTCGTTGTGCGCACAAGGTCAAATGAAATATCTCAATGCCGATGCCACTAATAAATAAAAATCCGGCTTAATGGAAGAAGTGATTATATATTACATCTGATTGACAAAATGTTTTACTTGCAGTCAATTACCAAAAGAAAATTTTTCGTAAATTTCTGCTTATAGATTGATTTGTCTTTAATCAGACTTTAAAAAAAAAAAAAAAAGTGAATTGAATACAATCTCCTACCAAATTTAGAACTGTATATGCGAAATGATCGCGTGATTTGCGATACAAGAAGAAAACGCATGTTGCAATTATACTAGATAGATGGTCTTCGATCTAAGTTAGTACGGCATGTAGTTCACTTACTTACTTTGCTCGTTCCAAACCCTCCGCTTTGTCTGAGAGATCGAAAAACTATGGTGGGGGCAGAAAAACAAAAGGAAAATAAATTGTTGTTGTTTTTTTTTTATATACTGTATCAATTTGGGGAGAGTGGAAAATTTTTAAAAATTTTCCTCCTAGTTCATGGTTTTTCCATTCCTCTCATTTCGGGGAGGAAAACAAAGTGATCCCTTATCTCAATTCAAAAAAAAAAAAAAACAATTTCACATTTTGCACTCATTATTATTTTAAATCTTACAATAATATAAAATATAAACATATTTAGTATATTATGCATTCGTAAATTAATGTATCATTTTGTTTAATTTTAAAAATAACGATATCTAAGTTAATGGTAATAGCAAAAATTTACTTAATGAGAAAAAATTAAATACAAATTATAAGGATAAAGTCGACATCATAACAAGTCATTTTCTTTTTCCTCTTATTGTTCGCTAATGTCCAAATAAAAAAAAAGTTCTTTTTTTTTTTGACACACTCGTCTTTCAGATGCAGAGAAAATGAAAAAATTTTCTCTCGTTCAATCTTCGTCCCTTTTTGATGTCTTTCATTTTTTTGGAAGTTTCCCCCAAAAGACATTTTCTTCGGCGGGAGACGGAGAGAGGAAATCGAAGAGCATTGTCGGCTGGTGAACTTTTTTAGTGGTTTAGAATTGCACGGCTGGCTTACAGGTATCAACCTGCGCCACTTTTTCAATTATTGGATGATTTAGGTGCTAACTGCTCCTTTCAGATTAACACTTCATATTTATACATGCAATGTGCTCTATTCAAGCATGGGATATGTTATCTAAAAGAAAAGAAAAAAAAAATGCCACTGTCTGAATTCTAATGTCACTTTCATTGTGACGTTGGATTCGCTTCGCAGTGCTATATATAATCCTACTGTCAGACGCGTACAATTGGAAAGTTCTGCTCCAACATGCAAAAGTTGGTCAAAAGTTAAACCCTATGGTGGGAGTTGGTATCTTGCTTTCATATTGAGACGGCTTTGCACAAGAGGCAAAACCATGTACATGGATAGAAACCCTTAGACAAGACAATCACGAAACAATCACACAGTGACCAAAGGGAGTTAAAAAAATCCCACAAATCTCAGATCTTTGTCTAGATTATGCACGGGGTCTTGGCATTCTCTAGCATAGATACGTGCATTGTCGCGTGAACATCAAAAAAGCTTCCTACCGAGTTTGATGTAATAGGTCCAGAAGCCTTTTTTTGTTTTTTTTTTCCTATATAATTTCTTAATTAATCCAAAACTTCGATTAACGACATTACCGAGTTTGGGCGTTGAGGAATTAATCTAAACGATCATATTGCATTCGTTTTTGGAATTCAGTTTGAGTCCGATAAGCAAATTGAATGAGCCTACCTCACCCGCAACTCTATAATGCCGCATAAATGTGAGTCTCTACCATGTGGGTCTCACTTCCCATCTAGAGACGCAGAGTCAATGCTATGGAAATCCGCATTTTCTGCTCTGTACACTTGTTATTCCCCCTCTATAATTAAGATTTTATCTTCCTTTTTTTTTTTTAAATCCAGGGCTCCGGAAATTGGAAAGGCCCTCGATTGCGTTACTAATTTGGTGGAGGTGTTTTTCAACTTCTTGTGACAGGAATTTTGGTACCTCAAGGAAGAGACCCGGTGATCAACAGGGACCAATTCAAGGGCCTCTAGGTCAAGAAATGAAAGGACCATCTGATTGCCCTTTTCACTTTGCCTATCATTCTGTGTTGTCTTTGCATCGACCCATCAATTTCATATGCTTGTTTTGCCTTTGGTCCTATCATCTCTTTTTCTCTTCCACTTTCTGTACATTGAGAAGAACGATGTCTCAACACATAAACTACAACGCCCGATCTCATATTCTAAAATACTTTTTGTCTCTTTTATCCCTTTTTCAAGCCAATGAAGGCTGGAAATGTTAGTGTGCACCCAAAGACCAGTCATTAGTCATAACTGATGTTTGTTTGGTCGCTAACGAGAGATTAATTGGTAGAAGAAATGATGAAGTTTCAGTTTGAAGTGGATAAATACGATAATTTTCTCTATTCTCATTTCTTAGAACTGTTTAAATAAGTTTATATAAGAGTGGAGGTGAAGAGTCAATGCTGAAATTTAAGAACTTAAGAGGAATTATTAAATCCACCTAAAAATTTGAGCAATTAATCTCCAAAAGAAAAGGGCTTGTAATGAAAAGATCGAACCATTTGTGAGTCCCAAATCCATTCTCATAACCAAAAACATCATGACCATTAGTTCAACTCCGAAAAAGCTTTCAATGCACAGGGACTTAAGCAATCCCATGAGACTTGGCTTCGAGTGCATGCGGCTATCGCGGTGGTCCCTTGGACCAATCCGCTCAAAGTTATAAAAAAAAAAAAAAAAAAAAACATGCATGTCACCGAGGTGAGGTCTCTCAAAGAAGAATATGAATGGGCTGCGGAGGAAACTAAAGAGCACATAATTCCAAGATTTGGTTGATGCCACCTATTTCCCGCCCCATATTTGCTTGTACGTTTGTGCTTGGAGTCACTTTTGTGTGGAGAATATAGAATAAGGCTGTTATTCTCAAAAGTAAAAGTAACAGGTCACTTTCTAGGAGTCTATTTTCATAGCAGTGTGAGTGTTTTAGACGATCGGCGCAATTTGTGGACTGACAATTTGAGTATTTAAAGTCACAAGCAGTTATCGTTGAACAAAGTTGCAACAAATTGCGACCAATGGCAATCAAGGTCTTTATTGGTTTTTTTATTACGAGTAAGCCTTTGAGGTTAGAATTGTTCTAAACGGGATGGTGGCTTTCTTGATGGATGATTTGTCTACTATTCGACCCAAAGTAGGTTGGAGACTTTGACCCCAGATGATAAAAAAAGAGAAAAAGAGAAGGATCTTCAAAGCAAAAGCCAAAAACAAAAAAAAACAAAAAAACAAAAAGAGAGAGAGAGAGAGAGAGAGAGAGAGAGAGAGAGAAAAGTAAAAGGGGACTGAAGGGAGAGCAGGGAATAACGTGAATTTTAGATGGGCTAGCTCATGCTGACAGCAGCCCAACTTGCGCGTTTGGTCAAGAGCTTGAAATCCTGGCCCAGAACATTCTCTTGGGCCGATGCACTACTAATAAACCAGCATGAATTTCTGTTCTTTTTACACCATAAAACTTCAGCCATTCTTAGTGCCTTGTATATCTCGAAATGATTTTCAACCGTTAATTTTGCAAGTCAATTTTCTTTCAAAAATCATTTTTGGATTATATTCGAAATATAATTTTCTTGGCAGATGATGGTTTGATAGATGTACTGTTCGCATAAGTGTGCTCCTTGCATTTTCAGGCTGCAACTAATGGGGCAAGAAAATGGGGAAAAATGTCATCGGAAACACAACCTGCTGTGGAAAGAGGGTCCCCCGTGGCTGCATTTGCTGTTAAAATCTCCCTGGCTTGCGCCTACCTGCATTGGACCCATTTCTTTAGCTCCATCCTATTGTGTGACCTAAAGATTGATCTTGTTTCATAATGGGTCAACGTAGTTTCCTGTCCTATGCTAGATCGTGGCCCATAATTCCATAAATTAAATTGAAAGTAATGGATTTGGTGCAGATAATAATCTTAGTAGGTGTAATATAACACCATCTATTGGAGGCATGTGTTTTGGTTTCTGAATTTCCCGGGAGAAGCATTCTCTACAATACTTTCCTAATGGAGGACTCTGTAAATAAGGAATGGTAGACTGGCATTTTATTGTTTACATAAATTTCCCGGGTACCTGATTTTCAATCCCATTTTCTCGTGTTTTTGGTTACCTCTTGCTCCACTATCTTTTATGACAAAGAGGTTTACCTAACATCAACAAATCAGAATATAGATTGTCCGACTCATATATAGAATATAAAGATCAAGTTGATGAGATGCCCTTCATATTCAGATGAATCATCATATGTCCTGGAATCTCGAATTCATTCCACAAATGACACCAGAGACTTCTGGAAGCTATAAACCTGAGCTAGTTCTTCATGTGAACGATTGGCTGATTGAGGAAAACATGTTTGATTTCGCTTGTCTTTCTGATGGAGACTGCTAATTGTTAGAATCTAAATTAAATTGGCCGGTTCTAGATTTGCCAAATAGTCAACATTGTGGGCGTTGATCGAAGTTTTATTGATAGCCTTGTCTCTGTCCAAAAAGGATTAAAAAGGGTTAGTTTTGCCAAACTTTTTCTGGTCCAGTGTTATCGGATTGGCATCTCTTTACTGAGGGAGTGGCCTAATAATCAACAAACACTCAAACAGTCGTTATATTACCACTTAGGCCTAGAATCGAAGCATGCTTGAGTTGATACAATTTGAAGTGATGGTGCAATGAGCCCAAAAAAAATAAATAAATAAAAGAAAAACTCTGTTCAAGAAATCATGAACGAGGGAAAGGAAATGACACTTTTGGACACTCAAGTTCTGGTTAGTTGATAAGGGGGGTACGGGCAAATATCATTGGATTGTATAATTCAGAATGAAATTGATCCGAAGAGTACTGAAATAGTAATTTAATTCTGAATTTGATGCCTTCCATTGTGTGTGTGTGTGTGTGTGAGAGAGAGAGAGAGAGAGAGAGAGAGAGAGTCATACAGTGCATGCCTTGGAATCCACGAGGTGGGAACTTGATAGGCCAAGTGGATCGATACCGATCGTCTAAGATCTAAATCCAACAACCACGGGGCCATCCCATTGTTACTGGCTAGCAAGTAAATTGAAAATGGGCTAGCACCTACATAGTAGAAAATTTTGATCCCTTACGAACAATAACAACAAATCCAATAGCTAATTGGCTAATAGGGTCTTTCCTTTGAATATCTGTCTCCTTGTTTCAGCCTTTCTATCATTGATCAATTAGTCACTTCACAAAATTGGACCAAGTTAAAATTATCCAAAATAAAGCAACAATAGCACCATCAAAATTAAAGGGCTGAGCCAGACCACCTCCTTTCTCTCACAAAATAATAGCAATTGAGACCCCAAAAAAAAAAATATATAGTGGCCATTCAAATGCAATCGGAAAGCGTGATATTATTCTTAAGGAACAATGTATACATACTCTTTTGACCATTCAAAGATGATGGGATCAGATCAAGCTGTAGATAGCATGACGTAGGTGTGTCCAGGCCGCGGATTTGATTTGGCACCAGCCAAAGAATGTGCCGGTGTTTATTGTTGGGTCCCGATATTGTTAGTATTATGACAATTATTGATGTTAACTCGATTATTGATTTTGTACGCTTTACTTACATTCATCTGATTTGAGTTTATTATTATTATTATTAAAATCTAATATTAATTTCTTAAAAATTTAATCTTAAAATTAAATATAAAAAATTATTTAAATCAACAATATTTATACGATAAATTTCTATAAAAATATTGATAAATAATTTTTAATTTTAATATATTAATATGATTATAAATCAGAACCGCATGTAATCTTTTGTTTCCCATTATCGGACCTTAAATATTGTATTTTTCTTTGTTCTAACACCCGCTTATTCCGATACTCGGGGCGGAATTCAGAATATTGGGAACAATGTCGAGTTCGTTGGTTAGAATAAATTGGCCTCCGCAATGCTAATCATCATTTTGCCTTATGATTGAATACAATCAGTCAACAATCATTCGATGTGATTCAACATTTATTAAAATGCAAAACCCCAGAGAACGCTTCATCCTTCGAGATTCCTTCGTTATCCTAAATTATTCATGCTGTAGATGAATTGAGAGACGCAGTCATTCTGAATTTTCCAGTCTCATCTAGAAGGGGAGATCTCCATAGTAATGATTATGTTATCTGGGGTTTATAGATAAACACCCATTAATTCTGCACCACTAATTACTAAAATAATAATAATAATAATAATAATAATAGTAGTAGTAGGTAGTATCAAGCTTATATTCATAACTTATATATATATATAAAGAAAAAGAAAAAAAAAAAAAAGAGAGAGAGAGTGGGGCTGAGTAGACAACCAATGCGTAAATGCCAACTACACTCCAACCACGTGAACTTGTCTCGAGTGTCATGTGAAATTGACTCAGGAATGGATGGAAATCACATGATGACAATGCACCACTCGAAAATGGGGCCATGGACACCATAAGATAATTATCTCCTGTTTGACCGTTGCCTTTCCTCCCCTGTTTTTCCTCTTTCGTTGGTTGAGATTATGCATCAGGAACATGAAATAAAAAATTTAAAAAAAAAGAAAGAAAGAAAGAAACCTAACTTCTAAGCAATTGATTATGTGAATGCGTTGGACTGATTCAATCTCAGAGACCCAGGTTCCTCTGGCATAATCAAAACTGAAATTCAACATTAGAAATGGCCGAGAGAGGAATTTAATTAATAGCAACTTCTCAAACTTAAAATCATTTTATTTTATTAAATCTGAAAACCGGTATTGAGATGCAAATCCCGGCCCAAAAGGGTTAAGTAAAGAGAGTCAGCATTCAAGTGTACAAGACAATCGGCGCTGTAATAACAAAAAAAAAAGCTGCATATACATTTTGTCAAAACGGCGCCGTTGAGAGTTGGAAACCTATTGGCTGCTAAATTAATCATGTCAACTACGCCGGCATGAAAAACGACGGCGCAATCGGAGCCGCCTCGTAACAGAAAGGCGCGGCCGGATGCTGCCATTTCTTGAACACCAAGGGTTTCTCCGCCTCCTGGTTCCGCTGAGGAGGCGGAGGAATTTCCTCGCGGCGAAGCTTCATCTCCACCGCGGTCGGTGACGCGTCGAGCGGAGAGAGAAGAGGAATCGCGGCATTCCAGGAGGAAGGCCCGGCACATGCGGGAGAGATCTGCAAGGAAGCCGGTCTACGCCGCTGCAGTCGGCTCGGCTGCTGCTGCCGCCGGCCCTGTATCACCCCCGCGCCGATGCTTCTATTACCGTTCCTGGCCGTGTCCGCCATGCGTTGCTAATCTTCACAGAAAAAACGTCAACCACTACGAGAGAGAGAGAGAGAATTTTCAGATTTCCGTTTCTTGTTTTTTTTTTTTTCTTAATTTTGGTAGATGCGATGCGAGGAAAAATGATAGACTATGCTTGCGAGGGGAGGGGGGGTGCGGCTGTATAAATAGAGGGAGGGGGCAGGGTTCCTGTGGTGCGCGTGTGCACGTCGAAGATATAGGATGCAGGCATTTTTTTTCTTTTCCAAAATAAAAAAGGTATCTTAAAAAAGCAAGGACAGAGTCAAAAATTAAAACTCAAAATGTCGGAATGAGCTGGCAGCGGCACACGAGTCAGTCACGGCTCGCTCGGCTTCAAAAACTCATAATTAGATTTCCCCCCCCCTTTTTTTTTTCTTAAAGAAATGGAAATCAGTGCCGTTGCTTCTTTGACCGGATTGATGGGTGCTACGTGGACTTCCTTGTTGATTCGTTGGTTAGGACAATAATCTGAGCCGTGGAAATGATAATATGTATGCTATTTGGATTCTCAAGCTCTGTTTTTGAATCACTTCCGTTATATTTAGAAGACAAATCTAATTTTCTTTTTTTTATTTTTTTTGTTTGCAATGACAATTCTCATTACAATTGAAATGATAATTGTTGTATTGATAACAATATAAAACATAATTCATTGGACTGACAATAATTTTTGTGACTAAAAAACCATCCTTTATATGTAGAAATGAAATTATACAATTGAACATACTTTTTTTTTCTAATTAAAAAAATTCAGACAAGCAGGAAATTTTATCTTTAAAAATAGACAATTGTGAACCAATTATAATATTCAATCGATATATATATATATATATATATATTGCATTAATATCTTCGTCCACTCATTTTTCCGTAATCCTTCATTTCAATTTCTTGTTCCAATAATATTCCGATGGGGCAACCTTCCAATCCCTCAAAATTTTAGGCAAAGTTTGTCCCATTGCTGCATTTTTAGGTCCCTTCAACAACGGCTGGTTTCGTAGAGTGGGGCAAGGTCGGAGTTGAGACAGAGAAGAACGAAAAGGAAAGGCTGAAACGCAAATTCCAAAACCCAAGATGAGAGCAACCCCCGAGATCTTCTTAAAGTCACGGTCAAAAATGCTGAGTTGGCTTCTGACTATTCCTTCGTAAGACGGCCACTCGTTTTCTCTCTCTGCTTGTCCAGCCCAACTGACTCAAAATTCCGTGGGCACGTCTCTTTTGTAATCTCTCTCACACGTCACCCCCGCCAGTTTTGGACCCACAAAAGTTGCTTCAATCAAAAGTCATACCGCATGTGGTCCATGTAAATACGATATTTTGATTCGCTTCTCGATCATAGTACGAATGCATAGTCCGACGGCTGGGATCACAGTTACGTGATCGATTGTAGGCCTTTCCTTTGCCGAAGATTGATGGACACCAGTGGCCCAAGCATGTGGCTATTGGCATTCGGGCTTTTTGTTGATCGACTAACTCGCTTTGCTTAAGAATGTTGGTGGTAGAGACAACAAAAAATTACAAAGACGGGCAGGATACCATTTGCAGACGAGAACGACCCGTTTGCTAAAATGAACACGGGACCAATTCCAATCGAGAATATGTCAAATTCGTGATGCAAATGGACTGATCGTTCAAGATGAATAAGCAAGGCAAGACACCAGTTGTGAGGAGAATCAATCAATGGCAGGCTTAGTCTAACGGTTGCGCTATTGGTGGGCCTAAAACTCAAATTACCGCAGTTTTGGAAATTTGGACAAAACCATCTACAGCAATCTTGGGATAAATCTAGCGAATTCTCGAAACCTTAAGCAGCAGCAAATTTCTTGGTCAAAATTTTGACAAAGCCTAGAAAAGTGTGATGTGGACAAATTTGAATCGGTTCTAGACGAGTGGACAATTAAGGCTAGACGGAAAAAATCTAAGCTTGACAGTGAATATTCTGCATATTAGGCTGCTGCGGCGTCGCTTTAACATAAAGGACAATCCAATTGGCCCGGTTTCAATCTTGGGAACTAGGCTGAACCCATTGGAAATCGGCCCAAAAAATGGTTGTATAAGCTGGTTGCGTGGCTTAGAGCTTGCGTGGTATTGTCGTAACTCCAAAGAAATTTTTTCTTGGAATTGGATTCGGTAACAGCCTTGGAAAGTTTGTGTAATGGTGTTCCAACTACCCACCTGTCGGCCAATTTGATCCAGGGATTGCAGGGACTCGTTACCTCGAGATTGGTGAGTTCGGATCACCCACATCTACAGAGAGGCAAATTGTGTGGTGGACCGTCCTTTGCTTACTCTCAGGAGCAAGATGTCCACGCGTTTCCTCGACTTTCATTTGGGATTTTTTAACTGCTTACTCAGCATGTGGTCAGTCCATTCACTTCGAAAAATCGCTTTGTGGTTTCGCTTTCTTTTTTGGCGTTCTGCCTCCCCCAATTTTCTCAAAATAAATAAATAAATACATAAAAATTAAACTAGTTCCAACAATTTTTAAACTTAAATTTGACCCAGAAAAAAAAAACTTGAAAAGGTAAAAGAGTGGGGCTATTGTTGTTGGAAAACAATACTCACTACCGTATAGAACTTGAGATGAAAAAGAAAAAATAAGCTCACTAAAACGAGCCCTTGTGTCTTTAAAAAAAAAAAAACAACTAAATAGGGGAAAAAAAAAGATAGACCGTACAACATACCGGTCAAATTAAATCTCAGTAGTCATGAAACTAAAATATGCGGAGAGACTAATTTCAGAATTACACAGAAAAATGGCATAATTTCTCCAATTTTTGGGTCAAGCGAAGGGCTTGACCCCCCAAAAACGCCATGGACGTCGCGTCTCAAACAATGAATGCGCCCAGGTCCATCTCTCTTTTCTCTTTCTAGGCAAGCCTACGCATTACAATCAATCAATCATTGAATTGTCCAAAGCTGCGTTATACAACCTTAAGAACTTACCATAACAAGAAACATTAAAAGTTTTGACTGCTATTGGGCTTCATTCTTCATAATTTCATCCTCGTGCTCATAATAATAATAATAATATTATTATTATTATTATTATGAAAAAAAATCTCGACTGCCTGCCAAGAAAAAAATTTACAAGTGATTAGATGTACAATGGAAATGATTAGATGCATATTGTAGAAAATTAATGTAAAATTGTGAACAAATATTAATATGTATAATTTTAATAATTTTTATTAAGACTTAGATTTAAAGGTTTTAATTTTGAAATGATTCAGTTTTTAGTGAAATGTAGTTTATTGATTTTTTTTAAAAAAAAACTTTTTAAGTAAACAAATGATTTCTTTTTTTTTTTTTTTCGATGAACAACCAAATTTCAATATGAAATGACTTAAAGCCACGTCAAAATTCATTAAAAGAAAAAAAGAGAACATTTATCGCAGAGGGGGATTGTGAGAATTTATAAGAGGATTGGGGTAAAATGATAACAAGCTAATTGCCTACTATTTCTTTTGGAACGCTTTTCTTTTTATAGACTTTAGGAGCGTATTTAATAATAATCCAAAATCCATGCCTCCCAATGGACAAAAAGACAGCAATCTAAATGCAAGCCTTTTGATGGATTAGGAAAAAACTTAATTATAATGGGTGTACATCAAGGTAACACAATATAATATAATAAAAAAATATTAAGTTAAATAAAAACTATAATAATAATAATAATAATAAATAAATCGAGAAATGAGCGGTGTGTTATGTAGTCTAAGTTCTTAATAAATATATACTGGTAATTTGATGACATTAATGAACATATTTTGGAACCTTTCTGGGCCGTGGCAGGCAGCCAAACAGTTGAAAATTTTCCTTCTGTCTTGGGTCTCTCGAGTCGTCCCTGGATATTTATTTCCGTTACAAACACATCCAACGATCCTCTGAAACGGCGGCGACCCATAAGTGCGCGTGCTCATCCCAATTGTCAAAGGCAAAGGACTAATACTCCTATCCATCATCCCGTCCACAACCGCCACCATGTGTACGCTAGAGAAGCGGGGAGCCATCTTCATTCTAACTCTTACCGGCGACGACGAGCACCGTCTGAATCCTACTCTGATCGCCTCCATCCTCTCCGCCCTCCGCGATGCCAAGTCCCAGGCCACCCGCGGCTCCGTCCTCGTCACCACTTCAACCGGAAAGTTTTTCTCCAACGGATTCGATCTCGCGTGGGCCAAAGCCGCCGGCTCCCCCGCGGATTCCGTCCAGCGGCTCGTTCACATGGTGGACTCACTGAAGCCGGTCGTCGCCGAGCTGATCTCGCTCCCTATGCCCACAATCGCCGCTCTACAGGGCCACGCCGCCGCCGGAGGACTGGTGCTGGCTATGAGCCACGACTACGTCCTCATGAGGAGCGACAAGGGCGTGCTGTACATGAGCGAGGTCGACATCTCGCTCACTATGCCCGATTACTTCGCGGCTCTTTTCGGTGCCAAGATCGGCGCGGCTTCGGCGCGGCGCGACGTGCTGTTAAGAGGCCTCAAGGTGAGGGGCCAGGAGGCGGTGAAGATGGGGATTGTCGAGGCGGCGCACAACAGTGAAGGGAGCTTGGCGGAGGCTGCGATGCGCCTGGGCGAGCAGTTGGCGTCGAGGAATTGGGACGGCGCCGTTTATAAGGAAATCAGGAAGAGCTTGTATCCAGGCTTGTGTGGCGTGCTGGGGTTGGTCAATGAGGAACTTATTCCTAGACTTTGATTTGAGCCGAAAAGAGGGTTGGTAAATGAGGAACTTATAGTAATAATAATAATAATAAGATGTTGAAAAATATACTTATGGCTTTTGATTTGTTTGCGCTAAAAATTGAAATAAATTTTTCGTTGGTAATTATGGTTTCCCAAATATTTTTCATCAATAATTCTTTGTTGCCAAAATATTGGAATTTTACTAATTTTGGTGGCGATAACAATAATTTGGCATTGATAACTGTAATTGTGATTTTGTCCAAGTTGTGAGGTTTCCTGCATACAACAACGGCGTGCTTTGCTCAAGCTGGGTTTTCTTGGATGTCCTAGATCAACCATTTTGATAAGTTTTGAGCATCAGAAATATGATGTTTAATGATATCTCGATATCATGCAGAACGGGAAACCAGTGAGACTATAAGATGTTTAGTGATTATATCGATATCAGTTTCGAGAATAAGCACAAAGTGTTAGAGCTGGCAAATGATGTACATATGAGTTCCTAATGACCCCCTTTTGAGTTCTGTTTCCGATTCAAAATAGCAAAACCTCCAAAAGGAGCACATCAGCAAGTTAGCATGTACTAAATATTGTTACACGTTAAAGTTGCTATAACCCTGTTAGGAACCTGGCAAGTTAGCATGTATGGATGCACGCATCTAGAATAGAGCACAATTTGAGGATAAAACTCAAGTTCAATGCAAGACAGTGAAAGAGGTATGCGAGTCTACTTGTTGAAAGATTGCTACTACTGATAGCTTCTGCAGGATCAACCTTCACTTCTTTCTTTGGCTTAGAAGAAAAAACTGGATTACTCTGCACGGGTAATACAACACGAATCCCAGGAAATAAACTCTGATATGTTGCGTCTTCTGGGATGTTCAATTTTTCATGTATCCTCCAACATATCATATAGTCATGAAATCCAAAATCATTATGCAAAAGCAATTTAGGTTAGCCTCTTTGTTAGTTCAACATAAGAAGGCTTGTGCATAGCAAGAACATTTGAATTTCTTTCTAGCATGCATGCAAGGAGTTGGAAGCAGATGAACACCCAGAACTAAGAGCATTGTATAGAATAGACCCATGTATCCACTTGAAAGAAAGGTCAATATCATATAGTCTGCTCAGCAAAACAATTTTCCAGACGAGAATAAATCTAATGATTTCCAGTAGTTAAGCTTCATCTAATGAGATCCGGGTGGCATGCCATCCTCATAAGAAGGAAAAATCAGCAAGCAAGCCAGCAACAGAATCAAGCTATCACTCTTATACACGGAGAATTTGAACAGGGAATAATAAGATACAAGCTAGAGGATTTTCTCTCATTAGCAAGTGGGTTATCGTGACGGTCAGATACAGTCAAACATCAGTGGGTCACAATTTCAACGAACTTAACCAAATCACTACAGGAACTTCAAATCCAATAAGAAACAAAGTAGTTACCTGATGACTGGTCATCAAGAGTTGGTTACAATGGAGTCACTCCCACACTTAATTCTGTCATGAGTAAGTGGCCTATCATGAGGGTCAGATACAGTCAAACATCGGCAGGTCACAATTTCAACTAACTTAACCAAATGACTACAGGAGCTTCAAATCTAATAAGAAACAAAGTACATACCTGATGACTGGTCATCAGGAGTTAGTCACGGTGGAGACACTCCTATACTTAATTCAGTGACCGGTTGTATAGCCTTACCTTTTAGCCAAGAAAGGCTATCCTTATCTGACTAGCTTCAAGAGTTGTTCCCCCATTAAGATTGACATTAGTTATCAGCTTCGGATTCTTGTTTGTGGGATGTGACCATCAAAACTGTTGTTTCAAACGAGAGGGAAGGTTGGAAGAAAATGGACAAAACAATGAAAAGTCATATTACTTGCATGACTCCATTTTGGTAAGCCACTCCTCTGCAACACCAAAAATTTGTTATGTCTTCACTGTGAAGTCGTGTCAATGGCTTTGTACAATGTAAGCCACAATTAGGCAGCACCTTTACGATCCTTTGAACTGTCTTGGCATAAAACCACAAGTATCTTATTTATCCATCCACTGAATGCCTCAAAAACCATCATGTGTATGCTAGAGAAGCGCAGCGCCATCTTCATTTGAACCTTAACCACAATACCTGCCTGAACTCTCCTCTCATCACCTCCATCCTCTCCACCCCCTGTGAAGTCAAAGTCCCATTACACCCAAGGCTTGGTCCTTGGGACTACTTCAACTGGCAAGTTCTTCTACATCAGCTTCAATCCCGGCTGGGCCAAAGCTGCCGGCTCTGAGTTGGAGTCTCTCTGCCAGCTCTATCACATGGTGGACTTGTTAAAACTGGTGGTCACAGAGCTTAACTCTCTACCAATACCAACTGTTGCGTCCATCTAAGCCCACACCATCGCCACCAGGATGCTGCCAGCTCTGAGCTACAATTACATCCTAATGAGGAGCAACAGGGGTGCGCTGCACATGGGCAAGTTCGATGTGTCACTCACTTTGCACAATAACTTTGTGGCACTGTTTCTGGCCAAGATTGGCTTGGATCTGGTATGGCGTGAATGGGAATTGTCAATGCAGCCCACAATGGCCAAGTTAGCTTGGCAGAGGCTGTGATAAGCCTCAGAAAAAAGTTGTCATCAAGGAATTGGGACAGCACTGTTTATAAGGAAACAGGAAGAGCTTGTCCCCAGACTTGTGTTCCATGCTGGGATTGGTCAACGAGAAGCTTGTTCCTAAACTTTGATTCATTAAGTTTGCCTAATGAATAACAGTCAAAGAACACACTGCTATTAAGGTTAGTCAATGATGCTGAAATTAAAATCTATGCAAAGCAAACTGTCAACATATCATTACTGCAGCTATCAAAAGTTTCTAGCAAAATGAAGAATGGCAGAATACATGTTTCTTTCAGAATGATGGATATGCAGTTTCTCAATCAAAATCCAATCCTAAATAGCATGCAGATCCTCAAGAACCTGTGCAATAATGAAGTAGTCATGAACAATTGAATAATACATCCTTAAATCACAAATACAATCAACCATAAATTTATCAACATCTATGGTAAAACTGGAGAGCAGAATATGCATTCCTTTCAGAATGAGAGACGTTCAGTTTCTCTATCCAAATTCAATCCCATATGGCACATGGGTGCTTAAGCACTCCTGAAATAACAAAGTAGTCATAAACAACCATAGAATATCTTTCCATATTATCAAAATATAATTTTCCGTTTTCTTTTTTCCTTCTGTGTTTGCTTAAAGCACAGTGGGATAGTACCACACCAAAGCATCAAAGTAAAATTACATGTTCCCGATCAGTAGCATTAAATTCTGACAAGGCCTCAACCATAAATTATCCAAACAAAATGGAGGCAATCACGCCAAACAGCATGTCTCTTACATGTTAGGAGGAAAGTGGCTTTTTTTTTTTTTCTCTCTCTCTCCTTTTTTTTTCCATCTAAAAGAAGAATAGCATACATGAAATCAATATTAATCACCGTCTATTTCTCATGTGTAGGGGACATTATCATACAAGGATCATACCTGCTGTGGAGGATAAATTTTGCAAAACATTGAAATGACCTCTGCGAGAATAGGCCAGCGTGGGCAATATGGCCCTGTTAGGGATATGCGCAGTGCTTCCTCACCACAAATGAATCCTCTCAAACCAGAACCATAATGCTTCTCCGTAGACTCGCCAACAAGAACTTCATTTCCCGACCTTTCTGCGCGGGAAATTTTCATATATTACCGTACAAGATAAATCCAAAGTGGCATAACATAAGTTTGCAATAGGAAGGTGCAACGCCTTGTTAACTATTTAGAAATATTAAGGCTAGTAAAGTGTGGATCAGACAACCAGAGCAATGGGCACGCAGGATATAAAAAGGAAAAATAAAGGGGGGAAAACTGGCATATCGTTTCTGCCACTCCAAGGATTGTATCCATCAACACGCCCTGTCTGCAGAATAAGTTCAACAGATCCGAGCAAGGACGACGGTTAACCAACAACCAAGCAGCAATTACTTACTCAATGGGGAATTTTGAGCACTCCTCACCAAGTTGCTCTCTTATGTCTGTTTTCCTTAACAGATATAAATTTCTAGGCTCAGATTCTGCCTCTATAAACAGGTATTTGCAGAACCTCTTTTTAAAAAAAAAAAAAATTAAAAAATAAAAAATAACATAAACCAAAAAATAATAATAATAATAATATATCACTTTCGTTCCCTTCTTTTCCTAAATTAAAAAAAAAAAAAAAAAAAAGAAGCAGCAGCAAATAGGGTTTAAAGTGAGAGGGAAATAGAGGAGCATGTACCGCGGATTGATGACGACTATATTAGAGCCTCGTTCGGCGACGAGTTGTGAGGAGACCGCCGTTTTCAAGTAATCCGCATTTTTTATTTTTATCTTTATGTTTTTCCAATCCGCTCCACTTTCAGGGTTTCCAAGCCTCGCTTTGCTTTCTTCCGTTCTTTCTTGTTTGGTGGGGCCAACAAACAAATAACGGTAACAATCTAATTGGGTCGGGTTACCCGAGAACTAGAAATAGAGTGGGGCGGGCGGCATCCAGAACTCGGACCATCCAATTCCAACCCATTGGGCTTTCCTGCCTTTTGTCTAAGCTTTCCTTAAAAAAGATGCCGTTGGAGAAACATGACCGGATTAAGGACACGTCGGCGTCGGTCATCCCAAAAAGACAATAAATAGCCCAAAATCTAAATCTATTGTAAGCAGCATGATTAGATGCACCTTAGCTGTAACGGAAATAATCATTATTTTGACCCTGTTTCCTTCTTTTCTTTTGTTTTTTGTTTTTTTTTTTATGAGTGCTAGCGATTTTAAATTTTTTAATAAAAGAATTACAAATATATCAATTAATAAACTAATATATTAAAATTAAAAAATTTTCTGTAAATTATCATTTATAGATTATTTAAAATTTATTAATTCAAATAAATTTCTCTTTGGTTTAATGAAATTAACCGCACTGTGACGCAATTAATTCTAGATTTCAAGCGTATGTAAAATCCAACCTCCCACAGTCAGACTCACATACTAAAGATTTGAAAAGTCTTCAAGCAAACCCAATTGATCAATATAACAATTCCGGTTAACCATGAAGGTATAAGTCCGGATAGGGTGGCAAACAAAACTAGTAACATGCAACTGCTGGGCAGATATATTTCAATCTTTCAACCAAACGTGCAATTCTTTCTTTTGCGTCTTAAAACCAGATATAAATGGTAAAGCAGAGCATGTAGTGGGGCAGTATGGGCTCAAACAACAACTGTAACCCCCTAAGGCATCCCAGGACACGTCTAAAAGCGAATAGGTTTGTTCAATTTCTCCCATTCCACCATTTCAAGGTTGATGTATGAAATATTAATTAGAAAAAAAAAAAAAACCCAGCTATTCTTAAACTTTAATGGACAGGTACGACATATAAAAACATTATCCAAAAGTTTAAGGATGGAATTTTGGAACCAGAAGATACACAATTTCATTATCCTATAGTCCAACTCACGTACCAATGCCATTACACAAAATCAGACATACCAGCTAAGCCTGTTCTAGTCTTTGATAATGTCCATGTCTTGCTCCATAAACAGGGACTACCAATGAAACAAACCCGGGAGAAGAGAGAAACCAATTTGGGAATCAGATTGCTTGAAAGACAGACAATTATGACACGAGTTGCCACTTTATATCCTGTAGGATAAGCGGCAAGGATAATTCTGACTTCCATGTTCTTTCATACACTTAACTTGATTTTGCCTTGGGAACCTTCTTTTTGTGTTGTCTCCTTGGAATCAAGTTCTTCATCCCTATAAAGTAAAGCAGCGAACCGAGAAGTGCAACATTCTGTCAAACATTCACAAAACCAATGAAATAAGGCTTCCGCGTGTTGATGTGAAAAAAAGACGAGCAATGCTTGAAGACATGAATACAAATCTACCAGCAAGAATTCGTTTAAGAGGGTGTGGTACTCCAGCTCATGTTGATCATAGTTATAGAAGTCATACAAGAGTGGAGAGGCAACAATCAAGTAGAAAACCTACAGCAAACAAATGGGAAAAGTTGATTTTGTCAGCAATAATCTAAATCTGAAATGGCTGCTACAAGCCAGGGGGAGTTAATGACGTTCTAAAAGCAATCCAACACAGAAAAAGCACCAAAGGAAAAGAAACACCTAACCAGTAGGTAAGCACCAAGCAGATTGCCAAATATGAACAGAAGGCCTCCAAGACCCTTCTGAACAATGATACTCGCAACCAAATGTCTAGCCTGTCCAAAATACTTCTCAATCAGAAAACAAACATCATAGCAACATGAGAATTGAAAAATCCTTGCTCCATGCAAGTAATTAAAGCAACAACTCAAGGGACAAAAGCCTTACATCAATATCTGGAATCTCTACCCCCAAGTGAGAGGAGATATGTTTCTTCAGAACAGCAAGCTTGCCCACCAACTCCTTTGCAGCAGGGCCACCATTATCACCAAATTCATTGAACCTAGATATAACAGCAATGTCAGTCTAAAAGCACAAAGCATCCTATATTAGTCCTTGCATTCTACCCTGCCAAGAAAGGCAGCAATGTAAATCTATAATCAGTCATGTTTAATGGAGCAATTGGCTTACAAATGAAACAAAGATCATGGATTTTATGCATCAAACACCATATTACCAAACTTTTAGCTCAGAAAAGTTTAACAGCCCCTAGCTACGATGAAGAACAACAGAGCATACCAGATAACGAGCAGAACTTGCTAGGTGCTATGGCCTACATTTCTGAATCATTGCTATACATCACCCTGCTCATCTACCTAGTGAAAGCAAAGTCTAAATTAAAACATAGACTTCAACCTTACAGAAGGGATTTTTCAGTGGAAAAAGAGCCCAGTACGGTAAAATACAGCTGCAGACACAATTTTGGATGTCTCTTTCTAATGTTGATGCAGGACCAGACACTATGCAGTAATGATCAGCCACATCCACATTCAAAAACCTTGAGAGCAAGAAATCAAAAACAATTATATTTATGTGGTCAGTCAGACAATACAATAGACCAAAGCAAAATTGGATCAGAACATGTTGTTCACAACCTTTGCATATACAAAATTTCTTAACAGGATGTGTCCTTTGATTCTTTCTAGAGGAGTGACACCAAAACGAAAATGACTATAGAAATTGAACTTGACCATACTATGTTAGTATGTTCCCAAAACCTTCAACACTTGAAAAAATCCCAATTATTAGGAATTAAATTTGAAGGGCAATAATGGCTCTTAGATTCCTAGATCATATGGTAGAGGGGCAATAATGGCTCTTAGATTCCTAGATCATATGGTAGAGCCTGGGGCTTGGGGAATTTTTTTGGGAGGGAGGGGGCATTTGTGCTTCAAATGAAAACATAAAATGGAAGCTGAGAAGTATCAATTATGTCAAACAAAATATCATTTTCCTTTTCAAAGCTTGCAAAAGCTTTTGACAAAGTAATGCACTTACACACATTACAGACTTAAATGGGTTTTCTTAGAAACATTTGATTAACATGAAAACAAGGAGGCAGCAAAACTACATAGCGACTAAACATGGACCATGACAACAAAACTGCTACTACGTTACATACAATATTGCAAGTATAGATACTGGTAAAGGGGGGAAAGGATATTAGCAGTTACATGCAATAACAAATAGAAAAGGGAAGAAAACTTAATAGAAAAGCCCAACAAATGCAAGTTCCGGATGTCATAAATGAAGTGTAAACACAGACGTTGATAGATACTATAATACACCCCCCTCCCAAAAAAAAAAAAAAAAGAATTGCTAAACCTTCCCCGTGTATGCAAAAGCGTTAGAAGCAATTCATTTTTGTTACTAATCCAACATCATTTCAAATTTATTTCTACAATCATAGAAGAGTTATCTGAAACTAAACGGCCAAATTTTAGCTAATTTATCACCACCTTCATCCATCACAAGCACTTGGAAGCCATCCACCACCAGCTCATTGGCCGTAACCATGCAAAAGTATTGCTCAAACAATGAAGGGAAAAAAAGGGACGTATAAACAAAAAGGAACGCAAAAAACCATCACTAAGACATCCACTAGGTGCCTTTGGCCAATTAAATCACAAACCCAGAACCCATAAAACAACACTAAAGAAAATCTAACAAAATTTACCAACGAGCTAACTCATTATCAAATTCCCATCAAACCCCACGTCTGAAAACGCCCAAAACAGACATACAACCACATGAACAAAAAGAAAGCTGAAAAATGCAGAAAGGGTTGCGCTGGATCTCGAAGAAACACCCGAGAATCCTTTTTAATTAGGAAAGAGTAAAAAAAAAAAGAAAACGAAATGAAATCGAGAAAACAAACCCAACAAAGATTTAAATTAATAGATCTAAATAGAAAGAGACGAAGACAGTACATTTGCCAAGCGGAGAGAATGAAGAGGGAAGCGAAGAGGACTCTGCCGAGGAAAGAAGCGAACCCCATTTTCGATGTTGTTGTGCTTTTAATTTCCTTTTTCTCTGCCTCTTTGGTTCGCTTCTCCGATTTTAAATCGATGCCTCTGTCCGACTGCCTCTCTCTCTCTCTCTCTCTCTCTCTCTCTTCCCGAATGATTTCGAGTGATTAACGTTGAACGGCACAAGGCCGGAAGCAAGAAAGGGATTATTTGTTTGGTCGCTCTGTTTTCTTGACGGGTCAATTGCAGACGTCCGAGGAATTGTATTACCGTTTACTTGTAAATTTTGTAGGATTATAAATTTGTAATTAGTAAATCTTGTGTCTTTTTTTTTTTAGCAAAAATATTGTGCCATTATTTTAAATATAATCAATAAATAAAAATATAATTAGTAATTAACCAACCATAAATAAATATAACTAAATAAATGGACGCCCGTCCAACTCGCCCCTAATATTGAAGATCTAAAAACTTCTATAACCCTCTAATTTTAATTTCTTAATTTTAACTTTAAAAATTGGTGCCCGATTTTTAGGCTCTTTTCGCAATATCCACTTTGATCTAAGTGGAAGAGGGCAGGGGGTTTGAATCCTTCGAGGGATATATTAATAATTAAAAATTTAATTTTTTATATTTAAAATATCTAATAATTATAAAATTTATAAAAATAAAAAATTAATTTATTATATATATATATATATATATAAGAAAAGAACGCGCCCTGGTAGGATACCAAGCACGCTTCAGTTGTTTCTATAATACTAACTAGCGCGGAGACATACAGCACTGTTTCTATCATCTCCTGTTCCTCCGATTTCTAAGGCCCGTTTGCTTTACGGGTAGACAAACTTACAGATTTGGAGCTCTTACACATAAACTTTGCCTTTAGATTTTTTTATTCTTTAAAAATAAAAAAACCAGAGAGACAGAGAGAGGGGGGGAGGGGAGAAGCGACAGAGGTGGAGAAAACAGAATTCCGGTCGAATCTGACCCCTTGCTTTATTGGGCTAGGGGAGGCGAGCTGTTGTATTCAAGTCGTCACGTGCTAGCCCCATCGCCTTCTTTATGAGGATGGCAACGTGCACGTCATCTGCCATAAACGCTGCGTCTCCAATATGACAAAGAAGAAATTATGTGCGAGTCAGAATGTCTGGCAGCCCAATATTCAACATATATAATTCGCATTTTTGTTACCAAAAAAAATAAAAAGAAAAAATAAAAAGAAAAAAGAAAAAGAAAGAAAGGCTATGAAACATTGAACTAGAGCTTTTCATTTTCAAGAATTACGTTGACTTAATTTTGCAAGTCTTGAGTCTGCAACCTCTACTTTCTCTCTATTTCTCATTCCTTTGAAGAACGGAAGATGCCGATTACGTGCCTCTTTTTTCTTAATTTAGATCCTCTCAAGTTAGATTTCTAATTCAAGAGAAAAGTTGACAAAATCTCAGGGTATTTATTATGAAAGAATGATATAAATGAAGAAACATGAGATTTTTTTTTTTCTTTTTGGTTGACACAATGGGATTTGTTTCAAATATACAAATAAATAAATAAATAATATTAAAAAAAACATTATTTTTATCCGTACAATTCTCATTCAAAATTTCTTATTTTTTTGACAATTTAAAATCTTTCTAACCTAGAAGAATATTATCCCAAAAAGGGACAAGGACAAAAACACATTATTATTATTATTAAAATAAATGATTGGAAAAGAAACTTAATTTACTTATCCTCTTTGTCTTCTCTTATACGACTAGTTCCGTCAACTTATAAAAAGAAATTATAGTGTTGCAAACGAGTTAATCCTAAACATTGAGGGAATATGTATAAAAAAAAAAATACCCGAAGTAAAAAAAGCACTGTTCCCAAGTCATTCCTAAATTATAAAAACAATTTATTGTCAAATCCTAGTGGCACATTTATTGTAGCATCTCAATGTGAAGTGAACTTAGAACAAGTAAATAAGATGAATATTTAAATCTAAATTAGGATGAGAGAAGTTTCTTAGTGTTAAGACCCAACCATTCATTATTTTTGTATTGCAAGTGAAATATATCAATGTTACGATTTTATGCTTTTTTTTTTTTGTTTTTGTTTTTTTCCTTCCCTCATGGTAAAAGTATATCCGTGGAAGAAAGAAATTGTCAAACCTTCTATAAAGCGCGCAAAATGTTTGATTCAATTTTCTAATAGCGTGCATGGACCATTAAATATTTATTTTTTCAATCTTTTAGAAATGATACATACGAACGATGGCCATAAACAACAGGCACCCTTCATAGCTATTAAAAAACTAGATTATGCATGTATACCCCAAAAGAAAACTTTTATGTAGTAATATACATAGGAAATAACATATAAATAATAAAAAAATAGCATACTGATTTTTTATATTTAATTTTATTTATTTATAAAAATAAATAAAATATAATTGATTCATATATTTTATCACCATTATATTACATTTTAACTGTTTCTAATTAGTGTTTTTTTAATATTTAATTATAATATTCGGTCAAATCATTTAGTGGAGAGCAAATCAGAAAATATGTTCCAGAGATAATCCTATACACAGTACTAAATTGGAAACTCAATCGAAAGAAAGGAAAACAAGAGAAAAGAATACGCTGTGGAAGGATCAATTATTAAAAATATAAAAGTTAAAAAGAAAAAATTTATGACTCTGTCTAATGGGGTTAAGTAAAAAAAAAAAAAAAACAAAAAATAATTTATTAAAAAAAGGCCCAAATTTTTTCAAAAAAAAAAAAAAAAATAAATTTATATATTTTTTTTTTTTTTTTGGTTAATAAAATTTTAGAGTAGCTTGGCCGCTTCGATTGAATTTCACTTTTAGGTGGGAAGCATCGTTCGCTGAATTGAGTCTTATACGGGGGCGCGTTGTAAAACAGTCAAACCAGGGACAAAGAAAGACCCGTTTATTTATTGACGCCTAAGAATGCGCAAACTAACGACGCGCGATCTCGTGAAGACACACGTCATCGATTACAGCGGTCTCATTGGTCGATCGACGTGTTTGCAGCGAGTGAGACTCACTTGCGTACGAGCGCAGGTACGTCTTCGACGGCAAGACTTCTCTTAGCCAGTAGGCCCCGGAAGTATAAAAACAAAAGTTAATTAATAATTTTAATTTTTAAACGTCTCTCCCCACCTATAATAGTGTTTAAATTAAATTATAAAAAAGGGAAAACAAAATTAATTAATTAATTAATTTTTAAACATCTCTCTGGTGTCTCGATTGGTACAAAGTTTGCTAGTTATTTATATACGTTTTGCAAATAGACGAGTTTTATATAAAAGGGAAATTCAAGTTGTGAGTGCAGACCCTACAGCGTAGGGAGAGGCGTCCGTAGAGTGAGTCAACAACAATGGCATTCGTTTCGTTCGTCGGGAGAGTCCTCTTCGCTTCCGTTTTCATTCTCTCCGCATGGCAACAGTAAGCAAACCACCGGCAGATCTGCTCTCCGTCTGTCTCGATTTTTTTTTTTCTCTTATAATTTTGGTATGTTCAAGCGAAGCTCTGTTTAGCTGCTGAGTTGCAGAACCAAAAAATAATAATAAAAAAAAAAAGCGTAAAGGAAAATCGTTGATCTGCGGTTTCTTAGTTTTGATCTACCGCGGTCGATTTGTTTATTTCTTTCTTTTATGTATTTTGTTATTAGCTTCAAGAAGTCTTGCCTGGTGCACTCTGTTCGTACGGTCGATAGCCTTTTTTTTTGTACTTTCTTTTTTCGCCTTTAATTAATTGATAATCTCAGTTTCTTTCTAGGCAAATAGTTAGGACTGCTGAAGTTGGGGATTTTTCGTTTGGCTGGACTTTGTGGACTTTAACCTTTTGGATCTGATAGTTTCGTGATTGATTTTACTATTTCTCCTTGATTTACTGTTGGAAATGTAGGTTTTGTTTATGCTGCTGTTCAGTTCAATTGTAATGGATATTTTCCTGAAAATTTCGCTTCTATTGGTGATTAAATCAATAGATTGGGCATTTTAGATGTGGAAATTAGCAGTGATTTTTAAGTTAAAATCGGTAGTTCCTTCTCTAGGAGCATATATTTTTTTTATTTAAAAAATTAGCAGTGGTTGTTAGCTTCTTGGCAAATATAATTACCAAGGTGCTAACAGGAGTAGATGTTGACTTGATTGTTAAATTTGTTGTGTCTAATGTGGCCAACAGGTGGTTGTCTACATATGTGCTCGCCTTGTACTAGTTAAGTTTCCATGTAATAGGGGATGTTGGCGCGGTAGAATTTGCTCTAGGCCATGCATAGAACTAATGCCTTATCTGTTTTTAAGAGTTTAGTTGACTTTCTGGGTAAATGTGTGCTGCTCTTGATATAAATTTTTGAATAATCAGAAAAGAATGTGCCCATCATCTGTGTCTTCTGCATGGGTTATCCTTTTTTTCTTGCATCTATTTCACTTTTGTTGTGCTCTTTGCCAACTCACAATGGCAGGTTCTTTTGTTCGCATGGGTTTTATTTAAAGTGATTTATAATGAAAATTAGCTTCTATTGCCAATGAAAAGTTCTGTAATTAGGACAGAAGGAGACACAGTTGCAAAATGAAGTTTATAGGCCACTAATGCGGCAACATTTAATGAGATAGCAAACTAAAACTGTTAATCCTCTGGATTTCATATTTGCATTTGTTTCATTTTTTCCCACTTTCCTTTTTTGGTAGGTCTGTATATGTCATTATCTAGCAGTTTGTAATTTAACTGGTGTAAGGGATGTTTGATAACATGTCCTGCTGTTTGGCTTCTTATAATTTGTGTGCTTGTTTTCCTATTTGCAAATAGTTCATCATTTTGAGTCCCTGGTTCATTCTTGCTTAAGGTTCAATGAGTTTGGTATTGGTGGGGGGCCAGCAGGAAAGTATTTGGCACCAAAGTTCAGAGTTTTCTCGAAACATGTCTCGGTGCAGACTGGCTTGCAAATACCATCCTTTGAGGTGTGTGACAGTTTTGATTTATGCTTGCCCTCTTCTGAATTTTTTTGGTGGGTTCTCTCGGACGTTCCTATTTTAACACCTGGCGTTGTCATTCACAGATGAAACATGCAGTTGCTGCTGCTATAGCCATGAAGGGTGTGGGAGGCCTTATTTTCATCTTTGGCAGCTCTCTTGGGGCTTATCTTCTGGTTTGTATTTGTGTGCATCTCTGTAATTTGGGCCGGTAGTTTGACCAACATAATTAATTCTTTCTTGTGCAGCTGCTGCACCAGGCAATTTTAACACCTATACTGTATGACTTTTACAACTACGATCCCAGCAAGAAAGAATTTCACCAGCTGTTTGCACAGTTCACTCAGGTTAGCGAGCTGTTTTATCATGCCAATGGTTTTTTCTTTCCCTTGTGATCCCTAGGCCACACAACCTCAAAGGCATTTCTCTCAAAGTATAAAACTCAGCTTAGTTCTCTAGATCATTGATTCAACTAATATGTTATCGGTTGAATTGGTAGATCAATTATATTTAATCTTCTATAACATTTGTTTATATATTTTATATTTGAGTGTAAACATTTTATTTATAAGGGTGAAATTGTGTTTTTTTTTTAATTTTTTGACAGTTATTATAAATTGATTATCTCAAATCAAAAAATAATTTATCTTCTGAAGTATTATAAATAAAGTATTATTTTTTGATTGATTTAAATTTTAATTTGATACTTTTTCATTAGGTATAAATATTTTTAGGGATAAAATAGTTTGGTATAAAATATAAAAAAGTTAAATTGGGAAAAAATAAAATCTTGAGTCCGAGTCACTGGGCCAAAGTTCCATATGGGTTTTCTTATATACAAAAAAATTGATTTGATATGGGTCCAATTCATTGGTTCACCAGTACGAACAGGAGCCAATCCGGGTTTTATAACTCTTGTTTTTTCTATGTTTACCTATTCCTTGTTTCCTTTTGTAGTTTTTACTCTCCGATGTTATTTTCTCCTCCGTATTTGACCACCAAATGACTATTATTGTTTACTTTTGCAGAACTTGGCGCTGTTTGGGGCGTTGCTCTTTTACATTGGTATGACCAATTCGATTCCGAGGAGACAGCGCAAGAAAAAGGTGGCGCCCAAATCAAAAACAATATAAATAATAAAAGTCGCCCAAGGTCTGGTCTTTGGTCAATGTCCTCATTTGCTGGATTTCGTTGGAGATTTACTTTTGTACCCTTGGTTGTACCGGGTTTTCCAGTTTTTACATGGTAGTTAGGGACCAAAAGAGGAAAGTAAAAGGTGATCTAGTTTCTTACACCCCGAGGCGATGAATGTTTATTTGTTTTCTTGCTTCTTATTAATATTTGTTGTCAAAAATGGAGGTTTGGTTTAGTTCAAGTCGGAACATGGTGAGCTATCAGCCTGGTCTGATGGTAAATCACGACTCGTGATATCAGTAAGGGGCATCAACTTAGCACCCACGGACCAAAGAAGACAGTAAATTGGCCTAGAAAGGGGCGCGGTAAATTTATTCCTGGACAGAGCTGAAGACATAGAAAACATCAAAGATGAAAATTTCGAAGAAAATTGTGTAAAGGTGTCATCAATCATCGGAGTTTTCTCGGGGATCTGGCAAAGTCCAGGGGTGGACAACGTGGCTTGCAGCCCTGCTAGAACAGTTCATCAAAATTTGGACTGACGCACCTTCTTAATTTCATGGACTATGCACAAGATTAGTTATAAACTTTTTATAATCAAGTCATAAATGCTTTATGTTTTTAATTAAATTATATATTTTTTAAATTTATTGTTAATTAATATCTTGAAAAAAATAATCATAATAAGTAGATATTATATAATAATTAAATATAAGTTATTAATAATTTAATTATTTTTATCTAAAAAATAATTTAAAAAATATAAAATTTAAATGAAATATAAAAAATTTAAAATATAATTATAAAAATTTAAGATTGTTATTATTATTATTATTATTGCATATTTCCTTAATTTTACGTGGTTCTAAGAATTTAGAAACTTGATGAAATCTGTTTCTTCGACCGCCAGATGAACATGTTGAGAACGATCCTCGACAGCTTGGGTGACCCACTTAGACCATCCAGTTGTTATAGACGTTATTCACGCTCTGATCATCCGGTCATAATTCATTCATCAGTCTTGGGATTGGGGTGAGAGGTCAGATAAATCTTCTCTTTCCACTCTAATCGAGGAAAAAAAAAGATAAAATAATTGAATCTAAAAACAATCGTTTGGTTGTTTCATTAGAAAGTTTTCAAAAGGATATGGGACGTGGGAATTTTTGTACTTGCGATAATTTTTGGAGCGAAATGTAGTTTTATATAACCAGAGACTTAAATGACAAATAACAAGCTCAAAAGAATTGGCCGTGAATCAATCGCCGGCAAAAACCTGTCGGCCCAAGTATTATTCTTGCAAGCTTTTTTCTGGGTTTTGAAGGGTTTGGGTTTGAAAGTGTTGTTCTTTGCAGTTTGAGGACTTCAGGCACGTGCATGGCCCAAGTTCTGGTTTTGTTGGCGTTTGGGCATTTTGATTCCCAGGCAGTTAAGTTATTACCTACATTAATCCTGTATCCCATCTGTATTAGTAGATTAAATTTAGCAATATTTATCTGTTGAAGATTGATAGTTAATTTTGAATGCGCAATTTGTTTGAGTAATGCATAACTTTTGTGGAAGCAAGTTTGAGTATGATTTGCATCAATCATGATGTATGTATGGTGGCTAATTTTGTTAGCTGCCTAGCTTCTTACCACGTGTTGCCAGCTTATTGATTCCGGTTGCAACGTTTGACTTTTGCACTTCCCCCTTCTCATTCTGGTTTCTTCGAAATGTTGGTCTATGGTTGCCTCACATGGATTGGAATTTTATATTTGTGTGGTCGCGTCTGGCTTATCTCTACTCAATAAAAGATAATACTAAAAATGCGCGTGCTTTGCACTGAATATTTTGTCACCTCAAATCTGTCATCTACGAATTGCGTAAGTCGGGCTTTTTCCTCCAGTAGATGCCACTTCGATTATCCAGACATTGAGGAAACATGGTCTACACGGTGGATCCTGGTTATGATCGAACAAGCGAATTGAAGGCTTTTGATGACACAAAAGCTGGCGTTAAAGGACTTGTTGATGCAGGAATTACCAAGCTCCCTCCATTTTTCCATCAGCCAACCAGTGAATTGGACAAAAATTCAGTTCCTGCTGATGATCCCAGCTTTGTTTTTCCGATCATAGACCTTGAAGGCCTTGACAAAGATCCTGCTCGGCGAGAAGAGATTGTCGAAAAGGTTCGAAATGCATCAGAGACTTGGGGGTTCTTTGAGGTGGTCAATCATGGGATTTCAGTGAGTATCTTGGAAGATATGGAAGATGGGGTGCGCAGGTTCTTTGAGCAAGATATTGAGGTGAAAAGGGAATTCTATTCTCGGGATTTCCAGAGAAAGGTTGCTTATAATAGCAACTTTGATCTGTATACGGCAGCTGCAGCTAATTGGAGAGATTCCGTTTCTTTCTACATGTCTCCCAATCCTCCCCACCCAGAAGAGTTTCCAACAGCCTGCAGGTCTGTTATTTGCTGTTACATTACATGACTATTCTTAAAATAATGGCACAAAACAAATTCAAAAGTTGATAGCTAATGTTACGATTGTCCAGAGTTCAAATTTCTTCTTGACCAGGGACTCCTTATAACGTAACATCCACTGCAGAGATGAAGTAATGAAGTACTCCCAGGAAGTGATAAAATTGGGAAAATTATTGCTGGAACTACTGGCGGAGGCTCTTGGTCTGGACTCAAACCATCTGAAAGACATTGGCTGCGCTGACGGGTTATCTATTCTGGGCCATTATTATCCGGCATGCCCCCAGCCGGAATTGACCTTGGGAACGAGCAAGCACGCAGATGGAAGCTTCCTCACAGTGCTTCTCCAAGACCATATTGGTGGCCTCCAAGTCCTACATCAGAACCACTGGGTTGATGTGCCCCCCACGGCAGGGGCCCTAGTAATTAATTTAGGAGATCTCTTACAGGTATTATTCCCATTCATCTTTAATGATTTTCCATGGAACAAAATTTTTGCCTAGCTACGGTATGTCTATAAGCTTGCATTTCCTGCGGACATTCAGCTCATATCAAACGACAAGTTCATAAGCGTGGAGCATAGGGTGCTGGCAAACCGCGTAGGGCCAAGAATATCAGTGGCAGGATTTCTCACCACAGGCGTGATGCCAAATCCAAGAATCTATGGACCCATCAAGGAGCTTTTGTCAGAAGACAATCCTGCAAAGTACAGGGAAACCACAGTGACGGACTTTGCCTCTTACTTTGCTGGAAAAGGCCTCGACGGCACTTCTACTCTTCTGCATTTCAAGCTCTAAAGCTACGTATCAGGATTTCATGATAAAACATTTGATGAAGGTACTTGTCGCTTTTCCAATGGTAATCTAGGCATTATCTTTAGACTTTTATCAAACTAGCAACATAAATAAATTGCCTTTCATCAGATCAAGTAGATCATCTATGCATATCTCGTGTGTCTACGTACTAATCAGAGATGTCTGCGATCTTTTTTTTTTTTTTGGTAAAATCTTGCACGAAAAATTTTAATGTTCCCATCGAACTCTTTTCATTCTAATGATAACATATATCACTGAAAAATTGGCAAAAGCGGTTTCCCGACTAATCGGCCAAAGAAACTGACAAAATGGTCATCCGGACCTCTGCCCCCTATGAACGCTATCAAGAAATCAAGTCCTTTGAGGGCTCAAAATCCAGCGTCTATGGCCTGGTCGATGCTGGCATCACCAAAGCCCTACCACCGGCCAATGGAAGCCAAGTATTGGCACACACGAGGCCCACAAAAAGAGCCTTGACTTTGACTACGACTCGGTAGCTCGGCTGGCTCGAAAGAGCCAAACATGACAAGTTCGGCTCATTTATTTATAATTAAAAAAAAATTTGGTATGACCGTTTTTAAATTATATATTTATACTAATAACTATACACTAAACTTAGATATCATTATCTTTTAATTAGTTGTTTTTATTAGAGCAGTCAGTCAGTTTTTATATTATTGTGATTATATATATAACCATAAATTTAATTATTTTTACTAAGATTATAAAATTAAGTGCCAACTATTTATATAGAATTTGTAGATTCAGTTTCGTAGAGTTTGACTTGTCAAATCTCGTTTATTGAACTAGTTTTAACTGAATAAAATTAGGTTGATTTGGCTGATTCAACTTGTTAGCTAAATAATACTCATACCAAACTTTTTTTTTTTTAAGCTCATTTATTAAACGAGTTAACGTTGAAAATGTTAAGTTTTGACCCTGCTAAGTGCAATACGTGAACAGGAAGGTCAAGTAAATGAGTAATTTTGACTTATAAAAGTCAAAGTATGCTGATTGGAGGGATATTCAGCTATATGTTGTGGGCCGTTAGCCACTGCGTCCACGGGAGTTGCCTCTGATTTTGTGAGGGTTAAAATATTATTATTTATTTACAGTGAAGGTCTTAACCAAAGGGAAGGGAGAGGGTGAAGGTACGGGGATTTGAACTCTGTCACTTCATATGGGTGGAAACGCCTCATGCCACTCGTTTAAGCCGAATTCTTTTGTGGGTGTAAAATTGCAGAATGAGAGAAATGGAAGGATGATAGAGCCAATGGCTCTGCTAAGTAAAGCAAGAAATTAGACAAAGTTATGAAAGCTGAAGTTGTGGCTTACCTATCACATTCTGTTTGCCTTCAAAAGTATTTTGCTTTACTTTTGAGCGTTGTTGATGTCTCGTCTAATATGGTCAATTACTGGTGCTAAACTACAGTGTAAAGCACAGAGTCGACCCCTTGAGTTGTGCTTAGTGCCAACTTTGAGGATTTTGTACCATCCGAGTCAATTATTCCTGGTGAAAGTAGGGGGTGGGATTGTGGGTTGGCCCCGGAGAATTGGAACTTTGGGATCCTCCTGGAATTTGAAGTCTCAGGAGTAATACTTTGGGATGTTAGTGCACCATATCTGAATTTGAAATCTCATTAGCAGTGTATAATTACATCTCCAAACTCAAAAAACTTTTCCATGTCACCGAACTTCAGACAATGAAACAATTTAGAACCATGAGACCCTGATTAGAGACTGTAAACCGACAATAACTGGACCTCGCATATGACTCCTCTTCCCTTCCTTTCCCTTTTGCAGGCGTGAAAATCACCAGCATAAAATATCCAAATTTACTTGTTGACCAAACACAGCCAGTTGTATATCATACATTGAAACAAATAAATCCTAGCCAATTCAAAAGCTATCGGGGGATGAAGAAAATTAAAACATGAGAGAGAATATGTGGCCAAGCATGCCCATTTTGGTCCGGGTAGGAATCCACTAATTTATAAGTGGAAGATCCATTAATTTATACGTGGCCAAGCAAGAGTATCAATCTTTTTCTCCCTTTTTATTTTTTATTTTTTATTTTAAAAAAGGATTTCTTTTTCATATTAAAAATTCCAAAATTTGCTGCAAAGAACAGTGCTCAATGACAATTTACCGGGCCGGTGTTGGCAACTAGGCGGATTGAAGGAATCTTTGGGGGCCTGCCAAAGACAATTTTATGGATTGCGATAATTGAAAAGATTTGGACTAATTGGTTAATTATAAGTACCATACAAACAACGAGGATAGAAAGCAAGAAAAATTGCAGGGCTGAAAATCTAATTACCCGAGTGAAAACAAGAAGTGACATTTGTGTCGATTTCAAGTGTGACTAAAAATGTTCTAATCAAGAGGACAGATCAAAGATAGTGGATGGTGAGAAAATAGGAGAAGAGTGACCTTAATTGACTTTGAAATATTTGGTTAAGAATAATTCAGAATAATTACATATCACTTTAAATTCAGTTCATTATAAAATGGAAAATAAAGAGAATATATTCATGTAGTAGACTAAGGCTTTGTTATTATTATTGCTTTTTTTTTTTTTTTTTTTCTGTTGGGTCTTTAAGCAGTTGTTAATGCAGCTACCGGGCCATGTGCCTTGTTGAGGAAGAAGAAGGTCCTGGTCAGCCAGTTTGTGGTTGGAGACTTGGTCAGCCTCCGCACAATCTTTCTTGGTACCCATATGTAACTTGCTTTGGCTAGTGGCTGCCGGTTAGAATTGTTATTGTCACTGTTATATCTTAGAGAAACTATAACCGTCGAGTCACATTTTGTCTTTCTACAATATTAATGGAAAGAAATTCAATATTCTCAAAGTTGAGAATTGAGGACCTTCTATCATTGTGACTGCCTTTCGCCTTTCCCAGTGACACCGATTCTTCGACACAAATATGTAACTCAAAAGTTCAATTCCTTTGGACCATTCCTATCTTTTTTCGCTTTCAAGCGGAAGGGACTTTCTTGCATAGCAATTTAGGTGAAAGAAAAATCTTCTCATGGGTCTAATAAGTTAAGCCACACCATCGTCATCAGCTAAAAACGTGACAGCTAGGCTAATAAACTATGGGTCACCGGCATTAAAGTCGTATCTAAGATCACAGAAGATCTCATAAAAATTGCAGCGTATTTGGCGATACTTTCTTTGTATTTTGCTTAACCTTTAGGGGGCACGTATCTATAATTGTACATCACAAAATACATTTTTGGGGTCTAAAGTGTAATAATTTCAAAGTTTTCGTAATCTCTCATTATGTCAAATGTTAAAATATTAATTTCAAAATTTCGGTAATATCACATTTTGTCAAATATAAAATTTTTAAATTTGTTGATTTCTTTCACCTGCTCAAAATAATTCAAATTGTACAAAAAAAAAAAAAAAAAACACAAGGAGGTATTGGTCACTTAGGTTAGGCAAGTGGGGCTGCATATCGACGGATAATTGATTGGGTGTCTGCCCAAAATTAACAGTAAAAGTATTTGACTGGAGACCTTTATTTATGAAAAAAAAAAGGAAAAAAAACGCCACGGGAACACATTTTTTGTTGGATATATATTTATTAAAAAAATGTATACAAATAGAAAAAAGAGTTTAAAATGTGGTTTATTAATAAATTGATTGTTTTCTTAATTGTACGTAGTGAGTCTAGCAAAAAGCATTTCCAGCTCATATTTTCTCCTATTTATAAGGTTTTCCTCTTCCCCGTCTGCTCTCTCTGAATTCCCCACCATTTTTGAATTATGGTCAACTTTCCCATTTCCCTTTCCCCCCCCTTCATCTCTTTTGTCATGCAGCAGGCCATTTGCACGCATTTTCTGGTCACAGTTTTAACCGATTTGTGTCTATTCTCGCGACACTCGTAATGTTGTCCTTAAACGGCAAAATCTTAGCAATGGCAAACCCCTGAGTTGTTTAAGCAAGTACGGTCCTTGTGTGCATGTAAGACAGTGAGCCCAGAATCCCAAGTTGCAATTAGCCCAACTTGCTCTTTTTCAGCTTTTCTTATAGAATTATAATTATTTTGTAACCTAAAAAATTATAATTCTGCCTATTTGTTTCTTTCGTTCAAGTTACTACAACGTTGTCTCGTGCTTACGGTTTATCAAAGATGGCCTTGGCACCATTAATCTATGCTCGGCTACCCCTTTTCCTTCAATTTCCTTTTCGCTTTCTAAGCTTTCTTGATGGGTTTGGAATGTTGGATAGTGAGGTTGCCACATTTGGTAGTTCTCAGTCTAACTAATAATGTAGCATAGCAATTTGAAGGGTGCAGATGTCACATCTTTAACAAAAGTATAATCAATCAAGTTAGTCCCGTTGATCACAAAACAAAATTTCTAGACCATCAAATTTTCACCCAAAAACAAGAATTTTAATTCTTTGTGCCAAAGAAATAAGTCAAAAAAAAAAAGAAAAGTGTCCCGATATATGAGAGTTCCAATGCAATTTGTATACCACTCAATCATGGATGCAATTCCCAATTTCGTGTTTGCTTCTCTCTATTGTTCTCCTCGTTTTCTTTTTATATAAATTTATTATTAAATTTTTAGCAAGTGTCTATATAATATTCATTGTCGAAAGTTACAAAATGATTTGTCAAAGAGAGCACGATGGCACTATCATAAATTCTCCTTCTCACTTTCCAGAAAGTTAGGCTCAATTATTTGGGGAAAAGGAGGGTACTCGCTGTTTATTTGTTGTTACTTTCTACATTTCAGAAAGATGATTGAATCCCACCGACGGATTGGGCGACAGATAGCTGTACGTATTAATTTGTTGATATTGGCAACATAATTTTTTATTGATGCTATTTTCTTCGGCTTTCGGAAAGCAAATTGAATGATTAACAGAAAATGAAACTTTACCTACATACACTTAAATCTCATGGATTCAACAGTACTAGAGAAAAAAAAAATTAATATTACAAATAGGAGAGTCAAATTGGGATGCCAATGTCACAAGCGGGAGAGTCAGTATTAGGAAAGATGGGCTAAATATTTGTATGAATTCAATAATTTGTTAATATTAATTATAATAAAATAATAGATATTTATATACTATATCAAAAATTAAAATTGTATATTATATATGACTAATATTTATATAATATAAAATTTTAATATTATATATATATTTTTATATCTCATGATGTAAGGGTTTCCACAATTTTATTTTATCGCAAACATTTTATACCACGTAATTGAGAGTTAATGATATGAAAAACATTAAATATTTATACAATTTTAATAAAATTTTGATATCGATTATACTATAATATAAAAAATAAAAAAATAAAAATTAGATTAATGCTTATAGTTTATCTTTGAAAATTTTTTTAGTGCGCGTGAATTCATAAAATCTGTGTGTAAGAAGAACTTCCAACAGGGAATTCAGCCGTGAATATAGTGGTAATAGAAAAGTCATGCTAGCATAAGGTGGAAGTGGAGACCATTGTTTTTTGGCCAACGGTGATGTTTACCAAATGGAATATGTTGTGCAAATGGAAATCGACGCCACGTTTAGAAATTACATGTTCGGTCTACACAAACTTCGACGAATCATGTGAAACACAAGCATAAAATTAATTAGATTGAACTCACTGACATTATAGAATATTAAAGGGTATAGGATCAACATAACCCTACTCGAAACTCATGTGCATCTGACTAGGTTCTTTGCTCAAGGAATCTACCAGTCTCATCATCAATAGTAAGTGCAATTTTGTAAGATCTTCACTTTTTTTTTTTTCCGCCCAAATCCAGGATCCATTATTAGGCATCATATACCCCTTATATTGCATCGTGACTCAAATTATAGTGGACCTCTTACTCATCTCTCACTTTGAGTTATATGCTGGACTGGATAAATTTTAACAATTGAATTTTCATTTGGCTTCTTTATATGATAGTGTTTTGCACACATGACGCCGGTACTGTGCAAGCAAATTCTACTAACCTTTACGCTTTAACTTATAATTCCCAGAAATCATTTAAATAAAGCTCACACTCACACACACACACACAAATTTACTCAAAAAAATTGAAATAAGGAGTGGTGAGAAGAGAAGAAGAATCTAACACACACACACACACAAATTTACTCAAAAAGGAAGTGGTAAGAAGAAAAGAAGAATCCTTTCTTGTATGGCACACAATATACTTTTACTCATTTTCTTTCAAAAAAAAAAAAAAAGAAAAAGAAAAAGCGATATAGCCGAGAAGATGAACCTTGTAGCTAGGACAAGCGAGGGTGACACACCACTTCAGGACGAGGAATATGTATGCGCCTTTAATTTTGCTTTTATTTTTTTGTCATTTTCGTTTGTAATTGACAATGACAAGATGGTGATGAAAGCACGGCTGTAGACGGTGAAACATTATATAAGCACTTGTCACGGCTGCATATGCTACCACATTTATATTTGCATCCTTTTAAGGACCCCCTATGAATAGAAGGTGTCTCTTGTTTTCTCCATTCTCTCTTTTGGTATACTATTTTTCTTCCTTATTTCAAATTTGTTATGTTTTTATTACCGTAGTTATATTTTCTCGAATTAATTCTAACATTTCCTTCATTTTCTTGACTTTTTTTTTTTTTGGTTCATGCTATATTGGCTTTGGTTTGATTGACATGCTTCATGCAAGATTATAGAGGGTGCCTCACAACCAAGAGAGGGCAGTACTTGTTACTTTCATAACTGAAACAGTCATCTACAGGTGGAGTTGTTTTTATTAGTTTGCATTCCAATCATATATGAGTCAGTGTTCTTTTAGAATATCTTCTGCCACTGCATTCTAATGTTGGTTTGTGATTAATTTTAAGGCATGTTTATGTCCAAGTTCTCATATACACATATATCAAGGCTTTGAGAGATTATTACTAATTTATTTTTTTAGTTGATATATGTTATTTATTTTGTAATTTTCAGTTTTGATATTAAATTTTAATTATGAATTAAGTGACTAGTATCTGTGTAGATGTATATCACCTATAAATAAAATATGTGTAAATATATATTACGTTTAAGTTAATTATAAGAAACTTAATGAATTATATTTTAAAAAAATTTTAAAATATATCTTAATAGTTTATAATTTAAATTTTTATTTGGAAATCTAGAATATTAATTTTAAAAAGAGAAATATAGTCTTTATAAAAAATTAAAAAAATTAATTTTATTATATAAGTTATGACAAATACGCCTTCTGCTAGAAAAACAAAAACACTTATTTTGAAAGGAAGACCGCACGACACTACAAGCGTGCGATATGAAGTTCTTTTGATGCCTAACCCACTTTAAGCGATTATATGGAGTACAGTCAAGATAGTCATATTAAGGATATATGCATTTCTTTCGGATGATTTATAGTCAGATCGCAAATGGAATCGAACATACGTGATATGACCCATGCACCTTTAGCAGCTTAGCAGTTAATGTTTTATTTTATTCTCAGCCGTATGTTCGGCCAACAAACAAAAGTTCACACTTGAAAGCAGTTTTGCTAACACATCACCACACACACACACACAGAGATACGAGTTTAGGTATATGGCCAGCCTGATTAACCATACTGACAGTGGCGTATCTGTGTTTACGGCATTGGGTCCACTCAAAAAACGAAAAGAAAAATGTAACTTGCATGGAGTCATAATGTTTGTCCCATTTCTAAATTTTCTTTTACCGCACTAGAGGTCCTAGTGATCCAAATTCGCTAGGAATAAGAGGCATCGAGCAGTGAGAAGAGGTCATGTTAATATGTACACGTACTTTATAGTACAAACGAATCTTGTATTGTGAGCTGTAATTAATTATCGAACTAAGTATATCATGTAGTTTGCATACGATTATGTTAAGCTTCAATATCTACAAAATAAAGAGGCCCATGCATGGAAAATGTCATTTATGTGCACAGATTTTGCCCCAGTGACAAGAAATTCTAGATCTGCCCCTACAAACATTACACACAACAACATGAACATCTGCATTCAACTAATAATACAGTGCATTAAATTGTATACTGTACATATCAACCATTCTATTATATACACTTTAGATGAACAGGATCGTCGTTGATCATAAACAAGTATTACACAAATTAAATGGTATAACGTCATATAAAATAACCCTCATTTTATCACAAGTTAAAGAAAATGCATACAATAATTACTTGATGCATTAAACAAATTAGTTATTCGTTCAATGCATACGCAGCATTGTTGGCCATGCACTCTCAATAAGGCTGGGCGTGAAGCTTTTCTTTAATGATGTATTTGTGTATTAAAACTTCGATACGAGCATGGAACAACTCCTAAAGCCTCGAGAGAGAAATGAATTTAATTGGGTTTGAAGGGTGTTATACGAAAAAAAAAAAAAAAAAAAAATAAAAAATGAGGAACACTCATTTTTAAGACTTTGATTAGAGCAAGAAACTGCCTGCACGGCGCACGCCATCTATTCATTGGCTAAGTGCAATTGATTGGCCTTGTGAGTTGAGTCAAAGGAAGTCCGTCTGCACCAGTAGTTATTGCATTGATGCATTTAATCAATTCTGTCAATCCGCAATTATTCTTTCCTTTTTTCTTTTGGCGTTTTTGGTACATAAACAGCCATTGTTACGTACGATGCAGAGCCTCGGTCTAATTTGAGCTATGACCAGTAGAATCACATTTAATGCACATGGATATATTTTATTTTCTATAATTGTATATGCGCATAAATTTGTGTTGAATGACATGAGAATTTTTTTCGAAGTCTTTTATTATCTTCACTGTGCATGCATGCGGTGCCCCATACAGCTGGTGAAGCAAGAAAGAAGAAAGAAAAAGAAGTTGGGAAAACAAGGGACCATAGCATTGAAGCCGCGCCACATGGACTTCTACAGAAGGTTCAAGCCACACCTGCTAATGGGTTTCTCACAGTTCTGCTATGCTTTGCTACACTTCATCACTGAGGCTTCCTTCAATCATGGGATGAATCCTAATGTATACATAACTTATCGACTTATTGTGGCTGGTGTTGTGATGTTCCCTTTTGCCTATTTCCTTGAAAGGTAGATAATTAATCTGTAGGTTGACACTTGACATTCGATACTGCCAATTATATTTGTGCTAAAATATTATTTAATGGTCTCTAATAATCTAATAACCACTTAGCTTGAAAAAAACAAAAAGAAAAAAGGTCGAAGCGGACATCAATGCCTTTTTTTAGAGATATTCATTATTTCTCTCTTGGGGTAAGGTCAAATTTTAAAACTTGTACACCAACCGAGCGAGCTAGCTAACAGGGGACAAAAACTAAGAAAAGGTACAAGCTGACATCAATGCTTTTTCTCTGTCCTACAGGAAACAAAGGTCCAAGCTGACATCAATGCTTTTTTTAGAGATATTCATTATTTCTCTCTTGGGGTAAGGTCAAATTTTAAAACTTATACACCGACCGAGCTAGCTAACAGGGGACAAAAACTAAGAAAAGGTGTCATCGTCCACTGATTGCAGGGTATGTTTTTCCCTGAACATGTATTTTTTAAGCTTGAGATACACCTCTCCAACCTTTGTCTCCTCAATGGTCAACACCATCGCTTCTGTGACTTTCGTAATGGCAGTATTACTAAGGTTAGCATTACGAAATAAGAGTCCTGATGAAAATTTCTTGTTGTCTCCATCGGCCAACTGCTTGTATAATTGTGATGCAGACTTGAGCCTCTTGACATTCGAAGTCTCCGTGGGATAGCAAAAGTTCTGGGGACCTTGGTCTCGCTGGCTGGTGGACTGATTATGGCATTGTACAGGGGACCTGCATTGAAAAATCTATGGCCTCCTCTAATCAGCATTACCGGAAAGAGTGGAAGCCACCATCAAAACTGGGTCAAGGGTTCAATTCTCGTCATTTCCAGCAGCATATCTTGGTCTTTGACTTACATCATGCAGGTTTCCATCCTTTGACTCAATGTCACAGATTATGCTTCACTATCCAATTGACACTTAGAATTTAGATCATTGCTTGCATGGATTCAGGCATATACGTTGAAAAAGTATCCTGCTCCGCTCTCACTAACCGCATGGATGAGCTTTCTGGGGGCTGCGCAATCTGCCGTCTTCACACTACTTGTAGAACATAAAAGATCTGCTTGGATAATTGGATTTAACATTGATTTCTGGTCCACCTTATATGGTGTAAGTAATATTGGTGACTAAATCAGAACTAGAAATGGCTTAGTACGTACAAGATTGTGAGCTGAATTCTCATTGTGTGTTTGGATCGTGTACTGCAGGGAGTCGTAATTTCTGCTTTGCTCATCTTTTTTCAACTGTGGTGCACTGAAGAAAAAGGACCAGTTTTTGTGGCCTTGTTCAATCCGCTTTTAACGGTTTTGGTGGCAATTCTGGCGTATTTTGTTGTTGCCGAAAAACTATACGTGGGCAGGTATTTGAAAATGATATCCCTTCTTTTCTTGAAGTTGGTTCCTAGAAGTTGCATACATGTCTCTTCATAAATACCGAAGGCAGATGATGGAATCCATGTATAAGACTTGCATAGCTTAGTTGTTTATCCAGACCAAGTCTATATTAGATAATTTCGTTTGCACCCATTTAACACTCTCATCTGTAGGCTCTGTGTAAATGCCACAAAATTCATGTCAACGTTTACTTCCAAAGTTTTCTACTCAAGTCATGTACACTTCTTGTACAGCATCTTGGGTGCAGTTGCTATCATCATTGGTCTATATTTGCTGTTGTGGGGCAAAGAAGGTGAACAACAGGGTGAGAGCAAGCCATCAGAAGAGTACCTTTCCGACCATGATGATGTACAAAAGGGAAGCAGTACTGTAGAGATAGTTACTTCAGCGGAATCAAAATAACAACAGGGTGAGAGCAAGTCATCAGAAGAGTACCTTTCCGACCATGATGATGTACAAAAGGGAAGCAGTACTGTAGAGATAGTTACTTCAGCGGAATCAAAATTGTCACCTGGGAATCCTTGATGCCCGATTGCGTCTGGCCCCCCGGCACCCGGCAAAGGGGTCAAAAGCAAATGTGTGAAAGGAACGCCATATGCAGACCAATATATGTAATATCAAGTTGTCATGACAACTTAGGTCCTCTATTTCTGACAAAATATATTTTTAAAAATATATCTTTTTTTTTTTTTTGACAATTTGAAAATGCAAAATCAGTAAAAAATAATTATAAAATCTAAAAACATAACAATTATTTTTAAAAAACCACTTTTGACTCAAAATAAATAGAAATTATTTTTCATTGAGGTTGTAACGGTTGAGTGAAAGAGAGCCCGAATTTAAAAAAGAGCCTGAATTTAAAAAAAGAAAAAATCACTTCGTAGTCATTCTTGATTTTGTTAATTATGGATCAATTTCATTTCATTATTACTCTTATTAATCATTAATTATTGATTGTGAGTTACTTTTATTATTATCGTAATATTTTTTTTATTTAATATTAAATTTTATTATATCTTATGAGTAATTAGTAAAAAATAATTAATATTTTTATTTATAATAATAATTAATTTGAATCAAAATTTTTGATATTATAAATCTAATTAAATTTAAGTATTTGTTATATTATTTATTTAATTTTAAATAAATTTTATTTATTATATAGTATAAAATTATAAATAAATTATATTAAAAAAATCAAAACAAAATCCTCTTTAAATTTGATGTTAAAACGTGGAGCCGGACCTACTGCAAGCCAGGGGGACACACTTCAAACGAGAGCTGTCCATGAATCCGGGCTTTAGAAATAGTAACGTTGGAAGTAGTTAACGCACAACAGTATGTCTGTGTGCGCGACTGCATGCAACTATACCCCAGTTGACGGCTGACACTTGAACAGCAGGAACCACAAGCAACCAGAACAGCCTCTCCCCCACGTATGCTCTCAGTCAGTTAAATTCATCACGCCAAAGGTGCGATTTTCCCTTTGTTACAGAAATATACACAACGTTAGCTAAAGCAAAGCAATTTCCCGGGAAACAAACAACTACGTAAGACTTCAGCGGAAAAGGGAAAATTTTATATAAGAAGAGAAGGTAGCAGACCACCCCTAAAAAGAATAGTAAATGGGAAAAGATAAAACTCTTTAAAACTGTACCACGAAGCAAGTACATATTTTTTTGTTGTCTTTGCTGTTATTGGTGTACTACTTTGTTCTTCTTGCACACTGCATGTCTCAGAAATCGTTTCGGATTTTTGATTTCTAAGCTCTGCTTCCACGAGATACAGGATTTAACGAACTACTTACTAATAACTAAGCTGTCAGCTGTTACCTCCTGATCTTCTATCATGAAGCATGCAATAAGAGTGTTGCCTTAATCATCAAAGTAAATATGCGGATTCATGTTGTGTTCCTCTGATGAGCTTGTGACAGAATAAAAAAAGAAGGGAAGAGGGGGGGGGGCAGGGAGAACAGAGAGGAAGGAGAGCAATGGCATTGATGGAATGTAACAATGGAAACATTTACAGAAGGTACAAACCACACTTGCTCGTGGTTCTCACACAGGTTGGCCACACATTTTTGTACTTCATCACTGAAGCTTCATTCAACCATGGAATGAATCCTAATGTCCACATAACATACCGGCATATTGTGGGCGGCATAGTAATGTTCCCTTTTGCCTATTTTCTTGAAAGGTACTATCTTATATGCCTAAATTGACATTTTAGTTATAGTAACATAGAGTTGTTCTATAGCCAGCAAGCGTAGTTCAAGCATTTTCTGTGCTGTGCAATTAAGGACTGAAAGGCCCAAGCTGACAATAGCTGTTTTTATAGAGATATTCATCATCTCTCTTCTGGGGTAGGGATATTTGAAACTTGTGATGCATCTAGCCAAGGAGAGGAAAGGACTAACCAGAAGTTTTTTCCAATTTTTTCAGGTTAGGGTTTAACTCTGAAACATGTATTTCTCAAGCCTCAGATACACCTCTCCAACTTTTCTGGCATCAATGGTCAATACCATAGTTTCCTTGACTTTCATAATTGCGACAATGCTAAGGTCAGTATTCGTCCTGAAAGGACATCAAAAAACAATTTCGGCTGGGAGATTGGAATACTACTGTTCACCTTACTCAACTAACATGTGCAGATTGGAGGCTGTTGATCTTCGAAATCCTCGTGGAATGACAACGGTTATGGGGACCTTGGTTTCCTTCGCTGGTGTGATGATTATGACGTTGTACAGGGGTCCTCAATTGAAAAATCTGTGGCATTCTGCAATCCACATTCAAGGAAAAGCTGCCGCCCACCATGGGAGCTGGTTAAAAGTTTCACTTCTCACTGTTGCAAGCTGCATAACATGGCCCATGTGGTACATTATGCAGGTATTTATCTTTACTCAATCTGCAGTTTTCTTATCTATGCCAGCAATGTGTTCTTCACATTTATCAGCAGTTCAGCACCTGCTCCGAGCTATTAAAAGCAAACAGAATTTACCATTACTTAATTACAATTGAAAAATGCAGGCGCTTACATTAAAAAGATACCCCGCCGAGCTCTCACTAACTACATGCATGAGCTTTGTTGGCGCGGCGCAATCAGCTGTGTTCACGGCAATTGTAGAACACAGGAGAGCAGCCCGGACAATCAGATTTGATATTTGACTTCTGGTCTACTGTATAAGGGGTAAGTAGGACAAAACAACACCAGTAATCCGTCAGATCTTAATATTAAAGTCTTACATTCTGGATCGTGTGTGACAGGGAGTGGTGATCTCCGGTTTAGTGGTTTTCATTCAACTGTGGTGCACAGAAGCAAAAGGACCAGTTTCTGTGACCGCGTTCTACCCTCTCTCAGCAATATTAGTGGTAATTTTAGCATACTTTGTTATGGTTGAAAAACTATACTTGGGCAGGCAGTCGATTCTCCGCTTTACTAAAGCTTGCTAGCAGATACAAGTGTATATAGTGTTCCACCACAATTTTGATTTTTTATCTCCCGATAAATGGGACAAAGAACATAACATTTAAAGCACCGATGACTACAAATTTTCGAATGAATGTATGTGGCTTGTGCAGCTTATTGGAGGCTGTCATTGTAATCGTTGGCTTGTATTTGCTGTTACGGGGCAAAGAAGGGTGATCGGCAAGTTCACCTCAAGTCACTAGAACAGTCTGATTCTGCTCGTGACGAGAGAGAGGGGCCCATAATACAAATACTCATTTCAGCTGAAAGTAGAGTCATCACCAGGTGAACCGCAAGGCTCTAGCACCTCTGATAAGAAGACTGTCGTGGAATCAGGGCGCATAATGTAAGGAATGACGTCGAGTAAACAGTTTCCGATGACTAAATTGTATTCTTGCTTGATTTTCACTGCAGAGAAAAAAAATTGAAGAGCAGGTTCCGCCCGACTCTTCGTTGGGCAAGCCAAGTGAATCAGACCCGGTCAGCTGAGTTGAGCTCTGCTTAGACACGAAAGATAGGTTGCAATAATGTCTGCAATTTAATTACACTTCGTTAGTCTCATCATTGCTTTCGGCAAACTGAAGAAACGGAAACCTATTCGGAAGGGAAACAGGAAATCATCCAGTTCACTTCGCCCTCTTAACGCTTTTGAATTCTCTTGTGTTGCGAAAGAATCCCTCAGTTCACTACACGTGACTGCAGTCGGCAATCTGCCAAACATAGCAGCTTAAAATACCGGCACTCTTTAACTTGGAGCTGTACTTCAACATAGCATAACCTCGGCGTCTTGCAATCTGCACACATATTGGGCAAATGCCAAACACAGAAGGGTACAAAGTAGCGAACCCATAACTGGACTACTGGAGATATAACTCCACAATGGGGTTACGTATATTCTTCCTTAGACTTCACGATTGGGTTCCTTGGATTCCACAGCATAAGTATCTAGTGTGAGAAATTGGTGTACTGGGACACTTTTTTTTTTTCCTGGATAAGCTATTGAACAAAAAAATAAAACAACCATGACTGGCAACATACGCAATGGAACCGAGAATGGAAAATAAGCCTTATTGAAAAGCAACTGCTATTTAACTACAATTCTTGCCGATGCCTAGCAATGCATATGCCAACAATGTGAACTGATAAACGTCAGGCAAAGTAGGGTACGTCCATAGACAAAATTTGCAGGACGATTATGAAACAAAGCATCTTGAAATTATCAACATAGAATTGTAAAAACAAAAGGACTATGCAACAGGAGCCAGCTCATCATCATGGGGTGCATCACGGGTAGCTGGAGGAAAAAATTGCCACAATGGTACCAGACTATAGCTGGGGAAAACTGCCATCTTGTTTGGACCAGTATGATAGGCAGCTGGATGGGCTGGCATAAACCCAGAAGGTGGTATGGACATAGCTTTCAACTGTTGGTCCATCCTTTCTTTATCTGCCTTCAGTGTTAGCTTCTCTTCACGAAGTTCATTCTTTTCAGCCTGTTACAGGGGCCAAAAAGATAGAAAGCTAGCATTCAAATGCTCTCATATGTATGATCTTGGCCCAAAGGAAAACTTATAACCTTTAATCACCACAACTATGTAAAGTGAGTGTGCCTCAAGAACTCTAGACAAAACGACCAATTCCATTGATGTAATAATAAGGTTAATACGATGAGAGTTCGGCTTATGGATGAAAATGAAAGATCAGGATCCTGACACTAAGAAGATACGTAAAAAAAAATTTGAAAACAACAGCTAGGTTCTATGGTTTTAGATTACAGTGTTAGTTTTCAGTAAGGATTTTCAATTACCAGCAACTTCAGGGTCTACAATGCAATTGCACTAAAGTCTAATAGATGAAAAAACTAATCAAAACCAGTAGTGGCAGTAACAGCCGTGAAAACAAACCATGACTAGGATTTGTGGTATACTGTACACATGATATGTATCCTACATTAATCACACAGGTGCCACTCACTGTCTACATATAAAAAGCACAGAATAGTCCCACATGAGACGAAAGTGAAAAACAAAAGTCAGGAAAGTAGTCAAAGGGCCAGATGAATCCCAGCGTCACTACCTTCATACTTATGATTCATAAAAGTGAATTGTGGTTAAATTGTTACATAGCTCATAATTCCTGCAGTTTTTAACAAAAAGCCATTTGCCCATTAAAAAAAAAATGTTATCATATCCTATTCATAACATGAACTGCAAAACATATGTTTTAAAGACCTTTGATTACTACCTTCAGACCCTTTATTTCTTCGCATAGTTTTTCATTTGTTTCTTTGAGCTCCTGAGCCTCTGTTCTTAGTTGGTTCAGGACCTTTATAGCATCATCAAGTATGCCTGGCTTGTCAGCTTTGGCAGGTCTCCCAGGTTCCAAAACAGTGCTGAGATCCAGAAACCTGATATCATAAGAAAAATGTCTGTCAACAGGACAACATTATTTCATGCTTATTTATACATGCACAGAGACACATTAGAAAGAAATAAAAGAATAATAATATTCTGTTACTCAAGAGAGTGAATGTAGAACTACTTTGTCCTACAATGACCTATTTTGATTCTAATAAATTGCCTTCGGACTATAATTAAGTTGTTACATATCAACTCAAAATGCCAAATATTCAAGTAAATAAAGCCTTGAGACAGCAAAGAATCACATCTGTTGAGATGTATACCTGTCGTTCAGTCTCTCTCTCCGCAACTTCTCGCGGTGAGCTTTTGTCCCTAGCTTGTTACATGAACTGGGGCATACCCTATAACAGAAATATCAAAACCATAATATTGAAACACAATTAGAAGAAAACATAGTAGCACAATTATATAGAGAGAGACATGCCATTAGTAAAAGGAAAGAGAACAGAAAAATATCAACATCCATTGAGTTAATTTAAAAAACCAAATCTAAAGGATGAGGTGCATTGCATAACTTTAGATTTTCCTTCCCACAAAACTTTGCATTAAGCCATTGAAAAAGAAAAAAGTGCCTAAGAAATAGTGGCATAAGCTAATTTTTGGAAAACCTTCCCATCCAAAGTGCTTCACTTTTTGAAGCATAAGAATCCAAAATGAGCAAGGATTACTGCAAATATGATAAACAGGATCAACACCACAGAGCTGAAATGATAAAAATCTTGGGATGAACCCACCAAAACTCCAAAAAGTAAAGGCTATACTGGATCAACACAAAATATGGATGAATAAACAATTCACTAACTTCCAAAAAAAAAAAAAAAAAGTAACAAACTGTCAGTTGATTTGATTAAGGCGTCAGTAATTGCAATATCAAGCAATCCCAAAATGTAACTGCAAACCATTCTCTTTCTTCATAACCCAATCGCATGTACATTTTGTCCAAGCCCAAGTAATCATAACACAATTCTTAGCAAATATCAATCAGTCAGTTGCCATCCAAGGTAACTGAAAAACTTCAAGCAAAATCACAGAATCAACACAAATGAACCACCCAAAAATCAACTGTACGCCAATCCAAAGGTCATTGCACTTAAAAAATTTTTTCTCTTTGCAAATTTTGCAAGGACCACTCAAAAAATCACATTCAATCATTAAAAAAAAGGGGAGGAAGTGAGAGCACATTCTTTTTCTTCAGAAACAAGGCCGGCAATAGAAGAAAAGTCAATTTCCACACCATCACCGTCACCACTGCAAGTACAAAACAGACCCCATCGGACCCATCAAGACAAAAAGATTCCCCTAATGCTTCAAGACCCACGAAGAAACAGACTTGCAGGCAGAAACTAAGGATGCCTCAAATTCAGTCCAAATTAAGACAAGACAACTTCGAATCCCTTGTCCTCTTCGCATCACTCTATCCCATACAAGAATCATAAAAATTGATCCATCGTCGTACTTCACAACAACGATGTTCTCATTCTATGATATAATTAACAAAATGTAAATCAAACGCTGACATTAACTATTAATCTAACACCAAAATCCCCCAATTAAACCCCCCAAAATTAAAATTTTAATATGCCAGACCAACTAAAACTTTGCAATATATAAAGCCCCATAAGAATTACGTTGTGAGTGAACCAAACAAAACCCTTCCAAGATTAAATAATAAAATTACCTGCGATCGTTTTTAAAGTTGCCATTAGGCAATAAGAAATTAGAAGAAGACGTGGTTTCGTCGATGAGGTTATAATCCAGGAATTCCCAGTAGTTGTTATCCTCCAACGAATCCATGCATGGAGTCGTTTTTTTTTTAATTTTTAAATCTTTTTTATTTTTTTTTTAAATTTTCCTTTTACTCTCTTTTCTTTTTAGGGTTTTTGAAAGAAGGCAAATGGGGCGAAATTCGAGGTATTAGGCATTTTATTCTGTTACTTACGTGGGATGGGAGGATTGGGGAAGACCGAACAGGATTGTGCCACGTGGAGTAAAAGTCAATTAACAGAGCATTGAACTCGACCTCCGCCCACCGCTTAGTCCCCAATTAGTTACAACCCCCGCCCCCGCCCCCCAATACGGAGGAAATGTGAACAAGATAATTTTGCCTTCCGAATTGACTTTTCCCAAATTCAGATGGTTAGGTTAATAGCTTTGAGATTTGAAATTTTAACAGCCCTGGCAGCCTGCAATATTATATTAGCAGAATGGCTAGAAATGCATTTGGGTTGCCGAGTCGCACAACAATAACAGTAAGACATTGGTGCGACATTTGAAAGTAACAATCAGTTTATCGAGCTCAATGCTAGTTTACAATGGCAGACATTTGGAGGTTGAATCATTGAAGAAAATTGCAATAGAAACCACTGAATAAATTTTAGATCACACGAGCTTCGTTTTTCAGCTTGTCAATCAACTCGTCCGCTGAAGAAACCATCACACCTGCCTTTCTCTTGGGAGGTTCCCTGACTTCAACCACCTCCAAAACAGATTTAGGTTCGACGTTCAAATCCTCTGGAGTGTACTTCTTGATGACCTTTGCTTTCGCTTTCATGATGTTGGGCAATGTCGCATATCGTGGTTGGTTCAGTCTCAAATCAGTGCTGCATGAGAGGGGCAGATACCTTGAGCTATCAACACGACAAGATTCCCAGGTTCACACACGCACATGCACACGCACAAGCACGCGCAATTACCTTTATCTACCGGAGGCCTATAATCAGACTTGTAATTAAGCAACATGGTCATTGCAATTGACTCCTGATGCCTGGGCATCCTATTCTCACAGTAAATATACTACCAAACCTAATTGGTTTCCACTGCTTTTTGCAACCAAATCAGTAAATTGCCTGGGCCGTCTTGCATCGACACTAAAGCAAAATGTAACGTGCTACCATTCGGTTGCTCCCAAATGATTATAAAACCAAGCTCACTTACATAAATAAGATACTCACATCATGACTTCTCCTTATCTCGCTTTATTTGAAGAAACATAAAGCCAAATGCAAGAGAGGCATGGATCAGGTACATACGTGATGACTGCGGGCAAGTCTAAACACAACGTCTCAAGTCCACCATCCACTTCTCTTTCTACTGTTGCTACCTGTTTCTCCTTGTCAAGTAAGACCTACTAGATAAACAGCAGTCAATTACAGAGAAAGCTAGGACAAGCCCGTGGGAGAGAGATGATCATCCAAAACAGGCTAATAGGCGCCCTTTTACAAGACAAGGCCAGGATGGAGAGTTAATGTATCTTACCAACTGTACAACAACACTTGCTTTTATTCAAGAACAGTACCAAGTCCAGTACCTTACCAACTCATCCAAGAAAAGGGCTTTAAACATATGAAGTGCTGCCTGATGAGAGCACTCTAGCATTCAAGAAACAGCCTAAAGTAGAAGCAATCTTTTGCATTTTTGTACCCACAAAACCTCCAGTTTTTATTTTACCTTTGTTCTTTCTATTGATCTGGAAAAGGATGGGGCAGGGTATAAATTTCTTAGTCAAATCCACACCCAGGATTAGAATTTAAAAGCAGGCCAAACCAATAGACAAGAAACAAGTATCAGGATATATTTCCAGGCACACACAATGCTAAAGTTACTGAAAGCTTGAATCGTAATGTCAGAAAATCTACTTCCAGGAACTTCACTCGCTAGAAAGATCACTAAAATCAATTAAATATAGCAAATTAATGGTTTTACTGACAGATAAAATATAAAATATCTGGTGTTTGTTTCAATAATCCTTAAAATTATCACCACAACCATGTCACAAATTAATTCAATTCACAATCTAACTCCCAAGCATTCTTTTACTTATGAGTCTTCCCACTCCACTACAACGTGCCTTCTTTCACCCTTCAGTACTTGATTAAGGCATTAAGTCAATGCAATTGGCTTATGCATGTGTTCACTAGCCATCCTGATTTAAAACTCTCAGAATCTACTATTTGTAGCATATGCAAACATAAAACAATGAAGAGTATTTAACTGCAGCAGAGGTTCCTAAAATTACAACAGAGAACCAGTCTCGTGGACACCTCTGAGATTGTCGGGTACATTAATGATTAATCTTAGCAGCTAACCTCATTCTTAAGGCCTACTTGTAACCCATATGTCAAGTGAAGCATAAAATTAATGTTGATCCAGCTTAATTAGCAGAATTCCGCTAATGTTTGCTTCTACTGCATGAAGCAACCTGCATCCAAAGGCCTCATTACATTCCATGTGTCTGCCCTGATTCTTTCTGTTTAACAAAAATGCAAACTGGAAATCTAAGAGATCAGCTTCAACAAGCTGAATCAATAGTCACAGCAGATTTAACAGACCAACCATATGTTCCCATAGCATGCCTTAAAGTTTGAGTCTAACCACAGGACACCCTTTTCAAACATTAAAATATCATATCAAAGATCAAATAGAGACCTAAGCGACATGAAAAAGAATATAAACCAGAAAACGCGTGGTTGTGTCCAAACTGGACAAAGCAAATATTTTGACTAACCTTGGAAGCAAATGTCCCTTGAGGCCAACCTAGTAACCCTGCCACCATCTGCCCTGTTTGATTACAATCATCGTCAATGGCCTACAAACACAAAAAATAAATAAAGCATAAGAAAATAAAAATCAGATTAATCAAATTAAAAGGTGCAGCTCCAAAAAACAAAGAAAGAAAGAAAAAAAGAATACCCAGATCACAAAAACTTGAGAATTGTCCAACCTGTTTACCCAGAATAAGCAGAGCAGGCTTCTCCACCTCAACAAGAGCCTTCAAAAGCTTGGCGACAGTAAGTGGGTATAGAGCAGCCGTAGACTCCACATGAATCCCTCTATCGGCACCCATGGCTAAACCCGTCCGCAGCGTATCCACGCACTGGGCGGGGCCCATGCTGACCGCGACAACCTCGGACGCCAGCCCGCCCTCCTTGATTCGCAGCGCCTCCTCCAAAGCTATCTCGCAGAATGGGTTCATCGACATCTTCACGTTCTGGGTCTCCACTCCACTCTAACCCAAAAACCAAACAAGAAAAACCATAAGCAATTAGTTAGTAAATTAATTAATTAATCACGGACAGGAGGGAGGGGCTATTGATGGAAAAGATTGCGAACTTTATTTGGTCACCTTGTCGGGTTTGACTCTGATCTTGACGGCGTAATCGACGACTCGCTTCACGGCCACCAGTATTTTCATGGCTTTTTCTTATTTTCTTGGGCGCTGCGTCTGATGCTGTGCTTGGCTCAAGGGAAAACGGAGACGAGAAAATGAAAGCGTGGCTAGGAATAATAGCCGTTCTACTACTTTCAGTGTAACATTATTATTATTATTATTTTTAATTCCTTTTCGTTTTATTTTCAAACCATCTCCTTTAATCTCGAGGCTCAGTTTGTGATTGTAATTACGGTTTAAAAACTTAAATTCTAAGTCACACATAATAATAATATTATTTTATAAATAGTAAAATTTATTTTTAATAAAATAACAATATAATTTTAACATATGTTTAACAACGTGATATTTGTGTATAATAAAAAATATAAAAAATTATATTGTAATTTAATAATTTTTTACAATAATAATTTTTAATATATATATATATAAATATATAATATAATTATAATTTAATTATATAAAAAATTTAGATTAATTTTTATTTTATTAATTTTTTAACATATTATAAATAATTATTAAATAATTAATTATATTTATTAATAACACCAACATATTTTATTACTTTTAATTTGTTAATTATAATAATAAAATTTAATTATAATTTCAAATAAATTCTTAACGGATTTCATTCAAATTAAATAAATTTAAATATTAAAAAATACAAAATCAAAATCATTACTCAAAATAATAAAATTAAGGGTTATTAATCCTCGTTACTCTTAAAACAAATACAGCTTTTTAAGAAAATTGTTCTACTGCGTTCAAAAAAAAAAAAAAAACAGAAAATTGTTCTACTGAAGAAGCTCGCACGGAAACCAAGGTCCCGGAAGATAATTTAAGTTGCTAAAAAATACGTCATTTTATTGTTTTCAAAAAAACAAAAAAAAACAAAAAACAAAGAGATTACAGCGGCGTTAGTGGGTTTTGGTGCATCCGGACTCGGAAGTAAGAGAATTACACTTTCTCCTGTGCGTGATAGTAACAGCACCAAGAATAACTAGTCAGGGTAGCTTTAAATCGGGCCTTTTGTATTGGGCTTCGATGGGTCTGAAGGCCCATTAGATAGACGACATTGAATAAGATTCCATGTCCATGCTAAAAGATTCGAGTAAAAACTTCCCCACTAGATATTCAAAAACCAGCCAGCCACAGAACTTCACCTAACGTAGCCAAAGTAACTTAATTGTCACGTTACGTTCTAGTGTGGCTGGCCAAAACACGGGTTTAGACTCATAAAGGTGTTCCAAGCCACGATCAGGGTGCTTTATCTCTCTTCAAATGGCATAAAAATGAAGCCCAGCACAATGCGGGTGGACTCACTTTGTCGCATGCACGTTATGATTGCCCAAACATACAAGCACGTGGCTTGAGAAAATTTCAGTCCACGAACTCACTCATCAGGTAGCGCAGCTGGGCATCCTAATATTTGAAGACAGTGCAATAAAAGGTTCTGAAGATACATGGGTACTGTTGTTGGATTGTCGAATGGATTGACATCAAACCAACATACGGTGGCCCCTTGGCCTAGAATATTGTGCACATTTGTGCAGCTACCCAGTGAGGCCAATATTGATATCGTTCTGATACTTGCGGTAACTGCATCTTAATGATCATAGCCTGCGGGTTGGACTCCTGCGGGGACTGGTTTTCCGACTCCGATCCTTGTGGATTTCTATCCGTGTAGTGTACGCACTCTTATCTGATCGTTGAAAACTATTGTGCACTGTACTTCTCTTTGCCATATTAACTGGGGGGGGGAAGTTTTAAAAAATAACAAATTGTCTATAATGACGTCCTGTGGGGCGTCTCTCTAATTGTACCCCCCCCCCCCGCCGGGAAGAAGAAACGCTGAATCATTGAGAACACTGTAGAAGGGCATTCACAATTTTGCACTGTGTGAAGGACTTTGAAATGACGACAAAAACCTTAAATATTAATAATGTCAACTGGGCCATCATTGCTCTGAGCATCCTTATTATCGCAAAAGGCCCCGGAAATAGTTGACCTACAAAACAAGCAGTGAATCTTGATCGGATAAATTGGCTGATCGAGTGATTCCTAGCCTCCTAGGACAGCAGTAAAAAAAAATAAATGTTGTTTCAGATGAAGCAGCTATGTCTATGGACGAGTCCCAATAATTTTCTTGAGTTGAAAACTGCAAGTTAAGACAACCTTGAAGCTATGTGGTTGTTTTTCCCACTCGGGATCAAAATATAAGAGAGCCTATATTCGGTCTCTAGTTCTGGGCACATAGTCAAATTCAATCCATGTCTAAGTTCGATCATTCACCGTTATTGGATGTAATGTATATTTTGATTTGTACTATGAGTGATGATTCCTACAGTCTGGAAGTAAGCGTTTGCAAAGGAGTAACAACAACCAATGCCAACCCAGGAAGGCATGACCAGACAATGTTACTTTCATATCCTTCAACCAACACAACAGGCATTATTGACACACAAGAAGTTGGTGGCCGTTGTCGACTTGTCGTGGACTCAATTGAATAGTACCCTTCCCTTCCTCTCATATCAATAAATGAATAAACAAATACCTAAACGCACATATATGTATATGTATGCATTGCATTAATGGAAGGGGACCGGCGACGTCTTCCTAACTTCTGTAATTTTCTTGACACTCTTTCTGGCAACAATGAGAAATTGAGAATTCATTATACTTTTTCATAGGAGCGCAGAATATCAAATTGGTGGCAATCCCATAATCGTATCCTTGAGGCAAGAAAGTGCACCAATTGAGTATTTCTTTTAAAAAATTCGAAAATCATGTAAAAAGATTGACAGGGAGAATAAATAGAAATAAATGGCTGTTGGAGTAACCAACTATACCGACACAAATTGGGGAATCAAAATCATAAAATCAAGACCTAAAAGTTCAAAATGAATATGTGCTAAAAACTATGCCTTCGAATAATTATAACAATCCCTATTATCATACACATAAAATTAATGAACAATTATGTTTCTTTACGGGTCCAAGTAAAGCGGCAGTACTGCATTTCTGGATCCCCTGCCATGGCCAAAAGAAAAGAAATTTCTTCTGCCTCTGCTGGTACCGCTACAACCTTGAACAGGACTGACCTCCGGGACTTGCCTGCTCTGCTGCACAATCTCTTGAATTGACAAACACAGATGCGGATCCGTAGATGAGTCCATTGAAAAAGATCTCCTAATGGGTTGGATTGCAAATTGATCTTTATCCCTAATATCAATATACTCATCACCCATGCTAGTAACTCCATTAAATTTCCTTGCTTTCTTGTGCCCAACTCTCTGGCTCTGCTCTATGATATTCCTTGGAGAAGTACTGATAGAAACTGCACTTAATGATTCATGAGGTGAATTTAATCTTTCGTGTGCTGCAAGCAATGTTTGGTTTGTGAAGTTATGGTTCCCCAATTCGATCACAGCGTACTCTTCATCCCCACCAAGCAGACTTTCACTGTAAGGATGTGGATCTTGTGGGGTGGAGCTTGGAGCAGTAATCTGGTCAATTGGGAACCTTGTGGTGCTTGAAATGCTTGTTCTGCAAAGTGGGCAATTTGCATTCCCCTGAAGCCAGATGTCAATGCAATCTATGTGAAACGCATGGTTGCAATTTGGTATTCTTCTTAGCTTCTCATCTTCTTGAAACGCGTTCAAGCAAATTGCACATTCACAAAAGCTTCTCTCTTCAAGGCCCTTATTGCTATCTGCTTTCTGGAACTTGAACACTGGAATTGACCTTATCACTGCCTCGTCCAAGCCTCTAGCCTCGACCTCAATTGAATAGGCCATTAAAGGGTCTTCCTGGTTTCTATTTCTTGATAGAGAAAATCGCCTTAGAAGATCAATACGGTGCCAATTTATGCAGCATTTGATCACAAAGACATAATAGCTGACTAGCAAGAAGGCTGTGGCTAAAATCCCAATAATGGCAATGGCTATGATGGGGAAACTGTTATCTGAGGAATACAAATCAGCTGGACTTAAAATTGGTGGGGCAGATTGTTTGCTTCCGAGATCCATATGGGCTCTTAAAGATCTTGAATGTATAACAACATCCAAATATAGTTTGAAAAAAAGAAAAAGTTAAAGAAACAAAGTTGTGAACTTTGACAAAAAACAGGGGAGGACTAAAGAAGAGAGAAATTAAGCCAGCTTGTTATTGACAGAGAAAGACTTGGAAGGGGACAGATGAGGTGTCCATGAACTTGGAGAAGAGAGAAAGAAAAGAGAAACCCAGGCGACATGAGGAGGAGGGCGTTAACGGAGACATGAAGCCCGGAAATTCAATGAAGTCTGTGCCACGAAATGGAAATTTATTTAAAAGCGAGGGTGAGAGATCCCGTGCCATCAAGCACAGTAAGTAGTCGGTGAATTTTCTCCCTTTTGCCTCGATTATCGTACCTATTATTTTAGTACTTGCAACGTATGGGATTAATATAAAAATGAAAACCTCTCGTAGAATCTATGGTCATCCACTTCACTACGAATATGAAGCATGAACGGTGAGGGGATTTACATGTTGGGCTAACGAAACAGGCTCTGACAGGGGACCCAGAACTAACACTTCCACATATTGCCACATTGTCTTGCCGTGGTGAGACTGGTGACCTTCGTTGATTTGTAAGTCGATTTCTCGATCGATGCGTATCGCCCGCGAATTTGCTCTAGTTTGGTCGATTGGGCAGAAGGGTACAGGGTCCCATATCAATTTTATACGACATTTTGATGGTACTCGTGGCTTTCATTTATAAGCAAAAAAATAAACCCTTTATTTATCTTCGGCATCCTTTTGCCAAAGTTAATTTGGTTATAGAGTAATAATGGCTACAACGCCGGACGTTATTGAAGCTATAAATGTTTCATTTCTAAATTGATTGACTTCGTTGACTTTCTTCCCTCTTAAATTTAATCGCGCCGGTGGCCCTGGCATGTCAGCACAAAACCTAATCACAAGGTAAAACTCTCTTTAAGCGATGCATCAATATATGGGGTGGCTGATGGGCATGTGTACAGTTTTCTAGGTATCTAGTGAAGCTTCAAAGGACACTCGACTTTTCACACACACTCATCCTATTCTCAATCACCATCATCATCAATCATAAAGCAAAAAGTTAGATACATAGATAGTTCACATGCAACCCATTACGAATATTTACTTACCTTCCATTGTTTTCAACTGTTTGATAATAACCAGCACCCAAAAGTCCTCCCATTCACATTACATAATCGTAACATGACTCCAGTTGAAAAATCAAAATCTTCGAACGAAAGAGTATAAGCCTACACGTTCTTTGAGACTGAAGATAAAATCTCCAAGTGGGTCCATAAAAATAAATCGGGGCCCGTTTCTTGTCAAAAATTTTAAAAAAAAAAAAAAGTGACGGAAATCACTCACAGCAAAGTCAAACCCGTGCCCGTGTGTATAGGAATCCTTCGAAAGGGAACAGAATAATAAAGGCAAGATCCGACACTCTCCATGCTTGCGTGTCGACGAGCTAAAAAGAAGGAGGGAGACTCAGATCATGCCGCATTGGCTATTGGTCAGAAGAAGAGTCTGCACCCTTTGAAAAGTGTGCTTTTTACAGTCAAAGCTTTTTAATTCTACTGGGAACGGACAAATATTAGTATCAATTTTATCGCTGAAATTCTTACGAGACAAATTAATTTGGAAATTTTTACGAACCTAAAATTTTAGGATATTTTCTGGGACAAGCTTCCTTTCACCTTGTTTTACCCCTTTTTCTATGCCCACTGCAACGGTGCTAACCTTTTCCTCTTGTCCCATCGCGCTTTGGACATTTGTAGCTATAAAATCAAACCATGAAGGCCCCCCCCCTTTCGAGACTTTTGGTTTAAGAAAAGAATGCTTGCCCTGGCAAACAAGCAGATGTGAGTAATGCTCAATTATAAGCTGGCCATTTTTCTTATTTACTTTCAGCCATCATGTACCCAAAATTAGGCAAACTTTGATGGATGGATTGGGAGGAAAAAGAACCCAACTGGCATGTGGTGGGAGGCAACAGGCAACAGCTGTCGATCACGCTGGCAATTTACTTATGAGGAGGAGTGCTTTTTCAACGTTTGGGTAAAAAAGATTAAAATAGAGAAAGAAAAATTAAATCCTGCCCTAGACGTCTGCGCCCTTTTCTTGTTAAGTTAGATCTGCTTCATTTCTGATTTATCTAAAGTCTTTTTATTCCTAGAAATTTTAATCTGGCCAATTTACTCCAAGGAACAGATGGCATTTGCAATGTATCAGCATGTGAATATGTGGAGAGCGACAAAAATGAGTCTGTGCCGTGTGGATCACTTGGTCAAAATGCAGTAAATCAAACCGCGTGTATGGGTTTCAGTCAGGTGGCTGCAAGCCAAATATCTACGATGTGGAGATAATTCTTCTGTTCAGGCCTCAGTTCTTATATATATATATATATATATATATATATTTTTTTTTTTTTTTTTAAAAAAAGAAAAAAGAAAAAACTCTTCTGTTGAGGGGCACGGGAACGAATGTGATGTCACGTGCCGGTTGAACCGTCCAATGGAGGCTTCATTTCTTGGGGACTTTTGCCACAGAGTCAGAAGTTAGAATTGAAGGGAATCATGCAAGAGGAAACACAAGGGGCATCTAGATTTCTATAATATCATATTCTCATGTTTAAAGTGTAAAAATACCAAATTTTGCACTACATTAATTATATTAATCTCAGATTATTATGTACCTGTGGAAAGCAGATATTAAAGGGCTTAGCTTAGCTACACGTCGAACGAGTCACAGGTGAACCGGCAAAACAGGCAAGCCAGGTTTCATGATCACATAAACTCTACATGGAGACCTATTCCGATAATCATGCAAGCAACTTGTTTACTACATTGTGACGTGCACCAAGGCTCTATTTGGATTTCCGAAGTAGAGGACGCTTGAGAAAGATTGAAGAATCGCATTTCTAAGAGGAGAATGACTATTTGTTAAATATAATTTTTATTTTTATTTTTACTGTGTGTTTATGCAATAAATACCTTTATAATTCTTAATATACAATTCCGATATGTCAGCAAGAGATCAAGCAGAACAAAATTGAACAGCAGTTGAAAAAGCCAGCCCCTCTACTCACGGCAGCAGAATTTTGTCCAAGAATGCAACATCAAGAAAAAGATAAAAAGTGCACTCTCCAATATAGAAGCCAAACAAATCTAAACCCCCATTCCCATATCCAGGCTGTGAGATCCACCTTCCTACTTGTTCCCCTTTTTGCCAAAGCATCCGCAGACCCATCCCCAGTATCAGATTCTCAATACAATGAATAATATCAGTTTTGTAAGTTGGTCAAATTCGTTTAGATATGTTGCAAGCATTATATATTGATGGACAGGCTATGCTTGTGGTCCAGTTAGATGCTTTATCTTTTCTTGATCAGCTCAGAAGCCCTGTACAATTATTCATCGGTTCTATAGAATCACGGCACTACTGTAAATTCTTACGCTATCATTAATCACATCAATTTGCATCATTATGGATCCCACGGCGTTGTACAAGCGATGCACATTAAGCAGATTAGGTCGATAAGTATGCATCAATTATGGATATGTGGCAGTAGAAATCTAGATAATCGATTCTTATATTTGTATTATGCCAATTATATTACAAGAATGCCCACCTTTTTTTTTGTAGCTTAGTTAAAACTCAAAAATATGCAAATGGTTGAGGGCCCAGGTAACCCTCAAAAAAAAAAAAAAAAAAAATCTAGGATATGTCCCTGTTTGCAAATGAACTCATATCGAACCCAAATGAAAACTAACGATTAAGATAATTGTACAAATGAGGTCACTTAGATATGTTATCAGCAATATATATATATATATTGCAGTCAGTTTCACTCAAATCGTCAATTATTTGGGAGCACTTACGAGACATTGACAATTGAATTAACCCATTTTTTCACAATAAAACTCAACGTATACGCAAAAAAAAAAAAGAAAAAAGAAGGATAGCTATTTTATTGCACCCTAAGATCGAATTCGATTGAAAATTAAGTAACAATTCAGTTTCCTTCCAAAATAAAATTTTTGTAATTTTTTTTTTCTGGTCCTTTTAAAGGAAAATGTAGTCCAAATTGAAAGCATACACTTTGAGAGAACTGGCGTGGGCAGGTAATGTACGCGTTTGGAGCCCAGGTTAAACTCCACAATAAAAGTCAAGACACATGGTGTGACGGGAGAAAGCCTAGGGAGAATTTAAGATTCTCTTTTGCCATTTTATCCATTGAGGGAAGAAGAAGAAAAAAAAAAAACTCTATGCCTACTTTTTAGTCTTAGCCCCTGCCTATAATTCAACCGACTATATGCAAATTGGTAACATATTTTCATCCAAATTGTACTACTTTCATCCAAAGCCCATCAATTCTTCTTTTTTGTCCAGATTGACATGCAGACACAGTACGAGCGATGACATAGCTTCCATAGAACAAAAGAATCCAATGGGTTTTCACCTTCCAATATAATAATTACGCTATTGTGAAGAAGGGAAAAGAAAAGTGAATAAAAGGGTTTCTAAACTCGAAAGCCATCACTTTGACCGTCTAGAAGCATGCGTTGTCCACGTGGCTAAACTTTGACTTTAAAGTCCCGCCAATCGTTCTGGTGGCCTTTCTGCCATCGCTATAAATTGTTACTTCCAGGGTGCGATTGCGAATTAGCCATGCAAAATCAAAACACATGGACGAGAAGAATAAGGGCAATGAAGAGGGCGGAGAGGTGAAGTACCGTGGAGTCCGGAGGCGGCCGTGGGGCAAGTTTGCGGCGGAGATAAGAGACTCAACGAGGAACGGTGCGCGGTTGTGGCTCGGGACTTTTAGCACGGCAGAAGAGGCGGCAAGGGCATATGACAGGGCAGCGTATGCAATGAGAGGGCACTTGGCCATTCTGAATTTCCCCAGTGAGTATCCAATGGGCCGTGGCTCTGCTTCCAATAGCATGGCTTCTTTCTCTTCTGGTTCTTTGGGCTCGTCTTCCTCTAATTCATCGTCCGTGCGAAGTCAAGTTTTTGAGTTTGAATGCTTGGATGACAAGTTGCTGGAGGATCTGCTTGAACAAGAGGAGCGAAAGAGCAAGGAAAATTGCTGAAGTTGGAAGGTGAACCACAGTTCTTGAATTATAGATTCATGTTGTTGTTTATGCGTGTGCAGATAATGAGCCAGCAGTGTCGGTCGCCGACAGTACCCAGAACCAGACAGTTTTACGCTGTAATCACGCTTCCAATTTATAAGACTGGAACTAGCAAATGTTAGACAACTTAAAATAAACCATGTCCCATGTTTCTCAATGAGAATGTATTCCCCCTTTTTCATGTTGCGTGTGTTGGAATTTTACGACACTTAAAGAGCCGCGTAGGCTGTTCCTAAAATTAATCATACTCATGTACATCTGAGATTTTCAATCAACAGTTCAAAATTTCCCGTCTAAATATTTCTGTTTTTATATAGAGTTAGAGCGAAGTCTCTTGTGTTCAGCCACAGTGGTTTTAGCGGATTGGGCTTCTCTCTTATTATTATTATTATTTGATTATTTTTTAAAATGAAAAATTAAAGATATGAATGAAACCTGAGACTTTAATTATTAGATTAATTCTTAAACCTTTTTAGTTTGCATTAAATGATGTAAATGACTTCGAGATGTTAATGCATGTAATGGTAACCATAACATGGGAGACATCTCAATCCAATTTGAACAAAGTATGGTTTTTAGCCTTGTCCAACAACAGAAAGCTTTGAGCATGGCTTTTTCTCTTTTTTAATAATATTATTGCATCTGCTTCTTTCTTTGAGAAAAGATCCGCACATTTCTTTTATTTAACCATCAACGCGAATTTGTTAATTTATTATGCATGCAATACATCGACTCCCAAAAAGTATTAGGTCATTTCACCATTGCAAGTTATCGGCCCATACCGATGCTTCTAAAAGAAACAATATGGCATGAGACCACACATGGGTCTCTTGTTATATTTTATCTATTTATTTATCTATTAAAAGTTTTAACATTAATTAATAAGTTACATAATAAAAATATATTTTTTATTTTTATAAATTTTACACTTCTTCTCTTTCTTTTTTTATTTTATTTTATAATTGAAACTGAGAACTTTTAGATATATATGTGTATATATATATATATATATATATATATATATAGATTGTGAATTGACAATGGGAGTCTCTCGTTAAACTGGAAGTGTTGAAGTAGTACGCTCCGTAAGTGCACGTTTCCGACGTTTTGCTTATTAATTGGACGATTCATTTGCACACATAGATTGTGAATTCTGCGTCATATCTGACGGTTGAAAACGTAGGTATTACCATCAGTCCCTTTCATTGACCCAAAAATAGGTAAAGTAGACTAATAAAACGATGGAGCGACCTTACCTTCGGAAGTGCCTTTTGTTTTTCGTTTTTCAGGAAGCTTCGTTGTTGAGTTGTTATAGGAAGTTTGAATTTTGGACCTCTCCAGGTCAATGCTTCGATGGAACAAAATCTCTCTTTTTTCCTTTTTTTAAGTGTTCAGCATTTCTTTTCTTTTTTGTTCTCAATGCGGTTCTGATTCTTTTTATTTTTTAACACACACACACACACAAAGAAGAAGGCATATTGCTAATGTGTTGGTTATTGTAAATGTAGAAAAAAAAGGAGTTATTTTTTTGTTCATATTATTAAATTGGAATAAATTTATTTTATGTTTGACTATATTATTAATAAAATTATATTTATTTAGGCGTTAGACGCAAGCGAAAGAACTCAAACTCAACTTCATAAGGAAGAAAATCACACTAAATTACCGCAAAACTACCGCCTCCAATAGCTGATTCTTTCCTTTCTTGCCTGTTAGACTATAGGTAAAAAGATTATACATACTGAAGTAAGATAGCACGTCACTGCGCACCGTAAATACATAAGCGCTGATTTCACGATTCAGATTATTTGCGATCAATCTTATTATAATAATAATAATAATAATAATAAAATATGCTGCATTAAGTAGTTGCGTTGCTTTTAGAGGTAATCGTATCATAAGTGAAGTTGTGGAAACTGGAATTAAAATACTAATCATATTCAACCTAGTATAAAGTTTATATATTTGATAAGACTCATAGCAAAAGAGACGAAATCATAGCTGGGATATGCGGAAAATGACCGTTGCGGGGAACGAAAAGTATATTTGCTCCGCCCGTTAGATAACACTCAAAGCCATAGCTGGGACGAGAGCGTAAAAAGTTCTATTCCGATTTCTTTTTCACCATCTCCAAATTCGTGCGGGGTTAACCTAGTTTCCGAAAGATGGTCTGCAGGCTGGCCTTTTTCTGAGTGCTAAATGCTGGCCTTGTGGGCATAATAATGTTTAGGGCTCCCTTGCCTCAGAGATTGCCCTGCCTTATATATGGAGCCCAATTTCTGCAAAAGCCCACCGTGTGCTTCTCTCCAATATTAATACAATATAAAAATATATATATATATATATATATATATATAAAGCTGTCTCTTTAAAGTAATTCATCTGTAGACTTTACATTAAAAAAAATATATATAAAAATTTAAATCGTGTGTGCTTTTTATTTTTTTTATATGTATATGAGTTGCATGATTTTACGTTATAATAAATATGGTCTCGTATGACATGATTTTATTAATCAACAAACATCTTTTTATAATTAATTTGTGAAACCTGTTTGTAAAAATAGCGTTGCCCCCATCATATTTGAATCCAACGGAAATCAATTTGACGGGATGTCGTCACTCGGAGAAGGGCGGGCCACGTTTGTTGCTTTTCAGTTGCAAAAATAGAAATGAAGTTCTATAATTCTCAGTCCGAAAGGTCGGAAGGATAATGGTGGAGGAGACTGGCCACCTGATTGCAATGTGCCCCCGTGCCCAAAAGTACTTAAACCATTCGAGGCAGGATTCCGTTCGTCAATTTTGGCTACAAATAATAATAGAATAATGCTAAATGTGCCGAACAGAGGATCTTGACTTTTCCCGATTTACTGATATCTTTTGTTGATGTGGACAACAATTTTTCTTTTTCTTTTCTTTCTCTTTCTTTTTTTCTTCTCAAAAATCCTCACCCATTCTTTGAGTCCCTCTATACTTCTATTCACCCACCAACTCTTCTGACCCCCAAAAAAATAAAAAATAAAAAACATAAAAAAATAAAAAAATAAAAACTAAAAGTTAACGCTACGAATCCTAAGTCGTCGTCTCCTAATACTCGATTTATCAGCTTCATCCAAGAGGTTATTCCTCCATTTGCAGGTCAATATACTTTCTTTTCTCTTGCTTTATTTTTTCCTTTTGGAATGCCGTTGGCTACCATTTTCTTAGAGATGGCGAGAGACGGCTGACCATGTTTAACTGAGAAGCAGAGAACAAGATTGAAGTTTTTATTTGTCAGCACAAAGTTTCGTCCGGTGGAAAATGAATAATATTTAAGGGACTTAAAAAAATGCAAAGGATTTTCGATAAATAAATAAATAAATATATATATATATATATAACAGAGAGAGAGAGAGAGAGAGAGAAAGAGAGAGAAATTGTTGTCCACGTCAACAAAAGAGATTAATGAGTTGGGACAAGTCGGATGCTCTATTCAGTAGGTTTAGTATTATTCATAATAATAAGAGCATTGTTAACACACGAAAAATAACCAAAAATAATATAATAATTGATTAAATTTAAGTTTATTTATTTATAAAATTAAGTATAATACAATTACTTCACATTATCTATTACTATTGCATTCTTTTTTTAAATATGACTATCTAATTTTGCTCCATGTTAGAATGGCTATCATAAGATCACAAGATGCAGCGGATCATCAAACTGGATGCTCGTCGAGAAAGGTCGAGGACTTCTCTGTTCTTATAGACCGCTGCTCGACGTTTTCCTTTTGACGCGATCTTTGAAATGAAAACAAATAATAATAATAATAATAATAATAATAATAATCTTATCCGTCCCTATCCTCTTTCTTTCTATTCAATGTTTTGCAATTACTTTTTCTAATGAATATTATGATGAGGCTTGGAGTTTGAATATGGCCAGAACAATCTCTTTCAATTTAACTACCGTAAATACTTTAATTTGATCATTTGGCGTAAATTTTTAGCAATATTGAACCTCCCCCCCCCCTCTCTTTTCTATTTCCCTTCTCGCCCTGCGAGCAATATGAAGTATACGTATGTGGCAGAAGCAACCCTACTTTCACGGCTAATTAGAGAATAGAGAAGCTTCCTATACATGCTAACAAAATTTCCCGGATTACAAATAAAGATTGAGACCAGCAATTATAGAGTTTTTTTCTTTTATTTTTATTTTTTTTTTTTTAAAAGGGATATATTGAAGACGAGAAAAGCCATCTCGAGGCACCAGCTATCTTTATGCTATACTTTACAATTTATTTTCCTACGCTTGAATAATAAATGTATTTAAGGACTTTCACACGTCACCGCTTATGTGATCCTCAGCCGAGTATTCTGCGGTCGGCGTATCAATGCGTTGAAAAGCATGGAGTTGGGTCACAAAAGTCCAATTATTGAAATATAAATTTGTTGTTATAAGAGAAAACTAAAAGGTAATGGAGGATTGTAGAAACGAGCTTGGATTGTACTAGGCGTCGAGATTCTCAAAATTATTAAGAGTATTTGTTATATATTTTTTTTTATTTTTTTTTATATCTCTCGAGCAAGCAATTTTTATGTAATTATTAATTTTTTAATTCATATTATTTTAAATAAGATATTTAAATTAGACTAATAATTATGTGAATATCTTAATTTTTGTTAAATTTTTATTAATTTTTTAAAATATTAAAAGAGCCTTAAATGATTTGAAAGAAAGATTAATAAAAATCATTAATATTTAAAAATTGACAAAACAAATTCACGCCAATTGATATATATCATTGATTATACAACATGAAGTGAAGAAAATGCAAAATAAAAGGAAACAAAAAATATGAACTAGTTGACAAGATTAATGCTCGTAGTCCACTAAATGTTAAAAAAAAAAAAAAAAACTTCAATCAATGAAGTATACAAAAAATAAAAATTTTAAATTCATTGATCTAACAATAAATATAATTGATTAAAAATAATTAAAAAATTAAATTTTTAAGTATAAAAATTATTTAAAAATTAAATTAATTAATCAGATTATATTTGTAATATAAAAATTTTGAACTAGTTGACTAATATTCAAGAAAATAAATTTTTTTATTTTTAAAATTTATTATTTTTATAAAAAAAAACTAATATTCAAATGTTATTTTATATTTTTAGTATAAGAGAGTTCAATATATATTTTATTTTTTTGTAAGAAATTAATATATTGTATTGAATTAAGTAATAAATTAAAAAGGAAAAAATTAAGAAAAAGAGAAACTTAAAAGTTATATGTGAGAAAAGTTAAGATTGAGAAAACAAATATTTTAGAAAGAAATAATAAAGTTTATGTTTTTAAATGTTGTGAAAGAATGTAATATTCTTGTAAAAATTTTATGAAAATTTTATTATAATTGAGATCAAAGTGATCGAATATAAAAAAAATTATATTTACCTTGAAAAAGAAAAAAAATAATGAAGAAATTAAATTTTAAGGTAAATTTTAAAAAAGTGAATATAAATTTTTAATTTAAACTAAATTATTATAAATTATTATATTCATTTATTTTTTTATCTTATTTTAATTTTAATTAAATTATATTACTTACTTTATTACTTTTAAAAATTGAAATTAAATATAAGTTAAACAACCAAATTGATTTGACTCAATTAATCCCCCCTTGGTTACTTTTTGAACCAACACTTGAAGATTGATGGTCTCCTCCTAATTATTTGACAACCCAATCCAATGTCTCACGATAGTCTTCCTTTCCGTCTCATAATCTCATTCATTCCAAAAAAAAAACATATCGTTAAACTCTTTCACCAAGGTCTGTAGTCACAAAATCTTTCATCTAATTTGATTAGATTTACAAAATCTTTTTTAGATTAGAGATTATATAACTACATAATACTTTATGCCCTTATCAATTCTTATCTATAAAATTACAAAGTTAGGAGAAAAAAAGACAATTGAGTGATAACTATGTTCAAATTATAATAAAAAAAAAAAAAAGAAGAAGCTACAAAAATCCATGATTATCCACCTAATTTTAGGTTCTAGGTGCATTGAGTCTAACCGTAGCAGTAACAATAACAAATAATGTGATCCTCATACAATGTAACTGGATTGTAGCATGAGCTTCCTTTGGCATGTTTCTAATGTGAACGACGCCGCAAAAAGGAGGTCTAGCAGTTTTTAAGGCTGGGATTGGGGAGGTGTCACTGAGATTAAATTCATGCCTTTGGTCACGGGAACGAACGCAGTTTGCAAGTGATTAATCTTCGTTTTTGACCCCATTAGAGCAAACATTCACTGATTCGTGTACTGATTGCAACCCAAAACAGTAGAATTTTGAATCTGTTTTTTTATCGTTTGCTTTAGGGTTACAAACTTTTTTTTTTTTTTTTTCGGCATTCGTATACTCTTGATCAAAAATCTTACAGTAAGCTACAAAAGCTTTAGCAGTGCTTGTTAATCATGGAACAAGACACAATAGAAGAAAAATAGCATTTGGCATTTGCTTAAACACCCATTTTCAAAAATTATCATTTTAATTCCTACTTTTACAAGGTTTGATTTTTGTCTGTACAGAAGATGTTACTTTATATTGGAAAGTGCATGCATCCACTTGCCAACTGACAAAGAAGTATTTTAAAGACAATACAACTCTGGAAGCTACATGCTGTTAATTAATGACTTTCTTGCTCCATAAAGAAATAAAAAAAAAAGAAAGAAGAAGACTTTTATATCCTTGTTTAAGAATATGTAAAGCAAATTTAAGATCAATTGAAGTGATATTATAATTAATATGTTGATATATATTTTTATATTAATTTAAATTTGAGTTTTGGTATTGCAAAGTTTCCAACTCGTACTATTGATGTTAGGTATAATATAGGGTGTAAAGATGTTTACTTAAAACAAATAATATTTGGGTTATAAATATAATAATTAATATATTTTGAATATAATCTGTTTCCGTGAAAAAAAAAAAATGTAAAGTAAATTTAAGAATAATCCAGTGTTAGGGAACCACAGGTCACAGGCCCCGTCTTTTTTTTTTTTTTTGAAGAATTTTATTGCTGTTAAATATTAGAATAGTTAGGGATATTCGCGACACTTTAAAAATTTTTTGTAGAGCGAAACTTATCTCTTTTATCAAATGTTATTTCAATATTAATCTATTTAAATTGATCTACATTAGCATAACAATAAGTTTAGAAAAAAATCGTGACTCTCGAAAAAAAATATCATTATTTATTTTTCCAAGGGTCAACCCAAGAATGAAATATTTTTTTTCTTAAAAAAAAAAAAAGACCGTAGATTGAAATCCTAAATTCCAAGAATTAGGAAATAAGACTCCGGATATTTAGAAGAATATGACTATTCTTGAAAAATTTTCAATTCTCTTACCTTCCAAAACAAATGGAAGAATCAGAAAATGGTTTGAGTTTCTCATTTTCATTCCAATCCTCGGTATACCCAATATGATGCATGCTGCATGCACGAATAATTTGTATTTTTCTATTTTTTTTCTCTCTCTACTTACATTGTTTTTTTTTTTTTTAGCTAAATATCTCAATGTTCAAGAACCAATTGGAGTCAGTAAAGAAAAAAAAAAAATTCTAATACGTTGTGGTTAAAGATAAGGGGTGACAAGTACCCAAAAAATAGAAATTAGGGACGACCATTTTAAGTGTCATAAACTTTTTCAAATTACCATGATTTAGTCCCCCTTTTCTTTTTCAAGGAATCTTAAATCTCACGTACATGCAAAAAATAAATTATGTTACTACGTGGGCGATGTACCTATCAAATAGGATAGTTAAGCCATATGATAATAAACCCAGTATTATATGACAACTAGCTCGTAAGACGCAATCATGAAAAAAGAAAAAGAAAAAATTATTGTTTGTCATATGAAATCGTCATTCTAATCTAATTTGTTATTGTATTGATAATAAAAAATGAATTGGTTATTGTTTTTTCTTTTGTTTTTTTTTTGAACATTTATTTTATTATTATTATTATTATTCTCTTATAACGGTTATCTTATTATTATTATTATTCTCGTGCACAAGACGGGTCACACTATCTATAAATTGCGTTAAAATATTTTATTTATTCTATTTAGGTAAGCGTAGGAATCCAAAAAAAAAAAAAACAAAAAAAACAACAACAACAACACAGAGACATGTAGGACTAAACCATGAAATTTGAAAGATTTAAGACTCTAATAAGTATTGGAAGTTATGCTACGAGGACGTTATGCCGGTGGGTGCCTTTGCCACTATAATACTTGCATCCGCCATAAAAGCAACCGAGCGAGTGTCTCTTTCAGAGCAATTGCTTGGAAGATTCCACTAGTATGGTCAGTCTTACTCGGCTGATCTTCTCTCACTCACCACGCTCGCGTCTGGGTTAATGATCATTCGCTGGAACGAGAGAAGGAGAAAGAAAGTGGAGTCCATCGGCAACGTACCAAGCAAGACGACAGCAAACGGACGGCTTTTCCGCCCGGTGGTTGGACTAGGGCACGGGGGCAGTGGGCCCGAGTACGCAGCAAGAGTTAAAATCTGAAATCTATGAATCGACAATGTACAATGAATCTATAGTCATCATGGGTTGCCTAACGTAATTCAGCCAATCAAAACTTGGTCACCCACTTGTTTTATTTGCATTTTTTTGAGGCCATGGAACAAAGTAAACAGCACTTAGTGACCGAAATTAAGGAGCACTTTTATATTTTGTACAATGAATAGACCTCTCGCTCTCTCGTCACGCGAGGAAAAGTAAACGCGATGGGACCACGGCATTCCTTATAGTCCCTTAGCTTAGCTGAGATGGAGCAACTTCCTGGATGGATCAAACATTTTTATCTTCTATTTCATTCATTGGACTGATTACCTGTATCGACTCGATATTTAATATAAATCCAAAATTTTCAAAAATAGAGAGACTGTGTCAGATCTCCCCTATACTCCATAAAGTTGCTGCCCCAGTAACAACTCAGGGCACCGCGCGTGTGTATTTTTTTTTTTTTAGGTGGGCTTTGCCCTTTCCGATTGGCATGCGGGGTATGCATTGTAGAAGTGCAACTACAAATAATGCCTGTGGTTAGGTGATATCGTCAGGTGGGTCCCAGTAGAATAGGATCCTATCATCTTGCCGAAGTCACGATTGGGTCCCGATTCTTATATTTGTTACACAGCTCGAGAGTAATAAATTTTGTGGAATTTAATTTGTTTTTTCATCCAAAAGTCTCAAAACAATATACTAATTTTATATTAAATCTGTTAAATTGAAATTTATCCTTCGAATTAACTTGAATCTTATCGTACAATTGACATCAAACAGAGGCTTCAAAATGTTTTCTGCTTTCCAACTAGTGCAAAGCCCTTGTGGAGTTGTAATTGTGTTGAATCATTTCCTTTGTTTTTATTCCCTTAATGTTTTAATATATTCATGTTGAACCCACAAAAATCCATATATGCCAGCCAAAAACTTTGTAATCGATCAAGAATTCTATGCTCTCAAATTTTCAACCGACTTTCAATTTATGACAAAACCCAACCAACCAATTAGACGACATTTCTGAACAGAATAATCCAAAGCACGGCAGGAAGACAATATAAGAATGTCCTCCGTAGTCTTACTAACATGTGGCTTAATGGAATGATAGATACAAACTCGTGACCTACACGCCAGAAGATATATTAGATCTTCTATTTTGTTCTGCTCCATTAAAAAGCTCATTGAACAATACAATAGAGGGTACCTCTCCTATTTTTCATACACGCCAAATACAACCTTGATCCTTGCCCCTTTCTAGGCATTATGTAAATATGGTAGCCCGAGTATCGGTTTGGATGGAAAGAACAGAACCCAAAGAAAAAAGAAAAAAGAAAAAGAAAAATTTTATAAAAAAAAAAAAAAAAACAGGCAAGATAAGAAACTGAATTTTCATGGCAATCCATTGGAGCATGTGAATTTTCCAAGTTAACTGGAAAATCTTATTCTTCTCTTTAATTTGCCATTCACAGACAGACATACCAGAGTAGGCTATTTCCTCGAAGCTACGTAGATTATTATTGATCAGGATGAAAATGTTGAATATCATGGTCCCATGCATGACAAGGGTTCGTTGTCCAACCTTTAATAGTATCGATCCATTCTTATTGGAGGACTTTCAAACATTCAATATTTATCTCTCAGTATCGGGGAATTTTATTTTATTTGGAGCATCCAGAGGTCTGTATGTAGACAATTTTAATCATCGAATCCAGCATCCTGATTAATAGGTAGGCTTGATTTTTAGGATGATAATGTGTTTAAAGCACCAACAACAGACGTTTCTTGGAAAATTTTGATACTTCTATAGCTTGGAAAAAGTTGACATATACAACGTGTCATTTTCACTTGACCGCTTATATCAAAAGAAAAGTTGTTGAGTTGGCAGCAATTTATGAATGTTACATAAAAAAAAAAAATCACATGAATTCAAATTGCTACGGGGCGACAGATGGGAGAAGGGTACATTTTGCATGCACAACGCAAAATTGGAACTTTCTAGGAAGCTTACGAGTTATAATAATCAAAGATGATGGAAATCCCTAATAAACTAGCGTTAGAAACAAATTCCAGAGTCAAATGTTGTATAGTTCAGCCAGACCGGTCTTTAGTAGACAAAGATGGAAATACTTTTACATTGATCATGTTCGGTTTAGCTCGCCACGTTGTAGATTCTTTTTTGTGAATGTCGGTATGGAACGGTCGTGTCATGGATTGCAAAATGAAGGATTGAGATTTGAGAGTCTTAATAGGTGGCTACATGATACACAATTGCTTTACATGATAATTGCCAATTAAAAGAAAATGCATGGATAATTTGATGGTCTGACCATGAATCGGTTAAAAGTTCGCGTGCCTATCCAATAGATCTGAAGGGTGTTAGCCACTTTTTCAGCCATAGGTCCTATTCATGAAAAAAGAAGAAGAAGAAGAAGAACAGAGGGGGCCTCGGATTCTGGAAATTTTAATTTTGAAACAAATTATATATTGATTGTTGATCTAGGAGCTTTGAACGGGATTCTGAGTCCAAACATGGGAAGTGGGTCCAATGAAAGGGTGTGATTATGAGCTACTAGGTGTTTTGTTTCAGTCAATGACATTGGATTGAAAGGATAGGGAGAAATGTTCGAAGGAAGAATAATTAGTCAATTTTTTCTCAATTAAAAACGTTGATCAGAGACAAATAATTCAAGCAGATTATTAATTAACAAAATTTTCTTAACATATTAGATCCCACCGAACATGTTCTAAGAGTTCAATACAGCTAAGACCGAAATTGTTTTTCCTTATTCCCTTTAAATTTTCGGATTGCTTAGAATTCACATCCAGTGGCACATTCAACCAAGAACAATTGAACCGATGGTCTAAACATAAGCTTCACCTAAAATATGTACATAGCAGGAAAATAGGATTATCATTATTTGTCATTTAGAAACCAAACTGAGACTACCCGAGATGAAAATTTAACGGTTATCTTATATGATTTTCAATGCTTAATTCAAGTTTGATTTTCTTGACCATATCCCACTCATGAGGTAGGGATTTACCGTAGAAATGAGTTTAAAATTTGTTGGGGTTATTATTGTTTGAACGATAAATTTTCATTTTTCATAAAAGAATTAAATTAAGATATTAATAAATAAATTTTAATCTAAATTCATCTGAGGATATATGTATATATATATATATATATATATATATATATTTTTTTTTTATTTATTATTATTTTTTTATAAGAAAAAAATGAAATAAGAGAGACCGAACCGACGAAACCAAACATTTTTAACGGCAATGCAATCGCCCAAGCAACTTGATTTGTCCTGACCTGTGGCGGTAGGGGAAGATCAGCGTTATCCACGTGGGCTGACCAGCCGGCGGGTTACAATCGATCAAACCCTCCGAACGGACACAGACAAAAGTGAAATGATCCGCTGAAATCATCCAGAACACCCGCCCGCCAGGGTTCAACTGACCCGTGCGTTGCAATTAGACCAAAGTGACGTATAAAACATGGACCCACCAAGTACCGGGTCACCAAGTTCCTAGATTCCTAGATTGGGGCGTTGTACTAATGTTCATTTCTTTTACTTCCTCAATTTCCGTTACTTTTTAACAATTACCGTAGCAGTCATTATTTTTGTTTTTTTTTTAGCCATATCTCCTTCCTTCTGTTGGGTATATAAAGGACATCAGGCTTCAAATCTTGCATACCTCAACAAGCGCCATCAGAAAAGGCAAAAAAAAAAGAAAAGAAAAAGAAAAGAACCCAAAAGGCAGCAACAACTTGTATAAGACAGCTTAAATTCCACAATCCCTCACCCCATTCAAATGGATTCCTCCATCTTCCACTCTACAAACTCCGATTTCTCATCGGAATCCTCCTTCGGATCGCTGGAATCTTTTCACAGCCAAACATTCATCCATAGCTCTCTGCCTTTCAACGAAAATGACCCTGAGGAGATGCTTCTTTTTGGGCTAATCTCAGAGGCCAAGAAAGAAACCTCAGGAACAGCTCAATCCAATGAAATTGCGAAGGAAGAAGAGGTTAGTTCCATTTCCAGAGAGAAAAAATCCAAGTTAGAAAAGTCCTATAGAGGTGTTAGGAGGCGGCCGTGGGGCAAATTCGCAGCTGAGATAAGGGATTCAACGAGGCATGGCGTAAGGGTGTGGTTAGGCACGTTTGATAGTGCAGAGGAAGCTGCTCTGGCCTATGACCAAGCTGCCTTTTCAATGAGAGGCTCTGGGGCTGTGCTCAATTTCCCTGTTGAAAGAGTGAGGGAGTCACTCAGGGAGATGAATTATAACCATGAGGATGGTTGCTCCCCTGTGGTCGCTCTCAAGAGAAAACACTCCATGATAAGGAAAACGGACGGCCGAGGAAAGAAAGAGAGGGACTTGGGGATAGAGAATGTGGTGGTTTTTGAAGACTTAGGTACTGATTACTTGGAAGAATTACTGGGTTCATCTGAAAAGGCCAGCAGCCCTTGGTCGACTTTTAGTTAGCTACTTCATTAGTTGCGATTATCTTAATCTTCTCTTATGGTGATTTTTCTCCTCTGTTTTTCTTTCCCACACGCACATTAAAAATGGTAGGACTGATATAATATGCTAAAGTTAGATTTCCGTCTTTGTTTAAATCTAAATCCTTTCTTTTCTTTCTTTCTTTTTTTTTCAACACGTGTTTTCCCTCTAAATTTTTAAGGGATTGAACATCGTAGTAGCTCGTGGGTTCTACGCAAATATCAACGAAGTGAGGTGATGCTTGTCCTTTTGTACAAGTTCTACATCATTGCAACACAATATTGAAGTGAAAAGAAACAAGATATATATATAAAGGGTTGTGCTCAGTGCTCGCTACTAAATAAATATAGCTCTTGTATGAGAATTCACTCCCATTAACATAATTTGTTTTGTACTGCCAAAGATAAAGAATGCTCGACGATTCTTTCCGATGCATCATGTTCCCAAAATAAAAAAA
>CM034046.1:4282394-4314730 GCA_019804595.1 Bruguiera parviflora
TATATATATATATATATATTTATTTATTTATTTTATGGAATAATGCTGAAATTATCAATCCATTCGACAATGAGTTGATCGTTAATATAGAGATGCATGCTTAGAAAAGGAAGAGAATATGGATGAGTTTATTCTCAATATTTTATGGTATATGTCACCAGATGCTCCGAGTGATTCTAAACTACATCCATTATAAATAGCTGGCTATTTCTCTATATTTGCAACATCATTCATCCTTTTTTTTTCTCCTCTGATCTCTCTCATCTCTCCCATTGCAGGAAAGGAAACCCAAGAAGCGGGTTAGTCTCTATCACCTACCTTCAATTCCTCCCTCCTTAACTCTCTCTCTCTCTCTCTCTCTCCCTCCCTCCCTCCCTGGCGCTTTCTTTTTCTTTTTCTTTTTCTTTTTTTATCTTTTTGGGTTTCCTCTGCCGTGTATGGCAAGTAGTGCCTTTGTTTCTCAGTAACTGGCCCCCCTTCTGTAGGGTACCACTTTGGTAGAAGATGCTTTTGCCAACAGTATGCCTCATTGTTTTGACAGAGCAACATATGTAGTGTGGAGTTGAAAAGTGTTGTTTGTAAGAAGTTATGAATAGATGAATACTCACCAGTGTCATTATCCATCTAATCGGTTGATCATGTCTGTATGCATAGCTCTGGTAAAATTAGCATTGTTTTTGACCATCTTAACAATGATTACGGAGATAATTGACATTTTCTACCTTTTTGTTTTTTGTGCAGGAAGACTAATTTCTGGTGCTGCCTAGGCAAAATTAGCCATGGCTAATGAACAATTGGGAGTGCTTAACGCACTCGATGTTGCAAAGACTCAATGGTACCATTTCACTACAATTGTCATTGCCGGAATGGGGTTTTTCACTGATGCATACGATCTTTTCTGCATCTCCCTAGTCACCAAGTTGCTCGGTCGCATATATTACACCACACCTGGTGCAACAAAGCCAGGAACACTCCCTCCAGAAGTGAAATCTGCCGTCAGTGGTGTGGCTTTATGCGGGACTCTAACCGGCCAGCTCTTCTTTGGTTGGCTTGGAGACAAATTGGGTCGAAAGAAAGTCTACGGGATAACACTTGTTCTCATGATTGTCTGCTCGGTTGCCTCAGGGCTTTCCTTTGGAAGCACCCCGCATAGCACCCTGGGCACTCTTTGTTTCTTCAGGTTCTGGGTTGGTTTTGGCATCGGCGGCGATTACCCTCTATCCGCCACAATCATGTCTGAGTACGCGAGCAAGAAGACTCGCGGGTCGTTTATTGCAGCCGTGTTTGCTATGCAAGGATTTGGGATCTTGGCCGGTGGAATTGTGGCTCTTATTGTGGCCGGTTCGTTCAACCAAGCATATAGCGCCCCCTCTTACCAAAATAATGCAGCAGCCTCACTGGTTCCTCAAGCAGACTATGTTTGGCGCATTATCTTGATGTTTGGGGCCATCCCGGCCGCTCTTACTTTCTACTGGCGGATGAAGATGCCCGAAACTGCCCGTTACACTGCCCTTATTGCTAAAAATGCAAAACAAGCCGCAGCAGATATGTCTAAGGTATTACACATTGATGTTGCCCCAGATGAAGAAAAGATAGAGAAGCTATCCCAGCACACATCCAATTCCTTTGGCTTGTTCTCCAGGGAATTCGCCAAGCGCCACGGCCTTCACTTGCTTGGAACCACTACCTGTTGGTTCTTGTTGGACATTGCTTTCTACAGCCAGAATCTTTTCCAAAAGGAGATTTTCACTGCGATTAATTGGATTCCTGATCCTGAAAAAATGAATGCAATTCATGAGGTTTTCGTGATTGCAAAGGCTCAAACCCTTATCGCCCTATGCAGTACTGTGCCAGGATATTGGTTTACAGTGCTTTTCATTGACTATATGGGAAGGTTTGCAATTCAATTGATGGGCTTCTTCTTCATGACAGTGTTCATGTTTGCTCTGGCTATCCCTTACGATCACTGGATATCGAAGCCTAACCGGATTGGCTTTGTGATAATGTACTCGCTGACCTTTTTCTTCGCCAACTTTGGACCCAATGCCACCACGTTTGTTGTGCCAGCAGAGATTTTCCCTGCCAGGCTGAGGTCAACCTGCCATGGTATATCGGCCGCGGCAGGAAAGACGGGTGCTATAGTTGGTGCATTTGGTTTCGTGTATGCTTCTCAGCCCACTGACCCCAACAAAACAAAACCAGGCTATGGTACGGGTATTGGTGTCAGGAATTCACTAATCGGACTTGGTTGCGTTAATTTATTGGGTGTGCTGTTCACTTTCTTGGTGCCCGAATCCAAGGGTAAATCGCTCGAAGAGCTGACAGGAGAGGCCGAGGATGATGAGGAGCTCAAGGCTGTTCCTTCCAGGAATGCTCTAGCATGATTAGACTTAAAAAAAAAAAAAGAAAAAAAAAAAAAGTCTTCGGAATAAATTTCACATAGATTGTCAAAGTTTCTGAATATTACGTGAGTTGTGAGTTTCGTGTAGTTTGTCTTCTGTCGATGCAATAACGTAGATACAAGCCTGCAAGTGCAGCTGTATCGCCAGTGTGACCACACATTTTGTTTTGGTTATCCAGGTCATCCATATTAATGTGTCTGTTCAAAGGAAATTTTAATGTATTCCCTTCTCTTCTTGTCTATTCTAAGGATCAATTGTTTAACAGTACCCTAGTGTATGTGACATCTTATTTACTTTTTATCAGTAAGGACCAAATCATTCAAATTAGAGATTTGTGTGTTTACCGAAGGATAGGTAATCTACTAGCGGGTTGCTCACTTCACAACCTTGTCAATTTACTAGCTTTTCTACCCATCACCATTTTTCCTATTACCAACTATTTTTAAAGATACCCGCAAGCTGCACAACTGGAAAGAATTGAGCGACTAAAATGTTCATCAAACGGCATTGCTCGCCGGAGGTGGCGGGTCCGTTGAATATTGATGACAACGTCGTGGGATCTTTAGGGGGAAATATCGAGATAGTTTTGGACCACTTGAGAATGGACCAACTTCCCATATTTCTGACTTCAGAACTTGGGAGCTTTCTGTCAAACTTGACCATTAAAGTCATCTCTATCTGCTTTTTCTTTTCTTTTCTTTTTTTTTAAGTAATAGTAATATCCTATAATTTTATAAAAAAATTATACTTTATTAAAAAAATATACATTTAATCTAATTAAATATTTTAATAAAAATTCAAACTAAAAATCTTAATATGACAACTAACGAGTTATTTTACTGCTAAACCAAAGCAATATGTTCGGTGATCCTACATTTCATTTTTCTTACCGACTTTGAGGCCCTCGAAATGAGGGGCAGGGCCAATTGCAAGTCAATTTAACGATTTCCTTCAAGCTTCCTATGCTAGTAAAGATAATGCGCACTTCAGTACAGTAAAATTATTTTCTGTGCCTGTCTAACGCAACAAATTAGAGAGGTATCAACATATAGCAAGGGTATCCCATATGGCCATATCCATAAGACCTTCTTCTCATACATAAGACCTTATCCATAAATTTATGGTTGGATGAAGCATAAGTCAAGATTTAAGGCTATGTGAGTATTATTCCATTGCATTGGCCTTTTTTTTTTTTTTTTTTTTATGGTATGTAAATTGTCATTGCTAGTTAATGAAATAATTTCTAATAAATATATTAATACCCCTCTCATCACTCATATGCAAAATTCTTTAATCTAGAAATCCACATGTCTATCCTTTGTATGTAAGATTTTGCTGGACGTGCACTTCCAAAGACAACAGAATCATGCATAGCGCCTTATTTCAAACATCGATTCCTTCTTATTCCCCACTTATGCAAAGAAAATGCAAATAGGAACACTTCCTCATGATAATAAGCAAAGTTAAGATGATAATCAGTGGACATGAAAAGGCAAACGATGAATTGAGATCGCAATGTGTTGAGTTCAGTATCTTATTACAATAGATATTAGAATGATTCAAGTCATAGTCAAATCATAATGCTTTAGCCTAATTATTAAAAAAAAATTTAAAAATAAATTAAAACTTTACTAGCAGCTCTATCATATACAATTATAAGTTTTTGTTAATAAAACCAACCTTATGAGCTTTAAGTATGCATGAAAGGAACTTAGGATTGCCTTCGTGAACTCATAGTCTTGCACCAATTTTTCTTTTATTTTTTTTTTTTTTTGTCTAAAAAAAGTCATATAGCGTGTATATATGTGTGTGTGTGTGAAAGGAAAATAAAAGAGATAGAATAAAATAACTGTTTTAAACCAGCGTTCTTTCACCGATTTTTATTTTTGTGCTGACTCGACAACTTTTATTAATTAAGATAGGCCGGCTAACTGGTCCTGAAGGTTTATTAGGTGTTAGGCCGTGATTTTATATATATGTACATATATCTTTTTTTTTTTTTTCCCCTTTTCTTGGATTAGAGCTCATATATAGAAGATGGAGTTTAAGTTTTTAATTGGTAGGCGTCTCTTGAGGGACAAAAATGTTTTCTGGTTTCTTCTATACAGATCATTTTAGGAAAATATGAAATTATAAGTTATTATTAAAAAAAAAAGTGTAAATTATGTTTTGAGATATTTAAACGAAAATATGGAATTCGACATTTTAAGTACTTCAATTTATGGGTATGCACGTAATTTTATTTTATTTTATTTTATAAAAAAGGCCTTATGGATAGGTACATATATATCACTGGAAGATGATTGTGTGCAAAAACAAAAAATTTCTTGCGAAAGAAATTTGAATTTCAAGGTGCCCCTAAAAAATTCACACGCACATATTATAGAAAATAAAGTGATAGAAAAAAATTCTATCTAAGGACACTTAATGTTTAAAAATATAAATTTTTATTTTTAAAATTTATATCTTAAACAAAAAAAAAATATATATATATATATATATATAAAGAATAAGCCGAGGAAAAAGGCACCGATAAGTGAGAGTTTTGGGATAGACGGCTGTTACCCAAACTGTAACGAAGACTTGGACGAAGCCAGAGGTTGGAGGGAGAGATTAACCGCGCCACCCCACCCCTCCGGGGAATATTCACTGGTAAAACCCCCAATATTCTCTCCAAAAACCCCATCTCAACAAGATTCATCCTTTTTTTTTTATTATTTTTTATTTTTTAATTTCTCCCTTTAAATGAAAGTCAGAATTTCAAAGTAGCCCTGCTGTTTCCATCGCAGTTATATACGGAACGGCCCCTTCACACTCTTGCCTCACTCACTCGTTTTTCGTTGCCTCTCTCACTATAGCGTGCGTACTCTCTCTGCTCGCTCAAGAAGACCAACAGAACACAATGCTGTAGCCTGTCACTGATAACATCTTTCTTTCTTTTTGCCACTCCAATATTACTTTCAGATTTTTTTTCTTTTTTTTTTTTTTGCGTCCTTCTCATATTCGGTTTCAGAGACACCAGAACGATCTTCTTTTTGTATCTGTTGTTTGTCTCGGCTGGTAAGTTAACGTGTTCCCAGTATTATATTGGTTTTTCTTTGGGGGGTTTTTTGTTTTTCGGATGTAATTTATGTTCTAGGATTAGGATCCATTCTGATTGTTCAGGCTTATTTCATATGGTGTAAGGTGGAGACATTTTGTCATTTGCTGCATGTTTAAGTTTGATTCTTGCCACAGTTCACTGTGGGAAATTTTTTTTTTTCTTGTGTGCACCCAGTTCAGCGTAGTTCCTTGTACCTAGTAGATGCAACCAGGAAAAAGTTTCCGTACGTTGCGAAGGATTGGTCGGACTTGTCAAATAAAAATCGAAAGAATACTTGTTTACTTCTTTCTCTGATTAGCTGGGGCATTTGCGTTTGAAAGAAACTTTACTATCTCTTGCCTTTCTGTTGTAACCCAGATTGGCTGCTGACATGTAAACTTTTTCCAATTCATCACCATTCAGTTTGCTTTGCTTAAATGCCTAATTAAAGGCAAGCCTTTTTCTTTTTCTTTTCTCTCTTTTCCTCTTTTCTTTTTCTGAGATAATCTCTTTGCCTCAGAGGTTTTTTTTTTAAATCAAATTGTGTTTGCAGTTTAGTTGGTATTTTATCAGGTTTTTTACTCTTTGCTTCTCTGATTATGGCTTCTGTGGCCCGTCGAACTTTCCGTGCGCTTAGGGTCATTTTCTCACTTTCCTGGTTTGGCTGTTACGATCTCTAAAATATTACATACATGCCCCTCGCCCATGGAACTTACTTGTTCACATTACTCTAAAAAAAAAAACATATTTTTCCTTTTTATCGTCTTTTAGAGTATGACATTTTTTTTTTCAGTTACACGATAACTGGTCCAAATCTTTCTAGACAATTGGAGAAGCACAACAGGAAAACATCTGAATTCTATATATTGACGACAAAGCATTGCGTGTGTTTTTGGTTAAGCCTAAATGATAGGCGTTGATCGTTGTATTATTGTTTCAGGGTGGGAAGTCATGGCAAAGGAGCAATCGCAAGTTCTCAATGCACTCGATTTGGCCAAAACACAATGGTACCACTTCACGGCAATAGTGATTGCCGGCATGGGCTTTTTCACCGATTCATATGACCTGTTTTGCATTTCTCTTGTGACCAAATTGCTGGGCCGCATATACTACTACGAGGAAGGTTCTGCTAAACCTGGTGCTTTACCATCCAATGTGACATCTGCTGTTACTGGCGTTGCATTCTGTGGGACCCTTGCAGGCCAGCTCTTCTTTGGTTGGCTTGGTGACAAAATGGGTAGGAAACGAGTCTATGGCATCACATTGATGCTCATGGTCGTTTGCTCGATCGGTTCAGGTCTCTCTTTTGCCAGCAATCCTACTGCTGTTATGGCCACCCTTTGCTTCTTTCGCTTTTGGCTTGGTTTTGGCATTGGCGGGGACTACCCACTTTCTGCTACAATCATGTCTGAGTATGCTAATAAGAAGACTCGTGGTGCCTTCATTGCTGCTGTTTTCTCAATGCAAGGCCTTGGGATCTTGGCTGGTGGAGCGGTTGCGCTTCTAGTTTCCTCAGCATTCAACGCCAAGTTCCCTGCACCTGCTTTTGAGCATAATCCAACAGTCTCTACTGTACCTGAAGCAGATTACGTTTGGAGGATAATCCTAATGTTTGGTGCCGTCCCAGCTGCACTTACTTATTACTGGCGTATGAAGATGCCTGAAACCGCCCGTTACACTGCCTTAGTGGCCAGGGATGCTAAAAAGGCTGCATCTGATATGGCAAAAGTGCTTCAGGTTGAATTGAAAGTAGAAGAGGAGAGAGATGAGAAGTTGGCCAAAGAGAAAGGAAATGATTTCGGTCTATTCAGTATCAAGTTTGCTAGCCGCCATGGACTTCACTTGGTTGGAACCACTACTTGCTGGTTCTTTCTGGACATTGCATTCTATAGCCAGAATCTGTTTCAGAAGGACATTTTCAGTGCTATCGGTTGGATCCCTAAGGCCAAAACCATGAATGCCATTGAAGAGGTCTATACAATTGCTAGAGCACAAACCCTCATTGCTCTCTGCAGCACGGTTCCTGGTTATTTTTTCACTGTTGCTTTCATTGACAAGATGGGAAGGTTCGCAATACAATTGATGGGATTCTTCTTCATGTCAGCATTCATGTTTGCCATGGCCATTCCGTACAACCACTGGACTCTACCAAACAACCGCATTGGCTTTGTTGCACTGTACTCCTTCACCTTTTTCTTCGCCAATTTTGGTCCTAATGCCACGACCTTCATTGTCCCCGCAGAGATATTCCCAGCAAGGTTAAGGTCCACTTGTCATGGTATATCAGCAGCATCGGGTAAGTCGGGGGCAATAGTGGGCTCATTTGGGTTCTTATATGCTGTCAATCTTATTGGGGTGAGGAATTCTCTCCTAATCATGGGAGTCGTCAACATCCTGGGATTGCTGTTGACTTTTCTGGTGCCAGAGCCAAAAGGAAAATCACTCGAAGACTTGACTGGCGAAGCCGAGTGTGGGGATGAAACGACAACTGACTTTAGGCAAACAGTTCCAGTTTAATTAAGGCTTTCTCTCGAGCCAATAGCATGCTATATAATATGTGGGAAGCTGTCCAGTTTAACTAGGGAAGCATGGTCAGATAACATTCGCGAGCTATTTTCGTGTTGCTTTAGAGCATAAAGATACAATAAGTATCCTGGCATTCTGGTTTCTTTTCTTTCATTGAGGTATTTGGTTTTTAATACAGATGGATGTTATGTTTAGAAGTTTTCCGCTGTTATTCGTGTCTCGCTTCTCACACCAAGATTGCTTTCTTTGCATTTGGTCCCTTCTTTATCCATATCTTGGCCCAGGAAAAGCCTAAGCCACGAGCGGTCATCTGCTGTGCGACTAGCCTACTCTTTTGGTTTCCGTGTACTTTCCAAATCACAATACAAATGAGGGCCCTCAACTCTAAATAATCCAAGCAAACGGAAGCTAGGTCTTTCAATTGGGTAAATTTCACTTGGCTGGATTTGCAGCCTAAAATCACCTGATGCAAGAAGCAGCCCACAAGAACTAAATGAATGACTCTCTTTCTATATACGCATGATTTATATGACCCTACTTCCAAGAAAAAAAAAAAAAAAAACACTAAATGAATGAGAGCAGGTCGGAGTTACGAACTAGAAATCCAGTCAATTAGTGGTCTTGTTTTATTCCTATTCCCCACATGAACTCCCGCGGCCTCTTCTTGGGTTTATGCCATCGACAACTGGGGCCACAGACATGGACATGCGCCATCGTGGCTTAGGGATCAGGAGACATCTGTTCAATCCAAAAAAATTTAATACCTTATCCCCCTAATGGATGAACTAATCGGTAGCACAAGATGACAGAAAACGATTAGTGAAAAGCTTCTATTCGACGAGGGGATTTTGTTAAAAGCTTCCATCAACAACTGGGGTCTCACTGCATTAATCAGCTATGTCATTTAGATGGCCCTGGGCCACAACAAGAGTCCCGGACACCCGATAAGTTCAGACATCCAGTGGTTTGCTGGTTCCAGTCCTTAATCCACCAAGATTTTCTCCTTCTTCCCCTTGGATGTCTTGCTATTTCTGAGCATTCTTTAAACTGGATAGAAAATTCCATTTCGGTTTTACGGACACGTGAGATTGAAATAAGCACATGGAAGAAAAGTTCACAGCATTGCAGCAGAGTGCTTTCACCACAAGTTGTTAAACCGTAAAGACGACGGAGATGAGACCCTCCAAATCACATGATAGAAAGGCGACAGAAGCCAAAGTTGCCTTGACAGTCTGTTTTGTTGTGGACCCCCCCTATTGTGGCTATTTAAAAACATCTATAGGGCAACGTAAAATAAAAAATAAAAAAAATAAAAAACTCGAAATATTCCGGCACGTATGGACCCGCCAATGAAACTCTATATCGGTTCAATTTCTTGTAATTGAACCCGTTTTCCAATTTATCTTATATTTTAAATTATATTAAATATCTTATCGCTAAAAATGCTTAAATTTTATTTAAAATATCTAGTTAAAATTTTAACTTATTCAAAAACTATCTTATTTATAATGTCTCGTAATACATATTTATATTTTACCTTAAAATATTAATTTATTATACAATATTAAATAAATAAGTGTAAATCTCTTAATATAATTAGCAGAAAATATTTGCATCCACTCAAAGTTTCTAAAATTATATTACATATGAGAAAAAAGAAAATGGTGGTCACCAAAATAATCTTTTTCACTCAATAAATATATTATTTGACCTAATACATCAAGCATAAAAGTTATTCGGCTATATTGTGCAATGAAAAGAAATTCTATTCGAAATATTAAAAAAAAAATTAAAAAGCTTTTTTTGTACCGTTTCCTTTTCAGTTGATGATTAAAGATGAAGAATTATGTGGAGTACTCCCAGAGTCAAAACAGCATGAGACCACATCCGACGCGGCTGTGCGACGTCGCCTATTCAGCGAACGAAGTGTCCATTTCCCCCGTCAGCCGGCTGCAAGTATTATCAATGTTTTGATTAGCAAAGACAGACAACCGACTGCACCGCCCAATTGGTTGACAAGATTGATGTTACACAAAACTGGACGGACTCTTGCCTCCCGACATTGGCCGCACCGCTGGTATGCAGAATGACTGTTGGCTTCTGGGTGCTTTAATCACATGGGCAATTTGTGCCATTTTGAGGTGGGCATGCTTCTTGCTTCCTGGAGGAGCGATAGAAACGAAGAAGACAACAAATTCACTAGTATTTCTCTCTCTCTCTCTCTCTCTTTTTATAAAGACAATACTGAATGAACCTAACGTCCAGTAAATAAAATTAAATACAGTGTAATTATATTATATGAATTATATTTAATATTATATAAATAATATTGGATATCATATAGTAAAATTATATATAAATAAAATAATTTTTTATTGTATAGATATCATTCATATATTACTAAATGTTATTTAGTGAAGTATTCTTTTTCATTAGATAAATTTGCTTATAAAGAAAAATCAGTTAAATTTATTTAAAGACATACGATCGATATAAAAAAAATATATAAATTCATCATATTTTTATTATTGTCACAGATCAACGAAAGTGAAAGTAATAAAATAAATTGATATCTGTTATGATTATTATATGTTTCAATAAATGTGGTTGTATAATGGTACTCTTGTTGATTTACAGTGTGTTGAGTGCCTCTGCAAGATGTAGCAAAAAATAAGTTTACATAAAAATTATACAAATCTGTTGACTTCTCCCATTACAGCTTGACCCATAAACTGAACCTTACTTAACAGCATCTATAAATAAATAAATAAATAAATAAAACAAAATCTATCCGTTTGGCACAAACTTTAACATTCAGGCACGTGAACTACGCATGGAGCGCGGCTAAACGAAGAAGGTGCGGAGGCTACTTTATCATGATTTATTCATGCAGAGGGCGAACGGCAACGCTATATTCCGATGTAGCCAAAAAAAATAAAAATAATAATAATAATAATAATAAGAAAAGGGTAAAGGGGACCACTGCATGGCAACGTATGGGGAGAAAAAGGGTGTGGGGTCATCGGTGGATTCGTCTTTTTGCAGAGCCTTTGAAATAAGTTTGTACGATTTCGGTACGATCTACACAGGTAGTTGGAGCCGTTGGTCACACGGGTCACCGAGACCGAGACTTTTGTTGTTTTTAATAGGGATTTCTTTTTTTTTTTTTTTTACCATTTTGGAAAATCTAATCATTCGAGACTGTCTAAATTTTGCATGGTACGAATTCCCTGCATGTGCAGGACACGGTAATTTCTTCTGTAATTTATAAAATTTTACACAGCATGTGAAATACATGCAGGGCCAGCCAAAGGTATCTGATCCTTTGGACTACACACTCCTTTTATGCTTTCCTTTTTTTTTTTTTTTTTGTTCTTCTTAATCTCTGCATTACTCCGCAGCTTGCGTTACATCCTGTTCATCCTAAATGACTGCAACTGTTTAGCTTGTATGATCCAATTTACATAAAGTAAGAGGGCTTCTCGTATGTTGCCGTGACTTTTAAAGAACAGCAACAGAATGCATTACGGTCGACTAATGGGTCTAGAGTCCCTAGTCCACGAGACACGAGCTGCTTCAGTGATGTCTATTCTCCATCTCACCTACCCGCTAGTATAATTAATAAAGATGGCCGTCTGGATACACAAAGATAAATGCGGAATCTAAACAACGACAATGACTCCCCCAATCAGAGTTTTCCCTTTTTTTAATTATTATTATTATTTTTTATATTATTTTTTGGTACATCCTAATCCGATATATTACTGAGGAGACAGATACGCCATAAGCAAGCAGTCCTTGTAATTACGCTTTACATAATACAAACATGGGTCAATTAACAATCAGAAATGCTTTTGCTTCCTCTTCCTCTACAAAAACCGCGAAAGCATACTCTCCAGAAAACAAAGAAAGAAAAAGAGGTAAGACAAAATTCGTAAATTATACTAGACGGTTCCTTTCTACCGTACACATACGCACACCGGCACACCTGTACAGCTATTTACGATAAGGACTCGTTTGGATCTCAGTTCAGCTTCATCCACCATTTGTCACCCATTGATGCCCTGTGAAAACAACCCAGAAAAAATTTCTTAAAAAAAATGAAAAGAATGCAGCACGCACTTCAATAGTGAGAAAAAAACAAACACACTACACGTAGAACTGCTGGAATTTTGAAGATTGATTGATTAATTAATCAATTTAATGGGGCACAAAGAAGCTTACTGAGTACTTGTTCTGCAGAGTATCTCTTGGAAACGTCCTTGCAGATCATCCTCCTTAACAGTTCCTTAACTTCAGAAGACACCGAGTGAAAAGCCAAGGCCGGAAACCTAAGATTCCCTCTTAGAACCGCCCCGAAGATCTCCACCGCCGTCTCGCCGTGAAACGGCGGGGACCCCGCCAGCATAATGTACAAAACCACCCCGGCACTCCACACGTCAACCTTCTCCCCGTACTCCCTCCCCTCCAGAACCTCCGGCGCCACATAGTAAGGCGTGCCCACCACGCCGCTCATCGTCTCCCCCTCCGCCAGCACCCCTGCCGACCCGAAATCAGCGAGCTTCACTGAGTTGGTTTCGTCGAACAGAATGTTGTCGGGCTTCACGTCACGGTGGACGACGCCGTATTTGTGACAGTGAGAAATAGCATTCATCAGCTGAGTGAACACCGCCCTGGCCTCGCTTTCCGGGAAGGTTCCGCTAGCCAGGATCCGGCTGTGGAGGTCCTGGCCGGCGCACAGCTCGATCACCATGTGGAGATGCGCCTCGTCCTCGTAAACACCGAAGAGTTGGATTATGTTGGGGTGAGGAGAGAGAAGGTGGAGAATCTTGGGCTCCGTCAGGAGGCATTGCGCGTCGAGGGAGTCGCCGGCGGTGAGGCTCTTCTCGATCGACTTGACGGCGAGGATTTCGCCGGTCGAGTGACAAGTGCATCTGTAGACGACGCCGAATCGTCCCCGGCCGATCTCGTCGCAGATACCGTAGTCTTTCTTTAAAGCCTCAGTCATGACTCTGTTTTTCCGTTTGGTCTTTTTTTACTCTGCTTTTCTTGTCCTCCGTGCGACGTGTGATCCGATTTGGGTCCTCCTTGCTTTTTGGCTTTTTGATAAAGAAAGGCAAAAGGAATAGGTTTTAAGGAACGTGTTCGGAGAATATTCTTGGGGATTCCATCGGCGGATGATCGACATCCGTAGGATCCGACGGCCGAAGACAGCTGTCGATGAATGAGCACTAGGATTCCCTCCCAGTCGATTATCATGTTATTCTGTGGCAAAGTTGTCGTGTTGTAGAAGGGCGCTGGATTCCTTGCGGATAAGCAGGTGCGATGATTGCTTTGCTTTGCTTTTTTGCTTCGGCTTTGTTAAACCATACATTCTGATTAATAAATGGAATGAATTCAGTTCCCTATGGTCACAGTCTCATAGGCCTCTCGCCTTCGATTATGATGAGATTTTTATTAAATATATATATATATAAAAAAAAACCAACCAACCAAAAAGCAGAACTTTTCAAGAAAATTGGTCTGAATGATCACAACGATATTGAGTTGGATGATAAGCATTTGTTTGTCCTATACAGTACCACTGGAAGGAAAGACGGACTCTTGAACGCATCCGCGGGACCATTTGTTTACTATTGAGATTTTCCACGTGTCCAAGAGACTTGTGTATCATTCTGCCGGCCAGGCCCAAACTTCCTTTCTTCGGTTAAGCGTCTTCTTAAAATAAATACGATCTTTGTTTGTGTGTTTGTTTGTATTGCAGGGCCTATCGACATATTAGTTCGGGGTTGTACGTGCTCCTGAATACGGACAATGCACGGCACAGACAAGGACGATCACATGGGAAGTGCTGTAAACATATATATAGGCTTGGGATTTGTACTTCTTTTTTTTTTTTTCTTGGGCTGACTAGTTATGCACTTTTCTATCAGTTTATAATTTTTAATAATATTTTTGTTTTTACTTAACGCATTTTAATTTTATTATTTTTATATTCGAATTGTCGATCGCCGAATATTCTTTGGTTTACTTTCTTCGTTTCCAAGGTGCACTTTCCACATCCAGACAGTTCACCAAAGCTGGTGACGGGGCTAGCAGTTATAGACATAAGCCCGTGGCAGGACAATGCTCTCTTATTAGTTATCATTTATCGGATCAAACGAACAACAGTTTCTGACGGGAACCAGAACCAAAACCGAAGAGGGATCACCACTGTATCAGCGGCTGCCTACTTCCTTCGTTTCCCCAATCCTGAACAACAGTTTCTAACAAGAACCACAACCGAAACCCGCTCAGGGTCACTGCTGTATTCAAGATGCATTAAGGAGTTCCACAAACAAGTTTGTCACTGTGAAACCCGCGTTGGGATCGTCCTGCTCACAAAGCAATTAAACAGGGTCCTCTTCTTTTATGGACATCAATGTCTTTCTTGGAGATGTCTAGCTTTGTATTTGAAGAATTATAGACAGGAATGACCATCTGATTCAATAATAGCAGACTTTCAATATCCACATTCATACTTTCACCTAAGAAGCATCATGGCAACAAGGAACCCAACCTCAAACCCAGGTATTTAATCAGTGAGTTCCCGATCAGCTGTCCTAGGTGCTTGATTATTTACTGGAATTACTTACGAAATTTTCTATCGGATACATAGTCATATAATCAACAACTAATCAAAGCAAGTTAGTTGCCATGACAAAACCCTACAAGGGTTTCTTAAAAGATTCCATATATATTTTTTTTTTTCAACTGGTTGCTCAGCGTGCCCGGTCTCTTAGCACCTCAAGTTCCATTTCAGTTGGGTCAGTTGCTTGAATTTCATAGTGGATGCCTTCCAGTTCCCTTCTGAACCTGTGCTTCGAAGTTGCATACAACACCTTGGCACGAATTTGGGACACAGAAGGAGACCTGAAAGAATGCGGTAACTTTGTAACCAAATGTCTAGATGGGAAACAAGTAATGGAGCATACAGCAGTTGATGTTTTACTTAACCCAGATATGGTGCGTATGCATTCTTAGAGTTATGCAATTGTGCATTTGTGCAACTGATATATAGCCACCATACAATTAGATCCAAAAATATTCCGTCTTTCATAGGGCTATGCAACTAAAAAAATTAACTAAGCAAGCAGGGAAGAAGAAAAAACGACTTCTTTTGCTAGAACCCCTTAAGACAAGTCCATAGAAGCACTAAAAGATTTGTGCTTTGGCTCATTAAGGGGGAAAAAAAAAAATTTCTTAGCTTTCCAAATACGCAGACCACAGGCCAAAAATGAAAACAGAAGAAAAAGCAAACAAAGCAAGTAAAACCTCAATGGAACTCCCCAAAGACTCAAAAGGGACAAAAACCCTATGGATCCCCAAAACATTAAATGGACAAATATCTACATTCAATTGTGCCCCAAAGACATGGTTGAAGCATGCCCACCCAGTGTGCGTGCTTCTTTTACAACATGCTCTGGTTTCTGGAGCTTTCCAATTGTCTTCTCACGTTAGGAAACCAACAGGAGCAATATGAGATGGTGTCCATGAATTCTTAAAAAAATAACAAATTTCAGTTTGTACAGAAACTGAATGAAGACCAAAAAGAATAATGCACAGCAGCACAATCATAGAAAGAAACAACAGTTACCAAGAGATGAAGAAAAGAATCCTACAGGGACTTGGGGACTGTCAAGTTAACTACTAGCATCTGGTTCTCTTTCATCAAATCACATGGAACTTACCCAGCAAATCAAGGACACAAGTAACATCCAATACAATAAAATGTAACATAATTTTCATAGAAGAATAGCAAAGCATCAAAATTGCAACAAAAACTATAGAAGATGACTTTGGTATCAAAGAGTACATAAAACACAAAATGAATAAACTCATCTGTCATCTGATGCCTCCCCATCCTAGCAGCTGGCAAGGGCAGGAATAACTCATATACAAAGTCTTCTTGAGAAGCATTCTACAAGAGATTAATATTTCCAATGATCCTAAAATCTCAATGCAGAGAATGATGCCTCCAGATGCCAATAGCCCCCAATAAAAGATGTCAAACAATTCACACCTGGGGTATATGGCAATTCCCAAAAATTACTAAAAAAAAGATTCTCATCAAATTCTAGTGGAAAGCAAGAAAAAAGTACAGATCACAGGGAAACTAATCCACCTCACCTTACTGGGATATGAACTTTGTTCCTTAATTTATATGTTACATTGGCATGATATCTATTGAAATTGAAGAATGCCTCTCATGCAGAGAAAACTCACATGCCTGTAGTCAAGCATCCAAGAAAAATATAGAATTTTCCAAAACCAATAAAAAAGAGAGCTAAAATTCAGAACATTATTTGGACAGTTAGAACCTGAGCATCAAGGTCGATATATCATATTCACAAGAAAATGGCAAAACCTGATCTTCAAAGACTAGAGCTCAAGCATAAATTAGATTCAACAAGTCAAAGCAAAACCGCAGTCATTCAATTCTAACAAAACAGTAGGGATATTGGCAAAAGCCAAAACTAACCATGCAATGAAAAAGATCTTGCTCTTCTGGCAATTCTCGGAAGTAACAAAATCAAAATCATAGACAGCATATCGGCAGTCATCCTCAGGCATGGAGGCAGTAAAATCATCATAGCTCTCAGCTGGCCCTCCAGTCTTTTCAACAACCACTTCCTTTTTATTCTCATCAATCTTAAAAATCACATAGCGATACTCCTTCTTCCTTTGCAGTTCAAGATATGTGCTTTTGCTATGCTCGGCAACACCCATGCCGGATGAAGCATTTGCCTGACAACCACACCAACAGAACACTAATAAAGAACTAGTCTATACTTCTTAAAAGAGGCTGCATCAGACGTTAAACAAAAACCAAAAGTCTACAAGCTCTTGCCTAAATTTGGGGGTCCATCCCCGACAAATATATATTCGTAAGACCTCATCAAACCAACAAGGAAACTGAAAACACAACCAAAATCCAAATCGAAACCCAGTAATCTTGATGGAAGAACAAAAATTTCAAAAAATAAAAAAAGGTTCGCAGATACAGATCTCAAATACCCACATGAAACAAAAGACTTGATCAAGCACAAAAACATAGCATAGCATCAAAACCATTAGCGATACGGTAGAAAACCCATTTAAACACAAATTAAAACACTCAACCAGAAAAGGAAAGCCATAAATAGTGAACAGCCTGATATATAAAGAACTACATAAAGAACAAAAGACGGTCAGATCCTACAGTGTAGAAAAATTTACAACTAGAGAAGAACTCTTACCCTTGGAAATGACATGATTGCGACGAGCAGACACACAGTAGATAGAGAAGAGATGGAAACAGAGGTGGGCAAAAGTAGAGTAGCCTTGTGGGAGAGAAATTAGGAAGGCAGGGGTAATTTAAAAAATAAATTTAAAAAAAAAAAAGTAGACAGTAATTCTTTGTTTGAGAGAAAAAGTAAGGGGAGGAAGGAAAACAAAAAATAAATAAAAAAGAAAATTTTATTTCCCTCTTGTTTGGAAGCATAGCAATGAGGGAAAAAAACCAAGAAAGCAATTTGTCTAACATAAAACAGAACAAAATTACTTTTATATCTTTATATTATATAATATAATTGTTCAGTTATTAGAGGTAAATTTGTTAATTTGTAATATAATTACATTTTTTCCCAAAATTAAAAAAATTAGTTTTTGTGACTCAAAGAAAAATTTTAAATTTTGATCTTTTTTTCTCTCTATTCAAAATCACTCTCAAATTATTATAAAAAAATAGAATTTTCTTTTTTTTTCTGTTTTTTTCTTTTAGTATATTTAGATGCTTAATGATATTTGGTTTATATTTAAAAATTATTATTAAGTAATCATATTTTATGATGCCAATATATTCTGGCAAAGATTTCATAAGTAGGTGTGCAGTTACATTAGTGCATTAGATTTCTGTTTGTACTGCCTTAGAACACACTTAATGCCAAAAAGATTCAAATGGAGTTGAATTGTGCTTTTTTTTTTTTCCAATATCAGATTAATTTTTATATTTTGTCTTCTTTTTTTTTTTAATGTTTGATACCATGTGATATATTAGTGCTTCCTTTTCCAATGATTATAAAAAAATTTTCCTTCAAATTTGGAAGGCATTCCCTTATTAAGATTTTGTTTTAAACTTTTTGACCCACCTAATTTTGTTCTGACTTTCTTGTTAGAGAACATTAACCATTTCTGTTAAGTCAAAATCAAAATTAGAAGCCTCATCCTAAGATGGGGCCACATTTTTCCCATAAGCTCTGTTATTTATTTATTTATTTATGGTCCAACACGAGCATGAAATTCTTATAATTTGTGATATATATTTTAAACGATGATGTAAAATTCTAATGTGAAAAGAATGGAGTGGCATATTGGGTAATACGCAGTTTCTATTTGAAATTGAAAGGCAAAAAAAAAAAAAAACAATCTTCCTTTTTAGCAGTTTAAATGTGCAAAATTGTAAAATTATGTTCCGTAGCATAAAAGTTATAATCATATTTTAGTTCCAATAATAATGTAATTAATGATTAGGGTATAATACAAACCTAAATTATTTACATCTGTACATATATACTACACGCACGAACGGTAAAGTATTTCTCTCTCTTTCTCGGAAGAAACTTGGCGCCAACATGAAGCCCCAAGGTGAGACAAGAAAATATAAACCCTAATTTCAAACTTTCCTCCTATCGATTTCTCGAGAGGATTTTCAATTTTCCTGGAAACCAAACGGATTTTTTCTTGGTTGGGTTTTCCGAATTCCGATTTTCTGATTACGCCGTTCGATCTGTCAAAAAAAATTTGGCGTCTTTTAGGTCAAAAAGGCGGTTCAAGTCCAAGTCCTGCGGCCATGCTCGCTTCTCACATGGGCAAAAGAGAGAAGCTTCAAGAGGAGCTCCGTAACATCGAGAAACAGGTAATATCTGTTCTTCGTTCTCTGTTTGTTTTCTAGGAAACCGATGGGAAAACAGAAAAAGAAAGATTTTTAATTTAATTTTGTATTATGGAGAGATGTTTTAGAGTGGAAATCGGGTCTTTGTGTTTTTCTGATTTGTAGGTCTATGAATTGGAGACGAGCTATTTGGAGGATTCGACCCATTTTGTTAGTGTGCTCAAAGGTTTTGATGGGTTCCTTTCTTCGTCCAGGAACACCGCAAAGTAACCATCTTTTGTTAATTATTGCACACTGTTGCAATTATCAATTTCATGATCAATGTTTTTTCCGCTGCGGGTTGCCCTGAAGTTTTTGAACATTTTGTTAAATAGGTGAAGTTATCTCATACCAATTTTCGTTATTTTTCAACTTTTTAGTGGCTACATAGTTCAATTAGAGATGAAGACTGAGTTTGTCAGCAGGAAAGAGGAAGTTGGGAGAGAAATATTTATAGCCTGTAGATGAACTTTGATACATTTGGTTATTAGGGCATTGATTACTGGCATCATGTTAAAAGATCTTTTGTTCAATGAACTTTTCCATCTTTTCCCTATTTCTGGCTGACAATATATGCGGAAAACTAAGTTGCAGCTGTTTGCTACGAGCCTGCAAGGTCCCGTGTGTCAACATTCAAGCCTCTTTTCTCTGTTTAACTGGATCTGTGCAGTAATGGATTCTGCTACACTTGATCCTGCAGCTTAAAAAGGTCCAGGAAACTCCAGCCAGAAGATAGAATCTTCTCATTGTCTTCAGTTACTTCCCCGGCTGTACGTGCTAAATTTTTGACTCATTAACAGCAACTTCTTCATTTCCCTTTGTTTTTCTTTGCAGTATCCTGATCACTTTCCTTCTTCCATGGTTGAGATTTTTAAAGTGGCAATTGGATGAGTTAGCTATTTCTTTAAAATGTTTCAAATGATCAAAATCTGAACCTCCGATTTTCAAATCAATTGTGTAGATTCGTCTGATGATGATGTCACCATCAACTTAAGAGGATTGGAATCCGATTTGTGATGTGACACTTTAAATTGCAATTATTGGTTTTCAGAATCTTGCGATCAGGTTAAAGGCTCCTGATTTTGTGTATCTGTAATGTATAATGTTGCTCAGAGATACAATTGCTATGTTTAATGAGGGCTGGTTCTGTGTGCTCCTGGTCAGAGTATGAAAACAAAAAGGGGAAAAGGAAAGCAAAAGGCAGCTAGTTTGTTTGTTTGTTCAGCTAGTTGATCTCTCAACAAGTTTAGAATTTTAGCTGATCCAAATCTTTTTTAGCTTATAAGTAGGAAAGAAGATTACTTCCATGTCAGCAGTGCAAATAACCCCTGAGAAAACTCATAAGGAGTTTAGTTGAATTGTCCTTGTTGCAACTAGTTAATCAGAGTCGTTAGGCTTGTGTCCTTACTCGAAGATTGTTTAATATCTTCAAGTAACGGTGTGGATACTATCGAAATAGCCATTAAGAGAAGTTCATAGCAATTGACTCAGGAAAATGCATCCGCTGCTTTGTTTTCCCTTTCCCATCAGTATACAATTTCGTAATCAAACTCTAGAGCTATTGCTAACAACATGAATATTACGAGCCCAAGATTGTTGAGGAAATAGTGGCTGCTCTAATTGGCCATAAATTTATAATATGTTTGTAGCACACAGACGTTTCTCAAACCAGTAACGATCGAAATTCTGATTCAATTTGAACTATCTACATTTTTCATTATATTAGTTGCTGTTATCAGCCCAACATTCAGAATTGCAACCATCTTTGATTCTTTCATTTTGTTGTGTTACTGATGCCTGGCCACTATTGATGTTGTTTGGTATTTGATGTTGCTTACAAGGCAGGATGGCCACACTGTAGCTAATTGTTTGTAGAATGGTTGTTGAGATAGTTCAGATTTAACAAGACTTCTTTGCTCGCTTTGTTTTCTTATTCTTCAGGCTGAAGAACTTGGAGTTGGCCATGAAGGTGAGCTCTTGTTCATTGATTCACAAACCTTGTTATTGGTATAATGTGAAATACGACATATTTTCATATCTTTCCATTTCTTGCAGACGGTAGATCTGATGTTGCTCCTGGCCGGCCCAAGGGTCCAACCTTGCCTTCTAATGTGCAGTGAGTATCAAATCTATGAATCATTTACGATTTTACAACTAAGAAAAGAAAAGGGAAATTGAAGATGGAAAAAAATGCAAAAGTTAAAATAAAAAGAAGAAAACACAAAAGGGAGAACAGATTTACATCAATACACATCCAGAAAACCGCCCAAACAACTATTAAATTATGAAATGTGGACTTAATATCAGACCCAAAGTCCTCAAGCACAGAAGTTATCTTAAGGACAGAGAGCAGCATGTTGCAATCGTAGTTGCATAATTTGTACTTGTTTGTCAAATCATATTTGTTAACGCATTATGCCAGCCATGTTTATAGGGGAAGACCAAAGAAGGGAAGAACGTCAACAGGACCAAGAGATGTAAAGAGGACCAGACCACCAAGTGAACAAGGATTCAACGATGAAGATGATCCTGATATGAGCTTGAAATAACTTCTCTACGCGGAAGAAGTCTCAGCAGATGTAAATCTTCTATTCAATTCCAGGCCGCTAGGATTTGGAAGAAATTTCCCTTTTAGCTTAGTCCAGGCATTCGGCCATATGGTTGATATTAACGAGGCTCTGCATGGCGCATGGGGCATGCTCTGAGCGTCGTGTTTCATTGTATTGTTTTATACATTATTTGTTTTGCAACAGAGTAGCAACTTGTACTTCGTAAGTTCTCCAACGTAGAGCTCTAAGTTTAAATTCTCTGTTTCGTAGACGTCGGCAGTTTGGCATCGAACATATTAGACACCATTTGAAGAATAAATCTCGGAGTGTCCACTTAAAAAAGTATTCTCTTTCTGGCCTGCCTTCGAGAGCAGTCGGGTACGTAACCGAGATAAACCATGAATGGGCCTTTGGGGCCGCCATTACCAAAGGCTAGTAAAATCTTGAAGGAGGCCCAAATGGAGGCCTAATGATCATAAAACAGATATTAGAGATAAGAGGTACGGTACTACTTTTGTTTTTCTATTTCATTTATAAATAAATAAATATCTCTATTTCGCGAAGAAACTAGAGATTCGCAAAACCAATGGACTCAAGTGGCCAACAGAAGACCTAGGAATCGAGACCTAGCTCCTGGCAAGGAAAAGGCGATTAAAAGGCTCGGGTTACTAGTCAAAGCAAAAGGCAATTAAAGCAGGCCAAGGTCCTCCTCGAGACATAATTAACTTACTCCTGGACCAGCGCCCCCCCCCCCAAAGGGAATACTTTGACTGGCAATGTCGTTAGACCTTCCTCGTTCCATGCCTATGGCCATATCAAAGCATTCTACTGGCCGATTTTTAAAGTTTTAAGACTTCTGGGATTAACATTGTGGCAGAGACTACATCGAAGCATTCTGCTGTCGGATTTTAAAAGCATTTAGAGTTCTGGGATTAACACGCTCACTTAACTTTTCTACCTGGTTTATCTCCTCAGCTTGATATTTTCAAGGCCTTTGGATCAGGTTGAGCCTTTCGGGCTTGCTATGGGGATGGACATTGCCGAGTCCTAACCAAAACGTTTGTAGGGAAGTCGTTGTTACGTGTAACTGATAAACCGCCACTCAAAAATAAGATCAGGACCTTCGGTTGGTCTCGGCGATTATGATGTATACAGAACTCTAAATTACCGTCACATTATGTTTCTTTTTATATAGATTTAAATTCTAATCTCTGTACTATAATTTATTCTAACAAAAATAAATTTATATATTTAAACAAATAATTGTGGAGTTTTAAATGTGTTAATATTAAAATTAAATTTAAAAAGACTCACTTAACTTTAATAACATTTAGATAATAATTTTTTTATAAATGAAATTAAATGAGTACAGTAATTAATTATTCATAATTTTAATTTATAAATATAATAATTAATATATATATATATTAATATTATTTACGATTAATAAAACGAGAGATAACGCCCAAAACTCATAATCGTATGTATTTTAGTGGAGGCGGGTTGGCTTCAAGGGCACCACGGACAAGCCGGGGGGTTGTTTATCTATTTATTATATTGATTGACTTTTCATTGCGGTGTGGCTTTTTGTTTTGTCTTGTTTCGGTTTTTTTTTTTTTTGTCTTTGTTTTTTATTATTACGGCGAGATGACATACTGATTTACACGTGATATGAACACCCGACAAACTGGGGTAGAAACAAGACATCTTGTTTGAATAATATATATATATATATATATATATTAAAAATTTATATCCTTTGGTCTAACTAATCAAAGATTTTAAATATTCTAGGTCGTACGCACGTGCTCGTTCAAAAAGGAAAAAATATATATATATATAATCTACTAAATGTTCTTTGAACACTTCTTAATCTTTGACAATTTACGCCCATCGACGCCTGAAGAATGAGAATTTCGAGCTCCCAGTCTTGTACAACGCCGAGGAGCTTCTCGTTAGAGGAATCCACTGACATCAATCAATTATTAATTCCACTACGAATGACTGAAGGCAACCTTAATATTTTTCCGGTTGCAAATATGTATTTTTTTTTTGCAGAATCATCGATACTGGCATTATTTTATTTCTCTTTACTCAAAAAAAAAAAAAAAAGTGTAGCAATAGTATGATTGAAACAAGCAAAAATTAAAAAGGCTAATTAGCCAATGTCTCGTCTTGCTTCGTTCTGGGGTTTGAATAATAAACAAAATTGACTCGGCGTAAAATAATTTAATTAGCAAATCCGTCGGTGTCTTCACCGAAAGAAAGATTCCGTTGGCGTCGTTCTATGAAATCGCATTCAGAGGGGGGTCTATCCCCATTGTATACCCATGGCACTTTGAGCTTTCAACGAGGGAAAAATATTTTTTTTTTAAATAAATTAAAAAAAAAAAACAAACGAGAAGAAATTATAACCGATATTGCCGAGGAACATCCTTTCCCGAATGAAATTCGGGCCTTCCTTTTTTTTTTTTCTCTCTTACGGGAGAGAGTTTTTTAAGGGCCACTGTGCTCTTTTTTTATTTTTATTTTTTTAATTTTTAGACGCACATATGATTAGTGATTAGTTTACTAGTTATTAAAAAAAAACTAAAAATAAATCCAAAAGTTGGCTCCTTTACTTCACGGACCGTCCATGCAATTTTCTATAGCCGACAAAATTGACTTTGACTGTAAAAAAACACGACGCTTCGGGACACTGTCGACTACTAATGATCCAGTTTCGTTTTTCTCTTCTTTGTCGTCGTTGCTTTTAACTAAGGAAAAAAAAAAATTGTGGGAAATATTTTCATCTGCAACCAATCCTTACCATCTTTTGGTCCATTGATGGCAAGCACTGAGCTCTAATTTTCTGTGGGAATTCTATTTTAATCCAAGTTGTATCCAAAACGCGACTAAAACAACGCGAGGAAACATTCAAAGGAGGAGAAAGAGGGCAAAAAGGGAAAACAACAAGGCCGAAGAGGTTGGCTCGTTGACCTTAAAATTTTAATTACTCATGGGACTGCAGTACAATGTGGATGAGAGTATTACGGATGGATGTATAAAACTCGTCTCCTAAATTAGATAAAAAAAAAGGAATTTTAGAACATATAAATGTGGTAATGCATTTCTTATAAGGCTATCTCCTAAATCAGATAAAAAGAAGAAGATTTTAAAATATATAAATGTGGTACTGCATTTCTTATAAGGCTATTTTTTGGAGAGACAGTAATCATTCCGTGACAAATCGCTCGGTGGGTGGGCCGATGTATTTTTTTTTTATTCATCAGTCGGTAAAATTGGTTAGGCCCCCCAGAAATTTTCTGCGAATTTTTGTTACTCTTCTTGTTGGGTTGACGCGAAAAGATTTTATGTTATTGGGACGGATGATTTGTACATTCGAGAAAACGAGTGAGGGTAAATGATAATCTTTGGCATAAATACTAATCACTTTATAAATACTAGATTATTATTTTTTTTATTATTATTTTTTTAAAAATTTATTTTAGTGGAAGAATAGCTAGACAGTGCCCGTCTTACAAGTCGCCGTTCTTTTTTCTCATTCAATGAGTTAAAATTTGAGGGAGGGATTTTCATTTTAGTGAGCGGTCGACTTTTATCCGTCACACCCATTTCATGGTTTTCGACGCCATCACTTGAAAATAACAATTCCGTATCTAATTGATCGTTGGCTGGCCAGTCTCATGTATGCCTCAGAACAATTTCTTTTGTTATAATCAACGAGAAAGATTGCACAACCGACGCTCCCCCAAACGTAATCAAGAATGAATTTGTAAAATCACCCTTTAATTTCCTGGGTTTGCGCATAATTACGCATTAGTGCCACTCCGTATAAATGTGGAGGTCCTACTTTTTATAGCCTTTGAAATTCTTGAATCATCGCCTGCTTCAATTGACGAGGGAAGGTGAGGAGAAGTTTCATTTATTTATTTTATTTTGTTATTTATAATTAAAAAGGCACTAAAACGACTGGTAAAATCAATTAAAACGCGGCACGAAAAGCGCGTCCGTAGAAGCCAAAAGTCGCTTCTTACTTGGGGGGGGAGAGGGTCCCACGTACGATGATCCAACGATTTGGACTCATCTCGGAAACGTACACGCGTGTAGACCGCGCCGGCGATGAAGAACGGTGCGGTGGACCCGGTGGTTCTGTTTTGTATTTATATTGGGATATACGAAAAGTGAGTTTTTAATTTTTATAATTAGAGAGAGAGAGAGAGAGAGAGAGAGAGAGAGGGTCATTTTAATCATATTAAGCAAAGTCTAATGTAAATATATAATATATAAGCATTCTAACAGACATTGAAAGGGAGGGGATTCCTAACATATAATATATAAGTTGCCAACTATGAAGACAATTTAAAAATATCCCATCATCTGTTCTTTCTTTCTTTTTTTGGGGGGGGCTTAAAAGAAATAGAAAAGTAAAAGCTTTATGTCACGGTTTCATAAATAAATAAATAAATAAAAGAATATTAGGTTAATTGCACTCTATAATAACTAGTCGGGATCCTAAGTTATTTCCAGAACTAATCTGTTAATACAAAAACAAAAGATCTCCCTCGCGGCGTCGCCGTTTTGAGTCTCTTTACTTTCGGGACGCTTCCCTACGGTAGAATGGTAGATTTCTGTCCTACACATTTCCAAAAACAAAGTACGCCAATTTTGGCCGTCGAAAAAATCCAATCACGTGGGTCCAAAGTCCACCGCTGAGCTGCTACGTTACAGGCGAATGATTTTATTTTATTTATTATTTTTTATTTATGACCACCTTGACTTTAGTTAAAAAAACGCAGTACTACTAATTTCCACTCGGAAGTAGCATCGACTCTTAAGCAGGACGAGTGCATAGAACATCATTTAAAGGAAGTAGAGCGCAGAAAACCCCTTTTTAACGTGGGTGGCAACAAAACCCCCTATTTTGTATATATAAAGTACAAATTTTGCTAATGACCTGGTGCTTTTCTCGGAGCTGGTTTATAGGCGCCGGCTCACGTCAACCCACCGGGAAAAACAACACTTTATTCCAATAAGACAAACAAAATGCTAGGCAAAGGGTGTTTTATACCCCGGGTGGGATTTTTTCCCGGGCCCCCCCCCCCAAGGAGAATTGTTAAAGACTCGCACTCCAAAACGTCACTCGACGAACAGCTTTTTCCTTCTTTTTTAATTTTTTTTGACTCTGCCACTCAATAAGCACCGTTTGACCCGAGCATGTGTTTTCTTTGCTCGGACCCACTAGATCCTCCTTCCTGGATATAGCCCGCATGCTAATCTGCCTCGGACTTTTCAAGCATATCACACGGTAAATTTTCCTCGTTGAGACATATCATCTCTCTCTCTATATATATGTGTGTGTGTGTATACAGATATCGCCAGCCAGCCAACCATCTAGGGCCTGGCATAGTGCTTGGGGCAAGAAACACCGTTGACTATCCTTTAGCTAAAGAAATTAGCTAGCGGAGAGGAAACTAAGAAGTTTTGTTCAAGCAGAATTATCTATACGAGAACATATCAAAGCGCATAAGGATGGTGAGGGTTCCTTGCTGTGAGAAGATGGGTTTGAAGAAAGGGTCGTGGACGGCGGAAGAAGATCGGATCCTCACCTCCTACATTCAGAAACATGGCCATGACAATTGGCGCGCGCTGCCTAAGCTAGCGGGTATATATTTCCAACAAATCCATCGGGGTTTTACTTTCCAAACTCTTATATATGTTCTAACTAATGAACCGAAACAGTGTGCTGGTGCATAGTCTAAAGTCTTCCGATTCTATTCCTCCTCTTGATCATTTGCAGGTTTGCTAAGATGTGGGAAGAGTTGCAGACTCAGGTGGATAAACTATCTAAAGCCGGATATTAAGAGAGGAAACTATAGCAAGGAAGAAGAGGAAACTATCTTCAAGTTACATGAAACGCTTGGAAATAGGTATTCACTTTTGTCTTTTATTAGCACTCCTGATATTTCTGGGCAACAAAATAAGGCATTCTTTGTTAGTCCTGTTGGGTCCCTTGGCCTCCACAATTTACTCCGAGGAAAATAAGAACAATTAAAACGCTCAAAACTGCAAAAATTTCTTAAGCTGAAGTCCTCGTTCTTAATTTTTTCAGGTGGTCAGCGATTGCAGCAAAATTACCGGGAAGAACAGATAATGAGATTAAGAATGTGTGGCACACCCACCTTAAGAAAAGAGTACCCAAGCAGAAACAAGACAGCAGACCACAACAATACGTCACAAAATCAGAATCGGAATCTGCAAATTCATTTGATCAAACTTTTTCTGGATTAGTTGAAATTAAAGGGTATGCACCAATGTCACCGTCCTCCAGCGAGCAATCCTCGGTCAGTACTGACATCTCAGTCACCCCGGCCCAAACAAGCAACATTGGCATGGTCCACGGCGGCGAGAGTATGGACTCGTCGGAGATCATTCCCGAGATCGACGAAAACTTCTGGTCAGAACCGGGATTGGCTGAGAATTCTAGCGTGCCAGCGAGTTTCCTAGATGAATTACATTTCCAATCGCCATACACGGATGTTTTTGACGGCACAAGTGTTGTTGGTGATGGCATGGACTTTTGGTACGACATTTTGGTTAAGACAGGAGGCATGCAAGAACTACTATAATCTGAAGTAGAACATGGGTACTTCTTCACTCGGCCTTGGACATGAAAGGAAGCTAGACAGGTTAAGTTAATTGCGATCATCAAAGAGGCATATAGTTTTCTTCCAACACGTAACCAACAAGAAGGTATATATACAATACAAGGTTTGATTTGGGACCACTTCCTGCTATCCTAACATACTCCGATCAAGAGGCCGTATGCAAACGTGATTACTTAAATGACGTCTTACAAAAAGATGACCACCTCAATTAGTTGTGCATATGCCAGCTTGTCGATTCTGGCGATGATGAACAATGTTGCAATATTTAAAAAAAAAAAAAGAAGGACGTGACTCTACAGTGTGACTTTCATTTTATAAAGAGATTCTTTGCGTGACTCACTCAGCTATTGTTTGTGATGTTCAATTCAAAACAGAACAACCCATTGTACTGAAACTTGTAACGATGCCCTTTAAGGCTATCCAATAGAGTACTAAATGGTTCCGGTGGGATTACATGGTAGTCAAGTTTGGGATCATTTTGGCAACTAAAAACCTGCTTGTCGTCGAGTTGGTACTCGGGACCACCCCACAGCACCGCCGCCCCCCCTCCCCCGGCGGCGGCCCAAAGTTCCTAGAGATTTCACAGAGTCAATTTACATCTCTTTCATTTGAAAGGCTGAATTTAGCTGTGGAAAAGATATCAGAGAAATTTTACTAAAGCAGAATAATAGTAGTTTCCCAAGACAAAGTTAAAACCAGCTGTGATGGGCTGAGAATCCCCATCAGAGCGTGGAAACAAGTAACTTGACGGCTAGGTTACGAATAACTTGACCTGACAAACCATTTTTCCCGTACCAGAACAACGACACATCCGATCAAAACCAAATTACAGTATCTTGGTTTGTATGAATAATTACAAGTTACTAGTTTTTTTGAATGAATTATAATTTCAAAAATGGTGCTTGTTTACTTTTTAAAATTTCAACCAATCATTTTATGAATGAATTTTCTACCATATTGGCATGTATATTTGGCTGAAATACTGCATGGATCTTATGCACTTTAAAGTTATTCAACTAGCAACTAACTCAAGTACGTCCAGACAAAGATAAAGTTCTGCATATCAAATAATTTAGCTGGAATAATAATGAGATTGCAAATTAAAATTTACATAGTTAACATTGAGGAACATTGATATTGTTAAGAAATCTCTTTATATCTATTATTCAAACAAAAATTCTACAAATTCATCCATTGCTCACATCTTCTATATCTATATGCGAATGGTGTAACTGTTATCTTCCAACTGCAGCTGCGGACAGCGTTTACCTAGTATATCAAAAATTTTCATGGTGTGAGAACAGACAAACTTGAACACGGGGAATATGGCTGAATGATGCTAATTGGAACCGGCCTTTGATTTACAAAATTTATGTCTCAAAATTTCCTCCAATTGTTGAACTATCAACGAGAACATGCCTGCAAAAGAGCAGCCCAAAAACTTGATGAATCAGCTGCGCTCATGAACTTCAGTTACAGCATCATGTGAAACTTTTCACATTTTTGCTACTTAGCCTGAATAAATGTAAAAGGATGGATGCATTTTCAAGCAGCTTGTGTCTTCAATAACTATAGCAGTCAATAAAACTAAAGAGTATGGACCGAATTGGATGCTTAGCTGGTAAACTATAAAAGCAGGTGACCAGTCAGCACTAGATTGGACTGTTAGGAAGAAGTTTAACTTCAGCTGGTATTGTCCTATACACATTCCACTTAATTAACTTGAACACTTGGAGAAAAGTGTTCACCCAGTTTGTCCAGCCAAAGCACAATCCTAGGCAAGTGGCAAAATGACCGAAGAGTAAAGTAGCCCAGGTTTGTAGAATGAATTATTCAGGCAGTAGAGAGATTACAATTTGTGGACTACAGCAAATTCCATGAGCACCATAGCAAGATGATAATTCATTCTAAGTATGAAAAAGAGCAGCGGCATAAAACCTGAAAGAGTGCTATCTCTATGCTGTAATGAGGCTTTCACCAAAAGGGTGCCTGGGATTTGCTGAAAAACCTGTAAAAGAGATGGTGCTATCAAAGAGGATTTATACAGAGAACTAAACTATAAGCAGTTTTTTTTTTTTTTAATATATTCTGGTACAAATGCAGTTCATGCCAGGTAAATGTGAACATACCAAAATCTGAAAATTTAAGCTATTTAAGGAAAAATGGGGACTTGAACCACTCGGTATGTTTTCCATAGTATTAAAACCAGCATCTTCCTTGAGATATGTTGCTTCCTTCTTCAGGACAGCATTGCACTGATCATAAGATGCAGTGATCTGTTAACATGAGATTGTACAGCACATAAGGAGACTGGATACCATATAGACAAAAAATAGGAATATTTTAGATCAAGATGGATTGTTCTCACATTAACAGTGAACAAGCAGGTATTCGTTACGCATGATGCCCCAAAAGTATGGAAGAAGGACTCAATAGATTGCAATACGTGTACAGCACCGAACTGTCGTTTAAGTCCCTGAAAGCTAGGAAAGTTCCACAGTGAGCATAATAAGAGAAATCAAGAATTGTGGGGAGAAAAATAACAGTTTTCTTTACTTCTTATTTTTCTGTGGGGTGGAGGTGGGATTGGAAGAACAAGTGAACAATAGTGCCTGACCCAGTAGTAACTTAATGATAAATTAAGTTTCACAGCATTTAGGAGAAAACAGAAAAAGAAGCCTTTTTCTTCCTGGAGGTGGGGGTGAAATGAGAGGAAACCAGACCTCAAGTGTGAAAGAAAGGTTACTCTTCTCAATCACGTGGGGTAAAACTATCTTCCTGGCAGGAGGTACAAAAGACCATGCTAGCCCCCACCGACACGTTTGCCCCTGGACAAATTCAGTTGTCTTGACTACAGTGACTCCCATCTCTCGAAGCTTTGAGGTTAGAAATTTAAGATTTATTTTCCTCCCAACCATTGATGTGTACCACCTACAAACAAAGCAGGATGTTTAAAGCCTGATGCTATAATAAAATGAATCTTGACATGTGACATATGTACAATAGAAGCAATTGTGGCAAAGACACTACCGAAAAGTCTCCTTCAAGACAACACTGTCTTCAATGATATGGCTAATAAATGCCTTTTCTCCCCCTGGGCAAACCATTTCTTCAGGAGTCCCACCACAAGAAGTTTTTGGATTCAATCCAGCATCTTCCATGGAATCAAAAAATGGAGGATTACACATGCAGAAATCAAACTTCTCACCATCCCTGACTACACCAAGCAGTACTGGTGGTCCACCATAATTTCTATTCAAGTCTGTCTTCAAGGAAAATGAAGATGAACGTGACATTTTAGCTTCACCAAACACACTCCCACTTTTATCCAGTGTGCTTTCACCATTATCAGATTCTCTGCAATGTGACTCTTCAACAGCAAGGGTGCCATGGCAACATTGAACCCTCCGAATTTTGATTAATTCTGCAACATGTGGATTAGACTTAACATTTCTCTCAGCCCAGTCCACTGCTATGTCTGTCACGTCTGCAACAAAGTGCAGCAACATAAGAAACTAAATGTACATCACATCATTCAAAATTTACTAGAAGTGTTAGTTCCAAAACACAAGTACATTAAAAAAAATTTCTACCTGACCCAACGAAACTCCATCCTAATAGAGAAGCACCAAGGAGTGGGTAAATGCAGTTTGCTCCAGTGCCTACATCAAAACCTCTGACAACCTTTCCATCAGTGTTATTCTTTGGAATGATGTCTGATGAGAGAAGATCTTCAATCCAATGGATGTAGTTGGATCTGTTTGGTACCGTGGGGCAAAGTTGTCCATCAGGAATCCACCTAGATGATTCAGATGATGTGAAAAGAATCTTAAGCAATTCATCCCCTCAGATATCAACTTCAAAAAACAAACACACGCAAGAAACAACCTTAAAATACACCAAATTTCAAAACATCCATTCATTAACACAGATAATTTAGATTTGAAAACAGGATAACAGAACGATTAAAATTTTAGAAACCGAAGAATATAAATTTCAAAACCTCCCTCAAAACTTTTACAAGTTCACCAAATTAGACAATATTCCGCATTACAGCAAACGTATAGCAGCTCATCACAAAATCTTAAGACCTCATCAAGTCAGTGATAAAAACGAAAACCAAAAAAAAAGAGGAAGAAAAAATAAAATAAATTAATA
>CM034046.1:4314830-4351516 GCA_019804595.1 Bruguiera parviflora
ATATATATATATATATATATATATATATATATATATATATCTCTAAATTGGAATCTTCATAATCATCACACACATTAAACTGAAGCTAGCAATGTCTAGGAAATGCATTCATTTTCTCCCGAAAGACTGAACTCCAACGTTCAACTTAAAGAAGTTCTTTTGGTTTTTTTTTTTCCTAAACTGAAAAAGAAACACAGAGCACAGAAGACAACACCATCAAACCCCTTAGCTGGAACAAAGCATTTCAATTTTTGGGAGGAAAAGTTTTCAAAGGAAGAGAAGGGTAAAAGGGTCAAAATGTACCAGTTGAGGCCGTGGTCATGTAGGAGGAGGACCCGCGTGAGTTCGCGTGTGGCGTTGAAGTCCGTCCAGTCGATCCGAGCGCGGCCATCTCCGGCGTACCCGACGAAGGGCTTGAAAGAAGGGTAGAGAGAGGACAGGAGAGCGAAGTTCGGCGGGTTATCGGCATACTTGTTTTTCGGATGGATCGTGCGCCGCTCCGCCCTCTTTCTCTTGCTCTTCTTGCTCGGCATTTTTCCCTCTTTCCTTTTTCTCCTTTGAAATAAATAAATAAATAAACTAGAGTTTTGTAGAATTACCAAAAAAGGCACAAATACATTTTTTGTGCAACGACGTCGTTTGATGACTGTTTCAGTTGTCTCCTACGAAAGGCTTCGTTAAAGAAATCAAATTACTCCGATAAAACCAAACGAAATTAAATTACAATCGGTAAGCTTGTTCAAATTACACCTCTTTTAAAGCTTAAGCACGAAGTTGGAACCGTCATCTATGACTGTTTATGTTTGAGACCCTGTCTGTCCAATATACTTCTACTCACTCAACCACCTCACCGTGGCACGTAGAAAACAATGCTCTATAGGCACCATGGCAATCCGTGCTGACTAAAATGGCAGTATGGTACCCCGAAGGCAGAGCATCGTAACCACGATTAGCCAGTTAAACCCAATTGATTCAGATGCTAGGTTTCCTTTTGCTCTTGACCTAGAGTTAATGCCGGGGGAACAAATGTCTGATCCGATCGATGTATGGATTTGGCTTAGTTAACAGTACATGGAGATTGTAAAAGAAGAAGCTGGACAGATTGATACTTGGAGACTTAAAGCCCAGATTATGCACGGATTTGCCTTAATACTGCAGCACTGCTAAGAGACTGTAAAAGGAAAAATTGAAAAGTTGAAAATATAACACAACCGTGAGCTCTAAATATTTGATGGGAAGACAAAAACCTCAATTGACGCCAAACAAGAGTCCTGTGAAATTTGGAGAAAATAACTCTTATATCTGCGCAAATTCATGACTGGAGCAATAACTAAATTACTGCAATGCCAATCCACAAAAGTGGCCATGAAAAATTTCGACATCCTCATGTTATCTTAAGGGTACAAAAAGAAACAAAGTAGCTTTTCCTTCAAAAGTTAATCTAAAATTTTGCAATGGCTTTATTCCAAATCACTAACCATGGCCACTGCAACTAGTGGCGAGTGATCCAATCAACCTTGACTGGAAGAGAGAAATTTAAGAAAGACACGAGTAAGCAAGGGCCTTCTCCTCGGAAAGCTCCTCTGCTGTGGCGTCCAACTTCTTCCTTGAGAATTCATCAACGTGAAGCCCTGATCCAGGACAAAGTGCATAAAACAGAAGAGATTACCATTCAATAGACTTTGGGAAACAAAAGCTGCCCTCCCTTGGAAACTGAGAAACAAATTCATGCAAAAGAAGTTTATAGTTTTGTTTGTTTGCTAATTGTTAGTATTATTGCAAAAGCCAGAGACTTTGGTTTGGTTCTAAAAGGACTTGGTGTGTACCGAAAAGAGCTCCATTCACTAACCAGATGATAAACATTTCTGGGTAGTACTTGTTGCAAAAAGCAGGATTCAAAGAGTTCACAACAAGGCATTGTCAAAGAGTAACATGACACAAGCACAATTAAATTGACATAACAGAAGTAAACATGGATAAATAAATGCCCGCGGAGAGGATGAAAGAAGAAGTAAATATGGAAACATAAACATCTAGATACAGTTTAAATCAGCCACATCCTCACCTTGAACAATTTTCCACTCTCCATTCTGACATGTTACTGGAAAAGAGTAAATAAGTCCAGTGGGTACATTGTACGATCCATCAGAGTATACTCCCATGGAAACCCAAGTGCCCTACAAGAATCATGGCAAGGGATAAGGGAACATAAAACCAAGCTCACCCCGGATAACCATTTGTTACTGAAAGAAAAAGGAACACTTCCATACCTCAAGAGTTCCAAGAACCCAATCACGGATGTGATCGCAAGCAGAGCTGGCAGCAGATAGTGCACTTGAAAGCTTGCGCGCCTTGATAATTGCAGCACCACGTTGTTGGACTGTAGTAATGAACTCTCCATTCAACCTTCAACCAGCGAATTAAATTAGCTTAACACTTCACAATTTATAATATGGTGAATACAAGAAATACAGCAATACAATTACCATTCATCATCTTTAACAAGCTCTCTGACAGGCTTATCCCCAGAGGGGGTTCTGACAGTAGCATGGTTGACATCAGGGTACTGAGTTGATGAATGATTACCCCAGATGATCGCATTTTTCACATCAGAGACTTGAACATTCAGTCTCTCAGAGATTTGACCAAGTGCCCGGTTATGATCCAACCTTGTCAAACAAGTGATATTTTTCTCAGGGATCGAAGGAGCAAATTCCTTTAGAATCAATGCATTGGTGTTGGCTGGGTTAGCAACAACCAGGACCTGTGCAAATGAAGAATAAGCAACAGTTGGAAAGTCAAATCGAAAGATCAATTTTTACACTAGTTAATTTACATGCTTCCAATTTTTTTCCCGGCAAACCATGACACTCACCTTGCAGTTTGCAGCTGCAAGCTTCTCTAAAGCAGAAGCCTGGGACTTGTAAATTGAAACATTTTTTGACATGACATCTTTCCTCTCCATTCCCTCTTTCCTTGGGAAGCCACCAACCAAGACTGCAATGTTCACCCCAGCGCATGCCTCAACAACATCAGTTGTAGCGACAACGCCTGTGACAAGTGTTTTGGTCAGACCACATGAGCATAGAAACAATTCCATCATGAACCAAAATGTCAAATGTTCTTCAACTTCTTTTGTTAGCATAGGAGGATATGAAAGGGGAAGACTGGAACATACCTTTAAGAAGAGGGAATGCAGCATCTATCAGTTCCATCTTTACACCATTCAATGCTTCTGCTGCAGGTGGGATGTCAAGCATGTGGAGGATGACAGGCTGGTCACAACCAAGCATCACTCCCCTGGCAATCATGGGGACAAGGGCATATCCAATTTGTCCTGCAAGTCAAACAATGTCTCTTCATCATGTATTTTACTAGCCAACACAAATTTCTACTGAATACTGATTAAAGCAAATAAGTATCCACATCAGTCAAAACAAAAACACAGTGACCAAAGGTTTGCTCTACTAATCGCTGTATCTTTAAAATGATAATGCCTATTAGCCAAGTTATCAAATGCATGACACCTGTATGCATCGAGGAAACACGAATCATAAAAATTCCAAGCCACCAAAACAAAGAGGAAAATATATCAAAAATATAAATCTTCCCGCATTCCACAAGAATTAAGTTCAAAATACAAAAAATTAACTCAAATTATGGCGTTCCAGCACATCGAGTGCTCCCTTTGAAATAATATTGCTTGGGTGAAGCAAAAGATTAAATAGAGAGTCAATGCAAGAAACTCAAAGTAACTTAAACTTAATTGGAAGGGCGAAATGAGTCAACGGCCTTGATTAAACGACGCATCTTTTTACTTAAAACCGCGGTCGATGCTCCCTAAGCATTCAACAGATTGGATCACTCACTCGATCCAAAGACTTAGCTTCGTAAGCAAACCAATCAGACGAGACCGCTATCATGATCAACTGTCAGTAACCATCCACAGTCCTTTAGTAACTATCCAGTACAGCGCACGCACGGCACGGTATCACACATACGCAGATCTAAATAATTCCTTCAAGCTAAATCACAGCGAAATCGATCCTACGAGTCCCAGATCAAAACAGAAGCGACGGACCTGATTCAAAGTAGCAGAGCTAGTCGTAGAAATGATCGTGACTTACCTGCAGCTCCACTGACAAGAACGCGAACCGGTTGCTTTGCCATTGTAGGAGATCAGAGAAGCAACAAATGCTCTAAACGATTCGTTTCGGATAGAGCGAATATGAGAGTTGGGCGAAAAAGGACCAGGGAAATTGAGGGCAGGGAGAAAGCGTGAGCAAGGCTGGCAAAGGAATGGTGTTCGGCAATTAGGGTAGGCCGAGATAATTAGACGACGTCGTTTTGCTCCCGTCACTTTGAGACGTGAGCCACGAGCGCCTTTCCGCGTGCTTGGGACGCTATTCCGTTGACATTCGACCATTGATAGGGGCGAATACGTGAGTTTGATATACATATTTAAATTAAATTATTAATATATATAAGTAAAATTAATTAAATTATTAATAGTAATTATAAATCAATTAAATAGTTTAAATTATATTTATACTAAATTTTTAAAAATATTTAGATAATAAAAAAATTATATAGATAATATAAATAAAACATTATTTTAAATAAATTATTATAAAAAATTAATTATATTTAAATATAAATATAAATATAAATAAATTGAAATTCTAAATTTGGTGTAGATGGTTGAATTTTTTTTGGAGTAATTTAAGTTTTTATAAAATATAATTTTAAAGTTTGATATTATTTAAAAGTTGATTTAATTTTTATTATTTTTAAATTTTTAAAATCATAATTAAATAATTAATACACTTTATTCAAATTATAAACCATAATTAATTCATTTTCGACAATATAAACAATTTTGGTCTGATTTTAGTCAAATAAATTAAAATAACCGGATTGAGCGGTTTCTTATACATATTTCTACGACTGTCAATTATAAGGTAAAAAACTTGAAAGATAGAGAGTTGCAAGTTGCAACCGACTCTATGCAACGGAGGTAAAATGTATATAGTATTTGTTAATATAATTTTTTTGCGATATTTATAATTTAGAATATATAAATATTAAATAAGCCAAAAGTTATTGAATAAATTAAAATAAATTTAGGGGAAAAAAAGACTAAATATGTACTAATTTACAATTGAATAAAAAAATATTATTTTTTTTCTATAAAATCATATTTATTATTCTTCGTATCAAAGAGAGTTTATATTAAAAAAATTTGAGGGTAGTTTTCTAATGTTATTGAAATTAAATGTATAAGAGTTGGTAAAACAAAAAAAAAAAAATTAGTTTTCATTATGACGCACTAAAAATAGTTCTGATGAGATACATCGCTATGATACAAAAAGACAATATTGGGTAATTTCTCCGCTAAATAGCCCAGCGGTCGTAGGCTGTTAGACACTTCGACTTGCCGTTGCTCGCCCTGTCCTGCTTTGCAAATGGTGCCCATTGACTCCATTCTTCTTCCTCCTGCCGTTTCATGCCTTCTTGAAATGTTGAATTAAGCATTACTTCCTGAAAAATTTGAGAATATTTCTCAAATCTGCTGTTATACGAGTGTTTGTGACTATTTTTCTCGCGTCGATATGTAGAAAATTTTCAAAAATGCTTTTATGTCGCTGATGGATCCAAGTTTTCGTCAAGTAGGATAATTGCATTTTGTATGAACTTCGGTCCAACTTTGGTGGGACTGATGGTTTATCTTGGACTGGTAGTTGAGAAGAGAGAATTTAAACGAGTTAGAAGCAATTGGGATTCTTCGTCGGTTGAGTTGAAGTTACTTGGACTGGGCATGCAAATGATATCGTTTGGGTTTGGCTGACAATCATGGTCCTACTCTGTAAGACCGCAAATCCTCGTAAGCAGCCAAATGAGTGTCATAGCTTGAACCGGTAAAACAACAATTTAAGCAATAAAGATTGATTCAAGGAGATAAACCGAGCACACCCATGTGTTGAAAACTAAAAATCTGTATGTATAGCAATTCTCACACAGCCAGTTGTGCGCAATCACACTCTAAAATCAGGAAAGAAAAAAAAAAAAATCTTTCAGACATAATTACTTCTCACCATGATTTGTTTTCTTCTTACTTCACACTTCCACTCTGTTTTTGAATATAAAGGAAACCTGATAACTGATAGAATGCAAAGTCATTCTAGGCACTCCTGGCCAGCATCTCCTCTCTATACTTCTGAAGCTTCATATCCTGACGAAACTTGTGTATAAATTCTTCAGCTCTCTCATCCACTGGCCGCAGCTGCGGCGATTTAGCAACCAACTCTCTCCAAGCATCTTCAACACTATACAAATTCTTCTCCTTTTGTTTTCCTTCTTTGCTTGGCAAAGTCTTCCGTTCAATCACTTTTTTACCTCTACTTGTTTCTGCATGTGTATGGAAATGGTTGTTGGTATGCACCATCCCTCGCTCTGCAGCATAGAGCTGATCTATGTATATAGTTGAAATGCTTTTGTGGAACTGGTTTCTGTTGCTGTAGGGTTGGTAAGGATGGTTATACTGCTCTTGGCGATAGGGTCGTTTTGCAAGCAAACGTCTCTTGAAAGGCAGAAACAAATGGAGAGTGCAATACTCGATGATGCGATTGGTATTAGTTCTGATAATTTGAATGGCTTTAGAGAAGTTGAGGTTTTGGAGTTTGGATTGGAGCGTGTTAGCCAAGCGTTTCAACGCCTTCTTGGCGGGTTGAAGCTTCTTTGGCAGTCTTGAACGAGACATCCAAGTTGGTTTTCTTCAGCTATGCTGATGATCAGCCTTCTTTGAAACAACGGATTAGACAGGAGAGAAGTTGGAAGATTTTCGATCAAGGTTTTGTATAGGTTCTTTGACGGAACAAGACTTTTGCTCATTCGCATATATTGCCTCTGGTTTCATTTTGTTGGCGGTGCAAAAATGCTCTTATATACTCAATCTGGTAACGTGGATTGTCACTCTCCAATCGCGTAGATGCTAAAAGGGTTAAGGAAAACCACGTTGGTCTCGGATAGCATAGAAGCAATTGCAAGTAAAATATCCGACCTTTCTTGGTCAGGCAGTCTTAACTTTCGGCAGTCGGATCCCATTTGGGTCCCAAAGCAGGGCCCCGCTCGGACGCGGATTTCCATTTTCTAACCCCACGCCCCTTCAAAATGGGGTCCTGTGCCATTTTCCTATATGCATTGGATTGGAGCGTGTGGTCATGTTCTGGCTTAAGAAAGAGAGATCGGAGGGCACTACTATCTATAAAGCCTGTTTTCCTGGCTCATCATATTATTCACGGGCAACACCGTACAGGCACAGACATCATTCACTATAGTCCATACACGAGATGGCATCAAAATGATGCTTTTTGTTAAAAAATCATCCTTCGGTATCATTAACCTTCAGTGATTAAAATTGCACGGTGGCGCACCACCAACTCGATGTGCTTCGTGCGTTACTAGATTTGAATAATCAGACCAACTGGTCATCAAGTTTTTAGCAAGACAAAGAGGCAGAATTTCAAGTCTCGCCTCCTCCGCTCTCCTCTCTCACATGGGCTTTGATGCTCCTTAAGACCAAATCAAATAATAATAATAATGATAATAAATAAATAAATAAATAAAATACTCGTACAATCAACAAGATTCCCCCCAGCTTGTAGTAGGCCATTTTTGGCAACTAACAGGACAAGGGAGCACCGACATAAAAGAGACAATCCACGTTTTGCAATCCGATTATCAGGTCGATTTCTGTCCTCTACGACGGAGTTCGGTGTATGTATATAATTAACAATTACATAACAAGCTATGTTTGCTATCGCGAATAAACTAAATATAAACTGACATTTGCTTCTTTTATTTCTCTTTTTTTTTGTTAATTAATTTTGATTAGATATAATAAACTCAAAATTTTCAGTTATAAAAATAAATATAATACTAATAAATTAGAGCTTATCGGTGCCTTTTGCTTTACTTTATCTTAAACTACTAGCCATCCAAGAAATCGCGGTTCAGTTTTTCTCGTTGGCTTAGGTAATTCTTTTGTAAACCTGGCACATTAAAGCCCACATCAAATTAGAAAACCAACCCAGAATAGTTTTCTAGAAAAGCATCTGAACCGTCAATTGCCTTGCCATAGGCGATTCGGCAACGAATAGTTCATTAATTAATCCAATACGTATGGCCGGCCACGTGAGCGTGGCGCCTATGATATAACTCAACTTTGTTTCTTTTTTCCGCCTTTGGCCCCTTTACCATTTTGTGTGGACGGGAGGACGCTTCCTTTCCAACTTGTAAAGATTGCACAACCAAAAGCTATTTTTTTCTCTCTTCGTTCATTAGTTCCAAAGGGGAAAAGAGCAATAGTCGTTGTCGATATTAGTTGTTGGAAACATTATTAGATACCTTTTACAGCCTAAAATCAACCCCACCGCAGAAGCTCTTTTCTTAAACAACAAGAACAAGAAGATTTTTTTTATTATTATTTTAAGGAAAAAAATCCTGCCATAGCCGGCCGCCAGCACTATAAGGAAGAAACTTGATTCAAGAAGTAAAAATACGAAAGTATACAAATATAATCATTTCAAAGATATGCTATAAATTTGGATAACATATATATAGAATGTGAACGTTGCTGGAGTCAATAAACTCGGTGCATCAAAACCCGATTTGGTAACATAGGCCTATTCGGCCCGAAAATACAAGGCAGCCCAATCCGTGGATGCTTCGTGCATTTCTATTTCCACTTCTAGTATACGATAAATTAATGGTCCTCACCAAACAGTGAATAAATATAAATTTTATAAAAATAAAAAACATATATTTTGTATTATGTAATTCACAGTTTAACAAATTTTTTAATTAAAAAAAAAATTAATGGGGAGTCCTGCAAAATGCACAGGAAACATGACGAGTGCCTGGTTGAACTGCTGAGGTTGGAGAATAACTGAATAGATAATTTGACATAAGTTCGCTCGGAATTCTTACATTCATTCAGCACTCTGAAAAGAACTGAGCATCAAATATTATGTTGTACTATGTACTGTTTAATCCACACTGTTCACCTTTTTTCTCCGTATGAAATGTAAACACAATTGCGCACAGATTGCCGAAGACCCGTAACTGGGCGGCGGCAGGGGTCACCTCTCCTCTTCAAATAATCCAAAACAGAACAAATAAAGAAAAAAAAATTTCTTAGTCTAAGGGGAAATAAAGAAAGTTAATTTACACTTGAAATTCCCCAGTAAAAGAAAAAAAGCTAAAATTTTAGGCCACTTTCTCTCAGTGGGTCAGTCTCCATCGTAGTTAAAGCATTATTCTCTCATAGCCCCACCCAAGCTGCTCGGCGCCTCCTCCCGCTCTGTCTTCGGCGGAAGGCTGGGCTGGTCCACCAATGCACACCCATGGGATCCAAGCTATATTTATTAGTTCGATCTCGGGAAAAACTTAGAAATTAATTTTCTTTTTTATTTTATAAAGCTTAAACTATATTTTTTTAAATGAATATTATTCTTTTTTTATAGTAAACGACTTAGAAGAATGTCAATAGTTATTTTGATGAGTTTAAAACATGTCATCGATTAATATTTCAATTTAATTATTTTTATAAAAAAATACTCGTTATTTGAATAATAATAATTTTAAATAAATTGTATTATATTCAATATTAATATATCGAATATAGAATTTGCTGTTATATTTATTTATTTATAAAATAAATATTATTTAAAAAATTAAAATTCAAGAGAAAAACATATTAGATTATGGCGGAAACTTCGAGATTATAAACAAAAGAAGCATTATTTTTTTGAATTTAGAAATGAAGTATTGGTCATGTAAGACAAGTCAACAACTATCCGTCCACAAATTGTCTTCGCAACTTTGTACCATTAGTTACAATACTGTTTTCGTGGGAAATGAGTCCCCCCAACCAAGCAACCTGCGATATCCTGGCTCTACCCGGGTTAGTCAAATTGCCACTTTCTTCGATGGTTGGGAAATTAGATGTAATTGAGTAGACTTAAATATAATTAATATATATATATATATAACATAAAAATAATTGTAAGTTTATTATTTTTAAATTCACCCAAAATTTTCCTCGGAAATTTCGTGGAAGTGTGGTTTCGTCAAGTCTTTCAACCCTCGTGTTCAGTTCATAAAAGTTCTGCTAACCTGCTCAGCTGGCAAAATGGTCATGATAAAATGCAGAGAGAAATGAAACTAGCTAAGTGAGCCTCATGGCAAACGAAGAGGAGAAGGTGAAGCTTTTGGGGTTCTGGTTTAGCCCAGGTGTTCTGAGAGTGAAACTTGCACTGAAACTTAAAGGTGTTGATTATGAGTATATAGAAGAAGATATGTTCAACAAAAGCCCTCTGCTTTTGGAGTTAAACCCTGTCCACAAAAAGGTGCCTGTGCTAGTTCATGGCCGGAAGGCGCTTGCTGAGTCCTTGGTTATTCTTGAGTACATCGATGAGACGTGGCAAAAAGTCTACCCTTTGATGCCTCAAGATCCTTATCAGAGAGCCACGGCTCGCTTCTGGGCTAATTTTGCAGACAGGATGGTGAGTGACTGGTAACCAATTCTGATCTCTTGTTTTATTGATTGCCCGCCCCCCCCCCCCTCAGTTTGTACCCTGTGCCCTGATATGTAATTTTACTTCTTTAATTCAGAGCATTTTAACCTTTTGCGACAGGAGAATAATTTCAGTTGATAGTGTATTTCACATTTCAGGCTCATGATTATTTTTGCAATGTTTCATATTAAGAAAAACACATTAAAAAAAAACCAAAATTATTGATGAATTAGTCAAAAATAACAATAATTTATTTGAAAATCCATGGGAATTTAGTGCATGTTGGTTTGATGTATTGCAATGAGATCCGTAAATTATTTATGACTGACAGAGTCATGTTCCTTGAAAAGCTTTTGCATGGTGCATGGGTGGCATTGAGTTCTCAAGGAGAGGAAAAGGAAAAGGCTCTGAAACAAGCCCAAGAAGCCATGGCAAAAATTGAGGGAGAGCTCCAAGTTGGGAAGATTAATTTGTTCTCTGGAGGAGAGAATATTGGGTATTTGGACATCGTATTGGCCTGGATTTCTTACCTGTTGCCTGTGTGGGAGGAAGTTGGATCCATGAAGATCACAGATCCGGTTCGGTTTCCAGCTACAACTGCATGGGTGAGCCGGCTTCTCGATCTTCCTTTGATCAAAGATAACTTGCCACCTAGGGACAGGATTTTTCTTTTTTACCGCAAGCGCATCCAAGATTTGTTAGCCAAGCCTCGCGGGTGACAGCCAGGCTGACCTAGTATGAAAAGTCCACCCACCAATTGGCATGGAAAGTTTCAATCGTTTCTTCAAGTCCCCATCCAATATGCCTGCAAAACAAATAAATAAAAGTGTCAAGCCCTATTAAAGATGTCCTTTATTCTCCCGCATGGTACACACCTTGTGAATAATAAGGAGCTCAACCAAGAGTGGTCCGCGCAGGCACTAACACTTGTTGCTACCACTCGGTGCTATCTTTACGAAAACTTTATTGTTGCTTACAATTGCAAACATTGCAAGTTCTGCTTCCTAATCATAGCGTGTCCTGGACTGATCTGGACTAAAGAGGTTGCTTCCTCTCTATTGTTCTTGATCCTGCTGGTGTCCTCCCTTGAAATCTAGTATGCATTGGCAATGACTGCCTCCGGCAAGGCGCGGATACTGAAGACCCGTCCGGCTAACTGGCTGATTTTGGCGCGGTCATTAGTCTTGAATGATAGCCACTCCAATCAGTGGCAGCTTGCCCTCTTTATTGAGACGAAGTTTTGTGGTAATGTTGGTATCTGGGCCTGCCTAACCTCCGCATCAAACATGGTTTGTCCTCTTTTATCCACAATTTGAACTCGTCCATGTCCCCTGGCGAAGTAGCATACGCTGTGGGCATTGACGTTCCAACACGGTATCATGAGCGCATTCTGCACGTGCCATCAATTAATCTTGATGATTATTAACAATAATCATATATATGCTGCTAACATGTATGCTTATTTCATTTTATGCATACATGCAACACATTTTTTTCCCCTACCATGTAAACAACACCCTTCTGGGCATGGAGGTATCGGAGGATGGGTAGGTCGAAGCTGTTGAGGGTGGTGATGCACCCGGCACATGGGTTGTATGCGTCGGCGTGTGATGGGTCATTGATGTTTTGTTTCATTCTAGCTGTGCTGAAGGTTTCCTCAATGCCATTGGCATATCTGCCTCCTTGGCCTCTTTCGTATTCCTCTTCTTCTTGGCTTTGTTGTGGGCTTATCAACTCAAGCTCCCCCTTGACATGCACAATTATGCCTCTGTCATCCTGCTTGTTCTTTATCCTCCTCGCTAGTTCTGTGCCAATGTTGAAAGCTTCTGCTATCAAGCGCTCGTCGAGTCCACTGAAGATGTTGTGCTTTCTTTCTTGGCCTCGCCATCTTTCGCCTTCCTGGTATCGGCCTCTGCGACTTTTCATTCTTTGATGTGGGTTGTGGGCAAGGAAGAAATACTGAAATAACAAGGAGAAAGTTGGCAATTTCGGAATTTGAACCATTAGTCATTGATGCTAATTGCTATTAACCGACGAAAACTGTGCATTGTTCTTAATTACCCTGAAATTTTCGTCGAGCTGGTTGGCGTGATTGCTGGTGTCAATGATTAATACAAGAACAAGAGGGGACTCCCCATTGTTGTAAATCCAATGACCAACTCCCGCTGGCACTGCAAGAATGTCACCCTCTCGGATTCGTCGAATCATCTGGTGTTGGTCTTGAGAGACCTTTCTTTGCCCTCGAGTACGCCACGATTCTGATGACTGATATGTCTCAGGAAAACCTGGGATTGCAGCTCCCTAGATCCCCCTGCCTGCATAATTAATTATCACAACACTGTCAATAAATGATCACACTCTAACGCACATAAATGTACACATCGAATGCATGCCTTCGACTGCGAATGCGAGCTTAGGTGCGTTGGCGTAGACGGGCAATAGAAGACCTATCTGGTGAATGGTATGACGAATAGCCACAAGACCCGCGCACTGGAACTGGTCATCATTCTCGTCTCAAATTCACTGACGCTGGCCTCTGACTCAATCCTGCAAGCAGGCTCGAAGACATTTAAGCGATCGATTCGGCACTCATTTTGTTGGAAGCGTTGTTGTCCTCACTGCCTTTTTACTTCATCGATCTGAGCAGAGGAGCAGTGGAAGAGAACAAGAAAGTAGAGACTAAGAATCAGAAAAGAAGAGAAAGCTATGGTTAATTGGTGTGAGTGATCACTAACTCTGCTATGATGAAACATGGCTTGGGTGTATTGGTATCTATAGATCAAATTTCAGGTTCTTGCACATTGGACGTGGCTAATAGTTTTGGTGAGTGAGTTTGATCCTTTCTGCACGTGGGTTTGCCAACAAAGGGCTTGGTTTGAAGTCTGGGACGTGGCGGGATGGTGTGGTAACGTTTATCTGTTCCTTTGTGCATGCAAAACATGCCCTTATGGGTTCAAAGCCTTGAGCAAACCATACATAACTTGTTCAACTTAGGTGGTATAGCAGGAATCAGCCAACGAGACGAGTGCCATTTGCTGTCTTTGATCCTTGCTGTTATTTTATCTGTCTCGGCTCGGTGTACCTTGGCAAGGCTTGAGGCAGTAACCCATCCCATGTTTAAAGAATCAAATTGCATAACTTCTTGGTAATTAGAAGCTAAGAAGCAGAGAAGAGAAATTGGAATAAAGGTACTCTCGTGTATAAAACCAGTCATTCATCACTATCTTTTGAGTCTAAAATGTACGGTTAATGTCTTTAAAACAAGAAATCTGATCGTTGGGTCAAAATAGAACTCAGGGGCCTCTTAATTTGTGATGGCAACGGTAAGTATTAATTAAGTTGACTGAAAATTAGCACAAACCCTACTAATACGGTATAGCAAACCGGATCGTAGACTTCATAGTAGCTGTCTCTGAATCCTCAATCTCTTTGAAGGAATCTCGTATTATAATTCATTTATGCATACCTAAGCTTAGGGAATCTCTCGCGAAGGCTTCATTTTGTTCATTAAACAATCATGGACTTCACAGTCGTGTGAAATAACAGATAGCCTGGGCATAATGTTTTCCATGTATACCAAAAAAACACAGAAATGAATTTTAATTCGTATTCCTTAAAAGATAAGAGGAAGCCTCAGTGAATCTGACGGACCTCGAAGACAACAGATCATCCACAGGCAAAGTGGCCAACACGTACACTTCAAGAACATATATATATATATGTGTGTGTGTGTGTGTGTGTGCAAGCAAAGAATGGCATGCAAAGCGCTGAGACAGATTGGCATGCAGAGAGTACCAATGAAACTCACCAATCCAATTTGTCACGTCTCGGATTCAAACGCATGCAAAGCCACTCTTCTGGCTATAAAATACCAGCTCATGAAGCCCTATTCTCCATCCCTTTACAGCGACAACGGCTTCCTCTTCTTTGCTTTCTCTTACTCTTTGCTTTCTTTTTCTGTTCCACTGCTGCGCTGCTCAACTAGAGCAAGTTACCCCCCTTGAGAGGCAACAAGAGAAACATCAATGCTTCCAACAAAATGAATGAGGAATCAACCGCTTGAACGCCTTCGAGCCTGCCCGTCTCTGTATAATAACCCTCATCAAATATCACGAAATTGTTATCGAATATTACGAGTTTTTTTAAAATTTAATATAACAATTATTTTGCCGTATAATATGAATTTAACGTAATATTTTATAAAAATAATAATAATTTTCACAATTAGTTTCTCATTTCTATATCAAAACAGTTATAAGATAATAAAATTAAAACTAATAAATAAACTTATAAACAAATAAAAGAGTTAAATACAAATTTAAATTTAAAATTTTGTCAATTTCGTTATTTAATTTTAATCAATTTAGGCTGTGAATTTTTTTTTGAAGACCCAAATTTAAATTTAATTCAAAATTTGTTTAAAAAAAAAAAACACTTATGGAAGCGTTGAAAAGAAAAAAAGAAAAATTTAGCTCACATATAAAGGAAGTACACCAAGATATACGTTAATAAATTCAATAAATTGCCCCATATTTTCACCATTTTACAGAATGAATAGTCTCCTAATCGGCTAATAAAGAAACTCTCTGGACTCCCCCTCGTTTGCGATTAGGAAGTCTTGAGGGGGGGCGGCCACAAGAAACAAGGGCCACTTCCACCGCCCGCTGTTCCCCTTGAAATCCGTCTCATTAAAACAAAACAATGGCGGCCCCAGCTACTTTCTCTACAGTCTCTGCATTCATCTGCGGGAGCAACAATCGTGGGTCATTTATTCGTGCTCCTCTCGCTCGCCACTTAGCAAGTTCTCGAACAAGGATTGGGCCCATCAGTGCCAAAGTAGCAGAGCAGTCCGCCATGCAATACAAGAAACTCGGGGACTCCGACCTTCTAATCAGCGAGATTACTCTTGGCACTGTAAGAACTTTTCTGGGTTCGGTGTCTTTTCTTGCAAGAACCATTCTTTTGTACCTTTTCTCCTAGCAATAACAATCGGGTTTACTTTTCTCACTTTTGTAGTACTTGATTGTCTGTAGGTGATGTGCAGTCAAGTGATGTAATTTTTGTTGATATATTTTGCATTTCAGATGACATTTGGGCAACAGAACACAGAGAAAGAAGCTCATGAAATTCTTAGCTATGCATTTGACAGTGGAATTAATATTCTTGACACTGCCGAAGCCGTAAGTTGTTTCGGCAATTCAATTGTGAATCTCTCAATTTTTTTGGGGGGGGGGTTGCAATTGCGCATGTCTTTCTCAAAGCATTTCTTGAGCATTTTGCTTATTGTGCGTTATTCAGTTAGAGACTAAAATCACTTGTTTGGTAATGGAATCGCGGGAGACTTTTTTTTTTTTTTTTTGTGGGATCTTCCCATTGTCATGACTTTGAAAAGGAAGATTGATGAAATGATGCTTATGTGATGTGGATGAAGATGAGGAAATCTTTCGAAAAAAAGTGAGCGGCACACAGTAAATGGTATTATGAAATTGAGCTTTTCTTTTTCAAAAATTTTTGGTCAATGCGAAACATTTTGTTTAGCCTTACAAACTCTTTTTAATTCTTTATCTGCGCACATTATGATTGTTAAAACTCTAATTTGTAGGATTTTTTAGATCAAATTGGGTTGGTTGACTGAGTCCTATATTAGCATTCTCCCTAATGAAGGTTCCTTTGCATCTTTTCTCACATTCTTTGTACTTTTTTTTTTGCTACTCTCACTTACTAACTGCATTCCTTCTTCTGAAGATCGTCAGTGCTGGAGTCTTTTTTTGACATTACAAAGAAAAGAAATCAATATATCCGATACCTCTGATAACTTGTGATGTTGATAAGGAGAATTTCTTTTGGTTGTGCAAGTTGCCACTTATTTTTTGTTTGTGATACAGCCATCAATTGTGCTAACACTGCACATACCATTTGGCAGTACCCAGTACCAATAAATAAGAAAACACAGGGAAGAACAGATCTCTATATTGGCAGCTGGCTGAGGTCTCAGCCCCGTGACAAGGTGCTTGTTATCACACATGACTTGCTGATATTTCTTTGTTAATTGCAGTGGTATTACAATTCGTGCTTCTGAATATCATTATAATCTCTTTAGTATAAGTACTTCACTGGGCTAGAAGAACTCTACTTCTTGCAAAACCATCTCGCTGAATTGCTGCAAAAATTTTAGCGGCAGAAGACGGCAGTAAATTCTTATCATGTAATCTATGCTTCTAGGAACAAACTCTTTTTTCATTTCTCAGCATTCAATATCACGAGCAAATAAAATGGTACATGAAGTGGATAAGGGACTTGCAGCTAACTGCTTCAATCGCCTCTATGGTTGTACACTTGTTATAATATACAAGAGTATGCAAGAAATTTTCAGGTCCAATTAATGAAAGAGTCTCCATTACATAAGTTGGATTACTTTTGACATCTCATTATCATATTTTCATGTCCCTTTTATTTATAAAGTACTATAACATGGAACTTTGTATGAGTCCATGATAGGATGCCCCTGTTTGATTACTCACACACACACAAAAAAAAAGGTACCAGGTATAGAACAAGGAACTCTGATTTCCAATCACCATATTCTTAAGTAGATTTCCTGCACCGTACTTGTTGCTGTCATTATAACCACCAAATTTCTAAATAGAATTCTGATGTTGCTGACATCTATGTCTATATGATTGATAGGTCATTTTGGCTACAAAAGTATGTGGTTACTCAGAGCGGTCAGCATACATTCGTGACAGTGCAAAAGTTTTGCGGGTTGATGCTGTTAACATTAGAGAAAGCGTAGAGAAAAGCCTTAAACGCTTGGGCACTGATTACATTGATTTGATGCAAATTCATTGGTAAATTCATGTTTTCAGTACAATTCTTCTCTCTAGTGACTCAAAATTCTTCTTTCAATTGCATTTGTAGTACTCCTAAAGGAAGAGTGGGAAAGAAATAAATATCCCATTGTCATTTATCATACTTTACCCTTCTTGGATCTTTCAGATGCTGCTCATATTCTCACCTGATTCTTAATTTTTCTTCGACCTACATTGGCTATATGTAATCAGTGAATTGCAAATATTAAATTTACTAGTTTCAGGCATAGCCCATAGTTTCATCATCCTGAATCTCAATCTTAATGGAAGCTGGATGGCCAAATGGGTTCTCTTGACATTTTCTTGTTACTTGTCTGCCGATCTTCAATCGTTTCACAAATTCCAACTTGTCATGCATTATTTATAGGTCTCTGAGTCCATCACAGGCATATTTTTCTCCATAGAGTCTGCACTAGCTTGTCTGAAGCAGAAAGACAGCAATAATGCATCCCTATCTCCACTGAGGGTGGATGTTACTGTGGCTTAACTGAAATAAAAATTATTGTGCAGCCAAAAGCTGGTGGATTTGTGATGTAATATTTATAAGATTTTGTGCCACTGCAAAGCTGCCAGAGTGGCAAAAAATCAGTAATGCTGCACTCTGTGGTTTGGGTTGCTGTTATTGTTTTTTTTTTTTGTCCTAAAAAATCTCTCTTGTTTGTATGTTCGTCCCTTCAACTTCATTTGTTCCCATTCACAAGAACAATGTGACAAAGCCATGAATGATGAATCAAAAGGGGGAATCAAAAGAACTAATCCGTAGCTTGGGCTGTGATTTTAATGCAGGCCAGACCGCTATGTGCCATTATTTGGTGAGGAGTTTTATGATTATTCAAAATGGAGACCGAGTGTGCCAATTGTGGAGCAACTGGAGGCCTTCCAAGAGCTTATTAATGAAGGAAAGGTAATTATGCTTGTTTTGGGAGATAAATAGGATGGATAGAACAGGGACTCGCAGAATAATAGAGGGGAAAACAATTCCATTATGGAATACCAAATACCTAGATGTTAGTAGAATTTCACTGTTTTTCACTTTTATTTCCTAAAATTTTCAGTAGTTAACTTATGACCTTGCACATCTTTGAATTTATTTAGGTGCGTTATATTGGTGTTTCTAATGAGACTTCATATGGAGTCATGGAGTTTGTTCATGCGGCAAAAGTTGAAGGACTACCAAAGATAGTTAGTATCCAAAACAACTACAGTTTGCTGGTTAGGTATCATTTTGAAAGTAAGTTCTCTGGTATAAACTATTCCTTATTTGATTAGAGGAGAACATAAAAAAGGAGTGTACACTTTTTTGTAAAGCCACTACCCAGTCTTTACCGAGCACATATGCTACTTGTTTGGCATGCAATGCTTGAATGATCACGATATGTTTATTGTTCTTATGCAATGTCTCAGAATTTCGTTGTTTATTTAACGACATACAAGGAAATTAGATTTGCTTAATGCTGTTTGGCGGACAGATATAATTTCATGCAATCACACTGGGGATTGAATTCACAAGGTGGATCTGGTCATGCATAATTCTTCTGCGTTATGGCAGCACAAAAACTGTCCTTTTCCACCAAGTGGATTGAGAGACGTACATGTTAATGTCTCCATTTTATGATGCTCTTTTTTTTTTTTTTTGTGTTTAATTTTTCTTTCTTTCTCCATTATTTTCAGCTGCTCTGCTCGAAGTTTGTCACCCAAATAACTGCAACATTGGCTTACTTGCTTACTCTCCCTTGGCGGGTGGAGCACTGAGTGGAAAATATCTGGATCTCGATTCCGAAGCTGCAAGAAAAGGACGGCTGAACATCTTCCCTGGCTACATGGAAAGATACAAATATTCACTTGCCAGAGTACGTCGACCTTTCGCCCCTTCATATTTTGTTTGCTGTCGCCCTAGTGTTTCACCATGCTTCAATCATTAAACAGATTTGCACTGGTGGTGTTTTTGAAAGAACTGTCTATATACGCTGGTTAAAATTGCTCCCAACAACATCCGTGCCCTACGGGGTCCGCTCTTTTAATAGAAGTAGTCCGGACAGTCAGATGGACAAGCCGTAAGCAGATAAATTGCTTGCAGCTTGTCACAAGACGCGATTAAACATGTGATAGGTGTGAGGGAAGTCGTTGGGTCTCTGATTGCTTCGAGCACTGTCGAGAGCCCCCAGAATTAACTGAGCCGCAGCAAAACTGATCTCAGCCTCTTTTTACGCTTCTTTTCTCTTTTATCTGTGCATTACAGGAGGCAACCGCGAAATATGTTGAAGTGGCTAAGAAACATGGTTTGACCCCAGTTCAACTTGCACTCGGGTTTGCGAGAGATCGTCCGTTTATGGCAAGCTCAATCGTTGGCGCGACCTCCGTCGAACAACTGAAAGAAGACATTGATGCTTTCGCGACAACCCAGCGACCTTTGCCCGCAGAAGTTATGGCCGATATCGATCACATTTTCAAGAGATACAAAGATCCTGCTAGTCTTTGAGCCGTAGGTTAGAAAATTTACACATTTTATGACCCTCCTCCTGAATTCTTCCAATAATAATAATTATTATTATAATTATTATTAATAACAGGTAAATAAAATAAAAACAAAGTTTATTTTTTCTGATGAAAAAACCAAATGTATCGCAAATCATGTACAAGTTTCAAAGTCAAAAAAGATTAACTTCAATGATTTTTTTTTTTATTTTTTTTTGGGTAAGAGTCGAAATCCCTTAAACGGGGGAGTAAACATCTTTTTATTTGGGGGGGGTGGGGGTGGGGGTGGGGGGAGATTTCTCAAAATAAATTGCACCTCTGTGTCCATTGGCAGATCTTAAATAATGATATTCACGAATTCTATGAAATCATTTCCCTAAATATCTTTTAATAAACGTAATTACGTAACATAACACCATTGGTCGAGGGTGAGATACAGTTTTCTCCGTTATTTTTATTTTTTTTTTTTATTTTTTCCGAAAAAAAGGTCAAACTCTTTCCCCTTATTTAAGCGACGAGTGACGTCGGCCTGTGACGTGGACTATGTCGGTGGCCGAAGTCAATATATTGGTGTCTCTTGTTCTTCCACGTGTCGCGAGATTTATGGCCCAGGGAGAGGACTTATCGTGGACCTAGTTGCACGAAACCACCACTCCTCCGACTCGCGAAAATGTTAGGTTCAACGGCCGGCGGTTTCCTGTCCACAATTAAAATAAATCTTTAATGAACTGAATTGACTTGGTTTTTTATTTTATTTTTTTAAAAACTTCTTTCTTAAGAAATCCTTAAAAAAAAAAAAAATCAAAATAAAACCATCGATACGCGTGGGACTGGCGTCCAGGAAAATAGTCGCTAATTTTCCTGGAGAGCGCGCCGCTCCAATTTTCCTTCGATCCAAACAGGCATTAAATTAGGCACTTTCGCTGCCAAGAGTCGCAAACAGACAAGAAAAATAAAAAGGATGGGGCAGCAGCAATCGAAGGGCGAGCTATTGTATCAGCAAGTGAATTACGGCAACACAGAAGGGATCAAATCTCTCCACAGAGAAGGCGCCGGCCTCGAGGTTCAAAAATTAAAGATTATTTGCTTTTCGATCTTTTTTTTTCTTGTTCACTTTTGCTCGTTCAATTGATTGTTGAAGAATTATACTTAGGCTTTCATTTTCATGCTTATTTTATTATTATTATTTTTTCTGGTGTGCAGTGGGTTGATAGAGAAGGGAAAACACCGTTGATATTGGCATGCTTGAATTCGGAGCTTCACCATGTGGCTAAAACCTTGATCGAGCTCGGTGCTAATGTTAATGCTTATCGGCCGGGTATCCGATCATTTTTGCTTATAATTTGATGAATCTTGATTAATTATCTGTTAAGTGAAAATCGAGAGAGTGAGTTGTGATTAATTATGCCGGGACTTCAGGTAATTAGTTAAAATTTGACGGTAAAAGCCTTTTTGGGTCAAGGGGTTGCTCTGGTTTTTTGGAAAGAATCAGCTCTCCCAGTGCATAACTGCATATTTTGCTCAGTCAATCGGATAGGAAATGCTTTCAGTCTGGTTTTTCCATTTTTTATTTATTTTTGGTCCTTCTTTTAAATTTTCATTCTTTAGAAACATTGAGTTGCAGGTCGTAATGGTGGAACTCCATTGCATCACGCGGCAAAAAGGGGCCTTGAAAATACAGTCAAATTACTTGTTTCACGAGGAGGTGAGTTGCATAGGTTTTTGTTTTTGTTTAATTACAAAGTAATTGATTGACGGTATTGCTTTTATTTTTATTGCAAATTCTACTTTCTGTAGTAGTTCAATAAGTTATATGTTCTGGTTCTCAGCAAATCCTTTGGTGGTGAATGATGATTGTCAAACCCCTGTTGAAGTTGCTAGGGCTAAGGGCTATGGAAATGTTGTCCGTGCAATTGAGGTATGCTTTGTAGTTTGTGCTTGCATCTTTTCCATATTACAAAATTGCAAAATCCTTTTCCTTCTTTACCTTGAAAGGAACATTATAGATGATTTTTTAAATAAATAAATAAATCTACAATGCTCTGCAGAGTCACATTTGCTTATTCTCTGGTTGGTTGCGGGAGCTTCATGGGCCAGGGTTTTTGGAAGTACTGGCGCCTCAGTTGCTTTCACGGAAAGTGTGGGTATTAAGTCCATAGCATCTTTCTTTCAAGTGTTTCCTTCCACTATTTTTGTTGCACCATATAAATTAGATTTATAGAAAATCAGTTGACATTTGACTAATATGATATAAAGCAAAAGAAGTTGGTAGTACCACTCATTGCCAGTTCCCGTTGAAAGGATTGCTCTCAAGATGTGCTAGGTATTTGACTCTTTATGCATGTCACTGTTTTATCATTTGCAGATGGGGGGTTGTTTTACCAACTGGTTCCCGCAATCCCACCAAGCCATTCAAGTTGGAGCTTGCTATATATTCTGGGTTGCAGGTATTACAACCATCTAGTTTTTCAGGCAAGAGTTCATTTGGGGCTTTTGAGCTCTGCTATGGTTGCATTAGCCGTTTGTATTTTTCACTACATTGCCTTGAGATCAGATTCATGCCTCTGAATTTGTAGATCCATGCTTTACCAGTCACACAGTACTAGGGATACCCTTATACTTTATGCATCTTAGCTTTTTCATGTGCCATCTTCTTACCCTTTACCCAAACAAGTAATGACGTGGCTTGTTCTGTAATGCTCAATTCTTAATGCTGATGTTGAAAGCTGAAAGAAAATTTGGGTCATGAAGTAGGCATTAGTTGGGATAAATTTTGTTTTGGAAGGGGCATTGTTCTTAACATTTTGTTCTCCTAAAGGTTATTTTCTTTGTAGACCTTTTTCCGGGGGTGAATTCCCACACTCAAACTGCTTACATTTCAATTTTATTCTTATTTTTGAATTACAAATTTTTCATCTTTTAAGTAAGCAAGAATGTTTCGGGCAATTTTCTTATGTGTTTCTCGTTGAATGTTCAGGATGCCCAACCAAGCACTGTTGTTGCCTTGTGGAAAGCCAACTTAGATAACCCAAAGTTTCACCAGAGTGATCCTTCGGTGACAATTGTTGACAACTTCACCAGTAATTTCTTAAAGCTGAACTGCATACTTTTAAATTTCTTTTTACCTCTCTTGAAGTTGATGTTATGCCCCTTGCCTTTCTTTCACATTTATACTGGACTTTATGCGCATGCATAGCCCCAAGAGGCAGGAGGCAGAGACGAGCAAGGTGTAGGCATCAAACAGTTAGGCGTAAGTAGCTGAACTATGCCAAGCTTGGTATCAGTAATCATGTAAAGCATGGTGTTACTAATTCTGCATCATGGGTATAAAAATTAGGCTTCATGTAGCACAAAAATTGTTCTTAAATGTACCTTTGCCCTGCTCCAGCCTCCAATTTGAAATGGATCACAAGATAGTGTGAGAAACATTTGCTCTTTTTACCATGCCTGAATTTTACTGCTTTAGATCCTATTTGCATATTTGATGTCTTGTCATTGTATCTTGTCATTGTGAGTATCTTAATCTTTATCTTGATGTTATTACTTTCAGAAAGGCGCATTAAACTTGCACCTGCCAATGAAGGGGACAAGCAACAGCTGCAGTGGTTTTGTGATGCATGCAAAGGAATTACACAGGTATTTTGCTTACTTATCTAATGGTTGATTAGGAGGAAAGAAACTTAGAGGGAAGGGAAGACGTGATTTATGTAGATGAGGACAATGTTGATAGTGAAGAGTGCTCATAGGTGCATTCTGCTGTCTAAGTTGAAGCCATAATGTCTTTTAGGAAGATGTCTTTGTATTTCTTATGCTGTCCAGTGTAACTAATATTTTTGGATGAGCAATTGTTGAATGCTTTGCGACAGTGAACACTGGCCCCGTTGGATATTTTTCTACAAATTATTTTTTAAGAGTGTTGTGTGGGTTCTATGCTAAATATCAGAAACCCTACATTGAAGATCCCTTCTGTGCTTTGAAAAATGCAGTGTCTTCTGATCAATAAGGGGATTCTGTTAGGGGGGCTTCTTTTTTGATTGAAATGCATGTCAAAGAACTGTAAATGCTTCCATGTCAGGTCTATTACAGACAAACCTCTACATTCTTAAAGAGATTCATCTATCTCATACTGGTTGCCATCTCATTATGTGTTTTACATTGCATTCCTATTATGAGTTCCTTAGGCAATATAAATTTGAGAAATGGCCAAGGATGAAATATTTCTAACATATTGCATTTTGTCTGATAAAAGCAAGGCTGCTTACACATGAAATTTCTCACATCTGCATACATCCTGTTGAGAAATTTCTTTCTCGTTTACCTGATTCTGAACAAAGGGAATTCTTCCTGATGTTACCTTGAGAGCAGCAAATTTGATTGCAATAAGTGTTACCTTGAGTTATTGTTTATCTTCAATTTGAAGCAGCGATAAGGGGTATCACCATATTTCATTAAAAGGTAACTTTAGATAATTAGGTATTTTCCATGTTTAATGCGTAGCTCAGATAGTGATTCTTAGCTTTCAAATGTCTTGTTCCCCACGAAACTTACTTGTATATTACAGGCAATGCATCCTCCTGTATTTCTGCATAATTCTCAGACTTCAACAGTTCAAGCAACTGCACCTCCATCAGCAGAAGATTTAGAATTGGCAATGGCAATTAATGCATCCATCCAGTCTGCTGCAGCTGAGACACCAATTTTGGAAATAGACCATGGCAATCAAGCAATTGTGTCCACCAGTTGGAGTAACTCCATGTACGGTGCCAATCAAGTTGCTCCGAGGATGTCAGCTCCTATAAATGCAACTCCAAGTGATGAAGCTGGCACTAGTAACAATTCAATTCAGCAGCCTCAGACCAAGAATGGTGATATCCCTTTGACCCAGACAGGAAATGTAGACCCAGATAAGCTCCCCTCAGCTCCACCTGCGATACATGAGATCATAGAACAAGGTGCAGTCCACTATCCAACGATTGACCTGAGTCCTCTTGATATTTATTCACCTGCCGAGAACTTCCCAGCTAGCACAGCTGAAAAGAAAGAAGATGGAGGCTCTTCATCATGTGTAATATGTTTGGATGCTCCTGTAGAGGGGGCCTGCATCCCATGTGGCCACATGGCTGGGTGCATGTCTTGTCTAAAGGAGGTCAAAGACAAGAAATGGGGTTGCCCTGTGTGCCGTGCTAAGATTGAGCAGGTCATCAAGCTGTATGCTGTTTGATTGTTGCAGCAAATTAACGGTGAGTACGGCAATACTTGAAGAAACAGAGTATCTCAGGCATTTTCTATCTTAGAAATTTTAAAGTCTAATCTTAGATCTTCCCCTGAATTATTTATATATCTATGCATTTCTATTCTTGGTTTTCTGACTTATCACCGACACCCCTTCCTATTTCGAGCTGGTATTTGGGAAGTCAGTTATCTACTCATAAAATTCTAGATAGGTCCCTTTATCAGAAATAAGAATGTAAACATAAAAGATGAATTTGCTAATTATCTTCTATCATGCTTGCAGTGAAGTTGGCAGGAGAATTGAAACTTCAATGATAGTAGCAGCATATTGGTGATTGGTGTGCGAGACAAGATTACAGGCGGCCTATTGGTAACTCAAGTTCTTGGCTAAGGGCATCCTATATATTTGTTTTTGTCACGAGACAGACCGTGACTCTGTGCTTGAATGTATAATTTTGCAAGCCTCTTTGTGCACGCATTGCCTTGAAAACTTGAGATTCACTTGCATATAATGTGAGTGTTGTGTGAATTATAATATATCACCTAAGTTTTCTTTTTGGCTTTTCATTCTCCTCGTGGAATTGCACATATAAAATATTGAAGCTCACGTCATGGCCTGAAGTGTTGCTCTTTTTGGTGTTGACCCGTGTATCATAGAGCGTAGCGCAGGTGGAAAAACAACAAATGCTTTCTTGTTCTCGTGAACCATAGCCACTTGGATTGAGAGAACTGAGTAGCATTTTCACCAAGCCAATCGACCGTGGTGTGGTAGGGCCGGAGCAACATCAGATCTAGCAACTTTTAACTTTGCGGAGAGGTAATCGTAACAGTGAGCCATATCAGCTTCGACCGCGTCAAACTTCGAGTTTTCTCACTCGTTTGTTTCTACCCTTTTCGAGGTTCCTTTCATCGAGGCATCCAGTCAGTGTTCCTGAATAATGATATTCCTGGCCCAGTAATCGCCCGAGCTCTATTCATAAACTTGTTAATTTCATACTTTTCCCACGTTACGGGTACCATTAGTCCCAATAGGAGAGGCCAATCTGTAAATCTAATGTGCTTGGAGAGAATGCACTTTGCATCAAGTGGATCCACTAATACGATAACTGTACGGAGAGAATTCCTTTTCAAAATTGAGTGGACAGAGAGGAAAGGATTCCACCGGCTGGTTAGTGGACAAACGGAAAATAAATATTCCTCTTGTTTGAGTACTTGAATGGAACATTTTGTCCGGAAAAATAATAAATCTTGTTTGGGTAGACGTGTCTCTCACGCCTCTTCCTTAACTAAGATGATTTTGTAGCTTTTTCTTGTTTACACTACCTTTGTGCATTGCGTATTGTAAGAATCCTCCGTCTTTCTTGTGCTCTTCTCATTTTGTTCATTTCAAGTTAATCTCACTCACCCCAACCCGTTAAAGTATGTCTAGCTGCATCTAAGTTAAAGCATGCATTTCTGCATAATATCCCGTATTTTAAAAAATTGAGACATCAAAGCCCTTCATTAACTTTGCTTTTCTTAACCAAAGAGGAAAAGGAAAGTAACTAGCAAAAGTATGCGTAAGAATCGGTACTTTACCAGCTAACTGATTTTGATTTCAATCTTAATAGTGCAAAATCAAAGAGTAAACGCTAAACGCTACAGTTGAGGGACCGATGCGACCATATTAGTTTCAAGTAGTGTACAAGATTAGGAGATTGATTAGCTTTTACTTCAAGATATTCGTTACTTTAGGAAATGGAGAGAGAGAGAGAGAGAGAGAGAGAAGAAGAAGAAGAAGAAGAAGAAAAAGAACCTGGGATTCTCAATTTATTTAACTGCAAGCTACTAAATAGATTCAAATATTCAATTATGCAATTGAAAACAAAATCCATGTTACACAACATTGCTCAGCCTCTCAAACACTACCTATTTAGTTTGCCTTTTGTCTGCCAAATCATTGTACGCTTAATAGAACGAATGTGTTTTCATAAATGATGAACTGGGTCGTATAAATGGAGGCCTGAATGGAAATATTGTTAATTGGGTCGTATCTGTAATTGGACTACTGAGCTAACATGCATTATGACCGCATGACCACCACAATATTTCATCTGTCGCATTAACACCATGCATATTGACTAATCTATAACATTAATTTTGAGAAACTGAACAACGCCTTTGGCCTTTTAATGCAGTTGCTCCTAGTTCTAGCTAGGTCTCATATGTGTAAGACAGTAATGGCTAGAACTGTTGCCAGTCCTAGCTAGCTTGCAGACACAAGGACTTACTGAGAATATTTATATTTTCTTGGAAATTGATCGCAAGGTGGGGTTTGGGTATTCGTACTGCTTGTAGGGACTGGCCAGCGTTTCCTTGCCCGCCTGACATTGGAGGGTACATGTTTACCTCGGAGGCCACGATGAATTCACCACTCACCATGAATCAAGGCCATTTTCTCGGGCCAAAAACTGCTTAAAATTTTTCAACCATGTTAGGCTTTGTGAAGATCGCGTCCAATGGGAAATACTCTGTCGGAAACCTGTTCCTAATTAATTTCAAGGACATGTCACGGCATTTGAATATTCCATCCGCTCCTAATTGCTAAGCTGGATCATCAAATAATTTTTTTTTTCTTTTAATTAGGATACTTTCAAGTCAATTTACACGTCAACCAACACTAAATTCATTCCCTTCTCTAACAAGTCCGAGTGAAACAAAAAGTAAGTTACATATAATAAAGTCCTTATTACAACTAGGTTTAATAATCTAAATTGCATATGTACATATATTGTTTTATAGTAGTACTTATGTCGACCGATTAACTAAGAGTCCGTAGTCATATTGGTATTATAGTCCATTGGAATAATCAATTTTTTTGTTTTGAATCACTTGTGACTCATAAAGATTAATTTTTCTGACTTTGTACAGGGGATTTGGGAACGATGATCTGTTCCAATCTGTCCTTGCACGTATATATTTTTTCCCCCATTGCCACTGATGAAACTCAATTTTGGGTCGTCCGACAATATATATATATATATATATACAGATTAAGTGTTCTCTACTAATTCGAGCTCGAAAACTCAGCTTTACCTCTACCGTACAAGCGGAACGACAAAAATAGGAAAATATATTATGGTAGGTATATTAAAACATCACACTAATTGTTAAAAATGCAGCAATTATATTGGTGAATATTTTCAATGCGGAATGGGCCATGAGAAATGAGAAGTCAAAAGCGAGTACCTTTGAGACCAATTTTATAAACTACATGACGACCCATCAATTTTTTTTTTAAAATTTTTTTTATAAATACAGGTACTAAATGCTTAAACCTTGAATGTTAGCCTTAAAAATCTACCAATTTTACTACAATATCTCGCTAATCCCATAGGCTTGTAGTTTTTACCACAAGAATACGCGGCTCATGACCCTCGTTACAATTCTGGAAAACATGGCTACACGGTACAAGATGTGTTTTTGCTACTCCAATACCCCAAATAAATCCCACGCTCAATTTTAAACGGAAGCCCAAACCATCACAGACAAACTCTGCAATAAGGTGCGGAAACTAATTCTTTTTCCCTTTTTGTGAATAAGCAAGGTAACTTCTTTAGTGGATTAATTGAGTCAATACACTAAAACCTCATAAGTTTCTAAAAGTTCGAATCGCAGTAAAATGGTGGGTTTCAAATCCCAGTCGCTATGAACTTAAAAGGGAAAAAGGAAAAATGGTGGGGTGATTAATTGAAAATTATGGAATTATCGGCCGCAACCTGTACTTATCAGCACAGGTTCCATAAGAATGTGGGGCCTTGATGGCAACTTTGATCCATATTCAATTCTAGCCATATGTGGCACAGCATTTAAGAGATGTACAAATAAGTCAGTAATTAAATTACAAAGTGGTTGCTAATTATTTTATTTTATAGCTGGTGTTTTTGAAGATGAATAATTTCTTACGTGCAAATTCGGATAATCAGCGACTCTCGTTTATTTGATCATCGAATGTTGAGCTCTCGATGAAAGTATATTCACATGGGATGGGATGGGATGGTGGCATCACTCATCTCCCGGCGGTATGGTCATTTTGTACCTCAACCACTGATAAAAAAAAACGATTTTATTGACGGGTCTATGGGATCAAAGTGTCGACATCAAGTACCTTGCTCTTCTCCGCCTAAGCAACAGGTGGGTTATAGGTAACCAGACGAGATTACAAAGGTGTGCCTCAGCTTATAGCAACATTTTTTTTTTTAACCCTATGGATTCAAGTTGGGCGTTGTTCTAGAAGCACTTCATTACACGGGATTGGGTCGCTTTGATACAGGACAATAGCAAGTAAGGTAGTACTATATATTATGATCTTTTATTATATATTCGTAATTTTTACTGTCAATTGTAATTAAATTAATAATTATAATAACATAACATAAAAAGTATTTTTATGAGTGTGCATTAAGAAACGGATTTCCAATATAGAAATAGGCTTAAAAGTTAACGGCTCAAAACAAATGGCTTCAAATTAAGAAGGGGAGTTGGGGGTGGGGGTGGGGGTGAGCAAAGCTAGATTGTTCCAAGTTAACCCATACGAAATGCCAGAAGGAAACAGGTCCAAATTTTTATCTGCGTTGGAGCAAATCAAAGGGAGATTATTGACGGCCAGAGGAGAAAATTGGGAATGCACTTTCGGTGCATGATTAGAGCAATTGTTGCAAGCCTGAGCTTCCAAGTTCTTATTGCCCCATACGCACTGTTCCATGCAACTGTTCCTTGGCAAAGGCCCCACAATGTGCTCTTGAAAGTTTGATGCAACTTGTCCCTGAATCTATGTCAGTTGAGGGGCAATATGGTCATTGCGAAAAAGGTATTGTCAATCAACACAAAAGGCAGGAGAAACAAAATCATGTTATTCTCAGTTTTTTAAACCCAAGTGGCTCTTCCCTGTCTACATCTTTCATCTCGCTCTCTCTCTCTCTCTCTCTCTCTCTCTATTTGTTTACCATTTTTTGACAAAAGCCCTAAACTAGCTCCTTCTTCTGACCCATTTACAATTAAACACACTCACAGTTGCTCTCTCTCTTTCTCGCTTAGGTCAGGAGCTCAGCTGCTTGCCCCTTTTTGGGGAAAAAATCTGCCGAACTCACAAATGTCTTGAGAAAACAAAGCTAGAAAAAGCCCACTACCAACATCATAAGCCTTTCAGGCTTTTCTAGGATTGATCAAACACAGATTCAAAAGAAACCTCAAAGAAATGAAAGAGACTATATGAATCCTCTCACACTATTCTTTTCCCCCCTTTCCCTATATAGCACCATCGATCCCTACTGTCATCATCTTCTATCTTCATCCCATAAGTCTCTCTCTCTCTCTCTCTCTCTCTCTCATGGCCTCTGCATTCTCGAACCCTAGTTCAAACTCAAAGACAATAGATCAGGTACCTTTGAGATTTCATTCTCCATGATCACTGTAGTACTTCACAGTTCAACCCTTACTTACCCACATCCTCCATATTCTTCAGACAAATAGCCCTTCCCTCGTGGCTGATACGATCTAATCAGTATTGATCAGTGGTCCTCACCTAGTGTGATAGTTTCTGATCATGGGGATCATCAATTCCCTGATGAAATCTATCAGCTAAGTTAACCAACACTTCAGATATATATTCTTCGTTATCATCAAAACTCATCTTTCTCTCTCAAGATCAACCCAACAGAGCTTCCTGCAGAGTGCAGAAACTACCAGGTTTCCATAAATGGAGTCATTTCAAGGTTTTGAAGCCGCCACACATCCAACCCCAAGACTTCCTTTGACCACCTCTGCGAACACTGCCATCACCACAGCCATCTCCTCCGCCTCCTCCTCCTCCTCCTCTTCGTCCACTTCAACTCTCAGCCGCTACGAGAATCAAAAACGGCGAGACTGGAACACCTTTGGCCAATACCTCCGCAACCACAGGCCCCCACTATCCCTTTCCCGGTGCAGCGGGGCCCACGTTCTCGAGTTCTTGCGTTACCTAGACCAGTTCGGGAAAACCAAGGTCCACACCCAAGTCTGCCCCTTCTTTGGCCACCCAAACCCGCCGGCCCCTTGCCCGTGTCCGCTCCGCCAGGCCTGGGGAAGCCTCGACGCCCTCATTGGCCGCCTGCGGGCAGCGTTTGAAGAGCACGGAGGAAAGCCAGAGAACAACCCTTTTGGGGCTCGTGCTGTTAGGCTCTATCTACGTGAAGTAAGAGATTCACAGGCCAAAGCTAGAGGCATAAGCTACGAGAAGAAGAAGAGAAAGAGACCCCCACAGCAGCAACAACAACAGCTACTACAGCAGCAGAGTCCTGCATTGTTGATGCCTCCGCCGCCACCGCTGGCTTCCTCCAGTGCAAGTGATGATCAGTAAGAGAGTTATCATAATCCATTTGAAACCTGGGATCTAAACAAAATTAAACGAGGATAAAAATCCCATTTGATCTTTGCAAACATAATCTATCAAGAGTAGTTTAATTGTCTTTGTTTCATTTACCTTGCATCATATGTACCAAGTTCCATGTTCGGGATTTGAGGAACTACTTCTACGGTCAGAAACTCAAAATGATGGTAATTAATCGATTAGACCTCTGGTGGGAATGTGTTACTCAATGTGTCCGGAGTAGTAGTAGTGGAACTAGTAGTCAAGGAAAAGGTGTTAGTGGCTCAGCACCCAATCTGTCATCTATTATGTTACCTGGAAAAGGATATTTACGACAAGCAATAGATTCGGAGATCATATTTTTGTGTCCTTTTCGCAATTCTTTTGGCCATATTTCCATGCTTCCCTTTGTTATAATTGGGGATGTGTAGTTGCAAATCATGCGGGCATAAAAGAGGTGAAGTGTCAGATTTGTCAAGCACTGTGTTTATTTGCTCGTTTGTTTTCAGTATTACCTGTGCTAATGCAAAATTAATGACACCATGGGAAGGTGGTCAAAGGCTTTTTTTTTTTTTTTTTCTGAAAAAAAAAAAAGAGTTCCCTAAAATAAAAGGCGTATGGCTTTCCCGTGGCTACTCCCTGTATAGTATCCGCCTAATGGAGTCCAACTTCCTGCTACTGCTCTAGCTCCCCTTGACAGGTATGTACAACTTTATATAGGTCATAGAATGAAGCTAGAATTTTCTCGGAAAAGCATGCACCCGAACATTAATCAATCGAGGTTGGAATAATGTTCTTTGAGCTTGAAGATGATGTCCTCAGTCCATTGGTATCTTCACATTCTCACTACTTGTTCTACAGGATGGGTTTGAATGGTCTATGGCCTCATTCATTGAGGCATATCTCCATCAATTTTCTCTCGAGTCCTCTCACTCTGAGTTGTACCCGAAAGAGGGGATAGGTCTCATTAAATAACTGCGAGTCCACCCGGACATGAACACCTAATAAACAGTTAAAATGGAGTTTGGTTAATAAAAGGCACGACAGTTTGAATTGATTTAGATTTTGGGAATTGAAGTCTACATTGTCAGGCAATTGGATGCACAAACATTTGCTGTTAGTAAGCAACGAGGAATTATTATATTTTTCAATTATTAAATGCTTTCCCAGATAAAGGGGGGCTTTGTATTTCCAACATCTTCCCCTCAAAGCATGCGCCTTCAAAGGGTTTGAGGCGACTATCAGAATGGTTAAACAGCAAGACCTGCACACGCATGCATAGTGATTTAGCATACTGTAATTCAGGATAAAAATCTCCATCCTGTGTATATATGACGCAATTGCTTTACTGGTGAATCTGAATTTTTCTGGTTCCCGAGTATTGATGCCTTCTTCTCCCCGCCTATTCCCTCGCTCGCCCATTCTGAAGCTCGTCTTTCAATCTCAATGTCGTGCGGCTCTGAAACCGGTGTCCAAGGGAGGTTTATGCATATTGAGCTAAAGACAATGTAGTTGTACGGAAAAATTGTGGCTGAAGAAACATTGTAGTTGTAGGTTTTCGGCAATAATTCTGTGGATTTAGCAAGTAAACGCGGCTGCGTGACAGCAGTAGTACTTGTCTCGATATTTCATATGATTAATACATCAACGGAAAATTTCAAATTTGTGATTATTTCAGCTACTTTCGGCGGAAAGATTCAACTTGCTAACTTTGGCTGCTAGTTTATTAGTTGGGATAAGGAAGAGAAAATTTTAATAGTAAGACAAATATATTGACCGAAGCAAATTTCCGTTCTGCAAGCTCGATATCTTCTTGAACAAGATAAAGGGAAACAAAGATTGAGATCTAATTATGTTAGAAATTCACCAAAAAAAAGAAAAAAGAAAAAAGAAGCAAACTCTGCAATTACCGAATTAGGTTCTCGATAATTGATTTAAGAATCATCCGATAAAATTTACCTAGGTGTCTATATATTTTGGTACGAAGCCTATTGGTGCATGAGTGTCTTTGGAAGACCTAGTAACTTGGGGTACTATTGGAACGAAACCCAGATGCGATGAATTGAATACTGTGAACAAATCAATGGAGGTCTTGGTCCTAAAGGTGCAAACTAATAAGTAGAAGCTAGTAATAACGTTCGTTAGGGGCATTGAGTATCGGCATATCTATTCGGACAAATGTTACAATGACAATTCATTAATTTTCCCATGTTTTAACTTGTCTCGGTAATGACATACATGTCTTTTTGTTGAGAATATTAATATTTTTTGTTTCTAGGAAACAATGTGGCTATTAAGCTATGCCATGAACGGCACGAATTTCTTATACTTGCAATCACTGTCTATTATAATATGCCCTCGTCGCGGCTTAAATTATAAGTGAATCTTGTACGAATTTTTGTCTCTTATGTACATCTAAAATATTTTTATATTTGCGAGTGAGATATTACTTAATTTGTGACTAACTATTCTTAGTTTGAACATCGTCGGTTGACTGAGAGAACCCACCGACGAACCTAACTTATAGGAGCCACTTTATACCTACTAAGGATTATATTATAAGCTAAGCTATATTCAAGTTGTTTTCCTGTTGTACTAAAAAATAAATATATATATATATATAAATAAAAAGACCCGATTGTTTTCCCTAGTTTTTTTAGTTTTACTGCCCATAATTTTAGTGCCAACAGTCATTTCCTCCTGGAAGTAAGAGATTGGATCATTGGAATATTAGAAGAGGGTGGCGTTCGATTTATATTTTGGTGCAGCGCCGAAGGAAAGACGCACCTGACAGCATAAGTCGAATCTTTAAAGCTACTTTAATCTTCTTGGGTCACAATTTTATTAGTATTGATATATTATTCACACATCAGAAAACTCACCATTGAATTATGCGTTCATTACCGGCAGTCGAGATCACTCAATTATTTGATAAAATTGTAGATCGTGGGTGCAGATGAATGCCGTCGTGATGCACGCAACAACATTTACTTCCTCTCTAGCCTTCATTATAATTAGAAGAGCTTTTATTTTTTATTTTTTATTTTTATTTTTATTATTTTTTTCACAATAGAGTGGTTAAATATTGGACAGACGGTAACACCTGAGAGACCTCTCTAATTCGGCAGAACTCTAGGAATAGAGCGACCTTCCTCAATTCTGTGTTGACACATCTGTTCTCCGCGACAATGATAAGATAGAAATTGAAAATCAAATCAACATGCAAGATGCCGTAGCCCACCCACCGCAAAGTTTTTAGTCTTTTAATACCCAACAATTAAAGATTGAATTTTTGTTTTTACTTCTCAAAAAAAAAAAAAAAACGGTGAAAGAATTGCGATGGTTACACTGTGTATAAAAAATTATTACTATTTTTTTTAATGATAAGTGGCAAAAGCAAGGAAAAGTTAAAAAAAAAAAAAAAACACAGCAAAGGAACTAGGAAACCCACTAGCCACCACTTGGAGTGGCAAACCCAATCAAGTCACGATGGAGGAGCTCGTGAATGCCCGGAGGTGGAGACTCGCATGTCTTGCATTGATTGAATCTTTGACACTAACAAACTGTAAATAAATTATATATATATATATATATAAGAGAGAGAGAGAAAGAATAAAAAAAAAAAAACTAATAACAAGGGAGACAACCCAATCTGGAAAAAATGGAGCTAGCAAAGGCATCCTTATTGCTAACAACCAACGCTCGTACATTTAGAGCCAATCTGATTTCGACCCCCCTAATTAATTATCCCGAGGCACATGGATCGTCCAGAAGAATCAAACTACAAACCCTTTTTTCTTTAAAATAAATAAATAAATAAATAAAATATTGCGGTGGACGGAGACTCGTCGGGAACCAATTGAAGCTCTTCGTGGCGGGTTCATTTTGCATGGAAGAGCGAACAGAAACAGTTGTTTGACATCAAGGAATTTAAGAATTGAAGGAAATTTTGTTTAAATTTACTTTTTTTTTTTTTGTCTAAAAAATTGTACTCGCGATGAATTCAATCAATTTAACTGGATTTGTTGACATAAATTAAATTAATTTTTTTTATTTAAAAAAAAAAAAAAAACTTTGAAAGGACCCCGAAAGTCCAAAGAGCCACCAACACTAATAATATACATATCAGTCACTTCGAGTTGACAAGCTGCAAATTAGAGAGAGACAGAGAGTCCTGACCTGGCCCTACCTCGCACGTGTTGACCTGTCAATCATGTCTCCCCTCGATGCACCCCTAAATCCGTTTCCACCGACTTGATCCGATTATTTTTACCACGTGGCACGATCTGACCAATTGAGGTCATGGTCATTTACTTGATGTGGACCATACAAGGGTAACGTCAGCGATCCAATTTGCATTGTCATATCAGCTCCAGGTGATGACTCAGCAAGCAACTCCGTCTGTCACTTTTCGAACTTTTTCTAAACTAAAATTAAATCCCTCCCCCCTCCCTCTCTCTCTCTCTCTCTCTCTCTCTCTCTCTCTGTGTTTGCTTTTAAATTTTAAATTTCGATAGGAGTGGCATTAACAATACGGAGAGGGAGAAAAATAGTGAGCTGATCTCGTGGGTTCGAACGCTGGCCAATAAGCAGGCGGATACACTGTCTCTGGCATGTTTCTTGTCGGTCGGACAAGTTCGGGTTCTCAAAAATGAAATCTTTTATTTACTCGTTTTGTCTTTTTTGTCTTTTTTGTTTGAGAAAATTTCCAAATGGATCCGTCAAACAGTGTTCTGGGCCTGTTACTGCGGATCCTTTTCGAGCAGCCTAGAATAATGACCCAGTTTTAGAGCATTCGGCCCATTTCATTAGACCAGGCCCATAAATTGGCCCACTTATTTAACATCTGTATCCTTTTTTCAGCCCAACCTTGGGGCACGTTTAACGAAAGAACTCGTAATGAAACTCAAACAGGGCTCATTTGTTTAACTCGACTCATTCATTCAATCGTATGGTTAACCAAGCCATTGTTTTGAGTGGTATGCCAGTTATCCATATAAAGTTGTGGACTAGTTACGGAGAGCCACGGCTTTCATACATCCAGACGTATCCAGATTTATTTTCATAGCCTATTTCCGTGGCCCAAGCCCAGAACTAAACCCATTTCTTCTCGAGCCCAACTTTGGGGTGTTCATTGGATCCCTTTCC
>CM034046.1:4351616-4411032 GCA_019804595.1 Bruguiera parviflora
TTATTAATTTAAGCTCATTTCATCTTATATATATATATATATATATATATATATAATAAAATAAAATGAAATAATAAAGGTGATAATTTACAGTAATACAACTCACCTGCACATCGTGGACCAGAGAGAGTACATATCATGACATTTACACACTTAATGCAAGAAGTTTAGCCATTTTTTTAATCACATATGTGTAAGCGTACGAGTGATTAATTAATTATTTTAAAAATGTTTGACCGAAACCCGAAACAGTATTTTACTTGACATGAACAATTATTTTAATTACTGATGGTAGAATTTGATTTTCGAATGTCTCGGCGTCTTCGTTCATTTGGTAGTTTGTTTAATTAATTAATTAATTTATTTAAAAACTCAAGTGACGATGTGCGAAACTTGACATTAAAATATTTCCGAGATTATTTGCGGAGCTCAAACTGTTCGATGAAATGGGCTTTAAGGCGAATCGCTCCGACGCATGTAACTGTAAATAAAACTGTAAGCAGAACGAGAGGCATCGTTTAGGCCGGGTTGTATCAAGCCTAGTGTTTTTTATTTTTTATTTTTTACAAAATATAAAATTTTGTTGACTTTAATGGATGCATCGGCCGAGTTAATTATCAGTAGCACAAACAGCCAAAAGATTATGTATTAATTACACGCTCACAACACGGCACATCAACACAGTGACTTTGTCTATAGTGTCCACTTTCTCCATCTCTATGTCTGGAAATCGGAAAGCCAAATTTCACTCTGAGATCTAATCTCTCTCTCTCTGTCTCTCTCTCTCTCGCGGGATTATGTTTCTTCTATAGAACAGTGCTTCTAGATCAGATCTTCCTGTTTTTCGCATCTGGGTCTTAGTCATTTCCTCATTTGAATCGAACCCAGTAAGCTTTTTGCTCTTCTTCGTTTGTCTCTTGTCATTATGCTTGCGGGTTTTGCTCCAAGTACCCTTTTTTATTCTTCTTCTTTTTGGTTTTTTGCAAGGATCTGATTGATTTCCATCTGGAATTCGATGAACTTGTTTAATTTGTATGCTCGTTTCTTTCAATTTGATGGGTCAATTTTGGTTTTGCTGCTAAATAATGTCACTTCGACCAACTTTTGATGGTTTTTTTCCATGAAAGCAATATTTTGCTTTTCAGATCTGCTTCTTGCCGCATGCTCAAGTAGCTGACAAAGCTGTCGGTTTCTCGAATCATTTTTTGTTCTAGTTCACCGACTGCCAGTTTACATATGCTGTCAATTGTGTGATTAAATGCTGTTGTCTCCCACTTACTTGATCAATTCTTTTCATTTGGCTTTGCTGTCAATCTTCCGAAACATCATTTTGGATGGCCAGCATTAACGTAAGTGATGTCGTTGCCAGACATTGTTATAATGTCAAAAGCTGGTTTGATGTTTTACTGCCAAAACAGATCTAAATCTGAACATACAAGTAACCAAAACTTGTTGCCGGACATTGTTATAATGTTAAAAGCTGATTTGATGTTTTACTGCCAAAACAGATCTAAATCTGAATATACAAGCAACCAAAACTTGTTGCTGACCGTGAATCATCCTCTTCTTCTTGTCAGAGTTGAAATTAATTGTCCAAATTTTACCAATGCTCACGTGTGTTAATGATGCAATCCTAGTATATTTGATTTTTGTCCCCTTGCTGTAACAGTTTACCTTCCAAACTCATAAATCGATGATCTTTGAAATTATAGCATCATTCAATCGAGTGCTTATAAGAAACTTGAAGAATTTGAATTTTGGCTACGGTCCTGTGATTCTTGATTTTGATTTTGTGAGATGGACGCTTTGATGCGATCCTAACTGCATGTCTGCCGAGTCAGTTTCCATTGCTTGTGCCTAACATATCAGAAGGGAATTTGTTCTGTATTTTCTTGCTGATATTAAGTCCTTCAGGTACACAAAAGGGCATATTTGGATTGTGGGATTGACAAAGGATGGTTGTGCTGAGCTGAGACATATGCACATGATCCTTTAGTGCTTAACTGGGGAGCTAAAGATCTCTTTGAGGATTTCAAACTAGGTAAAAAATGAGAGGAAGATCTGATGGGAGTCAGAAGAAGCGTTTGATCACTTCTGTATGTGTTGTAGCTGTCTTTCTTGGATTCATATATTTTTATTATGGATCGATATTTGGGTCTCGTGATCATGGCACATCAGCACTAGAGTATGGCAAATCGTCTTTGAGAAAACTTGGGTCGTCTTATTTGGGTGGGGATGGTGAATCAGATACAAATCTAGATGGCTCAGTAAACTTTGTGCTGGAAGATGGAGGCAATGGATCTGTACCAAAGAGTTTCCCTGTAAGGCTTTACACTATCAAATATGTCTTCAGCGGCTCTATCTTCCCCCTTTTTCTTTAATTTGGTATTTACACTTAACATTTGTAAGCACATTTTTGATTAATGTTTTGTGAGACATTCATCTGTTCCTCATTTTGAAGGTTTGTGATGATCGGCATTCAGAGCTCATTCCCTGCTTAGACAGAAATCATATATATCAAATGAGATTGAAGCTGGACCTCTCTGTGATGGAGCATTATGAACGACACTGCCCTCCTCCTGAAAGACGGTACAACTGTTTGATTCCTCCTCCACCGGGGTACAAGGTAATATTTATTTAGCTGATTAATCAGAATGATGTCACTGAGTCCATTTTATTACCAATGTCAGATTTAGTAAGTACGAGCTCTTATGCTCTCCCCGTTACATACAGATCCCAATTAAGTGGCCTAAAAGTAGGGATGAAGTATGGAAAGCAAACATACCTCATACTCACCTTGCACGTGAGAAATCAGATCAGAACTGGATGGTTGTGAAAGGTGAAAAGATAAAATTTCCTGGAGGAGGTACTCATTTTCACTATGGAGCTGACAAGTATATTGCGTCAATTGCTAATGTAAGATTGCTGATCCCTTTTTGACTTATTCAAATGGGGGGAAAGGAAAATAAGTATCTCCTTTATTTTTGGTTCCTTAACTGACTTACGGGTTGATGGCCTATTGTTTATATTTGCATGGCATATAATTTGACTGCCTTGTGTTTTTTAATTCTGATGGTTACTGATTCCCTAACATATTACTGTACGACACATCTACCGAAAAAAAAAAAAAAAAGTATGTTCTAGATATGATTTTTTTGTTTTCTGATTTGATTGGCAGATGCTAAATTTTTCAAACAATAATTTAAACAATGAAGGAAGATTAAGAACAGTTCTGGATATTGGCTGTGGTGTTGCTAGTTTTGGAGCTTATCTTCTGTCATCGGACATAATTGCTATGTCTTTAGCACCAAATGATGTGCATCAAAACCAAATCCAGTTTGCTCTGGAAAGAGGAATTCCTGCATACCTTGGTGTTTTAGGAACCAAGAGACTCCCTTACCCAAGCAGATCTTTTGAACTTGCTCACTGCTCTCGTTGTAGAATAGATTGGCTTCAAAGGGATGGTATTCTTCTTCTTGAGCTTGATCGGTTACTCAGGCCAGGAGGCTATTTTGCCTACTCGTCCCCTGAAGCTTATGCACAGGATGAAGAAGATCTGAGAATATGGAAAGAAATGAGTGATCTTGTTGGACGGATGTGTTGGAGAATAGCAGCAAAGAGGAACCAGACAGTTGTTTGGCAAAAGCCTCTAACGAACGACTGCTATATGGAAAGAGAACCTGGTGTTCAACCTCCACTCTGTCAATCTGACAATGATCCGGATGGTGTTTGGGGTGTGTCAATGGAAGCTTGCATTACACCTTACTCTGACCGTGAGTTCCTTTTCCCATATTTTGGTTGTCATGATCTCTGTTTTGCTTAAATGAATCGACCATAATTCCTCATATATTGAGTGAATATGCCTCTTGCATAAAAGTTCATCCAGAAATAAGTTATTTAGGGGTTGCAAAAAGTGACAACACTTAATCACGTGCAGCGACTGATTATTATAATTACCTGTCTCTGATGATAAGCTAACAAAGCTATCAAATTTTTGATTGATTTGTGCCATAATGGTTGCAATTTCAAGTTTCACCTGGATTTGTTGATGGTGTTCATGTGTATTATCACTTTCTGGTATAATTTCTTTTTGGATAGATTCATCTACAACCTGTATAATTGTTAGACGGTGCTTTATGCTGTTAGTACCTGACTCAAAAACAGTTGCTAATTAGAAAGGTTATTTGTTTCTCCTCAGATGACCACAGAGTCAATGGGAGTGGATTGGCACCCTGGCCAGCCAGATTGACTTCTCCTCCCCCTCAACTTGCTGACATTGGGTACTCAAATGAAATGTTTCGAAAGGATACAGTAAGCAGTGGAACCATAAGTTAATGCAATTTAATTTGTTTGCCAAGCTATCCGTGCTATTGTGGCTGCACACTTCAGTAATGACATAACATACGGGAACTTAGGCTGAGGTATTACCTGTGTGAAATGTGATTCAGGAACATTGGAGACAAAGAGTGGAGAGTTATTGGGATTTATTGAGTCCAAAGATCAAATCAGACACTCTGCGAAACTTGATGGACATGAAAGCAAACTTGGGGTCATTTGGAGCTGCTCTCAGAGGAAAGGATGTTTGGGTGATGAATGTCGTCCCTGAGGACGGACCAAACACACTGAAGGCAATATATGACAGAGGCCTGATAGGCACTGTTCACAACTGGTATGCAAATCATATTACTGAAGCACATTACATTATCTTGATTTCTTAGATAAAATAGTCTGCTGAGTTTTCTTGGTTATGTGACTTCCTTCCAGTCTACTTACGGTGGATTGGGGACTGTTGGCCTTAGAGTGCCATTTTCCTCTATCCATGTTTGCCCCTTTGGACGTGTCTATGGGCCTAGGGGATTATTTCTCCCTGAATTTTGCTGCATCTATGAGATCAGTATTATAGGGAATACAGTTTATCAAAAGCCCAAATATATTCTTGCTGCAAATATATTCTATCAAAAGAGTGAGTAAATACTCAGTTGTTGAGATTTTCAACACAACTTTGGATATTATGCATTTAACTTAACCATTGCTGACTTTTTTCAAGTCAGTAATTGATCTTAATTGTCTTTCAAATTTACTGTCTGAAATTTTTGATCTGGCAGATTTATTATGGAAATTCAATGGATAATTTATCGTGACAGGTGCGAATCCTTTTCAACATACCCGCGAACTTATGACCTACTCCATGCTTGGACTGTCTTCTCTGAGATTGAGAAGAAAGGCTGTAGTGGCGAAGATCTTCTCTTAGAGATTGATCGCATTCTTAGACCAAGAGGTTTTGTTATCATTTGTGACAAGCAAGCAGTGATAGATTTTGTAAAGAGATATTTAGTGGCTTTGCACTGGGAAACAGTGGCAACAGCCGATTACAGCACAGGGTCAGACCAGGATGAAGGTGATATTGTGCTTATCATCCAAAAGAAATTGTGGTTGACAAGCAGAAGCCTCAAGGATACAGAGTAGGACAGCAAAGCGTCTTTCCTTTCCCTCTTCTGTGTTTCCAGCTGCTAAGGGTTTAAGAAGCTTGTCCCTAATGGTGACACGGTAAACAATTTCATTTTGCAGCATTAAGTTATGTTTACAATATTTCCTTTTACCCTTGTTATGATTCGTTCGATTTTGATGGGGATTAACAATCTCCACCTATAGGCTATTCACAATTCACTTTGAATCATTGCTCACTTTTTTATTATTCTCTCTCTCTCTCTCTCTCTCTTTTTACCTCAATTTTTGGTGCCCTATAAAGATACTCTTGCCAATGATTATCACATGCATAAGCTATTCTGCTGTTCCAAGCTTATAAAAATTGTTTACAGATCAATGCTTTTATATATATATATACATACACACACACACACATATCTGAGAGTGTAGTTCAAATAATTCCTTTTTTTTTTTTTTTGTATAAAATTTTTCTGTTTGGTTAATATGGCATAAATATTGGCCTATGTCTGTTATGCTGGAGTATATTGGTAAATAGACAAAAATGTGCCTTTCTCCAGGGAAATGTTGTTTTGTGTTCTCAAACTTCTCATTTAAGCACTCTGCACCTTCACTGACTTGCGCCAAGGCAACAAGTCAGCCCTTCAAATTTTTGTCTAAAAGGGCAGGAACTAGTGTGCTTCTCAATAATGACATTGAAAAACCGAGAAATAGCTAATTTGGAAGAGATTAGATTTAGTGTACGCAGACCTTTGAACTTACATGATAAGACTCGACAGCCAAAAAGGAGAAGAAGAAAAACACTGCCGATCGAAATCTTACCCGATGTTCTGGCCTACTCCCAACACTTCACAGTCAACATCCCCTCGTATTCCTTAATTGTTGAATCAAGAAAAAAAAAAACAGAGAGGGAGAGAGAAAGAGAGAGAGAGAAAGGTGAGGAGATGCTGATTAGAGAGTCCGGCGGGTGCAGTCAAATGGGGTCAGTCATTTCAAGCTCAGATCATTTTTAAGTTGGATCAACCGAGTAACAATAAAAAAGAAATATCGACTAATGGATCTCTACTTTCAGCGATGGTCAGGTGGGCTTCTGTCCCCCGCCCTTGTATAGCCGGACCCCTTTACATTCACTTCCAATATTCACTTCGTCATCTCCCGTCGGCCACGGTTCAGCTTGATCCCAGGATCCGTTTCCATAAATAGCCACCCGATCTCATCTGCCAACGCCCGTGCCTGTGGTGTTGTTGAACTCAATTTCATGTTCCCGGTGGAGGCATGTAGGAGCCACTTTTATAGCCTAAGCCATACCTCGAACTTCCTCTTGTTCTAATATTAACTTGCTTTCTTGTCCAAGAAAACAGAATGCATCCCCATTTATACAATCTCGGAGAAAGGTCAACGTAGTAACAGCGCTGGGCTCGTAACCATTGTTACACAACTTAGAGTAGGGGCTCGAGCTGGCCATTTACACGAGCAAAAGAGATTCTTTATACTAGAATGTGGCACCCAATTTCATCATTTATGACACAGGACAATGATCTACTAATCGGCAGTCAGGACTAATGAGGTGCCAAATTAATGCCTACAGCTTTCAACCCCCCCCCAAATGTTTTTTAAAAAAAAAAAAAAATCTCTTTACTTTGAATTGATGCATAACCAAATGGACTCAACATGTCCCCAGATAACCGATCAACTTTATTTTAATAGTATTATAATCATTTCAAAAATGAAAGTTCTTAAATATGAATTTCAGTTTGTGTTAATTAAAAAAAAAAAAAAGTGCCCTCACCCCAATTTTGCCCTACTTATAAGGGGATCCCAACATTGCCCTAGCTCCCTTTTTCCTGTGGGGTTTAGCTTTTGTTTATCTTTTAGAAGGGCTTTGGGGTCATGAAAGCAAATAAATGAAAAATTTATGCAGAGCGAAATGAGAAGAGAGACCCCAAAAAAAAAAAAAAGAGAGAGAGAGACCCAAAATTATTGTCCTCGATGTGTTCAGCTCGTGCAAATACCGGTTTATCAAAGTATATATTTAATCGAGAATACATTTTCCCAAGTCAAAATCGTTGGCCCTACCATATTATGCCCCACAACTATAAATAACGCAGATATTTCGGACATTTAAGCGATTCAATTGAATTTTTTATTGTGATAAGAATGCACAAAAAAAAAAAAAAAATGCACACTGCGTTGCATTAGAAGCACAAGAATTTGCCAAGCATTTTCACTACGTTACGCGGTGTGTGATCGTAATCACATTGTCGTTGAGCATATAAAATATAGAGAAAAGACAAAAAAAATTCACATAATTATTCCAAAATAAGAAACGTAAAATGAAAATGTAAAATTATATGTGCGCAAGTATAAATCACAATGAATATATCTAAATAATCATGTAATATTATTATCAATATCGATTATTTTTGCGTCTAAAAAATACGTCGCATGGTAGATACTAACAGTGGCTGTTTTCAAATTCGCAATCCAACTACAAGTTGCAATTTCTTTTTTTTTTTTTTTGGATTATATTAATTTGAATCCTGACCGTATATTATTGCTTTATCCAGTTTTTTTTTTCTTTTTTTTTTTTTGGGCTTAATTTTCGCTATATCGCCATTGGAGATTCTTCATTTTCGCGTCTCAACGCTGCGAAATTCCTTTTTTTTTTTTTTTTTTTGGGCCAACGGGACTTGCTATTTTACAAAAGATTTCGTCCGACCAAATGGGTTCATGCCACGGAAAAATGTACGTTTTGTTTTATATTTGTGAAATTTTTTATCGCGAGAAATTAAACTCTGCTTCAGTTAATTCGCGGTAAGAGAGAAAGACACGACCAGAAGACACACGCAGAGGACGCCAGACTCCGAGACACAAATGGTCTAATTCTAAATACCGAATCAAGAAACCTAAAAGTCAAGAAATCAAGAACCAAGAAGCAAAAAATAACAAAATAATTTCCTTTCCTTTTTTTTTTCTAATGTAAAAAAAAAAAAAAAAAGCAAAGTAGAAGATGAAAGACGAAAAGAGAAGAGAGAGGGAAAAGAGAGACGAGAAAGTGCAAAGAAAAAGAGCTCAATCCTCGAGGGAAGCCCTCCAAATGGACCACCAAAATCATGAAAAACCCTTCATTTCTGAATCGGACGGTCTACAACTTCACGATTCGATCGCTGCAGGCTAAAAGGTTTGACTTCAATTTTTATTGTTTCTATTATTCTGGAAACTCAGTGACGTGTTCTGTTTTTTTTTGGGGGGGGGGTTTGTCTGTGGTTGGCGAGAAAATGTCGACTACTTGGATTTGGTTGTTTTAGAGTTCACTGGCACACCAACTTTCGATTTTTTGTTTGTTTTTTTTTTTTTTTTCAATTTCTTCTGAAGAGTTTTGATGATTAGATAGGCTTTGAGGTTTGAAGTTTTGACTTTCTGCTCGATCGTTTGTCTGTATCGACCTTCAATCGCTCCCTTTTTTTTTTTTTTTTTAATTCAGTCAACCTGTAGGTTCACAATTGGACGGGTGGAGGGATTTTTCAATTTGTTATTGTTAGGTCAGATGATGCTTGAAAATCTAAGAACAATTGTGTTGTATGAACTGCATTCGTTGATCAGTGGTTTATGCTTTTAAAAGAATTTTGCCTTTCCTTTTGGTTATTGTTGAAACTTTGAATAGAGACTTTGTGGGATCTTATGTTTTGACTTTTTGATCATGTGATAAGGGAATGCAGATGAAACTGGATGTGGATGTCCTAAAGATCATGTATCTCCTGCTGGATGAGCCTACCGAAAATTAATCTTCTCGTGTATGTACCTTTTTTTTTTTCACCTTCAAGCAGTTGGCACAAGATTGTTTTTAGATTGTGAATTTTCTGTGTATTGTAATTTTCTTGCAATTTTTTGGAATAGTTTGTCGAACTTTCAATGATGAATAGTGCTGAGCTAACTTGACTCCTCTTCCTCATCTTCCTTTCTTTTCTCCCATGTAGTGGAAATGCCTGCATCCTATCAATGATTCGTAGGAATACGCTCTCATCTGCAAAACGGGATTCTTTAGTTAAAGTATGTGTGGCGAAGCCAAATGTACCATGGGGCAAATGAGTTCATAATATGTAGACGAGAGTCCTTCTTTCTCTTATTTTCTTCAAAATTTAAAAGGTTTGTAAATGATTTGGTGAATGTAATGGAGTGGGTGAGGTGTTGGTTCAAAAAGTTGAAGTCAAAAGATAAGTCAAAGTCTGCCAACAAAGAAGCCAAAGGAAATGGGAAAGAAGGATCAAGGGCCTCAACAATTGAAGAAGTGCCATCAAATGCTACAAACGAAAGGGTTGCTGCTGCGAAGCAGTATATTGAAAACCATTACAAGAAACAAATGAAGGACCTGCAGGAAAGGAAGGAGCGGTATGTTTTAATGAGACTTTTATTCTCTTTCCGGATAAAATGGTCACATAAAATTTTGTAGTTGATCACGTTCATGATTCACTAGTTCTATCTTTTGGCTTGTTTGTTCCATGTTTTCTATCATTTTGAAGATTTTCTTTGCTCAATTATGACTCTTAATATAGCTCAGACAAGCTGTTGAATTTGCGCAGTTAGGAAGAAAATTCAGCCTAGTGGCCCACGTAGTAGGTCTATATTGTTCTTTCACCTGTGATTTTGGTTTGGTTTTTGTACTTGTGCGTTGGAGCAGAACTTCATTTTCAGAAGTGTTTATGAGATGATCTCCCCTTGGTAATGTGGTATTTTGTTACCGAGTTCAGAAACCATGTTGGTACTTGCCAAGGGCCCTTCATCACTGAAATCTCTCTGCTGGCTGATAAGATAGTACTTTGTAATTTTGTGTTCAATTTTTTGCAGTAGGCAGGGTGAGATGTGACATATTAAGCAGTACTTGAAACTGCAGATTTGTTTAAAAAACAATGAACAGTTTAGTAGAACAATACAATGAAAATCTTTTAGAAATATGTGAATGATATGGGTATACATTTCCTGCATCTGTGCTTGTAGCATATGTGTAGATCATTAGTTGCTTCAATATGCTTAACACTTTCAGCTCAATGCATGAATAGACTTATGGTACATGAAATTTTTTTCACATACTTCCCAGGCTGTAGATCAGATGATTGGAACAAAATACCTTTTCTTCCAAAAAAAAAAAGTGTTTCTGCTCGTATTTAGTGAGTCAGAGTGGTGTTGATTGGCATTTATTATATATTGCAGCCGTAATATACTTGAGAGGAAGTTGGCTGATGCTGATGTCTCTGAGGAAGAGCAAAATAACTTGCTGAAGTATTTAGAGATGAAGGAAACAGAATACATGCGTCTTCGGAGGCATAAAATGGGTGCTGATGATTTTGAGCCATTAATAATGATTGGCAAGGGTGCATTCGGGGAGGTAATAATTTTTTGGTTAGATTTGGTGGACAAACCTTGGTTGTAATACTACCTCATTTACTTACAAAAAAAGGATGGCCTAGACTCCCAGTTCACGAGGCTTCCATGTTGTTGGAGTCTGGGGAAGAGTCAAATATAGGCAAGTTTACACTTGTTTTTACAAAAAGTTTATTTTTGTGACTCAAACTTATGACCTTCAAGACACAACGGAGTAACCTTATTAATACAAAGAGGCTCGCCTGGCTTTCTAACTTATAAAGGCATAACTAATTGGTTTACTTGCAGACTTGCCAGTCACGAACTAATTGCAACATCAGCATTGTCTTAGTTAATCTTTTCCTTAGATAATGATTGATTCGGTATGGTGAATAATCTTTTGCTTTCTGCTAAAGCAAAGAGTTAAATTCAATACTTGAACCAAGCAGCTTCTAAACCAATGACACTTGGATTGTGTTAATTTGCTTGTAATGTTGGCCAGAAGGTACTCTTCTAAATAATTCATTTGAAAGGTTTACTACATTTTTCTCATTTTGAGATTGCAGGTTAGACTCTGCAGGGAGAAGTCAACTGGTCATGTATATGCTATGAAGAAGCTCAAGAAATCAGAGATGCTTCGCAGAGGCCAAGTATGTTGTTTATTTAGCCTGCCAGAATCAATTTAGAGGCTTTTTATTGTGCTCATTATCTGAAATGGTCAGGTTGAGCATGTGAAAGCAGAAAGGAATCTGCTTGCAGAGGTTGATAGCAAGTGCATTGTCAAGCTATACTGCTCCTTCCAAGACGAAGAGTACCTATATCTCATCATGGAATATCTACCTGGTGGAGATATGATGACTTTGCTGATGCGAAAGGATACACTAACTGAAGATGAGGCCAGGTTTTATATTGCACAAACTGTCCTTGCCATTGAATCTATCCACAGACGTAATTATATACACAGGTAAACCAATATTGACTTCAATGTTTGATTTCTTTTTAGATTATTTTCCTCTGCTATTTTTTTACTTATATGTGCCCATTCTCTTTTTTTGTACTACAGAGACATTAAGCCAGACAACTTGCTATTGGACCGAAATGGTCACATGAAATTATCAGATTTTGGGTTATGCAAACCATTAGATTGCAGTAATCTCCAAGAAAAGGACTTCTCTCTGGCAAACAGCCCAAGTGGAGCGCTTCAAAGTGATGAGCGTCCTGCAGCACCCAAACGCACACAACAGGAGCAATTGAAACATTGGCAGAGGAACAGGAGGATGCTTGTAAGTTCCTTGCCATCTTGTATTGTGTATTCCTCTTACCTTTATTGTACATAATTTCCAGCTTGTTATTAATATAAAACTGGGTAGATCTTTTGCACTTTTCTCTTTATTTAACCTTTACTGTCTTGTCGCCAATCTCTGTTGTATGACTTGTCTACAGGCATCTGACTGTCTGAGGAATGCTATGGAGTTATGAATTGTTGTTTGTAGGCAACATTGTTATGACTTGTAAAGTACGAATGGGTTTTCTTGAGAGATTGTAGGAAAAGGTTGACTCAAGATCATGACAGGAGAACAATAGTTACAAGTCATAAGTTGTAAATTATCTAATTTTCGATTAATTTTGTACAATGGCTGAGAAATTCTAGAAAAAGTATAACTTGTAGATTGTGATTGGAAAGTAAATCCCACATCTATTGGTTTCCTGTCAAGCTTGTTTTTGCTCAAGATTTAATTTGCAGGATCTCTGGGAATTCCTGTGGGATATTTATTGTTTAAACTTGCAATATTATAATGTTGCAGGCTTATTCGACTGTTGGAACGCCTGATTATATTGCTCCAGAAGTGTTGCTGAAGAAAGGATATGGAATGGAATGTGATTGGTTAGTTGACTGACCATAATTCCAATTTTCAAATATCTTTTCTGAGATACATTCAGGTCTAACTTTATTAGTATCTGCAGGTGGTCTCTTGGTGCTATCATGTATGAGATGCTTGTGGGTTACCCACCATTCTACTCAGAGGAGCCTATGTCCACTTGTAGGAAGGTAATTCTGGGACTTGATTATTGTCTACTTTAAGAACACGCCAGCCTGCACCCCCCTGTCCCTCCCCCACCTCTCCCCTTCCCCTAAAAAGAGGAAAATTAAAAGGAAGAAATGGATGTTTACTCTTCTTTATCACAGTCAATGCATTTAAAACAAGTTGGGTATGAAGTTTTAAGGTCCTTTTAACAATGCTAAATTCTGGAGATTTCCCAAAATCTCATTTCTTGGCCTTTTCGGGTTATAAATTACAACATAACCCTTTCTTGGACTTCTATTCTTTGACTCATCCCTGCGCTCCATCTCCAGCACATCTCCTTTATCATTCTTGTTCATTAATCATTGTACAGATAGTCAATTGGAGTACTCATTTGAAATTTCCAGAAGAAGCAAAACTATCTCAAGAAGCTAAACACCTAATCAGCAGACTCTTATGTAATGTTGACCAGAGGCTTGGAACAAAAGGCACACACAGAATAAAGGTGGTGTTTGGTGTGTTCTATTCTTAAGTCTTTATTTTATTTATCGTATGAAATTGGAAGTGATTAATTAACTTGTTTGACCAATTACTTTCAGGCTCATCCCTGGTTTAAGGGTATCGAGTGGGACAGATTGTATCAAATGAAAGCTGCATTTATTCCTGAGGTCAATGATGAATTGGATACTCAAAACTTTGAGAAATTTGAGGAGGTATATTTATTTTGTTTTATGAAAAACAGTGATTACCTGTTTTGAGGCATTTAGTTGCTCACTTTTTCTTATTATTGTGTAGGTTGATAGCCATCTTCATACTCCAACAAAATCTGGTCCATGGAGAAAGGTTTGTCTCCATTTAGTCACTGTTGTAGTATCTGTTAGTGTTCCACTAGAGCATCCACATATTTTTCCCTTAAACAATTAGTGCAATTGATGGTTTGATGTGTTTGCTGCGTCACAAGACAGTAATTTCATTTTATTATTCAAACTTGAAGAATAATGAATATTTTCTCTTTCAAGATATTGTATTTTATATTAATTTGGGTCTAGCCTTTTGATCTACTTTAACTCTCCTTTAGGAAATGGATATTCATGCATTTAATTTCCTTTTCTATTAATGCTAAGCATTGAACTTGGTGAGAAGGTAAGTTGGTGTCTAACAAAAGCTATTTGCTTGCATGTGCAAGTTCAAGGTTTCTGTTTTATGGTGCATTGAGCTTCTTGTTGTTTACTTACTGTTACTGTCTTACCTTTTCTGCAGATGCTATCATCCAAGGATATCAACTTTGTTGGTTATACATACAGGAACTTTGAAATTGTGAACGAGAATCAGTTACCTGGGATTGGTATTTGATTCTTCCATGAAATTATTTGTGCACATACATGCATTTTTGCCAGAATGTCAAATGCAAGCATTTATTTATTCATCCTTTCATTAATTCTTCATCTTCTTCTGGGCATTACTTCTTCTCCCCCAGGTAAAAGGGAAATTTGTTAATACCCAAATGCGAGTGCATACTTTGTAATATTGTAGTGGGGCCGAGGAGGTTGTTCTTGTGTACAAAATTATGAAAGCACTTTATATATCATATGTGTGATGAAACCCTTAATTTCCTTTCCTTTTAATAGGGATATATCAGCATTTATATGTGTATTGCATGTGTTTCTTCTTTCTTGCAACTGTCTACTTAACCCTGATTCTCCTATGTGATCCTGCCTTTTTTCTTCATTTCAATGCACAGTTGAGTTAAAGAAGAAGAACACAAAACCTAGGAGGCCTTCCATAAAGTCCCTTTTTGGTAATGCTTCTTAAAGCTTTTTTATCAATGCTGTTATGAATGCTGAAACATTAAAATTTGGAACTTACTGGTAGTTATTAGTTACTGGCTGCTACCAGTTGATAACTGTTTACTAGGCAAATCGTCTTAGTCTAATGCAAGGTTTGCGAACTCTTTGAGCCACTGATGTAAAGAGGCGCAAGCACAGAGTACCTGCTAAGGATACGTAGAACTAATGTGCAGCATTCAACCTGGGGTTATAGTCACCTGTTTTCTTATTAGTGTGGACTTGTTTCATGTGTTACAGAAGATGAGTCAGCCGAGGCTGCCGGTCAGTCTGTACAGGGGAGCTTCCTAAACCCCCTGCCCCCAAGAGGACCCAAACTAGAATGTCCGGAGCAGCTCGGCAAATCCAAATGATTTACACTCATCTCTTATACAGCAGATGGTCACAGACAATCCATTAAAGCAGTATATAAGAGCATTGTGTTCTCTAGCCGATAGCTCTTTTTTCCTTTTGGCAGAAGATTTGTGTGTGTTTTGACCCATGTTTGGACGCTGACTACTGTTTTTTATGGTTTTCCTTTTTTTTTTTTTTTTGCAAAAAGTAATTTTCGGATTAATAGGAGTTTTCTTTTCTTTTCTATTTTTTTAGCAGGGTGTGCCCTACATTTCGACTAAAGAGCAGTGCACTGAATCGCATTAGATAATCATTCGAGTTATTTTATTAAGATAATATTTAATTTCGGTAAATATTTTGATGAAAAATTTAAATCCATTACCAGAGTGAAACTCATCACCATAACACAGCGAGGAGCGGTAGTGAGATTTAAAAATTCTAGCTCGCCGGAGCCTCATCTGACCGGGAGGGGGTTAAAACGAAAGGAAAAAAAAAAACGCCGAACAATCGGGGTGTAACAGTATTTTTCGTGTCATATCTATAATTGTATCAATTGGTTTGTAAACGAGAAATCTTATTTCGGTCACCGTGTGCTTAGCATCGGCGTTACCGTTTTCGGTTTTTCGGTTGGCCCCGGCGAACTCGGTATCCGAAAACAATAAAATGATTTTCGGTACCTTCAATACGAGTATCAGATTTGTTATGTGACATTCTCCGTAAGCTTGGAAGGAAAGAATGTGTGGGCGAGATTAAGTAAGGCGTAAGTACAATAATCATTTATCTAATTACGTGGTCCAGTAACTTGAAAACCAAACTCATCTAGTTTTAACTCTAACGGCTGGTGATTGCTGCATGGTAGTCTTTGGATCCTTTATTGGAGTGTTGGTGGCATTGGAGACATTGGGGTTAGAGTTTGGTGGCCTTTTGTTTTTTTGTTTTTTTTTTTTTTTTTTGGTTTTTTGGCCGTGTTTCGGACCTGTTATTATGAAGGCATTGGATGCTGGCTTTGTGCTTCTATGTCATGGCTAATTGTTACTGACGGTCAACTAACGTTTGTTTACTGCATGCAGAAAATGCTTTTGCCTTGCGGTCTACCTCCAGAGAGAGGATGACCGAGAGTTGCGCGAGCTCTCTGGCCAAGTGTTTTAAACTTGGGCTCTTTGTTATCAGTAGACCTTAGCAATTGTGACGTTTATGCTTGTGCTTGCTGGAGGGAACATTAGCATCGTATGGTGGCGATAACTACCATTTATGGTCAAATTATAGCTTTTATGTTTCTGGACTCAAGGATCGGGATACATGGTTTAGCGTTGTTGAAATTATCTGTTCTTTTGCGGACATTCCCTCTGGGATAGTTGCTTATAATATTGGTGAGTAGCGAATTTCCCATCTCAAATTAATTGTGGATTGTGCCGCTGTATTAGTTCAGCTGTGTTTTATGGCTCTTGTTTGATGATTGACAAATTAGTTCAGCTACATCGTGGCAGCATTAATAATGCTGATTCATATAGCCCTGTAACATGTACTATTCGTGATGAAATGTATGTAGCTGTGGTTACAGTGATGGCGCTGCATTTGTGTTTTAATTTGTTCTGGATTGCCTTTTTTTTTTATTATTTTTATTTTATAGGTAGATTTTGTTCTAGGTTCAAGTAACTTGGCGGCATGCAGTTTTTGTGCGTGATAATGGCTTCCTTTTGCTGGATAGCTCATGAGTCGCAGTCTCGTGGCCAACCAGGATTGCACAACTGGGGTCTTGTTTGTGATCTTTGCATATATATTGTAAAGCCTACATTTTTGTGCGGATTTCCTTGATACTTCCTGTTACCATGGAAAACCATAATGATCTTGTATGGCTGGATGAAGTGGATTTTATTGAATTTTGCCAAACCAGTGGTTTCTCCACAAAAGTCTGAACACCCCCCCCCCACCACCACCCCACCCCAAATCAAATCTCCAATGCAGGGGACTCCATTTCTCTGGAATCCACGCCTCACAGTCGCTTGTCTATTCTCATCGCCATGAACTTCGACTTTTACATCTTGTATATGAGCCCCGGAGCTAATATGCTCCCCGTGGGCCTACTCTCTGCCGACTTACACAAAGGTGGGATTGAGCACGTTAAGCTGCCCTGGCCCAATCAAACACGAAAATGCATCACCACGGCACTTGCTTGGTTTTACCTTTTATTTTATTCCTAGCCAGCGGGTTTAAAATTTGGGGGGATGATAATTTGGACCACAAGGCACCTCAATTAATAACAGAGCCGATGGATCCATTCACTGCCAGCCAATTTATACGATCACAAGCCAACGGAAGCTACCGCCAGTGACGGGACTGTGGCTGTGGGCTTTTCAGTTTGAGCTTGCGTAGTATTTCGGTTCTCCAGTAGAAGGTAAACTTAACTGCTTCTCATTATGCTGGTTTTTAACCCCTCGTGGGTGTCATCGTAACGGGTGCTTCATTGTTCGGGAAAATGTTGGCAAGTCGTGTCACAAAGTCTTGGAGACGTCAAATTGAAATAGGAAATTGTCTCACTGCCAATCATTTCCTCTGCCCCCAGATGTCTATTATCGCCAGAAGGTGATTTTCTTGTTTTGAACCACAAGAATTTCCAGAGCCATCTTTTATTTTCTTATAAAAAGCAACGCAAAATGCCATAGAAAATCTTTCACCTAATGGCAACTTGACTGTATAATCATACAGCATCACGAGTACAGAATTATAACATTAATTTTGTCATACTCGCACAAGCATCACGAGAATCCCGCATTCCCACAGCTCCCTCTGATAAATCGTAGATTCCAAGGTCAGAATGCCACGACTATAAGATACCTAGAAGATACTCATCACATTGTACAAAAGTAAAACGTGGTCATGTAACATTTCCAAATGCCAACTTTTAGACAATATTAAAGCAGGGTGAAGATAACATATGCACACGATGGTGGTGGAGTTGTAAATCAATGGGCAGAGTGTTTTAGTATAATTAATTGATATATTTTTGTTACATTTTTGTCCTTTTTTTGAGAAAAAAAAATTCATCTGCTTTTAAAATAAATGATTGGAACATTTTTGTGAGAATTTTATTAGTCTTACTTTTGAATCTCAAGCCTTTCGACTTCTTTGTTCAAAAAAAAAAAAAAAAACCAAAAATATTAATATCACTCGAAAGCTTTTTGTGCCCGTTCATCCATCACCAAACCTTCGTTGTTTTATATTCTTCGCTTTCCTCTCTCTCTCTCTCTCTCTCTCATTCTCACTCTCTCTCTCCCCCATGAAAAATTAATCATTTCCCAGAATCTCCAAAATTTTCCGAGAAAACTCAATCCCTGTTGTTAAACCCAATCCTTAAAAGATCCCCAAATTCTTGCCGCGAATATCGTCGCCGCTTGATACCCTCCTATTCTTTTCTTTTTTGGTCTCTCCAGAAAGAAACCCAACAAAAAATTAACCCTCTTTTGACCCATTTACTTCCTCAATTACCAAATCTTTTTGTTTTCTCCACTTTTTCCCACTTGGCTTTCTCGAGAAAAATGCAGTTTCTTGCACCCTATATTTTTGTTCCCCTTTCCTGATTAATGGGTATTGCTTTTGTTTTTCAATAACCTTTTTCTTTTCTTTTCTTTTTTTTCTATACATTTTTGGTTCCGTTTGGCTAGATTTTTGGGGCCTTTTTTTAGGCTTTGGCTCCGAGGGCTTTTCTGATCATTAAGCTTCAATATAGTGCTATGTTTTGGTAAACTTGACGGATCTCAATGTTGTTATAATTTCTTCAAGCGAAGGGCTTTTAGGCTGCCGTGGGTTATGAGCCAGCTCGGGGATTAAGAAGGGGAAAAAAAAAGGTGGGGGCTCTGCTTTATTTGTAGTAGGGTATCGTAGTTGTTGATTGGGATTGTTAGATCATGGATCATTTGATTGGTGGCAAGTTTAAGCTGGGCCGGAAGATTGGCAGCGGATCCTTTGGTGAACTGTACTTGGGTATGTAATTTCAGGGCAAATGCATTTTGATTGTGAATTCTGTGTCTTTTTAGCCTTCGAGGTTATTGTTTCTCTGCTTTTGCTTATTGCTGGCTTGCCATGGTTTGTTTTAGGTATTAATGTGCAAAGTGGAGAGGAAGTGGCTATTAAGTTGGTATGTGTTACATATTCAATGTCTGCTTCTATTTTGACTCTTTTTCTGTAGGGCTGTTCTTTACTCAGTTTTTTCTTCCGTGGTTGTGCTCTGTCATTTTTTAATGCAGGAAATGTAACGACTATTTTGTTACATCTGAGAAGTAGCATTTGTATCTGATGATGGGAAAATTGTTTTCCCTTTTATAGATTAAGAACTCTTCTTTGTGGCTTTTTTTTTTCCTTGTAATTTGAGTTATTTTCTTAGCAGTAAGTAGGATTGTGAATATGGATGTAATGCAATGTGTATGCGAACGACTGGTTTTTCTTTGGATATATGAATTGCTGCTTTAGAGATGCATAAGCTAGTTTCTCACAGTTCTCCATTGTCGACTCGGCATCTTTTTGAACCTATGCTGTATTTCGACCAGTATCATGACCAATGAATAAAAACAATTCATTTTGATGTTTTAGTTCATAACACCATGTATCTAACTCCTTGAAGTTAAAATTTTTTTCTCGGGTGATGCTTATTGTTATAATATGCACTTATTGAGATACATTGAAGAATCTAGTATTGTGGCATGTATTTTTTGTTACGATGGACAACGGAAGATATAGGAAGGAATTCGTGTGAATTTGCTGTCAAAGTGTGTGTATCAGAATATTGTATCACAATGTGTAATGATAATTGAGACAAATGAGGAGTGGGATAAGCCTCACTTGCTTTATTTCTTGATGCTTTCATGTTAAAGCTTGCTGGTTCACTATTTTTTTTTGTCTATTTGGACTCTATTTTCATTTCTTAATGCTTTCATATTAGAACTTAGTTCACTAATTTCTCTATTCGGAGTCTATTTTCTACCATACAATGTTTTTTTTTCTTTTCCCCCTGATTTGATATGTCCTTTTCTGCTGTAGCATGCCAGAATTTGTACTTTTGATTTTGTTTCTGACACACTTTCTACTGGCTTCCTTAGGAATCTGTGAAGACAAAACACCCTCAGCTTCATTATGAGTCAAAGCTGTACATGCTTCTTCAAGGAGGAGGTGAGTTTCTCATTTGTATTCTCTTTTCTTTATTTAGCTGGTATAATTGGCTTTTGTGAACTTATGTTAATTTATTCAATTTTTTTCCCTATCATTGTCTTTGAAGCCGGTATTCCCCATCTCAAATGGTTTGGACTTGAAGGTGATTACAATGTCATGATTATTGATCTTCTTGGGCCAAGCCTAGAAGACTTGTTCAATTATTGCAGTCGGAAGTTTTCATTGAAAACAGTTTTGATGCTTGCTGATCAATCGGTAATAATGCCAAGTCTTAAGAAAGACTTGTTTGTTTGTACTTTATACATGTTATTTATGAACATTTGTCTTGTTATGCTGTCATATCTAAACCTCTTTGGTCTGGTTTTCCAGTTAAATAGAGTTGAGTATATGCACTCGCGGGGGTTTCTTCACCGTGATATAAAGCCTGACAACTTTTTAATGGGGCTGGGCCGCAAGGCTAATCAGGTATTGCTTTTGAATTCCAATGTTGCATAAATTTATATGTTCTTATTTCCTGAGATTGAACATGAACTTGCACATGCATGTGAATTACTTTGCAGTGTTTTTTAATATAATCACAAAGAATGTGTGGGAGATGCCTGTTCTTCTGACAAGAATATTATCACTTGGCGGTAACTATTTATAATCTGTGATGGCTGTGAAAACCAAAATGTTGCTATTTGAATCAATGATGGATGGTTTAAGTGATACCCAGACCGACTCTGCATGGCTGGAATGGTTCTTGAATAAAAGGAATGCAGAAAAGAAAGAAGTATTTTTCTAAAGAGATACATCTACACCATTAGAGTTTATGTTGACTGCCATGTGGGAGATCTCACTCTCTTATTAACTGTGCTATTTCTTTTCATCTGGCATGCCCTGCCCAATTATCATGGCAATCTATGCAGCTAATACTTGCCCCTCCCCACTCTCCCACACCCCCCCCAAACCCAAAAAGAACCCTGCTGATTGCTATTTAGGGATAGTAGTGTAGGCATGCAACTCATATAGTAGCCCTTCAATTTCTTGGTAAAAGGTGTGCAGTGGGTGTGTTATGAGACATTAGATTTAGAACATAATGATCGAGAGGTTCCCTCTATGGGGCCAAGAATAGGTAGACTTGGGGATGCCATTACTTTGGCTACTTGATGGTCTAGTTGGAAGGAGAGGAATTGCAAGGCTTGGAAGAAATGTGAGGATTTGGAGAATCTTTTAAACAAGCACATATAAAAAATATTCTTCCACTACTTTCTGGGCTACATTGTTACCCTGACCTTTTGCAGCTTTTAAACATTTTATGTTTTCTATTGTTATGAACCTTAATATATATATGCTTACTATCAGCACAGTATTGTTCAATAAATTAAAGTAAAACTTGTAATCTTTAAGGGCTTCAACATTAAAATCTGGGCTTCCACCAGTGAAGATGTAAATGGAAATTGAAAAGGAATGGTGCTTTGGTGTTATTGATAGATTCTCCATCTGAGTTCTCACATGAGGTTGGACCTTTTGTTTCTTTTTTAAACTAAGATCATGAGAATTATGCAAAACTGGGAGAGAAGATGGGAAACTTGAGATGTAGAATGGTGTCAAATATGTAGTCATTGTCAGTATCACACTTATCATTTTCTTGCCACTTTCTCCCTTAAACTGCAGGTGTACATCATTGATTATGGCCTTGCAAAAAAGTATAGGGATCTCCAAACACACAAACATATATCTTACAGGTAAGTGTTGGATCTGAACTTTGAGTAATACTGCAGTTCTGATTGCATTAGGCCTGCTCAAAAGTTAGCTTCTCTTCAATAAAAACCCCAACTTTTCTTTTCCTATTTCCTCCAAGTCCCTTGCCTTATGTTATTATATTGCCACTTTTTGCTTCATGGAACAATGATTTACAGGTGATGATTTTCTTGTGTGCATGTCTTCATGTTGCATGTCCTCCTGGCATTAATGTGATGTGGAACCCAGAAATATCCATTTTACATTTTCATTCCTTTTCTGATTTTATGATATTTTGTTCCAATATGTGGACACAATTGTAACTATTTTCCTTGTTTGCTTATGAAGCCTCTGTTTTCTTTTCATAAATACTCATCATGTTATCCTTGCAGGGAAAACAAGAATCTCACAGGCACAGCTCGCTACGCAAGTGTTAATACCCATCTTGGAGTTGGTGAGTTAACTTCACCATAACCAGTAATTGAAGGTGTTTCATCATTGGGTCTAATCATAATACTATGGTATTTACAGAACAAAGCAGAAGAGATGATCTGGAATCACTTGGCTATGTGCTTGTGTATTTTCTCAGAGGAAGGTCAATTACTTAACTGACTTGATTCAACATTATAAGCTTTTAATGTGAATGGCATTTTAACTTGGTTTTTCTTGTTATTTTGCTGCTTTAGTCTTCCCTGGCAGGGCCTGAAAGCAGGTACTAAAAAGCAGAAATATGACAAGATCAGTGAAAAAAAGATGCTTACACCCATTGAGGTACCAGCTTTGGCCATGCAGCTACTCCATGACACTAATTTATATGATGAACCACGTGATATAGGATGACAAAAAGTCTTGTGATTGATGTCTTAATTGTTAGCTTGTCCTGATTCATGTGTTAGTAATCTGCAATCTGTCCGCTACATGTATATGAATGCTAATGAGTTAGTTGGCAGGTCCTCTGCAAAAACTATCCTTCAGAGTTCACATCATACTTTCATTATTGCCGATCATTGCGGTTTGAAGACAAACCAGATTATTCATATCTCAAGAGGCTCTTCCGGGACTTATTTATTCGGGAAGGTTGACAATTTTATATGAGCCTATACTCGGTTTCAGTGGAGAACCCTCTGAAAATTTTAGACTCTAATCTGGGTTTTAATGTTCTAACTGGTGCAGGGTATCAGTTTGACTACGTATTTGACTGGACCATACTGAAGTACCCGCAGATTGGCTCCAGCTCTAGGACAGCACGAGTTAGTATATCGCAATTAGTTGTTCATGGTTGCTAACAAAATTTACCTACATTTTTGGTTGGATGAACTATTCTTGTTTTATTGTCCTTTTTCAACAGCCAAGTGGCAAACAAGTTATAAACCCTGGACCATCTGGAGAAAGAGTAGATCGACCTTCAGGTCTGTTTCTCTTCAGTTTCTTCAGTTTATCTGAGCAAGCGAAGAGCTAAAGGACTAACCTTGCAATTTTTCTCTATAGAGCCTTTTTTTAAATCTTTTATTATTGTGCAATTTGAATACTGAAGCCTCTACGGTAAAAATATTTTCTTGAAGCGTGCACTAAATCATGCCTTTACAAATTTGACACAACGCCATGTGTTCCTTCTGGTAGGCCAAGAGGTCCGAGATAGATTTTCGGGTGTGGTTGAGGCATTTGCTCGCAGGAATGGCTCTGGGCCTGCCATACATGGGGATCACTTGCAGCATAGGTCTGCAGGTGATGTGCCATCGTCTAAAGATGTGAGTGAGTAGTGCGATAGAATTTTGAGCACTTCTCCATACTTCACTTTATTCTCTGTTGAGTTTATTTGGAATTTGTTATCGAAACTCTTGTTGCTTCGTGAATGATTTTGTTTGTTTCCTTGCAACCCATTTCCACAGCATCCTGATTCTGAAAGACCTCGGTCATCATCTCGAAATGGGAGCATTTCAAAGAGAGCTGTTGCGTCAAGCAGCCGGCCAAGCTCATCGGGTGAGCCTAGTGAGATTCGATCAAGCCGGTTGCTCTCAAGCAGTGGCCGTGTGTCCACAGCCCAGAGAATCCAACCAGGGTTTGAGTCCAAGTCATCGTCTTTTACTCGAGCCACAGCCTCCAGAGGCGGCCGTAATGGCATGCATCGGAGCTTTGAGCTTCTGTCCATTGGCACAGGAAAAAGGAAATAAAGGGACGGATCCACGTGGTAAGAAGGATTCACTTGTTTTAAGAGACGGTCAAAGTACCCTTGTGTAGTTCCTATCAAGACTCGGGTAACTTTAGTGGTGCTTTAGCAGTTTCTCTGTATAATCTGTATCGATTCTTGGGGCTCCATTCGCCGGAAAAGCTCAATGTCAGCGAAGTTTCTCTGGCAAAGACTCTGGGACTCGCTTGTATCCCCGCACCAGGGATCCTTGCCAGTGCAAGGGGCCATCTTAGACTTGTCCAAGAAAGAGACGAGACCATTTATCATTTGGGTTTAAGGAACTGTTTGTATCAGGAAATCATTACGTAAACTTAAATTTGGTGGACTCAATTGAATACAAAAAAGAAAAAAAAAAAAACTACTTTCATATTATATTTTCACATTTTATACTACATTAATGTAGTATAAAAATATGAAAATATAGTATATATATATATTTTTAATCTATTTTGAGTCTTATTAAATATGGGTTTACTCAGATTTTCCTAATTGTTATTGTTGGACACACTGCTAGTTGTAATAACTACCTCCTATAATTTTCGTGAAAAAGGAATACTTGAATGCAACATGAACATCATTCCGGTTCCGGTTTAGAATGGAACACCCGAATGTCTGAACTTCATCCTTTTAACGCCCCGTCTAAGGTCGACCCATAATACCCGTGTAAATGGCTTGTTACGTTGAGGTGCCTCGGCGACTAAGCACGTTAAGCCAAAAATAATTAAGGAATTAAAAAAAAAAATGGAAAAGAACTCGCCGATTGAGCAAATTGTCCCTAAAATAACTAAGGAATTTGAAAAAAAAAAAAAAACGGGAAAAGAAATTGAGGGCCTTGCCTATAACATTTCCTCAACTGGTTTCACAACTAATGTAAACGATTTTATCTACCTATTCAACTCTTGCGGTTGCCAAAGAGTCTTTATTAATTGATTTTGAGCACTATTACTTAAAAATATTTATTGGTCAACGTGACGAGTATAAGAGAGTAGTAAAATAATATTTGTAAATTTAAACTAATTTATTTATAAAATTAAAAAATTATAATTAATTTATTATTATTATTTATTTTCGTATTGCTCTTTTAAGTGTTGCTTGCTTTTCTCATAAATCCCTCTTATTATATACAATAATTATTAATTATTTAATTGAACGTGAAGAGTTCCCCTTATGGTATTTGATCGTTGCATTAATAAATGCAAATTTAAGAAAAATAGAAAAGTCTTACAACTTTGAAATATGTGTGATATACTTAACAAATTTTATCGTAATTAAGCCAAATGACCTCAACGTATTTAATTCCTTATGATTTGATTAGTTACATATAATGTTTTGAAAAGGTTAAGAAAAGTTAGCGCTCGATTAGTTACCGTATTTGACTTTAAGCTTCGTTACGTATAGATTTTGACATGTCGCGGTGGGTTCCTAAATGTATTTTATTTTATTTTATTTTTTGAAAAAAAAAAAGAAAAAACACAATTAGGTGAACATATGGTAGATAAAATAAATGTAAATTAATTATATTTTCTTTGTTGATATAAATAAAAGAGATTTAAAATAAAAAATTATTATAATATTTTTGTATTGCTATAATAGTTATTTTTTATATATATTTATATAAAAAGAAATTCCAGTGCACCGGCTTACACATTGTATTGTTTGGAAAAGAGTTTTCTCATTATTACAAAAGGATAAAAATATTTATTCCGACTTAATAGTTCAATTAAGTTGCACAAATATTTTTAAGTGACGCGCCTAAATTTAGTTCAACAAAATAAAAATTATGAAAAAAAAAAAAAAGATTTTGCAGTGTAACTCCGCCTCTACCTTTTTAAGAGTATTCATACAACTTAGTTAAATTTTTTTAAAAAAAAAAAAAAAAGAGTCAAAAGGAATAACATGACTCTTTACAAAAAATTTGCATTTCGACTTTGACGCAAGGCCAAAATAATAAAGTAGCTTCATAAAAGCTTAAAATTGGTAAAATTTATCTTCTTATCATTTTTGGAAAGATATCTTAGTCGTAGATTCTATTAAGGAATTGCTGTTGATGACATTAAAGGCAAAAGTGACCTGTATTTGGTTTCGTAACAAAATAAGAAAAGAGGTTCCAAAGGAAACTTCTTGCAATTTTGCATAATTGTCAATATTAATAGAATAGATACGGGAAATAAATATTTTTTGGAGTATGGTTCTTTGTATTTTCTTTCTATAAAATTAAGATATTTATTCGACGTGAACTATATAATAAGATAATACTCACTTACTTATATAATGAGAGTAAAGATTTATATAATAAAAGAGAATTTTTTTTAATTTATGAAATTTATATTTATTTCATGAAAAAAATTTAAAATTTTAAATTAAGATCTTATTTTAAGGGTCATGTGATAGGCCAAACTAGATGAATTTAAACATTGATCTTGAAATCTTGATCCACCAATGCTGTGTGGTGTGGTCTGAATAGAGGCACCAACAAACCAAATCAATAAAGAAAGCTAAAATTGAGATCCAACTATCTATATATATATATATATATATATATATATATAAAGTAGTTGAATATGCTAATTATATATTTCTCAAAATAATTAGATCTCCACTTTTGATTTTGAGATTAATGTTTCAAATTTATTTCAGCATGCTATCTATAACATGAGTGGAGCCCAATCCTCAAATTTATTTCTATTTAACTTTCTTCGCATTCTGATGTACACAGATTTCTTTCACATCGAGAAAACGTTATGCAATAAATGTCATTTATTAATTTGGTATTATGAACCTTCTTCAATGCTCTTGATTAGAACGCAATCCTTAGCCTCTCTTAGATCATTCAAGGATTACCGTTCCAAACATGGTAGTTTCATTGTCATCTTTCCACAATTAGAAAACCGTTTACTTTGTTTCCGTATGATTATATAAAAAATTGAAATTACATTAATTAAGAGAATCTATCCAAGAAATTCCACCTACACTTTTTTGGGACATACAGCACACACCCCTTCAGCAATATCAACTCTTTGCCTTTCCAATGCAACCTAATTAACATGGCGAGAAAAAAAAAAAATTTTCCCTATAAATAACCATGGAAACTAGACCTCGAATAGCCGCATATCCATCTCTCTCTCTCTCTCTCTCTCTCTCTCTCGCTCGCTCTTTCTCTGTGTCTCACCCCACCCACTACTATCTTCAGCTTGCGATTATATATAGCCACGGCCGGTTTGGGTTTGAACATGAGTTCTTGGCCCACAAATGATTTTACTAAGAGGCCTACACAAATTGCATGCCGAATCTGCGGCCTTGTGTGCACAAGCGTACCAACTTTGATAATCCATGCTGAGTCTCACATGCTGGAGTCTGATATTATTATTAACAGGCAATTAGGCATCATGCCATGCCTCCATAATCGAGGAAACTTTGCTGCCAATCCTTCGCTTGAGAGAAGCAGGGTGATGCAAGCGAGAAACCCATTTGCTGCCTTCCCTATCACCCCACGAAATATTAGCCTCGTTCCTCCACAAGCAGCCTCACAATTGCAACTTTCACCCTCCATTTGCAGCAGCTTCACATTTGGCCGGCAGGCGCGTCAGCCACCAACAGTAACACCCCAAAGGGTGGTGGAAGGGGCTCCTGGCGATGGCACCGAGCCATTTCTTCAAGTGCTAGACAAACCCTATTCATGCAAAGCTAACGTCAGCAACAATTCTGACGCTGATATGTTGGACCTGACCTTGAGGCTCTAAGCCTTCAAATAGGATGTTATTGATATTCATTGTTTTGTTTAATTAGAAAAGAATAAGAAGAATGCATGATTAAGCGCGAGTGTATTTTTCCCTTCATCAGTCTGCTGTACTCAAAATCATCAATTTTGTTGACAATCCTGTCGTGAATACTGAAACAACAAAGGATATTCTTTGCCATTCGTTACAAGGGTCTTGATTTAATGGGTTGTGTAGGAGTTAGGGACTCTTATGTGGAGTCCAAAAAATCAAAATCAATGGCCACTAGAAGTTTTGTGTCTTCCTGAAGAATAATAATATTCATTAGGTTATATATATATATATATAGCAATTTAAAATATTTATTATACGTAATTTTAATTTCAAAATTTACATAATAAAAAAGTTAAATTAAAAAAAAAAAGAAATTCTGGTCGTTCAAATTTATCATTTTAAAATATAATATGTCGTTAAATTAGGTTTGGTAAATTCACTTTAAATATCACATTATATATTACTAAATTTAATATTTTATCTTTTTAATAAGTCATTTTTGTTAAATTAAATATTTTGACATTTTAGATTTTTAATTCTTTTTATAAAAATAGATTTTTGTTATTTTAATTATTTCTTTTAATGTTATGAAGTTAAATGACTTATTTAAGAAAAGCTCACAAAATTAATTTACTGAACGAGCCTTAATTAAATAGTAGTTTTGAAAGGGGCAATGTACCGCACGAGAATGGGTGAATTTCAAAGTGAAACCCTCTCCCCGACCCGACCCGACCCGACCCGACCCATTATCCCTCTCAGGCTGGCCTTATTGCCACAATTCACTGTGATAAAGCCACGTCAAAAGAGCATGTATGTGGCCCGACCGTAACACATCCTAGAGAATGTCGTATCGGCGTATAACATTATTGTTCAATATTGCAAAAACATCCCTAGAGATTTTAATTTCAAAATACTTCGGTTCACTAATATTAACAGTCAACTGAGTCATGTCGTTAAGTCTGGATTAGCTCTTCCATCATCAAAGTCAAATTATACCTAAAGCCAAACTCTCAGTTGTGATTGTCCTTAAAGAGGATATATATATATATATATATATATATATATATATGAGAGAGAGAGAGAGAGAGAGAGAGAGAGAGAAGGGTTGATGGTATATACTTGGTCAAATACAATTAACATATTAAGGATTTCCCTACGCTATCTGAGCTAGAATCATGCTCACCCACATGGTAATTATGTTTCAAGCTATTCTCTAGTCTCTATATCAAAGTCATTTTCTCTCTTTAAGAAACTGCTCTTGGAGTTTTTTTGTTTTTTGTTTTTTTTTTTCCCTCTAATGTTGCTATGTTGAAAAACTCTCGGAGCTTATTCGATTTTAATTATTTTTCGTTTTGTTTTTCATTATATGACAAGAAAGAATTTTCAAATTAGCATTATCTTGGACATTTTACTTGAATGTATCGAAAATATATTGAGAACCGAGAGGTTTGGGTTTTCCTGTAGTTCTTCAAGGTATTGTAATGGGAACCTTGTTCTTAAACCAGATCAAGAAGCAAGCACGTTCCTTTCTGCAAGAGAAGTACAAAACTGCTAGGCTGGCCTTAACCGATGCTACCCGAGCAGAACTGTAAGTACTTTTTTTTTTTTTTTTTTCAAATGAAGTTACTAAAATAGAGCAGAAAATGAGATAATTAATGATATAGTACAGATTAATTGTGATTATATTGATAAGTTTCAGCTTGATGTTCTTTGCATGGATTATACGTATACATGAAGGTTGGCTGAGGAAGCAACAAACAATGATCCATGGGGCCCTGACGCTAAAACAATGACCATAATAGCAGCCGCTTCATTTGATATAGATGATTATTGGAGAGTCGTTGATGTTCTTCATAAAAGGTAGTTATAATTGCGAAATTATAATTGGATTTTCCTGAGTCCGTTGGTACGATGTAGAGTGAATTTTGGTTTTCCTAATGGGTCTTCCTTTGCACACCAATAGTTGACCAAAATTCTGTTGTGTAAAAGTGTACCCATTTTTTTTCCTTAAAAAAAAAAAATCTTATTAATCAATCGCTGCGTTGAAAAAAATATTATGAAATTCGATTCAATCTTCTATTAATTAGTGGCTTAATTATATGGATGCAGGTTCGAAAGCATCAATTGGAAGCAATGGAGGCAATCCTACAAGTCATTGGTACTTCTTGAGTTCTTACTAACACATGGTCCTGAGGAATTTGCCGAAGAATTTCGATGTGATAGCGAAGTTATTGAAGAACTTCGAACGTTCAATTACATAGATGAAAAGGGGTGATTCAAAAATTAACAAGCGCATATCTTGTAATTGATTATGCTCTTTTATTTAATCTTTTTGTGATTCTTATTCCTGATTCTTCATGATGTATGCTGTAGTTTCAATTGGGGTGCTAACATGCAAAAGAGATCGGATCACACACTTAAACTACTAGAAGGAGGAAAGACGCTCGGAGAAGCACGTCTAAAAGCTCTGAAAATAACCAAAGAAATTCAAGGATTTGGAAGTTCGGTGGGGTCTCCTTCCTCGCCACCATCACCGTCACCTCCTTCATCGACCTCTGATTCATCGGTGACTTCATCTTTTGGCTCATTCTCCACGACAAGTTCCACATACAATGACACGAGCGACATAAGTAGACTCGAACAACTTTCGCTATCAAAGGAAAATGCGAAGAATGAAGAGGCGAATAAGGCCAAGACTTCACCCACAAGTGACATGGAATTGGAAGGATCCCACCTGTGGGATCATCCAACAATTCAAGAGGTGGGTTCTTTGTTGGATTCTGAAGAAGACGAAGAAGAAGAGGGCAAGCGACGAGAAGGGTTCATTGGTGGAATTTATTCAAAGATTGCTGGAATCAGTCCTTCAAAGAAATGCTATGGTGAGAAGGATGCCCTCAGGAGCTTTTCTAATGCTGGCAGGTTAATAAAGAAAAAGCTTGATCGTCAATTTTCTTTAGGGTACTAGCGGAGCGGCGTGAAACTATTTTTTCACTTGAGTTATATGCAGTTTCTCTCTGAGATGAAAGTAAATTTTGCTATAGCCAAAATGTAATCTTTAATCAGCATGTATCTCACAAAGTCCCAATTTTGCATAAACGAATGGCACTTGTGACAGATTTCCATCATTTTTTTTTTTTTTGGTTCGTCATTATTAACGTGCTTTCAGATTACGAGCAAATGTCCGCGCCTCCATATTCAGAAATCATTAATTAATTAATTATTTATTTATTTATTTATTAAAAGCCTTGACTTAGATAATAAAGGAGAGTTGGATGGAGAGCATGGCACGGTGTTTATTTTTATTTTTCTTTTCCCTAGTGCTGACATCATTAGGGAGGTCAGTTATGTAATTCGCTCCCTTTAAACTGCTTGACCGGTGACTGCTGCCTCGCTCAGTTTTTGCTGTAGCGTCGCTTTTTTTTTTTTTTTTTTCTTAAAAAAAAATTTTTAGCCAATAGCAATGGTGTCGCAATTGGGTTAGAAGTATTGGGTCCGTGAATGTGCAGTTCAATTCTTTATAAGCAGTTACGTATTACACCAAATCCAGTTATTCCCCTCTATATTTTCTAGCTCTTTTTTTTTTTGTGTGTGTAATATGTTAATGGAAATTTCATTAAGAGACATTTTAGAACATTGGCTTTACACAGTCTGATTTTGTGGCCGTCGTCATTAGTATCGCATCCTGTCGAGCACCCACTGGGAAACTTTGTAGAAGAGAAATAGGCCGTACGGGTTGCTGTCCATTTCTGTAATTTGACCTCATGCGATAGGTTATTTCTTGTTTTGGTACAATGTCGTGAAGAAAAATTGTTGCGAGTCAACTGTAGAGTGGACCGGGACCTCATTTAATATTTTGAGGAAAAGCTTTAATCATGTTTTGACCTTCAAGCTTTAGTCGGCATCAATGGCTTGTACTGCGAAGAGCCTCATCACCCCCACGGCTGGCAATACTCACCGAAAAGGGTAAGCTTTCATCACCCGCGCATTACACAAAGTGCAACCAACCATTTCTTCCATGTTCACTAATTTTAATTGCCACAATAATTTCAGTTAGACATGGCGATGTTGCTGCAGCTTCTGGCAATTTCTCTTTGCGGTCGCCCTGCAGAAGCAGGACCAGTGAAGAGAAGTTGAATGGTTGATGAAGTTAACATTCGACATTATTAAACTTGAAGGTGAGAAGCAGCAAGCTTTATCTTGTTGTGGATATTTTTGGGTTGCAGAATCGTGTCCTGTCTTGGCGTCTGAGGAATCAGTCTTGGTAAATCCACACTAATTTACCAGATATTGCGGTGGATTGTTCCGTAACTCCAGCTGATTGGCTATGCCTGTGTCTATGCATTAATGGAAATTTTCTTTCCCACGTATCTCTGAAACGGATGCACAGCTGGGAATTTTGGGTCTCAAATGAAAAGGGGGGTGTGCAACTTGTTGCTTGTTGGATTTTCCCGAAACTGCATACTTTTAACAGAAATGCCCCCCCTCCTGGATTTTGCTTCAATCTGTGTGCACACGTAAGTATGTGGTCCAAAGCTAAATCGCAAGAATGTCATTGTATGTTCATGCAGTCACCCCAGATCTTCTTCTGTCTACACATTGCTTGACTAAGTTTACACTTGCCAAAGTTTTCCTAACCATGGAAGAGGGAAATGGATGCGGTAGCAACCAGCGCATTAAGGTACTATTTTTGTGCAAGAATAGGTTATGCTTCGGAAATAAATTCAGTTTCGGATCTGTTTAGTCAGGAAAAATGCAGTAGTCATCATCCAGCACATAAGGTACTATTTTTGTGGATATAACATTTCATACTCATCATAATGTAAAGGAATTTTAAACGCACGATTGTGGCTTCTCTTCAGCATTTGCACTTGGCTCTTGTACTGTCATAAAAGAATACCACTCGGAGAATTTGATGGTTCTGCTTCTTAGATCATCATTTGATTTGGTTTCGTGCCTGTCAGGTATGGGAGACAAGTAACATTCATTAGTCCAAGCGAATAACGATGCAAGAAATGCTGCTTTTACTCATTCTGGTTAGAGCCTCCTTTGCCAACCAGTCAGCAGCTTCTTGTGGATCCCCAATGTGCCTAATGAGATCCACAGCTTCTTGATTCCTCATCACCTGGACAGTGTACAGGGAAGGTGATTAGAATCCTCTTGACTCCTTTGCATAGAGTATGCTGCACAAAGTGACTATATTTGATTGCATCAAGTATAAGAAAAGAAGGCAGTGAGTAGGTTGAACTGGAATGTCTGGGATTATTACTAGTTTGAGATCATAGAGAAACGGAGAAAGGCAGCAACAGAAACCAGGTATGTGGATTTTTTTTTAAAAAAAAATTTTAAAGCAAATCTAGCCTTCAATAACTTTTTGTTTGGTCCAGCTTACATCGATGTGGATATTAAGGAAAGAATAAGGATATTTCACTTGTAGGACAGCCAAAAGTTAGAATATTTCAACTCGCGCACTTTTATATTAAAGGTAAATACCTGTAAAATGGTATACATTTAAAGGCATCTCTATTTAGCGCGGAACAAATCCATCTTACCTCCCATACGCCATTGCTTGCTACGATGATAAACTCAGTATCTGTGTCAATCCTCTCGGCACCAATCACAAGCTCTGTGCCTCTGAAGTTTTTAGGGCCTGCTGCTTTGCTGGATTTCCATGCTAATTTGCTCACTGCACGGATAGAAGCAAGTCAATACTGCAATGCTAGTTTGTTAAACTACAGATGGTATGTCTCAGACGTATATATCAAGTAACTTTCTTTTCTCTTTGTCAAGTACATCCTTTCTGGTGTTAAGCAAGAACCCTTCCAAAGCTAAAATATGAGATATACATCTACAACCATGTATGGGGTTTAAGCATTCCATGCCTGAAAAGAGCCTGCGAGACCAATGCCTTTTGGCAGTTTGCTGGTGCTTACTGTTCCACTGATATGCCAAGCCGTCTCTACACACTACAGTTCTGTAGTCGCCCATGTTGGCTACCACAAGCTTTTCTCCATTGACCACCATCACAGATGCTGAGCCCACTCTCAATGGCTCATCTGACTTCCTTGCCTCCCTAATCTTTGCTCTTGCTCCAAGATAAGCCCTCTTCATTGTCTCTTTACTCTTTTTCCTTATATAAGACTGCAAAGCAACATCAACACGTAACGCCACAGGATTATAAACAGAGAGGTAATGACAGAAGCAGAGAAGCTTCAATGGTAGTTTTAAAGTTACATGGCCTATGGCTATGCATGCAGGATCACAATTTATCATTTTTAATCCAAGTCCTGTGTTAGGGTAGCGTACGATTAGATTCATAAGGTCTATCAGTTTACACATTCGCCAATATAACAGCAAACCTTATTATTTCAATAAATTTATTCTAGAGATGTTTTTTGGTACTTGGATGAGAAAAAAATAACACCACTTAACTGTAGCTTGTTCTATGATTCAAATGAATACAGAACCATACTACCTCTAAACATCAAGAGCGGCTATATCAATTTCAAATCTATGGAATTCTCGCTTTTTTCCCCCAAATTTTTAACCAACAGGGCAAAAATTATTAGTCTGTTACCTCCTTGGGGTTCCCGTCAAACAGGTGGGATTGTAGGTACTTGCTGATTGCATCTCCAATTCTGGCATCAAAGACTCCAAATACCCACAACTCTATCTGCTCTACTTGCTCTCTCTGAACAACAACCGAGTCAGGGTCCGACCCTCCATCTGAGCCTTCCCCAAGTAACTGGCGATCCACCACATGATAGCCATGAGATATTGGCGTCATCCATGAAGCCCTTTTCCCCATAATTCTGTCTCTTTTCCTGCCTCGATCCCATATTAGCAGGCGTCTCAGCCGAAACACCTGTCAAACAATATTTATCCAAGAAAAAAAAAGGGTGAAGAAGAACATTATTAACATGATCTTTGCTTCAAGGGAAGATTCCTTTTTTTTTTTTTTAAATGGTAACTAGTAATCAAGAAATACAGCACCCCATTTGTGAACCATCTTTTGGCAGTGTTAAAAACGCGTTGGTTTTTTTGTGCATGACCTTAGGAAGCAATAAGGATTGATATGAACATTAGAGGCATACCTTGAATTTGAGATGAAGACCCTTCAACCCCATGTTTTTTCAGTGAATTATGATGATAGGTTTCCTGATGAATATCCTTCTTAATTTATATTTATACGGTATTAAAATCGGATAATGAAATTTAACGGTAAAAATGATTTGAAAGCAAAAGTAAGAGAGACAAGGAGTCTTCGCTTGGCAATGGACATCTATTTGAACGCTTCAAAACAAAGTCCAAGGTTAAGACTCCTACACTACATGGAAATGGTAATTTTAGGTCAACGTGTTTACAGGAAAATTGAATGGCTTTAATTATATTCTGTTGAGTAACATAAAGCATAAACAATCAGTTTCAACTTTCTACTTTTTCACTAAATACCTTGCCAAATCGAGTGAGTGACTGATTATTATTATTGTGTTTTTTAGTTCAAACTGGTGAATGAGAGAGAGAGAGAGAGGAGCTCTGTGAACCTTCGGTTGCCGAAACTAAATGGTATTCTCGACTGATTTGTGCCAATGACTTTCAAGGATTGAGGATTGGGAAATTTTTTTGCAATCCATTTTTGTCAATTATTTCGGCCGAGACATTTAGGGACATTTTATTTTGGTATGCTTGCTGAGCCAATGAAGGTTGTCGGGCAAGTTGAGGTGTCAATTATTTCATAATAGGTAAATACAGAGTTAGCATTAGGCAAACATCGAGGCATGCCTCTACTTTACCATCGGCTTGCAGGTAATTGGCGTTCGACGTCCTTAATTTGAGTTCCCCGAAGGAGGCACCAAATTTCCTTCGTGCCATGCCGAAGGGGACATCAGTTATCGGCTGCTATTTTAACAGTCACCAACAGTGATATACGTTCAAGAAGACAAGAAGGTAGACGCCAAATCACCATGCCAAGCTGCCTCTATTTACTTTTACAGTTCCATTGAGAAAAAACTACCGATAAAGCTGCAACAATTTAATGATTGTTTTTATAAACATTGAGGTTGGTAATATCAAGGAACATCTTATATATTTTACGATTCATATATCCACAGAGTAGTTTGCGCTTGTAGTTACTTAGCTGGCCTTTATATTTTGAAAAGAATTTGACGTAAAATCCCAATTAGAAAATATTTAATTCGTGTCCCTTTCTTTCCTTTCATCAAATTAAGCATTGGCACTGACTTGAGAAAGCAGCAATGCATGGCATGTTGAGAAAGATTCAACAGCCCATAGCTGATTATACTGAACTTGCAGTCATATTATGAGGACATGCGTTGAATCAATCATACCAATTACCGGGCAAAAGCATAGGGTTGAGCCTTACATCAATCAGTCTGCTAAACCTCTCTTTCATCTGCTGTTTTCCTGTTTATAGAGAGGCCATAATAAAATTACCTCTGCTAATCTTGAAAAATACCAATGCATGTCAACAGAACCAGAGGCAAGCACATAAAGACAAAACCTAGATTAGATTCCTTGCTGCTTCGCCCCAGGAATCAACTTTTAAAACACTAAAATGACTACCATTTCATGCACCCAAAACAAATAGTCCCATCATCATTTGATGGAATATTCTTCCACCCAAGATTAAACCCATTTTCTAAGGCACAAACCACAATCTTTCCAAGCGACAAAAACAAAGGCTCTTGCAGTGCTTGTTACGTGCAACCAAATGAACACAACTACAATGAAGACTCCACATAAGTAGCAAGGTGACAACAATACAATAAGAAACAAAGTTTGCATCATAGAACCAGTAACAGAATCTGCCACAAATAAACAGTTTCATTAAAACTGTTTTTAATCTTGAGAAACAATCAGAAAACAAAAGGATGACAGTTCAAAAGAAACTTGTGAAACTTTCAATAACAAAATTGGGAACCCCATATAGAAGGAGACTTCTAAGCAGCATTCTCTCTCTTCAATTTCGCAAGCTCCTGCCTTACTAATCCAGCCCTCTGCATATGCATTTTTACAAGATAAATTAGCCCAAACAGAGGGCTTGAATAATTAAGAAAAACAAATGCAAAAGAAGCCCAAAGAACTAACGAAGAGGGTAGTCAACAAGTTTCTGTGTAATAAGGATCCATATAATAGCATTCAGGCAATAATTCAGAGACTTGGTACCACGACCAACCTTGATTTTAACCAACATTAACTTGAACCTATCAAAATCATTGAGCGCTGCCCTTCTTTTCTTAACGATCAGCTTTCTGCCCCAAGAGCTGTTTTCCCACCTATTCTTAACATCTGTATTGAAAAAATAAAAGAGTAAATACATAACTAGTTTCAAATGCAAAAGTCACGATCAATCTTAATAGAATTACCGTCCCTACCAGCTTTCTCCATGGCTTCAATCAAGTTCTTCTTCTTTGGAACCCTGTTGATATCAATCTTGATATCGGTGAGTGAAAGCCTCTTCAAATTCATTTGGCTCCTCACCATATCCGGGGCATCAACTAAAGCCTGTCAGGGCAAGAGACACAAATCATACCATAAGATGACCATATACAACATCCATCAAATTAATTTCACCAATTGCATTGCATCAATCTTAGGATATGTCAACAACTGATTATGGCCCATAAAATGCAGACTACCATAGCACAAAAAAATGAAAAAGAACACGCACAACATTGATTCCTAAGTATCCCAGTACATTTAACCATTTCACACTTGGTACACTTCCACTGTAAATGCCGATAATCAAAGTATCCCTCTACAATCTCAATTGCTGAAGCAAAAACTATTATCACAACCTCTCCGCTACAAAGAGAATATCACAAACGCCGACAAAACCCAATAAAATTGTCAAATAGGAAAATCGCCTAACATAAACAATTCTATTACAGAATAACAGACAAATTAAAGCCCATAAGAGAAGCAATAAAAGTACAAATCACTAATAATAATTGCACCCTTTTCTTTAACTTAGATTGTGATGTAGCCAACAACAGAAAAGTTAAAAAAAACAAAAGAAGAAGAAAAACTCGAAAAATTTAAAATAAAAAAGAAAAAGTTGTGAAAGAGAGAGAGAGAGAGAGAGAGAGACGGAAAGGTACTCGGTTCTGGTCGACGACATCGACGATGACAACGAGCTTTCCATAGTCCTGGCCATAGTTGATGAGAGCCACCCTCCCGATCTCCACGTATCTTTGGAAAGGCTACAACACCAACAATCACCATCAACATTATCATTTCCGGTTTAGATTCAAGACCTTGAAAACGATGTCGCATTACAATGACCATCACACACAAGCAGAGATGGGGACAGAGATTACCATCTTCGGGACCGGAGGCAGGCGGGCTGCAGAGTGGAGAAAGTGAGGCTGGGGGTTTAGGGTTTTGTTGCTTTTAACTCTTTATATAGTGACGAGAATTTTGGGCCGTCCGATTTGCAGAGACAAGGTTGGTTTCTTGTTCTGATTTAATAAATTGAAATATCTGGATGTAGGCTCGGGTTTCGGACCAGGGCAAGTGACTGGGACCGGTTGGGTCTGTCTTTTGTTTTATCTCAGTCAGGAGCGCGTTGGCTCAAATGTGCCTCGAGCTAGTTGAAACCGCGCTCGTTTGTGTTCAACCTAAAATTAAGTTTTAGGTCTAATTTTCCAAGGAATTCCAATCAATTTTACTTTAAATAAAAAAAATTGAGTTTTTCCTCATCTTTCTTCTTCTTCTTTTTTTTTTTCTTTTTTCTTTTTCGTGAAATTGACATTGGTAGCAACTCACCGTGTTCTCTTTTCTCACGTCAAGATTCTTGGGGTTTTTTTCTTTTCTTTTCTTTTCTTTTTTTTGATGGGCATGCCGAGATTTTTTGAGATAAGAACAATTTCAAGTGTCACAACTTTCAATATTTTTTGAGTTAAAAGGTATAGATATTGCAATGACATGCACACAATGAAATCCACGTTAGCATAAATAGAATTGAATGGTTACATCTCCATCGTGCGTAAGCTCTGCTAAATAAATTTTATCCCTCGAAAAGTTAGGGTCAGTTCATAATTATTTTTAGCATCATTAGCACGATCCTTCTTCTACACCAAACCAACAAAAGAAAAGGAATAGTAAGAATGAAAGAGAAAACACTAAATTATGGGGAAAAAATGGATCAAAAAGTAATACAAAAAAAAAAAAAAGGATTGTGTGCCTTTGTTACAGGATTCTGAATTCTCATCACTAGGTTTATCTTATGGCATCTGCAATTTTGGAGCACACCCAAATCGTTCCTTCAACTTTTATTCTCTTTTTCTTTACTAATTGGCAGGGTTGGAACTAGCCTCTTGTTTAATTAGTTGTTTTTTATCAGCAGCATAGCATATGGCAATTGATGCTTCCTTGGCGTGCAATTATTACAGCAGGATAATAGAAAAACCTCCTTCTTACCCTACTTTTCTTTCTTCCTTTCCGATTCTTTACGAGTTGAATCTCGGAAAACCATGTGCTTTTGCTAGTTGCGTTATGTTGGTATCTAAAATTTCTTCGTCTTTTCATATATAATGACTGTAGAATTTGGGAAAGCTTCTCAGAATTTGATGCTTTGGAATCGTAGAATTCAAGTGTCTATTTATAAGCTAATGGCAGGATCATCTACCACCATATCTTATAAGGAAAAGAAGTTGCGTGAGATTAAATTCTCAACTTTGATGATGGAGATGGAGGGTATATATTTTCCAAGAAAAAGAGGTCTAATCTCAAAGCTAATTTAAATTTCCTTCTTCTGTCTTTAGTGCTTTGCTATTCGTTGGTTAGATGCCCACTATTTTCATGGTACCGTAAAATAATAACTAGGATAAAATTGTACTCACATATATATATATATATATATAAAAGTAAATATGACAAACATTAGAGGATAAATCTATAACTTCTCGCTTTTGTTTGCGACTTTTTTTTGGGGGGGGGGTTCTTGTTGGCTTATTTGGCCAGACACCGGAAGCCAAGCTGCAAATGGAGCCTATTTAATCCTTTGGCCTCCTCTTCTAGACCAAATAACAAAACCAAATTTAGCATCAGCATTAAACGTAGCCCGAGCACGCTCAAGAGCACGTAAAGCGTGTCCCAGTGAACCCCAGTAGTCAGTAACTCGGATACCTGTAACAATTTGACTCAATTTCAGGACAAACAAAATTTCCCATCCTGTCTCTGGATTCCAATGTTCAAATAACAAGATGGGGTAGACCTATGCGAAGATCACTACTGCTCTATCTTACAAAGATTTTGGTATTTGATGATACAAAAATTAAGCAGGTCTTTCTTTGAGAGTTGGCTCTTGGGGGATTTTTTCTGGTACCCCACCAATTTAGCCGCTTGTTTTTTCGGTGGTTGTCGGGTCGCCAAATGAAAGAATAAAACCCTCCCATTCAATGTGGACGAAGATTCTTCGCCCCAAACCTGTGTATTGTGCTAAACCATGGAATGAAATTCAGTTAGCTCAATTTGCAAAGAAAGCAGAAGCCATGGTCAAAATGCAATATTCCCATGTTAGCTTAAAGTGGCCATTTTGTCTAGTGGTGGGTGCAAGGAACCTCATGTATAAACCGTGCGGATATCTCTATCACCATTATTATTATAATTATTATTTTTTTCATTTCTTTTGAACACGGCATATGCTTCTAGTGACAATCCTTATTAATCAATCTTTTGTTGTCCATTTCCATAGCTATTAAGATTTATTTTTTTATTCTCTTCTCTTCGAGTAGACCCATAACGAGTTAATTAAAGCATGGAAGAAGGAGACGAGGTTGCCGAGGAAATGGTGATGGATATTAGTCTAAAGGAACTTGCCAGACAACTCGAGGAATTTGCCAAGGCCAGAGATTGGGAGAAGCATCATAGTCCCAGGAATCTTCTTCTTGCCATGGTAATCTTCTGAGTCACTGAAGTTGCCAATTATGTAGCATTCAAACCATTCATTATCATAACTAGTCTCTATCTATGCACTCGGCTTCCTATTCATGCAAATACTGATTGTTATCTCTGCCGAATATGTAAACAGTAGATATTTTCTACCCTCTTGAATTTGTTTGTTCCACTCAACATTACATTACCCTGTCAGGGAAATGCAAAATAGGCTAATGCTGTTAAAGCGGAAGCCCTTTAAGTGTTTTGGTACGTTAAATCTCGGAACGTTGTTAGCACTGACATTTATCCGCGCGCTTTATTATGTATTTATGTTCAGAACTTTTTACCTTTTTTTTCTTTTTTTGCCAAAAAAGATTGCATCAAGTTATTACATTTAGTATTAAGTTAACTTGAATATCTTAAAAAGAGAAATCAAAATTAGCCGATGCCAAATTGATAATTGGAAGCTTTTGTCTTCAAATTGTTCTGCTAGATTGTCGCGTGACATTTTTACCTCGAAAATTGCCTCCACTTCGCAAGTTCTTTTAATCTTTGTGAATATCAAATCCTTGGCGGAGAGTAGAAACAGCCCTTTTGCGCCGTCTGAAGGATAACAGAATGCATAAGGATAACATGTGTTGGCTTTAACTTCCCGTCTATGCACCTGATGTGCATGCAGATTGGTGAGGTAGGGGAGCTTTCAGAAATATTCCAGTGGAGGGGGGAGGTAGACAAGGGCTTGCCAAACTGGGAAGAATCAGACAGGGAACATCTTGGAGAGGAGCTGTCTGATGTTCTGTTATACCTCGTTAGATTGGCTGACGTTTGTGGCATTGATCTCAGTGCTGCAGCCACCAGAAAGATCATCAAGAATGCCATTAAATACCCACCAAAGATTTGCTGAGACAAGATTTTGGATCGGACCATTTCCAGAACATTTTGATCTGCACTCCCTACCTGTAGCCGTAGCCATAGATAATAATTCGCAACAGAAGTGTAAAACATCAATTGTGTTTATCATACTTCGCGGATGAAATTTTCTGTTCAATTTTTGCGGAATAAAGCAAGTATTCAGTGAATGTGTGTGGAAAAGTCACGAGTGGTTGAGGAGATGAGAGGTGGCTACTGCATGTGCGGTCAATTTTCTTCTACACTACTTCTCTGTTCCCTTTATTCGCCGTCAGAAAAATAGAAAAAACTATTCATTTTGATATTAATAACCGTAAATTACACCAAGTTGAAAGTGAAATCAAAAAATTAATAATTTAAACATAAATTCAATTCAATTTACTTAAAAAAACAAACTAAAATAAGAAATAAAAAATAATTATTCAATTTGATTGATTTGAACGAATTTTTACTCAAAAATTTTTTTATTTTAAAAAATTATATATATTTGTATTATTTCATTAAAAATACATACATATATATATATATATATATATATATATATTTAAATTTTATTTTTTATAAAATTTTATTTATTTTTATATAATATAAAAATATTAATTATTTAAAAATAAATTAATTGTCGATGAAAATTAATATATATATAATTTAATAAAATTTTTAATTAAAAACTAAAAGAAGAATGTTTCAGTGAGTTTAAAAGAGTTAGCATCGCAACCTGATACGATTATTCGTGGATTCGGACGAGCTTCCGTTACCGAATTCCACGTTACCAGAGGCTGTTGCTATCAAGTAACCGACAGTGACTACTAAGACCAATTTTCTTTCCTCCCTATTCGTTATTCTTTATTTTCCCACATTTTCCGGCTTTCCAATCAGGTCCGGATCCGTCCACTTACTAGAATCGGACTCTCCGACCAAATCAAAAAAAGGGAGCCGCCGGGGGGCGGGGCGGGGTGGGTTGGGTTTCCTTTATCCTCAGCCTTCTTTCTTCTGAATTGCAATTGAAACCAATCCATTTAATTTCTTTTCATCTCACATTCCGAATATCTTGATCTGATATCTCCGCTTCCTTCAGGTAACCTGACTGGATTGTATTCTCTTCTCTTCTTCTCGTTCGGTTTTAATTTGATCCGTCGATTAATGTTGATGTGATTGGTCACGGTGAAGTGAATCGGAGTTGTTTTTCGGGGAAGAAGTGAAAAAAAAAAAAAAAAACAAAACAAAAATGGAGGGGCAGGGGACAGTGTTTACACCGTCACTGGAAGGAATGAAGCTTATCAAGTCGGAGCAAGGCGAGATGTTGGCTAAGCCTTTCTTGGACTGCTGCAAATTGATTATGCCCGTTATCGGTTTGTCTTCTGATATCATTTTACTAGAAAATCTCCGATTTTATTATTTATTTATTTATTTTGCATTTTTCTTGGACAATAATTTAGCCGCCGATCGTCAATTTGGCACCGATTAAACTGCCCTTTTATTTTATTTTTTTATAAATTTTTTTGACCAGATAAGTTTGGGGCAGCCATGGCCCTTGTCAAAACCGATATCGGCGGCAACATTTCGGTAACATTGTTTTTTTATTGAAGAAAAAAATTGTGTTTAATTCATTCTGGTTTATCTGTGATCGATGCGCTGTTGTTTGATTTTGAATTTCACGATGCAGAGGTTGGAATCTAAGTACTTGACAGATCCATCTAAATACAACCACTTGTACTCCATGGTTCAAGAGGAGATTCAGGCCAAAACGGCCAAATCATCCTCTAGTTGTACCAACGGTCTTCTTTGGCTAACCAGGTAATCTTCTTCTCTTTGATCTCAGTTGGTTAGTTGGTTGGTTGTGTGATTGCATGTTGTTTTAATTAAGTAAATTTTGTTTTTTCATATGTGATCGGGTAGGAATTTTTTGAAATAATTGTTTAATGATATGGTGTTTGCGTCAAAAAGGCTTAAAGACTTAGAAATTAAAAAGATAAATTTAAAGCTATGGATATTTGGTCCCCTAGGATAGTGTCTCAGTGTTTGAGAGTATTTTGGAACGTTTCATGGAATTGCACTAGTGCATGATTTTTGAAGTCTTGAAGTATTAAGAAGTACATGAGATAATGTATGAAATGATACTAGAATAAGAAGGGAATGGTGTTGACTTTATGAAATGTTTAGGTGATTGAAGCAGAAAAAACGTGTAACCACCTGAAGATTTTGAAAGTTATATGATTTTGGTGAAATTGAAATTGTAGTCAATCTGGTGATGAGTAATTGATAGTTATTTGTGTCTCTGTTTATGATTAAAGAATTCACTACAAGTACTCTTACAAATTCTGTGAGTTGTTTTACCACTCCTCAGAGCAATGGACTTCCTGGTGGAACTGTTCCGCAACTTACTTGCCCATCCAGACTGGGCAATGTCACAAGCCTGTACAGATTCCTATGGCAAGACACTACAAAAGTTTCATGGCTGGCTTGCTAGTTCGAGTTTCAAGGTAATGTCTGTGAAGCCCAGTATCTTCAAGTTTGAAATGCTTCTTCACATCAGTTAGAGCCATATAGAATCTCGATTTAATTTGATCTTTTTCCAAAAATTTCCTCCTTTACGACTCCTTTTCTCACATCTGAATTTTTTAGGCTTCATATTACTTGCCTGTCCAATCAATTAGATGTCTAATCATTTTCTTTCCCAATTTTGTGGTTTTCATGAAGATACTGATACATTCATGACAAGGGAGCATTTGTTTACTTTTATGGTTCCCTCATTTATTTTAATTTTTTCCTTTTCATGTGTGGGGAAGGTTCCACAAGAAAAGATTTCATAACAGAACAGCGGTTAAAGCCATGAAAGGAATATTTTTATACTGCTGATCCACTGTATTAGTTCTCAAGACTTATTTTTGATACTGGATTTCAGGTTGCTATGAAGCTTGCTCCAGATAGGAAGAAGTTCATGGAAGTGATTGCTAGCTCGGGTGATGTTGGTGCCGACATGGAGAAATTTTGTGCAACCTTCTCTCCATTTTTAGAAGAAAATCACAAGTTCTTGGTAAGGTTTTTAAGGAACAGAATGACTTGGTTTGAGATCCTTGATTTCTGTAAATGCTTACTCTTGGTTTAGGATTGGATATATTTTCCACCTTAGATTAAGACAAGATTAAGACAAATGTGAAGGCTGAGGGAGGTAGGCTATGACATAGATGGTGGATCAATTTCTATATTCCTGTGTATGATCCTGATCTTTAGCTTGTGCACTGCAATTCTGTGGAGTGTAGTGGGCTGGTGCAAACTTCTATTCCACCAAGTCGCAAAATTATTTTGTTACTATGGTCATGAAAATTAGCCTTTTAATCTGTAATTCATCAATTGCACTTTCTTGATGCAGGCTAGTGTTGGTATGGATGACATGAAAGCATCCTAGGGGAAGACGTCTTTTGGATGTGTGGCCTGGTTTCTGATTCTTTTCGTTCTTGATGTTGCGGCCTCAGAAACTTAAAAAAGTTGAATAATCTATCCACTTGCAGTGCTCTCTACTCAACCTTTTTCCTTATACTCGTTTTAATGCCTCTCGCAACGTTGTTTTTCAGCATTTTAACTTCAAATTATTCTGCTTTCAGCCTGCTTGTTCTGATTGTGTGGTTTGGTTTGGAATTCTTGTCCAATGTCCTCACCGTCGTATCACCCATTTAAACCAGTTGTGAGTGGCGAGTTAGCTTGCCATTGTTCTGTTTTGCATATTATTTAAATGCCTGAAATTCGAATAATCAGGCCCGTGCAGGATTATCCCTGCAACAGAGAGTTTGCTTTTCTTTGTTTCTTTCCTCGACAATGCAACATTTAAATTGGAAGTAGACGATGATCTGTCCACCGTGATTACTGCGTAGATAAAAACATAATGCATTACGAACGGAAGATCTCATTCTTTGAGATGATTACGTGCGTTCTCAATTCCATTAGAAGGGGGTTCCAGGTTTTACAATGTGGTAGCTATTGGAACTTCTTCTTCTGCAAGAAACTGAATCGAAAAGGAGATTTCACCTTGAGAAAGGTACTTCATCTTGAGAAACTGGAATTTGCAGGTTCATTTCCCAGACTCACAAAAATGTAAGAATGCCATCGAAAAGAAGCTAGGGAACGATAATTTTCTGTTGTAAATTGTGACCCAGATGAGCATAAACTAGATGAGTTTAATGAAGATAACAAATGGAAATATTCGGTTGATGCACGTCCAGTGACAACCAACTTGACATCGGACCGCGGCTCTAATATCAGAGTCGATGGTTGTTGATATCTCCTATTTAAGCCTTAAGGGGACTCATCCAAGTTTTGAAGGCACCCCATCTCGAAATTTAAATAAAAAAAAAAAGGAAGAAGTTTGAATGACCCAAACCCACATGCTTATACCTTCTACATGTCGCCAGCGGCTCCAAGATGCGCATAATCCTGATAACAGATGTGCTAAGAAATAAAATTGCTACCGTAGCTACCAATGAAAAGGTTCATCTCTAAGAAATTCTTATATTATGAGAGGGCAGGCAGCACATAGCAAAGCTTATTGTTACAGGATCATTACTCTTTTCTCAAAAGACAGTCTTTTAGAATGTGTAGCACCCAACCCCAAGATCCCTTTCTATTTATTTGATGTGGGAGACAAATCTTATATACCCGTCCATTTACATTATGCGCTTAAAAAAAAATAAAACTGCATCGAATCTGTTTATATGTGTGCGTTAATTATTTTTAATAAACATGAAAGATTTTTACTAATTTGCTAGGCCCACAACTATTTTAATGTACCAAGTTCGCGTAAGAATTTTCCTTCTAACAAGTTCGTGGAACGAGTGAATCTCTGGCAAGTCTAGCACGAATCTTCTAAGTGGCCCTAGGGGCAATGGGGGGGGCTATGGCTGAAATGCTGGCAGCTTTGATAACCTGTATTAGACAACGTTGGCTATTATTTTAGAAACCTCTATTTTCTTCGACTTCCCTTTGCCGCCCTCGTCTAAATACAGTTAGAGGAGAGCCACCCAAATTTAGGCTATGCTCTGAAAAATAGGCCATCTAATGGTTTCGATTGAGCCTCCACCGGAATGGAAAACGCGTCGCCACCCGGCTGTCAAACAAAAATCATGTGTCACTAATAGGAAAAATTTGAGATATTCCAAATCGACAGTCTCCCTCTTCTTTTCTTGATTGGGGTTTGAACATCAATCGGGAATTGCTAGAGCAAAGACATTTCTTTTTGCATCAGTCACTTCTTGTCTTTTGCAATTATTGTTGCATGTTTCTCTTCCAATATTGATTTTTTTCAATGGATAAATAGGGAGCCTCAATGACTAACACCGTCTTCTCGCAATTTAAGAATGCTGTTATGATCACAGAATGTTTGATGTGAACGTTTGCATGCCATTGCAAGAGTCATAGTCGCATTGACTTGACCTTGCTTCTTTTGAAGGTACGCTTTGTTTATGGAAATTCCCATTTCTCTTTTCTTGCAGAAAAAAAAAAAAATCTTTGTGATGCAATAGAAATGCAAAAGATGAATCCCTTGCTCAATTCAAAAAAAAAAAAAAAAATGCGAGTGCTTGTTTTGGTTGCCATATGACTTGAGATACCCTTTTTTTTCTCTCTTTTCCAGAAGCCTTTGCTGTATGTTTTCTTCGCTTCTCTCCCCGTTCTAGAGGTGCACGATTAAGCCTCATTTGAACGAGCACCAGCGGAAGGTTGTTTCTGGCGCGAATAGCTTAGCTTACGCAAAATGGGGACAAAAGTGAAGGGTCTGTTACGAAGTCTAAGATCCATTTCTCAAATGTTCGGTATGAACAATTTTCATTTTTCAAGATGAGTCAGAATTGCAACTGTATTTAACAATTTTCCCACACCCTTTCAATGTGGGGTCCAAATTGTGCCTCTTTTAAGGAATGGCTAGCGTGTTAGATCCCCGGCATTTGTTAACATTCGAAAAACAGAAATCCCATAATTTTTTCGTATTGCCTCCAATTTTGCAGAAGAAAAAGAACCAGAAATGCAAATTGGATATCCGACAGATGTAAAGCATGTTGCACACATTGGATTAGACGGACCGGATGCTAGCAGGCCGAGTTGGGTATGCCATTCATTTTTCTTTCTTTGCCCTGTATGTTTATTATCATCAGCCCCGGTACTCGATCGATCTCTTCTCTGTAGCTAGGCATCACCATAACCCATTTAACATCTCATCATGCCATATCCTGTCTAACATGGTCGGCTATCCCCATCACATCATTCATCTTGAGATGAAAAAAGAAGTGATGAAAAGGAGATCATAAACCAAACAATGATACCTAGCCAATCCCTTGGACTAACTAGGATAATTGTTCGCAGCATATTTCTACCCTACAAATACAAACATGGTTAATTGTCGGCATTTACTGACTTACAGATGAATGAGTTTAAAGCTCCAGCAGAAATCTCAAGTGGGCCTTTAAATTCTGCAGAAGAAGTGAACCGTTCAACACGTCTGCCCTCAGAAGGTGTACTTGATTTGATTTTCTTAGCTTCATGCCTCTTACTCTATTAAATATCATGGGTTAAGAGAGTGGTGAATGATAATGCTCTCCGGAATTAGTATAATTATATGAGCTGCTTAGAGATAGCGCGCAAATTCAATGAACAGATGCAACACTTCACTAACAGGTGATGTTTTTCTCTAGTAGATACGAGCAGCAGAGGAAAGAAGACACATAGGTCACGGCACCTGTCAACTGGCACTGGCTCGCCCCTGGATTCCCCTTCTCGGAAGAGCTCTGGCACGCCAAAACATTCCAGGCGTCACCGCTCTTCGAACGTTTCACTGGACTCTCCGACTAAAGATCAGGATGCTTCAGGCAGCATCAGAAGCTCAAGACGGCGTCAGAGTCCGCGGCAGGGTACAGAATCGCCCGTGCGCGATCAGCCCTCCATTCCAAAACATTCTCATGGGAGAAAGTCCAAGGGATCATCAAGAAAATCGAGATCAAAGGAACAAAACCTTTCCAGCGAGGCATTTCCTTTCGCAGATCAAGGACTTGAAGGGTCTCAATCTGGGCGCGGAAGGAAGAACACTGCAAACCATCTAACTTCAGTTTTGGAAGCATGTGCGGAAGGATGAAAAAAAAAATAAAAAATCAGATGCTGTAATTTAAACCAGAGGCTGCTAAACGTAATCCTCTGTATGTTGCTCTTGATTCAATTTGTTCTTCAATTACTACCTGAATCTTTTCTCGCTGGGAAACACAGACAAATATGCAGAGAGGGGTCGGAGTAAGAATTGACTTGGAAGTGCAACGCAATGCATAATTATGGCCGAAGGTTTTGTTCAATTCATTGGCATTTCTCACACTGCCAGATTGGAATAGACAATAGCAGCAATCCTGTTTACGCTGTCTTCCTTGTCTAATGCATCTTTACTCTTCAGGATCAAAGACTCATATAGAGATTGCAGCAAGTACGACAGCTATAGGCCTGAAAATGACGATCGATGAGAACTAGTCCTAATTGCCATGCAAAGATTTGCGTTACCGTAAAACTTTAGTTCCAATACCATACCGCATTTGTTTGCTAATTACAAAAAAGGCGTTACATTTGACATTTTTACAAAAAGCGCCGTTTCTAGATTCAAATTTTCGAGTTACACATGCAATCCCTTGAATTTCATTTTATCAATTCATTAATTAGCTGTCCCTTGAATTTCATTTGGTCCTTCCAAATGAACATTTATGCGCATTACATCATGTTTAGGATTGCTAGTTAATACATCATGCTACAATATATATAGTACTGTACACGTTAACACTTATTTTTAAGTATTTTTATAATTTAAAACTTGAATTGAAATTAGTTTTCAATGTAAATTTTTTTAAAAAAATTAAATAGAATAATACCGGATTAAAAGTAAAAATAATGGTAAATTGAGTTTGCACGATGTAAAATTCTACGTGTATTATATTTTGAAAAAATGAATAACTATAATGAATACGTAATTTATGGTTGATTCGTCGTCTTATTGGCCTTGACCCGGTGGTCAATAAGCAACAACTGCTAGGTAAATCTCTCTGGGGGCAATTTTGTAAGCAAGATGAAAGGTCAGAGATAAGTTGAAACGTGGACCTTACATATTAAAAATGTCTCGGGGCTTACGTCGCTGACCTGTGAAGCTACTCTACATTCTTTTTAACACAATCCACAATAGCTGATTGAGTATTGTCACAGGGGAAATGTACATCCCCGGCCGTTGTTCACCTGCATAATCGGGTAAGGTCAAGAAAAAAGACAAAAAACTCTCATTCCAATCTACAATGTGTCCTGGAACGCTATAGTTTCAAGGCGCTCCAGCCATAAATTCCATCATACCACAGAGGGAGGGGACCATTTTTTCTTCTTGTTCTCGCCAGAACAATCTAACCCCATTGGGGGTTGAAAAGAACTCAGATGGCAGTCGGACCAGCCCCATTGGATATACCCCAGGTTCCTTAACTCTCGAGGAATCATCACATAAGAAGCAGAGTCTCTCCACAATTCAGCATAATGCTGGCAAGAAAGGACAAACATTGAGACCTTGATCAATAATTCCTTCTCTTAGAGGGAGAAAAAAAAATTGCTCCAAAACACAACCTAGTCCACGAGTATTTTCGAAGACAAGAATGGGGAGCAAATAGACTGGGTCGACATCCCCATTTCAGTAGTTTCCTTATGTTCGCCTGCGTCCAACGGTGAAATAGATCCCAATTGGCCAATTCTATCGACTAAAATTGCCAAACTCCTCTTGCTGCTATTATAAACGTGAGAAAAGACTGTTAAAAATTACAATCACCCATTTCGGTTTTGCATTTTTCCCTCGCAGTAACATAGACGCGGTTCGAGATGGGTCTTCACAACATGAAAGGAATTCTCTTGGTTGTCTTCTGGGCATGGTCATGGTTCATCCTGTTGCAACACGGAAGATGCCATTCCTTTGTATTTATTTATTTATTTTTTGTTTTTCACGGTCAAATGACGTTGGAATCATCTCGTGTCCACTCCTAACTATTCTTCCATTTTTGTTCTATAGCCTTTTTCACCCATTTATTTTCAGCGTTTGCCTTCGACAACCAGTCATACGTGAGTGGCATTGCTAGCAGACGGCGACGTCAAGAGGTACAGCGTTGTTAGCAGAGAATCTCGCAAGCATTTTGTAGACAATATAATACACAGTTGCATTACATTACCGGGGGAGTCACTTCAAATACCAACAAGTTTGCATTGAAGCAGCAAATGGAGTGCATATGCATACCATGGCTTCTTAGTGTCTTCTACGAGTAATGAAAGGAGTAAAACTTAGGGGCGGAGCTACTACTTCGAGTAGCTCAGTGGCAGCTAGTGCTCTTTGGGAGTCAGTAGCAACGGGCTCCACCAGTGGCAGCTTGTTCTCTATGGGAGTCAGTGCACGGATTTGAGCCCAGTGGCAGCTTGTTCTCTATGGAAGTCAGTGGCAAAGGGTTCAATGGGACATGATTCATCAAACACTGGATCTCCTTGGAAGTTTTTTCGTTATCCTTTGAATCCACTCCCATCATGTCAGCCAAAACTTCCCCAGATTCTACTACAGTTGGCGTCTTAGTCTTTCGGAGTTGTGAGTTTTCTTTGTCCGCAGGAACTGGGGTTCTCATTTCTTGAGAAAGCTCTCTATGGTTCCCACAGAGTGTGAAAATGTTTTGTATCCGCTGTCGTCTACTTTCTTCCCCTGAATTGATCTTAGACAGATTAGGTGTCTCAGAATTCTGAAGAGCCAACGACCCTGCAATGAAATTGACTCCAGAGCTATTCTCATCAACAACCCTTTTAACCTCTATAACTTTTTTCTCCACTTCTTCATCTTCCACTGTGTCTTTGTGTTCCTTCTCATCATCTACTTCTTCTTCTTCCTCAAAGACCGTGCTTAAGGATACTCTATCACCATACCTTGACCCAAATGCGTCATAATCAGCTGCCTGATTGGACACACATGAACTAGGACAAATTCCAACACCTTGGGCGTCAATAATTCCTTGCTGGCGAGAATTCGTGGCTATATATTTCACATCATGGACAAATGATTCCTGCTCACCCATGTCCAAATCCATTGATTTTACCATCCCTGGCTCCTCATCAGCATAAACTCTCAGCAGCTTTCTGACAAAGCCGCTTCCATCCATATCCCTTGACCCACTCACAGTGCCATTTTCATCACTTGAATGACATAGCTCATATTCAATTTCTTCCAAGCGCTTCCTCAACATTTCGACCTCCTGCTGTTGTTGCAGTATCCTCTCTTCCATTCTCCTCCTTTCCAATTCAACAAACTCTTCAGCAATTCTCCGGCACTCCTCTAGCTTCTTTTCCAGCTCAACTTTCAGCATCATTGTCTGCTCCTTCACTTTTAAGTTGATTTCTTCTTCATTTGCTGGATGTCCTTTCCCTTCAATGAGTGCCCTAAGTGCAGCAACTTCTTCTTCCTTTTTCATTAACTGTTCATGAGCCTTATTTCTCTCTTTCTCTTTAAGCTTATTCTCCATTTGAAGCTTAGATATAAAATGGTCCATGGCTGCAATCCTGGATCCTAAGAGAACTGCAGAGGAATCCTCAGAGCTGATTTTATTCTTAATTGGCGTGTGAGGGCCACGAAGAATACACTTGGCTTTTGCTCCATATTCAAGGGTGCAGATTGTCTTGTGTATTTCCTTTGGGTCAGGGCTTGCACATAGGATCATCAAGATTTTTGATTTGTTATCCTCAAAAGAATCCTGATGAAGAAAAGGAAAATCTCATAAATAGAGTTGAAAAGCAATAGTCAGAGGCAACCACAAATGACAACTCATCAACAAGACATACCTGGAGCAGCATAGTCAACTTGCTGTCTCTGAAGGGCACATGAGAATCTCCATTAGCAATAGATTCAACCACTCTCTTCAATGCTATATTTCCTTGGTTGATTTTTGCTGTCTGTTATTTCATCAGAAGCACCAAGTCAGTTTTTGCTCTTCATGTTAGGATTAAAATGGTAAAAGAAATCTAGGTAGTAAGGAGTTATGAAGGCAAACAGAAATAATAATAATAATAATAATAATAATAATAATTATTATTATTATTATATAGAGAGATTGCAGAAAAAGTTTTGCCAACTTTACCTGCATCTTAGCCTCAAAACCATTTTGGCCTGCCTGCTCGACATTTTCTGATCCTGCCATGTCAACGAGCATAAGCCTTCCTCCTACTGTTGGGACATCAAGGATTATCTGCATGAGGAAATAAAAGATGAGGCCAATTCAGATAGTGAAAGGACTTTAGAATTATCATCCCACTTAAATGAAGACAAAAAAAAAAAAAAAAAAAAACAAAAAACAAAAATGCACCAAGCAGTGGCTCCTAGAACTTCGGTCATTGCAAAGTGTGCTCTTGACTATCCTTCTCTTCTCCACCTTCTGAATCTCTTTCAAAACTTTGCCAGCTTCAGTTCCAGATATATAACTTGCATTTTTAGCCTTCTTTCCCATCACTTCAAGTCTTACCTGCAAATGCAGATCAAAAGGTCATGGTATGGCAGAATCATAGCCCCAGAAAATCAAAATGAGAATACAGATTAAACAGATTGGCCTGATCAAATGTTTTTATAAAAAAAAACAGGGGTGATTTGTTAATCTACAACATATAATTTTATGGTGAAATACTCCATATAGACATCTTGCTCTTGTTCGAATAAACTAATGCTGCTTCAAGTTTCACATTAACCGACTCCCACACACACAGGTATGATTTTAGTCCAACAACAAAGTAAACATGTTGAAACAAAGCTCACTTCATTCTTTTTCTGATTGTTTCTTCTGATTAAACAAACAGCCTGCTTCTTTTTATTTTTTTTAATCATCTCGGGAAAAATTTACCCTGATTCAATTCTTACTTGAATGGCAGGATATGACAACCAGAAATCACAACCCAGATTGATATTTTCTTAAACTTAAAAGAAAAAAAAAAAAACTCCAAAGTCCACAAACACAAACACTAAAAAGGCCAGCTAAGTAACTACAAGGGCAATGAACACGGAACATCGCTAAATGCATCTAAAATTAATTGAAGAATGCAATCGAAAATGTAAATTAACATTACCTTGGATCCACTTCCGCCTTTGGGCCACCCAATACCAAGTCCACCCCCACCATTACTTGACAAAAGGTCATATATCTCCTCGTTGTATATCTCCAAAACTGTCACTTGCACAAAAGTACCAACCCTCAATCTCTTCTCATCACTTCCCTCTTCCCCATCCCCCAATATGTCCCTCAAAGACCGGTAAACGATCCCAGGCTGCTTTGAGCACCCAAACATGGTGTGGCTCTTGCCAGAACCCGTCGGCCCATACATCATTATGGTGCATTTAGCACCCAACTTGACACCATTGATCCTGGACTCCACAAACTTCTTGTAAAAGGCATCAAGGTCCTCTTCCTCAGAGAAAGAAACCCCATCAAGAGTGAAATCTCGGTACCCAATATCTGCCCGAATGCGTAGAGTCTGATTATCAGGATTCACTTGCAAGATCGAAATGGGTTTTTCTTTCTTGTCCTGATAATCCCTTATTCTGCCAATAACCTCAATGGGGTGGTCTCCCTGGGAGGTTTCTTTGAGAACTGAATTGGGGTTTGGGGTTCTGGATGAAGTGAAATTGATACGCTGCTTAGACTGAGGAGTCTTCATTGTGTTGTGGGTTTGGTTTAGTTTAGAAGAAGATGGAGTAGGGGGCATCTTAAATACCGAATAGATTGGAAGCTTTTGAGAATTAAAGGCTCGATCTTGAATACTAAAAGGCCCCCCTTTTGGGTTATCTGAATTGCAAGATTTGCGCGAACGAATCTAACTTTGAAGACCAGAGCTGACCTTAGAACAAAGCAGAGGGTAGATTTTAGGAAGAAGATTGATCCAGATAGAGGGAAAGTGTTCTTGGGAAAAGGACACAAAATTGGAGTGAAAATGGATATTTTCTACTTAAGGACACATATTTTGACGCAAAAATTTTACCCAAACCATAATACCATTTGAAATAAAACGTTTTGGGCGATTTTTGCCTACAATTCTATAAGTTTTGGGCACGTGCAATCTGTATGAATGGCATCCATATTGCTAATATGTAGATGAATATATAATTTTAAACATTACATCACATTTTTTTGTCACCAAAATTTTCTATAATTTTTTTTTCATTTTAAATTCAAATTTCGGAATTTATCCAAGCTTAATTAAAAGAAAAAATTTAACCCCATGTCGCAGGTGCGAGAATGGCATCTCATATATCTACTTCGGGATTTTTGAAAATTTTCAAACTTTAAACTGGAATATAGCCGTTATGGTTTCCAACGTCTATTTTTCGCGAGGACGATTCACAGAGCCGGAGGCTACAAGGCCTGTTTTCTCCCGTGAAAAGAAACAAGTAATGGAAGTGTGTAGCCCAGCCCATAATTGAATCATGGTTACCTGTATTTTTCAAGTCGAATGTACTTTTTTGGCCCTTTTTTTCATGTTCTGGTTGCAGACCCTCTCTCTTTCTTGGATAGACTGAATATTTTCATGTCCTCTAATTTGGAATTGACATGTGATTGGTATTGCCCCAGCATATGAAAAAAGCTCGTAGCACCTTGTTGGTTGTTGGTTAATGATCGTTGGATGTGGCGCTAAGCCAAATGGAAGACAACCACATATTCATCAATCCGTTTGCCGTGAGCTGCCTTTACATTTAGTACCAACTGATTAAGAAATTTTTGTTAAAATCTCCAAGTTTTGTACTTGAGTTTCAGCGACCTTGTTCTTCTTTGTTGGTCTTTTTGGCCTCCCTTGGAATCAAAAAAATCTGTCTACCGTGATGGCTTTAGATCAAGGAAATGAGAACACCGGGTGTTTAAGATCTTTTCTATTTTTTTGGACAGATCTTTCGTAAGGTTTCTACCTAAAATCATTATATTCAAAACCCAGATTAAGGACGGGGATCAGAAACCTCCTAAACCTTCTAAGACGTGTATGTCTTGGTGGGGTCAGACACACTGCATTGGCCTGATGAATACTTCGAACACACACCAGACTCGAACCAACAAAAATGCTGGGACAACATTATTAACAAAAGGACAAGTGCATCATGCAGGTAAAGTACAACATTGTCAATTTGCGATTCTTTACGTGTGTGTGTACAGGTGGTAACTTTGTTCATCAAAGAAGCAGCTCAGGTGGCCCTTTGAGCTCTTGCTTTCTACAATACAGATCTAATTATACACACAGAAGTTCAAGTTTGAAAATAAGATACATAGAGAGAGAGAAGCAGATTTGTATGCAAAAGGCATTCAATTTCAAATTCATCTGTCACAGAAAGAGATTATGTGATTAAAAAGATTCTTAGCTCACCTCTATCTCCTCTGGTGATACGGGTGTCAGCATCAAGGTAGGTAACTTCAAATTCACCGGATCCAGTATTAGATGGTGGCCTTAATGCATCGGGAATTCGTGGTACCTCCAAGGGTGGAAGTTGTGATAAATTTCCCATTGTCTTTATAGTTGTTTTCTCGAATGTTATCTTAATCTTTGCAGACCCTATTTAACACAACCAAATTAAATGCAACAAGATTAAGAAACAAATAGCAACAACATCTGCACAAAGATAACGGAATAGACCATGACAAATGAGTGTAAGAGCACCAACCGATCAGTTCAAATTTGTGGGCCAATGTAGCAGTCAATTCCAATGGTGGCAGAGGCCATGGAGCACCTAACTCAAGCTCCACAATATTGTCAAAATCTTTGCTTAATGTGTCAATTCGTTGAAATACCTAATTGCAAAACTGACTATAGGTTTAGAAGGAGGAAAACCACAGAAAGAAATTCATAGCAGACCACATCTCGTGCAGTACAGTACTATGGCATGGATCAAAACTAGACAAAACTAATGATTTGGGACTCTATTGCTTATTCCTCTTCTTGGAGATAGCATTTTATTTTTTTTATGTACATTGCCAAACTGTGCTTATATTGTTTGTTCTTTTTCTCCTTTTTTAGCAAGTCTTCCTAAATTAAATGTCGGGCCTTTGAGTCAGAGAAATTTACTTCCACAGCTCAGATGGCAACATCCTTGCCACTCATCTATTGATTGATTCCATGTATAACAATGATCTAAGAATCATGCATCCGCATAAGGCACAGCCACTCAAGTGATTATTGTCAAAAAATGATTGCACTCAAACAGTGAAAATGTATTCTAGACCTCAAATTCAAAACAGAGATAAATCCTCATAGTCACCTGGCCAAGAGTTATGGGAAGAAGCCTTCCAGTGGGAGGTCCGGGGCGACTTCCACCTAGCGTACGAGATGAGAATGCACTGCTATATAACAGCTTCCATTTCCCTTGCAGCTTATCAATGTCATAGGAGAGATCTACTAGTCCTCCCACATCCTCAAGCTCCTTTGCAGCAGCATCTGCTTTCTGTAGATCATCTTCACTAGCAGCAAGACCTCTGTTTAGGCCAGAAACAATACCCTGCATTTGATCACCCACACGTATCGACCTCAAGATAAAGTCCCGATGCACAAGTGTAGTTTAGAGTAAAAAATGGGAAAAAGAGAGAAAAAACTATCATATTTGCATCCACTTATGCACTCTCATAAAATTACTGACTAGATCAACATTTCTGCTGCTGCAGATTTGAGTCTCAACCATAAATATTATGTGTTGACAACTTTTTCAAGAAAATGTGTTAGAAATTTGGGATCACGGGAGTTATGATAAATTTTCAAGGATAATAACATACAAATCATTTGTTTCAACGTTTTTCATTTTTGGCTTCATTTGTTCTGTTGCATCTTAGAAAGCATTTTGGATATTTTCCTCAATCACAGAGATTTTCCTATACCATAATGTTAGAAGCACCCCTATCTCTGGTCAATAGTTACTTAGCAGCCTTGGCGTCAATTCCTTTTCAACAACAACAATTGTCTTCACTCTGACAACCTTCCATCTCACAAGTGGAAGATGCATCTTCAGGGTTTTCCAATTGCCAGAAACAAACATTTCTACAGCACCACGCCTTACATTTGAATCAAGTAAAGCAACAACAGGAAATATTTGCAGGTCTGCAAATAGAGAGAATAGGCGAGCATCTTCCGTCGAAAAGAAAATGTGCCTTAGCAGGTCTGCCAGCGGTGGAAAATTATTGGGCACACAATTGAATGCCAAATCAATCAATAGCAATTTGCTAACCAGCAAAGATTACATGACCATATCAGGTGGGTAATTGAGAAGGGATGGCCCTCGAATCATGATGCCAAAATACATTCGATGCGCCAATACACTACCCAACAAGTGAAACAAGCACCTGTCTCACCATCTAGTTCCCACAAAGCAAAGGGTTTGAATCACGCCAATAGGGCTTAAAGAATAACACGGTAAGCATCTGAACCTTTTCTTCTTTCCCTTTTTTAAAGAAAAAAAAAAAAAGGAAAATGTGCAAAAATGGAGAAATTAAAGCAATTGAGAGGGAAGAATAGGAAAAGAAACCAAACGGAAAATTATCAGTTCCCAATATCGGTAGACTGAATCAACGATATCAGAATAACAATATTCCAAGAAGTTCCCAATCCATAAAAATTATCAGTTCAAACGGACTGTTGAAACACACGACAACCCATTAGTTCTAACAGACAGATAGCAACGGATGATTGAAAAGTAACCAAAACCCAAAAGAGAAAAAGAGGGGACCCAGCGAAACACAATTACGATAGTCCATAAATTGTCGAGAGAGAGAGAGAGAGAGAGAGAGAGAGAGAGAGGGAGACCAGCAATTTGAGCTTCAAAGAAGCAATAAGCGGGCTTTTGTCTTCACTGTCAGGGGGAGGAGGAGGAGGCGGGTCGAGAACAGGCGCATCATCGAGAGCTAATCTTGAAACGACACCGTTTCCACTTCTAGCAGGCCTCTGGGGTGTCGGAGATATAAGAGAAGGGGGGGCTGTCTTGGGCACCACCACCGCGTGGGGACTTCTGGGAATTGGGCATTTATTAGTAGTAGGAGGTTGCGAAGACCGGGCGAGAAACATTGGAGAGCTCAGAGAAGCCATTGCCCCTTTTTGCTGGGTCAACCCTCAAAAGTAAGCCGAACGAGAAATAGACACCCCCCCATCTGGCTGACCAGAAAATGCAATTATTATTTTATTTATTTATTTTGTTTGTCTTTTATTAACAAACGTCGCGAGCGTCGCTCTGTCTTTTTCTTTTTAAGACCAAAAAAAAAAAAAAAAAAAATTATTTATTTTCTTTTTCTTCTTCTTCTTCTTCTTGTGTTTTTTTTTTTTTAAATTTTTACTTTTTTAATACAGAGCTTTATTTCTTGTTTTCCTTTTATGCCGCGATGATATTGTTTTTTTTTTTTTTTTTTTTGGGCTAATCTAGACTCACAATTTCACGTGAATAAAGTGGTATTCTAGTGGGAGCTTTAATAAAAGATTGTGATTTGGCCCCTATCCATCAAAGCATCTAGTGGTATTCTCGACTTGTGTTTTGCACTATTGAATTTCTTTTTTTTTTTTTTTATATTTTTACAACATGAGCACGGGTCAATTTGTGCAAGTTCGCATTAAATTAGGATCGCTATGTGTCTTTGATTAGATTTTGGTACTGGACCGTCACGGGGGCATAACTTTATAATCTTGTACATTTTGGTCTGAGTCTAACCCTTAAATCGACACCCGCTTTTGTTTTTTTTTTTTTTGAACGAA